>CM069078.1:14382790-15016981 GCA_035578085.1 Solanum pinnatisectum | reverse complement strand
CATCATAACTAAACACCCTCCGCACTTTCAAGTAGATCGGCATCTCCTAACACAGAGACAACTACTGATAATTCACCATAATTGGGCATAGATGAGTGATACAGTCGACAATCTAGAATCAATCTGAAGCATAAATCCATCAACATTAATTCATAATCAACAAACCCACTTCATAAGAGCTGGTTAGGAATTGAGGAGAAATCATGGAGGTTTATAGAGTATTTTCATCTTAAATCATCAATTAAATATCAATATAATCATAGTTTATCATTTGAAAACGTTTGATGCAAGAACCAAGTGATGTTGAGAAAACTTAGGACCAGAAAACTTTGAAACTCTTTGAAGAGAAATTGACTCTAGGGTGAAAGCTAACCACTAGATGAAGAGATCATAGTACCTTATACTTGAAGAATCTGAAAATCTACCCAAAAGCCTTACTTCCCTCTTGAAGCCTAAGTCTTCTTCTCCTCTTAGTCTTCAATGGGTTCTTAGAGAGAAGATATTTTTGGAGAGAAAGGAGTTTTGATTTGGGGAAAAGTAAATAAGGAAATCTAAAATACCAATTAAATGTTTTAATACTCTTAAAATACCTTAATAACCTAAAATAACCGTCCAAGCAATAATAACAATTAATAAGCAATTTACCAAATGACCCTTGCCTTGGCGAACCGAGGCAGATTGCGAGCATGGTTCATGGACCCAATCCACGAGACGGTAGATAAGTCCGCGGACCGTCACGGCTATCCATGGTTTGTGGTGAGGGGCGATCTTTAAGGCTTGATAGGTTTGACCTGGAGGCCATCCACAAACCGTGGATGGACCTCGTAACATGAACCCCATCGGTGAGTCACCACATTTTGGTGACTCCAAACTTTAATTGGGGTCTTGGGGTTGGCCTTAGGGTCCTCATAGGACCCCAGGGTGGTCGTAGGGATTTGTACCTTGGCGTTTGACCCCAAATCCCTCAGCCATGACTGGGACAACATCAAACACCATCAAGCCTCCACACGAACTCCAGCGCATATGCGTTGGGCTCTAGTTTCACTAGTTTGTTTTTAGGGTCGTTACATTATTCCCAGCTTAAGAACATTCGTCCTCGAATGACACTTTTAACACGTTAAGAGTAACGACTCAAGACTAGCGATCCACAATCATGCATGCAACATCAATATAAATCGTAAACTCCACATCGAAGGCTCAATGTAACAAGAAGAGTAGGAACTACATCTACAAACTCATTGTACATCAAAACTTCACATTCTTCATTTCATTATATTGGAGGAACTTCCTTCTCCAAATCACATAATGCTCCACACAATACCATTAGCACATTATGCAATTTTCTCATAGAAGCACATTTTGGTATATTCGACATTTAACCTCATGAAGCATATAAGCAACTCAAACTAAATGCACATCAACACGAGGAACAATAAATCATGAAAACTCATTTTCTCAACTACATGAGAATCCAACTAGAGGCATCATAATATAAGTAGAACATGAAACACCATGTCACACAAGACTCCAAAACATACTACAAGACACAGGAACCTAGGTCTCAAACTTGAATAAGAATAGAAGGAAAGAGATAAGGATATCAACACTCTCAACAATCTTACTATTCATCATACTCATCCCCATAGGGTAAACCCAAATAAGGATAACATGAAACAACATAGGAACCTCAATAACACATTACACTATAAGGAACCATCAACATACGGATCTTTTAAACTAGGAAGGTCCTCATTAAGCAACTTCTTGCTCATATCCAACCTTAATGACACAACTTAAGGTCTCATGTGAGTCCACCACACTGGGTCTAAACTCCTCCAAACTTACTACACCTCTTTGGGGTGAGAACATCCATCAAGCCTAACTCATGAACATCAAAGGACACTCAATGACCTTATCACCTAAACACATTATCCCCCAAAGGTGCTTATACAAACTCTTTACAACATAACTTCTTTCAATTCTAAGGTCGGAGCTAAATATCACTAAACCTTCACACTCATCACCCAAGGTGATTCTAAACCAAATGATTCTAAACCAAGGTAAATTACACTTATACTCTCCTTTATAGAGTCTACTCATTCTACACATCTACACTTTTCAAAAACACCTCATTCATCAAACCTACCAACTCACCTCCAAACTCACCATAACCTTCTACCAACGACACACATAACTATATAGCAACCCATTCATGCTAAAGACTACCTCACAATATAACTTCTCAAATCTACCATAACAAGACTCATCTAGTTATATAACCATAAATGACCTCATTACTCACTTTTTCTCCCTCGATCCTTGTAACATTAGCCCTTCAAGTAGTCACATCTTCAAGATCACCGGATAAAAAAAAGAAGGAGAATGTATGGAGTTAAGATCTATGGCACGACTTGAAGAATGAAGAAAGAAGTGTAACTTTCTATCATTCTATAGCCTCTCGCTCATAGATGTGTCGCGACTCACACTGATGAACAAGACTCTACTAGACGTGGCTTGTGAGACATCAACCCTAATACCATTTCGAAAATCTTATGTTCTGATACCAAGTTTGTCACGACCAGAACCCCTTAGTCGTAACATGACTTACTCGACCCCGAAGAGGTCTAATACAAGCCTCTTAGCATTCATAACATTAGATACATAGAAATAGTGCAGAATTTAAAACTTTTCTTTAATAAATCCAACATCAAAAGACATTTATAAAGCAGAAGAATACTAAGTCTCACACGGCCATCTTAGAAAAACTTTAACATGCTAGGGTCACAGCCCTTTACAATCGAAGTCTTAACAAAGTTTTAAACATAAAATCTAGAAACAATAAAAGTCCTTGTCCTCGACATATGAGGACATACCAAAAGAGGTCTTGTAATAACTCTAATCCTAAGCTTCCCTAGAGAAAGCAATCAGATGCCGAAACCTACACTTACAGTAAAAATAAGCAAATATGGGTTAGCACACAAAAATGTACTAAGTATGATGACCATGTAAAACATGCTTTAAAAAGGGCCATTTTGCTGAAAGTTATGCTTTATGCCATTTTTGTAAAACTTCATGAACATTGATACAAGAGGCATAATATAAGTCAAACCCAACATACAAAGTCACATAATTCACATTTGAGCAAAATCATATATAACCCTTTACCTTTACCTTGAGCCTCCACCTCAAGTAACCCTCAAGTTATGCCTTATACAAGGTATGGGTAGCGTCCCAACCACCACCCACACTAAGGCACCCCCTTAAGGTCACCCAAAAGTGAACTTACCATTCATCCTGTCCACCTTTACACAGTAAAGCTTTCAAGAGAGATAAACATTAAACGAATCACATCATCACATTAAGACCAACATCAAAGACAACTCTAAGTCATACGTGTGTAATATGCAAGTAGCATCCCATACTACTACTCATACTAAGTACTACTTTGAAGTCACCCTAGACTAGGCACATTCATATACAACAAGTCATAACAAGGATGTAACTCATAATACAATCCAAGTATAGGACGCATCTTTACATTTAAACATATAAGAGTCAACATTCTTCATTAGCTTCATTACATTAAGAGCACCTTCAATCATTAAACATTAGATTGATTTAGGACACATTCATGCATTTAGAGGACTTTCATACATTAAGTTTGGAAAGCCAATATGCATTTTCAAACATAGAAGAAAAGCTACAGTCACAATACACTCATAACATAGTAATATCAATACCTTAGCAACCTCTTAGAACACCTGTTCAATGTATGGTTGGAATCCCATAATACCAACCTTACTAAGCATTCCTTGAAGCCACATATTCATTTCCATAGTCATAAATAAAGAATTATACAAGTACATGAACTAACCATAAGGAAAGTCATCTATTCATATCTTATCCTACCATAAGGAAACCATTCCACAACATCCTAATAAGTCTCCTTGTGCAATGTAAAGTGAAGTCCCATACCCCCACTCCTACCAAGTAAACCCATTAAGAAGTCATAGTGTAGTTCCTATCATATTCATTATCTTATTGTTATTAGAGAATATTATTCATAACCGACATAGACCATGTGAGCTACATGGAATCCGATGTCATATAAACCCACACCGAAAGAAGGCGTTCTTACTTGCCGAAGGTAGAACTAATTATATTTAGCTTTCTAAGTGGATCCACTAGCTAAGTCCTATGTTTGGCACATAGTTATGGGATAGGGAGATTGCTACTAGAAACCCAACCTATTGCATTAGTGGTGGAGCTTCCATCTCATGAGTTTACTATAGATGATCCACCCTATTGCATTAGCGGAGGGGCCTTTTCCTCATTGTCCTTATCCACTCGGTACTAGGCATTATTTCCCAATTATACATAATTAGTATGCAAGTGTATCTATATGTGTTAAGGCATACTTTACCCTTCGTTCAATACAACTCACCAAATAGCTCATAGATTTATTTAAGTGAGAACTACCTTTCACCTTATAATCAACATTAGTATGCGAGATTAACTATCACACCAAGATCATATGTTCTCATGAGAATGGACTTTCAATCAACACAATAGGATCAACATGGTTATGTACATTTCATGCATAATAATGTGTAAAGGTGCATAGGAGAACAATACTTTCAATTAACACCATTGATACATCCGATCATGTTTATGCATGGAGTGTGTGTGTAATTGTCCTTGCAATGACACAATCAATAACACTATAATCATCTTAGACCATTCATAAAATATCAAGCGTAGGGGTAAGGGAAGAATAGTCTTTTTAACAATACCACAATATACTCAATAGTATAGGACTTTCAACTTCTAAATAAATCATGAGTTCACACACAATCTTGCCAACATGCACAAACCTTCACAATATGCCCTTCAAGGGTTATGGATCAGCTCATCCCAACATGTAGCAATAGCACAATAGATAAGGGAATACCATGATCCAACAACTCATCAATACATTAATCACATCATGATTGGCACTTTATACTTCAAGTATTTATCAACACGCACATAATATCATGATCAAGGCAATTCATGTTTAGAAGCATTACCCTAAACCAATTCAAGTCTAGGTGATCTAATCTAAGGCATTACATTGAGAAATTCATCATTCTTGGAAGATCACATTTAAACCCTCAATTTGCCTCTTTCACGACATAACCTACACCTCCACCTTTCAAGTGGATCAACATATCTAACACAAGTCTACTACAACAATTCACCATAATTAGGCATAGATGGTGATAAAAGTCAACAATCTAAATCAATCTAGGCATAACTCCATCAACATTCATTCATAATCAACAAACCCATTTCATAAGGCACAATTTAGGAATTGAGAGAAATCATGGGTTCATAGAGTATTTTCATCTTAAATCATCAATTAAACATCAATATAATCATAGTTTATCATTTGAAAATGTTTGATGCAAGAACCCATGAGGAAGAGTAAAACATAGGGTTTTGTGTAACTTTAAAACTTTAAAACTTCTTTGAAATTGAGTCTTGGGTAAAAGCTAACTCTAGATGAAGGATCACTATAGCTTATACTTGAAGAGTCCCACAAAAATCTACCCAAAACCCTTCCTCTTCAAGCCCGAAGTCTTCTTCTCCTCTGGGTCTTCAATGGAGTTCTTAGAGAGAAGATATTTGGGAGAGAGGGTTTTGATTTGGGGAAAAGTAAATAATGAAATCTAAAATACCAATTAAATGTTTTAATACTCTTAAAATACATTACTAACCCTAAAATAACCGTCCAAGCACTTAAAACAATTAATAAGCAATTTACCAAATGACCCTTGCCTTTGCCGAACCTAAGACAAATTGCACAGGCATGATTCATGGACCCAATCCATGGACAGTAGATGGGTCCATGGACCATCCTGGCTGTCCGTGGTTCGTGGTTGGGGCTTAGTCTTTAAGGTTTCAGCAAGGTTCGACCTACGGAGGCCATCCACAAACTGTGGATAGACCTACAGGGTGTGAACCCCATCCATAGGTCACCACATTTTGGTGACTCCAAACTTTCTTTGGGCTCTTGGGGGATAGCCTTAGGGTCCTCCTCAAGGACCCCTAGGGTGGTCCATAGGGAGTCGCACCTTGATGTTTGACCCCTAAACCCATCAACCATGACTCGGGACAACATCGAACACCATCAAACCTTACACCAAACTCAAGAGGACACGCGTTAGGCTCTTGTTTCACTAGTTTGTTTTTAGGTTCGTTACACAAAGCTATGATCCTATGATTTTGAGGGCACGTGGGACACTCTTTGATAATGTGTCCTTGTTGTTTACAATAATTACAGAACTTCTTGCTACAATTGCAAGCAATATGACCATAGTCCTTGTAATTGTAGGATTGGGTTCTACTCATATCCCTGCCCTTTCCTTTACCTTTAGCAGCAAATGCAACAGTGTCATCATTTTCTTTCTTGAAAGCATTTTGTGTGACAAGACGTTTCTATTCATGAAGTAATTCCCTAAAGCTAACATCCAAAGAGGGAGACGGGTCACGATTCATCAAGTTAGAGCGAACACTCTCAAAGTCGGAGCGTAATTTCATCAAAAATTGGTCTCGCTTGCTTTCCTCATGAACTGCATAAATCACTGATAGAGATTCAATAGGTATTTTGGCTTAGACAATATCTGTAAATTCAGCCCATAAGTTCTGAAATCCAAAAAAATAATCCTGAACAGAAAGACCTCTTTGAGAGTAATTAGCAATTTCATACTCTAACTGAGAGCGTCTTGTGCTATTATCTTGGTTGTAAACCATTCGTAAGTAATCCCACATGGCCTTAGCTGTCTTGTGTGACCTGAGATTAAGAACAATAAGAGGGTCAATTGACCCTAGAATCCATGTCATCACCCGAGTATCTTTAATCTTCCATTCACCTAGCTTTGTTGCATCAGTAGGAGTAGGATCGCTTCCATCTATATGGCCCCATAGTTTTTTGCCGGTGACAAACAACTGAAACGGAAACTCCCATGAAGAATATTTTTTTCCAATAAAACGAACACTGAAGGATTCAAAGTGATGTGAATTCATGCTTTTGAAAAGCTATGAAAACTACAAGTACTCAAGAAAGAAACTAGAATGACCAAGAACAAAATTCTCAGGTGGTAGGACTGATTGTCGATGAATAGTCAACCAAAAAGCAAGATTTTCAAAAAGAAAATTAGAAGGAACCACAGATGACTCTATGAAACAAGATAGCGAAGAGAAGGCTCTAATACCATGTCAATTTTCTGCTGAATGACTCTTAAAGTGAGAGAGTCTTTCCATTATATAGAGAAAATAAAGATTACACATCCCTAAAGATCCGCCATTCCTATCCCTAAAGATCAGCTATTCTACCTCTACAAATCTTCTATTCAATCCCTCTAAATCTGCCTTACTATCCCTCCAAATCAGCTATTCTATCACAATATTTATTCCTTTTATTCTACAACAAATGTATATGATCATGCTAATTTATATCACTATATAATTACATTAAAATATACAATCATTTAGTTGTCCATCATGCTAACACCATAAAGGATCATAAAAAAAATATAACGCTAATTGAACCTTTATCATCATTTGAACGATTTTTGATATCATGGCATTTTACAAAGACAACGATAAAAGCAGCTAAGGGCCTAGAAGAACCTTGTATAAGAGCTTCACTCAACAACAAATTATTTTCTTTCCAAATTTCGTTTTATTCATAAATTGGAATCTAAGCGATTCTTGATTGAATCATTTTTCACAAGACTTTCATGTACTTTAATTTTTTCTTACAATATGCATTTCAATCTTAGTTGGGAGTCTGCTTTGCTAGATAGCTCCACATCTCAGATTTCCTTTTAAAAGATGCACCGTTGATGTTTAAAACAAATAAAAATGGCTTTCATGGGCTTCATAAGTTCTCACCTTGGCTCTTAAGGAATAATATGTCAACGACGTATGGAAAATGAATAAACCTATCCAGAGACAGAGGCTACTACTCCTTCATGGGAATTCATAAGAAAGGATAAGAGACATAATAGAAATTTTGCAAAACTTAGGAAGGATACCATGGGCATGTAGAGACATGTTTTAGAATGTCATTTATCTCCCAACAACTTTCTTCTTATTATTAGCAGGTCGATATTTTTACCTCATGATCTCCTACCTGCAGTCCGGCCTCTAACTTTGAACAACACTCGATGCCATTTACATGATGATTTAGAAGTACCATTATATATCTATTATCATGACACAAAAATGATCAAAGGATGATAACTACAATAATTATTGCCACAAAAAAATTGAAAAACGAATCAACACAAATCCGCTTATTAAAGCTGATCAGACTAGCTATAACTAAAGCGGATCTCGAGTACTATTCACTCAACCGGAAAAGAATTCAAATAAGAGTAGGCTAAGCAACATGAGTTCCATTTATTCTCAAACATAAGTGCTAAGTGATAAATTGCTAGCGAAAAGTCAGTGAACACAATGAAAATCCACGGGCTAAAAGATGCATGCAATGGAAGTAATAATTACCAAAAGCTAGGCCAAAAGTGGAATTTTTTAGTTAAAAGATTCAGTCTTTCAATGATTTCTTATAAGGTGAATGAATGGCTTGAATTTCAAAAAAAATGTGGGATATGATCAATGTGCATTGGAAGAAATCATTACCAAAACTTAGGCTAAAAGTAGAAAGTTTTAGTTAAGTAGATTCAGTCTTTCAGAGAATTCGGAAGTATAGAGATTTACCTAATCATCTACTACTATTACTATGTACTAACAACAACAAGTGGAGGTGTAGGAGGGTGAGATTTATTCACACCAAAAAGTAATTTTTCCTTTCCTGAACCTATTAGATATCTGACACATTCAAAGTAAACTATTAAGGAGTTACATTGACTAAACAAAAGAGAGAAAAAGGTAAGTAAAATTGCCAGACAAAGGTTAAATGGAATGTCTACCAGCTTTACAGTCCCATGAACCATGATCTTGCACAACTAAAAGCATTAGTTCCTAATCCTGACCTAGATTCAACATGCTCTTTACTACAATTGCTCGTACTTTCTGAATAAAGAAGTAGGAAATAAAGAGATGCACACAAAATCCATTATTACTTGTCAGTTCAATGAGGGAGAGTATGTATAATTTAGAGTGTGCAGAGTCACAAGATCTAAAACATGCCAAGTAAATCCAAAAATATTTTGTATTATACTTTCTATTCACACCAAGTAAAGAAAAAGGAAAAATAGAGAAATTACAGGGAGAGAGTAGTGATAAATGACAAATGCAAGAAATGAAAATGAATGAAGAGAAACGTAGGACTTTGACAGTTTGGGCACTTAAAAGAGTAAAATGCGGTACAATTAATGTGAAACTCCAAGAGCCCCTTTGGTCGTCCACAAGACCTAAAGTTGTAGACCAAATCAGTCAATTGTTGGATGCTCTTCTCCTTCGCTCTCTTATACAGACTGATCAAACACTCGTAACAGCAGCTCTCTCAAAAAGGTGGCGCTATCTCTGATTTGACTTGATACCTTTTGTTTTAGTACTTTTATTTACCATGTAAGATATGTATCCTATGTTCATTATGTATTAGGTTATTCCGTTTCTTCCAAAATTAAAAAATCCAACTTGATAGCCTTGAGCCGAATGCACACAGGTGGAAAATATGAAACTCCAGTTCGTTTCTAAAAAAGAGGTTTGTGCATTGCCTGAATGTTTATACACTTGTTCATCATTTATAACACTAATTTTGGGATTTTGATACTAATGTGTCCATAGCATGAAAGTCTCTAAAAACATAAAATTGAAGGGGATAATGTTATCCAATGACCATATTGTGAACTTATTGTTGGGTTGTCCTGCATTAGAAACTATGGAATTATCTTGTTTTAAACATTTTAGCCGCATGGAAATTAGGTCTTCAAAATTAAAGAGACTGAATTTGATATCATGAAATGATGATGAAGAAATTGATCATTCCTTGGAAATTGTTTCCCCGTATCTTCATCATTTGGAAACTTCAGGAAGTCTTCATGGTCTAAAGTGTAGGCTTATAGACATATCCTCCATGGTTAATACTAAGCTTACGTTCGAAATTACATGTATCAAAGACATGTAACATGCGGTATAATATTGGATGTCTTTGATGGATGTAATGTCGAACATAAGCTTAGTATTAACCACAAATGATATGGCTACAAGCCTACACTTAAAAACATGATGACTTCCTAAAATCTCTGAATAATGAATGTACTGTAGGAGACAACAATTTCCACGAAATGATTAATTTCTCCATTATCATTATATGGTATAAAATTCCTCTTCAATTTCGAAGACCTAATTTCAAAGCGACTAAAATCCTTAAAATGGAATAATTCCACAGTTTCTAACGGAGAACAGCCCAACAATAAATTCACAATATGCTCTTTAGATAATACCATCCACATCAATTTTATAATATACGGAAACTTTCACATTATAACCACATGGACATAAAATTCTCAAAATTAGTATTATCAAACGAATGTGTATAAACATTCCGGCAATGCACAAATCTCTTCTTTAGAAACTGACCGAGTTTCACATTTTCCCTTTATCAAAGTTGTCAAGTTGAAACTTTTTAATTTGGGAGAGAAACAGAATTACCTAAGTTATAATCCACCTAGAATACATATCTTTCGTGGTAATTAAATTTACTAAAAGAGAAGATATTAAGTAACTTTCAAAGATAAAGCTTCCTATTTGAGAGAGTGATGTTTGCGTAATCAAGACACAATTTCCAATGCAAGTGTCTACGATCGTACAATAGTAATGTAACCCAACCAAGGGTTGGGGTCGAGTCCCAAGGGAGTGAGCTTGAGAATTAATAGAAAAATAAAATTAAGTTCTAATTAGTCATAGCTATAGACATTATCGAATATAAACATACTAAATCTAAAGGGGGTGACACAAAAGTGTCAATTAACAATGGGGGGTTTCTAACAAGTAAGTAAAAATCAGCAAAAATGCAAAGAGTACTAATCAAGAAGATGAGATTCTTGGGATGTGATAGGAATACGGGATAAACTAAACTATTGGGTACATGCTTTTGATAATAAATCCGTTGAATATTTATGACTAGGCTAGACTATAATGGGGATAAATTCTCTCTCCGGCAACTTACCCCGAATCAACTCGATTTCTCTCGAACACCGAGTTGCTGCATGAAGAACACTATCTGCCTTAGCCCACTCACTCTCTCGAGCTGAGTGTGTGGGAGAAGGACCAGGGTTCACTCTCTCGAGATGAACCTCATGTCGACCCAATCCCACCGGCCATCAGTTTAGTAGTCTTAATTTTACGACCTCTCTCTCGAGCAAGCAGAAAACACAAAGATGAAATTGTATTTGCAACTACAATTTCATTAAGTTCCAACACAACTACTAAACGAAATCACATTTAAACAACGATTAAACTATCAGCAAGCAAGACCCAACAATTAACTTAACCCATATTCACAAAATCACACCGCAAGAATTGGGGTTTTAGCTAGACATGTATAAGAGATAGAAATTTATACCAATATGAGTTTGCATTCAAATGGGTATGAAGATTTAAGTCTCAAAACAAGTCAAGAGTGAAGAATCCACAAGACCCAAGTCCAAAATCTTGGAGTTGAAACCCTTTGAACCTTCAAGTTCTTCATAACCCTCTCCAAACTTAGAACTCAAAAATAGAAGCAAAGTCTGAAAAATTACTCTTCAAAGCTAAAAATTCGATCCTAGAATAATAATTCTCAACGAGTATTTATAGTTTTCAAAAATTTGTGTTGCGAAGGATCACTCGGCGAAGTTAGTCGGAATCATTAGGTGACATAGTACTGCTTCATCGCCATCTTGCATTAGCCTTTAGCATCGTCGTGTTTTTGATCATTAGGTGACATAGTACTGCTTCATGGAACTGCTCGGTGATAAGCTGACTTCTCTTTTTCACCGCCGATTTGATCCTTTCCTTCAGGGGTCAGCACACTGGAACAAAAGGCGAGGATAAGACCTTTGGGCTACTCGTCGAATGGGTTCGTTGATTCTCATATCTTCATTTCTTCGTTCTTTCAGCTGCCTTTGTTCCTTTTTGCTAAGTAGTGTCCATGCTTTCTCTCAAACTCCAAATACCTGAACTTACTGATTTTCATCAGATATTGAGACAAAATATGCATTTGAGGACACTAATTCTATCAAAACATAGCCCTAAATAAGTCCAATTTGTGGACTCATCAACACCCCCGACTTAAACTTTTGCTTGTCCTCAAGCAAACTCAAGTTCATCCGTTCAAAAAGGAGGTCTCGAATAGTTCTACACAAGTCTCAATCATGAATGCACACAACAAGACTCAATTTACTCACGTAAAGATCAATTTGTGTACCCAAAGATTCAAGTTGTGACACACCATTCTCAAAGATTCTCAAGCTCGCAATACTTGCTTCAAATGCAAGTTCAAATTTAACAAAAGTATTCGAATGCCCTCATAGAAAGGATGATTCCATACTCACCCACAAAGGTTTAATCATTTAAAGTTCTGGAATCAAATGCAACGCTCACACTCACAAGGAAGAACACAATGCATGCTTTCACCCATAGGTTTGCCCGTATTTTCCAATCAACATTTGCTTCGGCTTACTCAAGATCAAAAAGGTCTTTTCAAGGCTTATAATAGGACTGAGTGCACAGGTATGGTCATTTAGGCTCAGTGACTTTCCTCCTCATGAAATGTGGTACTCACAACACTTCCTTTCCTTTTCCTTCATCATTCTCTTTAGTGCTCATAAGTCATCCTATTATTCCCTTTCCATGGATTGTTTGGGAACCCCATTTCTTTTGTATTTTATTCCACAACTTTCTTTTTCATTCTTTTTCTTTTCTCTCTTTTTTTTTTGTACGAAAGTGTTCCATTTTTCTCAAAACCATGGGTAAGAGGGACTTTCTTGCACTTCTTGATTTGCCTTCTCTTTTCACCACACCAACTTAGGCTTTTAGCCTAAGTTGGCTATTCAAACTAACCACAACTTCATGAGGGTTATGGATAATGGATAAAGAAAGGTCTAGTTTTCATCAAGTTTCTTCCAAAGAAGAGTAAGGCTCAAGGGATGTTCAAAAAAGGTTCACACATGCGCACAAGGTAGGCTACAAAGAGGTATCTGTCAAATTGGCTCACACTCTTCGAAGTTGCCTAAGATCATATCAAGAGATAGCCTTACTTAGTAGATCGGACCAACGAGGCAAATTCTAGGTGTATTCATGCATGGTTCACAGTAAGCTCATCACACAAGGCATCGACACTAAAGGCAAACAAGACTCCACACTTTTGCTAGTGTGCAATGGTCATCACAAGATAATCAATTTGATATATGGCTAATCACAACGAGATGCAAAGAGTTCACATATTGTCTATGCAACTTCATTTTTCCTCATCGTAGCCGCACATTCATGTTCGTTCAATTAAGAGCACTATTCAAGTCATCAGTATTGATCGGAGCGGAAACTCAAAATTTGTGAAAGAATAGCCACATTCACACGAGAGGTGGCAAAATTTTTTGGAAGGGTCAAAATCATTTTACAATTTAAAACAAAAGGAGCCACAAGCTCAAACATCCAGAAAAACAATATTAACACAACATTAGAACTCATAACCCAAATACTCAAACAAAACACAATTCACGAGTGGCACACAAAGGTGGGCCTCACCCTACCACAATAAAAAACAATTGTCCTCAAATACAAATAACACAGAATCCGAAAGGTAAAATAAAGAAAGACAGAGTCTTTGAGGAAAATAATTTTGATGATATAATAATTATGTTTTTGCTTGATATATATATTAGTATGTAATGTTCCAATAGATGAAGTTAACATGATGTAGCCTAAATTCATTTTTTTGTTAACAATTTCTCTTGTGATGTAGATATGTGCTTCTCCAAAATTTAGAGAATTGTCACAATGTGTTTTTGATGCTCAAGACAAAGGAATGACTTTATTTATCAACGCTACTTATGTGATCTAGACTCTCATGAAGTTTTCTTCAAGATTGTTATTACTATATAAACATTGCCCTTTGTTTCACTTATTTACTATTTCTTAATATTTCAGTATTTTAGATGAAGAAAAGTTCATATGACTACTAATAACGCCAGTTGAAGTTTTTATTATTTTAATTTTTATTATTTATTTAATAGTTAATTTTATTATATAAATATTTTCATTATTAATGCAAATATATATTTATATTTGGGTAGATATTAGTATTTAAATTAAGTATTATATGTCAGAAATGTATTATAAAGTTAACAAGATCTTCTAAATTTAAAATATATTATTTTAAAATGTTACGAGTTTTTTTATCTAAACATCTGGTTAGATGACAAGAAAAATACAAAGAAAATATTGTCTATAGGGTAATATTAGTGAGATAAGACTTATTACATGATTGAACTTCATCAAATTGAAATAAATATATACATTATTGCATTTAACTAATAAATTTTTTCATTGACCATCTTCATAGGTTTGCGTTAATAATAGATATATATGACGATCTACGTTGAACATTCACAAAAGAATCTGCAATATTATTTTTTGTCAAGCGTATTATTCAAATTTTCACTTAAATAAGCAATACTATTTACTATAACATATATTTTTGGAATTGGTAATCACGTGCAACGCACGTGTCAAAAAACTAGCATTATTATAAGTGGGAAGCTCTAAAGTAAAAAGTTGAATTACCATTTTACCCCTAAACTAAATTATTTTTTTTATAAAAAAACTAATTAATTAAATATTAAATGTTTCTAAATGACCATTTTTCATTCACTAAATTAACATCGTTCCTCCAATAACTTATGCTTGGAAACTAAATTATTACGCAATATTTAATGTTTCAATGCACACAAAAAAAATAACAAATCTTCTTTTAGGAATTTCAAAGGTTATTTTGAAATTTACAAGCAATTTAATATGGTTCATCTATTATCAAAAAGTCACATTATCCAAGAAAAATTGTTAATACTCTCATGCATTTATATCATGATTTGCACTTATCTAACTCTTGACTATACACATTCTCTTATAATTTTTGGATTATCCCTACATTTGTCATCTATAAATATGAAAAATATTGGAGTAAACAACATCATGTGATATACAAGAATTGGCAAGTTAAGATTTGGGGGATCAACTTCTTTAGGGATGAACAAATCATTCTTTTTACTCTTTTTTTTAGAAGAACCAAGGTGAATGATCTTCATGAAGGATATGCTTTTTTAGTACATAGTTTCCTTCTTTGAATGTAAAATAAAGGGCTATGCATCAAAATATAAGATCATGACTCTTTACTAATATACTTGTGCGATGTAATTTGTAAAAAAAAAATTATAATTTACTTGATGTTTTTAATGATTAAATTATTGTACTATATTAATTGATAATAAAAGTTATTTAATTGTTCTTATGATTTTATTAACTACTTATATATGTTTATTTTTCGTAAGGGGTGTGTAAGATAGAATATATAAAACTACATTTTTTTATCAATTTTTTCTTAAGGGGTGTACAATATTGAAACACGATGAATAATTTGAAATGGAGAAAGTAACATATAATTAAATTATTAATAACTTCTTTAATTCACGAAAGAAATAATTGTTTACATCCCTACCTTATTCAAATAGGGCGAAACATCATGGTGACTCAAAAAATAATCAACTAATTCAATTTTAAAAGAATTTTAAGAATAAACGAATTTGAAAAGGAGCCGCCACCTAATTTTAGGAAAAACTAGGAAACCAATTAATTAATTAACTAAAAGAATGTCTACGAAACCAATAGATTTTAGGTAAGGGGTTCAAGTTATTTCTAAGGGAAGCTATTAGGCATCCTTCGAAATCCACAATTATGGATCCCGACTGAATTCATTTTTTCAAATTGAGAAGAAGATAAAACAATATACAAGTAAAACAAACATACAATATACACAAGTAATAATATCAAAAACAGCCTAAGGTTTGCCCACTACAAAAAAAGCCCCAAATTATGGGGGTTTTACTGCGGAGGGTAATATAACCCAGTAATTTACATTAAATTGTGGAGGTTTGATTAACCCCTCCAACTTATTTTGTCAATTTACGGGGTCGCTAACTGCCACGGCCTTCAAAACTAAAATTCCATAAAATTAACATAGTGACTTTTTTCTATATGTCATTTGTCTCAGCTTTTTAGTCGTTTCCCTCATTTTTTCCCCCAAATCCATTTCTCATTCTTTCCCTTCTCTAATAGAGAAGGAATCAATAGTTCAGATCAACAATAGGTATTGCTGGTCTGACGTTGTGGTTTCAATCTCGCAGCAAGATATAGTAAGACCCGGCGGTGTTGAAAAATGCGGTGCTATTATTGGTGGCGGAACTCGATTGAAAAAGACTTGTTTTCCATGTCGAAAAACGTCAATAGTTGTTAATGAGTTTTTTCTTAATTGTTGAATTGGAGATGGAGAAGAGGCCAGAATTAGACGATTTTGATTTCTTTGAGTTACGATTTTCTGGTTTAACGTAGGATTATATTTCTCATAGGTTATAGTCTCGCTCATTCTTTGATTTTACTTTTACAATTGTAACTAAACATTCATCTTGCATGTTGATTTAAAAATTGTTTTTCGTAGTTAGATTTGTATTTTTACTTACCGCTACTGCTGAAATAAAGATTCGTTCATCCTTCCACCACCGCAGCTTCTCTATCCTCCTTCAGGTAAACATTTGAGACCATCATTTATCAAGGATTTGAAGTTTATCTTTACGTGTACTTTGTGTTGGCCATTAATATGTAACACTGTCAATTAGCATTGGTGACATTATTTTTCAAATAGTATATCTATGGTTATAAATGTTGTGTTTGCAATTGATAGGTTTCATTGTGAAGTGTAACATGTATGAAAAAATATAAAGAATAAAGCACTAAAAATTATAATCATAAGTCAGTTAGGGTTCTTCTTGTCTTGTTTCCAAGTGATTATTAAGCTAATGTATCATTTATAATTGTTTTGATTTAGTAATTTAGAGATTTTATTTTCTTCCAAGAGATTATTTTGATAATGTATTATATCAACTCTTGCCAGAACTATATTGGTCAAAAAAAGATGGTGAAACATTTCACATTTGATTGTTAAGAGTGTACGCCCTCCTTGTATTTTTTGTGAGTGCAAAGAAAAAGCGGAGTAGAAAACATCAATGAATCTCGCTGGGAATAGACGTCGATAAAAGCAACCTGAAACTCCGGGAGTAGAATATGATTGGTGGCTATTGGAAGCTTAGCATTCCTCCATGTCATTACTAGCCAACAGTGGCAGCAGCTAAAACAGTGTGTTGAAATCATTAGAAGAAAGGTCACAGAAGAAGGCGGAGAATTTCGGTGGTTGTTGACATGTTGCTTCGTATTGCTTTCTCATGTGTTCTAGATAATGTAAATGGTGTTGTTGTTATTTGTGTATTAAATAGCATATAAAGGTGAGCACATTGTTCAATTTTCTTTTCCTTTTTATGTTCATGTAAATTCTTACTCCTCCTATATAACAAAAGAAAGATGGCAACAACAGTAAAGAAAGAAAAGAAACAGCCGAAAGCTCTTCTTGAATAGCAAAAATACTAATTGAATTACAGGAGAAAACAGAGAGTGTATATTAACTCTATATTGACTGACTCCTACTTCTAATGTAGCTCCTAACTTATAGTGTTTTTATTCCACTAAACAAACTCCTAAACATACTCCTAAAGTTCCTAACTTTCAGGCCACTTTCAAAGACTATTTTGACTTGGTAAATGCAGTAAACAAAGAACATAGTAAGTTGCACTAATTTGTTACACTCCCCCTTAGTGCAAGCTCATGATCAACAACTCCCAGAGCATCTCAAAAGTATTGAAACTTAGACTTCTCCAAAGCTTTAGTGAATATATCAACAACTTGAGTGTTGGTGCAAACATTTGTCAGTTCAATCTCTTTTGTTAGAACTTTCTCATGAACAAAATGATGGTAGATCTCAATATGCTTTGTTCGAGCATGAAAAACTGGATTTGACGCAAGTTTGATGGCACTTTCATTGTCACACTTGATTTGTACAGCATAGTCTACTTTGTGGGACATGTCTTTGATCAATATTTACAACTAAATACACTCTTGTGCAGTCATGGTTGCTGCAATATATTCAGCTTCGGTGTTAGACAAAGAAACAACATCTTGCTTCTTGTTGCATCAGGAAACCACTGTTGACCCAGTACTAAAACAGTAACATGAAGTCGAGTGATGATCATTTGAATCACCTGCCCAATTTGCATCAGTAAATCCAGTCAATAAAAAAATTGCACACCTTTTGTACCAAAGTCCACGACTAAGAGATCCCTTCACATAGCGCAAAATTCTTTTTGCTGCAACTAAATGAGAAGTTGTTGGACTATGCATAAACTAAGAAACAACATCAACTGAATAACATATTTCTGGCCTTGTGATAGTCAGATAGATCAAACTTCCAACTAGTTGTCGGAACTTCATAGCATCCTTTAAACACTGGCCTTCATCCTTCTTCAACTTGAGATTTGGCTTCATTGGAGTAGCCTTTTCTTTCGACTCCCCTATGCCGAAACGCTTTAAGAGACTCTCTGCACAACCTTTTTGAGACACAAAATAGCCTTAATCTGATTTTTCCACTTCCAAACCAAGAAAACATCCAATCAACCCCAAATTTTTCATCTCAAAACGAATAGACAAATCAGTCCTTAAATTAGAAATTTCTTATTCATTATCTCCAGTTATTATCATAGAATCAACATATAATAGTATCAGGAGATGCACACTTTATTCTAATTTCATAAATAAACTAGAATCCGAATAAAAAACTCTAAAACCACAAAAGATTAGATATTGCGCAACTTTACCAAACCACGCTCGTGGTACTTGCTTGAGGCCATATAGAGCTTTCTTCAAACGGTAAACATGACTTGGAAATTGCTTAGAGACAAAACTGTGAGGTTGTTCCATAAATACTTCTCGGTCCAACTCTCCATAAAGAAATGCATTCTTTACATCGAGCTGCCACAGATTCCAACCTTTGAAAGAAACTAGAGAAGTAAGTGACCTTACTGTAACCATATTCGCCACTGGACTAAACGTTTCCTCATAATCTAATCCATAGTTTTGAGAGAACCCACGAGCAACTAGATGAGCTTTAAAGCTGTCAATGCTACCATTTGATATTTTCTTCAAGCAAAACACCCATTTGCAAGTAACTGGAACGCATTTTTCTGGTTTGGGTACCAATTCCCTGGTTTCATTCTTGTCTAAAGCATCAATCTCTTCTTGCATTGCTCTTTCCCAATCTGGACAGCCATTTACTTCTTCATAACTTAATGGTTCTTCTGTAGTTGATGCTCCTGTAAAGAAACATGAGGTCACAGAATAATTTTTAAGTTTTACCTCATAGTCTTTGAGGTAGTCCGGCTGCCTTTTCTCCCTTGTTGACCTTATCGTTGCTTGATGTTCACCATCTCCTTCCCTGGAAATGTTCTGACTCGGAGATACACTTTCTGCCTCTTCATTGCTAGGTGTTGGCCCATTTACTTTAGGAAATAATAGCTCTGAATTATCTTGATCATCTCCAAGAACTACAACCTTTTAAGGAGAAAATAAGAATGACACTTCATCAAATACCACGTCTCTAGAAATGGTAAACTTATTTGTCTTTGGTTCCATGCATCTCCAACCCTTCCTATAAGATCATAGCCAACAAATACACAGTTTCTTTCTTTCGGATCAAGTTTGGTTCTATTAGTTCTGGGAACATGAACATAACACACAAAACCAAAAACTTGAAAATAGTTCACATTTGGCTTCTGACTATATAGAATTTCGAAAGGGGGATTTTTATGTACCTGGCCAAGGAGGCAGCCTATTTATCACATGGTATCCACATTGAATAGCTTTAGCCCAAAGCTCTCGAGGAAGACTCTTGTCATGCAGCCATGAAAGACAAATTGAAGTAAGATAGGCAAGCTTTCTTTCCGCAACTCCATTTTGTTGAGGTGTATATGCACAAGTCATTTGACGAACAATTCCGTTATCATGACAGTACTAGAAGAAGTCATCTAACATATATTCTCCACCATTATCACTACGCAAACATTTTATCTTCTTCTCGAACTCATTCGCAACAATATCTTTGAAATCCATAAACTTAGATAATGCTTCGTTCTTTTCTTTAAAATATTTCACCCAAGTGAACCTTGAGTGATCATCCACCAACACCATAACACAGCAATGCCCTCTATAACTTGGTGTTCTTGTTGGTCCCATCAAATCTGTATGAACCAATTCAAACATCGTAGTTCTCTGATTTGATAACCTTTTGAAGGGAAGACGATAAGATTTTCCATATTGGCAACCTTCACAAATCACATTTTCACGTACATTGGCAGGCCATCTACCAATATTTTAGAAAAGATCTACTACAACATTTGATAGCCTACATGACCTAACCGAGCATGCCAAATTGCGATATTATCAGTTTGGCTTTTTTTTTTCACATAAGCTTCACCTGCTGACATAACAAACAAAGAACTTTTCTTTTGGCCTATAAAATTAACATTGGCAGATACTTCTTTTATATTTTCAAGAACCTTCACATCATTAGGACCACACAATACATATTTTCTAGAATCAGTAATTTGAGGAACTGAACTAGATTTTTCATCAAACCTGGAACATGATAAACATCCTGCAATTTGATACTTTTGGATTTATCACCAGCAACTTCAATCTTCACAACACCTTCTTTTGCTACTGAATATGTCGAGTTATCAGTTGTGATAATGACTCGATCTCCATGATGATCTTGCATCTCCGAGAATGGAGAATCATCTCCAGTTACATGATGTAAGCACTCTGAATCAATGATCCACTCTTCTCTCTTATTATTGTTGGCATAATTAACAAAATCTTGTGCTAACTTTTGTTCAACAGCTTGGATGCTAAAACGTTGCTCCCATTTCATTTATTCATCTCCTTCGTTGGTACATGCGACATTGGCTTTGGAAAGTTTTACTCGACAATTTTTCTTGATGTGCCCAATTTTTCCACATCTGTATCACTTTTTGGTGTTGTGTGGATTTCCACCTTTTTCCGTGCTTGTTTGTTCCTCTTTATTTTTGTTCCAAGTTGATGCATTCCTCTTGTTCGACTTTCCTTTAGAAAATAGAACATTATCAGATTCAAGGTTCTTAGCCATTTGTTTAGCTAAGGCTTCTTGATTAGAAACCATGTTCTCCAATTCTTCAACAGATGGTTGTTGCGGCCATCCTTGAACGGAAGTGACAAAAGGACCGTATTTCTTTTTCAATCCACGAATAAGATAGCGTCATAGGCGTGACTTGCTAATCTTCTCTTCTGGATCAATCTCTGAAATTTCAGCATAGATACTTTTAACTCACAAAAAGTAATCTGAGATTGACATACCTCCCTGTTGTAACATTGCCAACTCATTCTCCAAAAGTTGCAGCCTTGCTGTATTTTTCTTGGTAACCAACCTTTCAAGCGTGTCCCAAACTTGTTTTGGAGAGCTAACATCACGAACATGATCAATAAACTCCTTGCTAATAGAATTCATCAAAGCAAAGAGAGCTTTTTTGCACTTGATCTTCAATTTCCTTCGTGATTCGGCATTCTCAGGAGTATCGACTGGGATTATTGAATCAGTTCCTACAATCAAATCCTATAGATCCTGACCTTGAAGGTATGCTTCCATACACATTCTCCAATACTTGTAGTTAGTTCCTACAAGTTTTTCTATTCCATATTGAGTATTTCGTCTGTTTGAGGCTTCCATTGCTACAGACAATAAAAGCTTTCCCTTCACACTTTCAAACTTCTCCAACAGGATAAACTGATAGACAAGAAGATTGAAATGAAAAAAAGTTCCTCCTTCAACCTAGCTCTTGATACCATATAACAGAAGAAAGATGGCAGGAACAGTAAAGAAGGAAAGAAAAGAAACAACCGAAAGCTCTTCTTGAATAGCAAAAATACTAACTGGATTACAGGAGGAAACAAAGAGCGTATATTAACTATATATTAACTGACTCCTACTTCTAATGTAACTCCTAACTTATAGTGTTTTTATTCCACTAAACAAACTCCTAAACTTACTCCTAAAGTTCCTAACTTTCAGGCCACTTTCTAAAACTGTTTTGACTTGGTAAATGCAGTAAACAAAGAACACAGTAAGTTGCACTAATTTGTTACATCCTACCTATTCGAAAGTGTTTAACTATTGCTCTACTTTCTTGCAGAAAAGTTCCAAGGGAAGCTGCATTTAGGACTATTTTTGGTTTGTGTAAGTCACTAAAGTTAAACATGTCATGTTAGGAGAACATTAACTGTTTTAGTAGTTATCATGTTAATTACATCTCGTCTCAATCCAAAACAAGATATACTAGGCTATATGCATCCTCATTTCTTCATTTAAGTTCATATCAACAAAGTTTTAATTAGTCCCAATTTTTACATTTTCTCTTGCAGATTCTATCCAGAGAAGTAATAGATAAGTACACAATCAAGTAAGTGACATACTTTAACCAATAATTACAACGTAGGGATAAATCTTATGTGTTTATCAAGGTAAATTTTAATCAACTTCAGGTGCTGGCTTGTTCTTACTCTGTTTCCTACTAGTAACCACTTTTCTTGGAGAGGTTTTATTACCCTGTTGCTGGTCAGATTTTACTTGATGATCGCGATTTAAAGTCATACAATTTGAGATGGTTAAGGACCCATTTAGGACTTGTTCTGATGCTGAACTTTCTTTGGGAAATGAACATCACTTATGTTAGACTCGTGACCTCCTTCTCTGAGATCATTATTGGTGTATGGAGTTTTGAACTCCCTTCGTTTCATCTTGTATGGCTTGGGACTGGACATTGAATTTAAGAAAAAAAGACAAGACTTTTTGCACATAGCTAAATATGCATAGATCATGCTATATCATTCTTATTTGATCATGCCATCAAAAGTAAAACGGAAATGTTGAGGTTAAATAATTTTTAATATAGAAGCTTTCATACCCTTGTGTTGGTGGGGGATGAGGGAAGAGAGATAGAAAATTAAGGAGAGAAGTATTAAGGGGATGCAGCTTTGTATGGATAGTGTTAGGAACAGAGGGCTTCTTGTTAGAGAAGGGGGGATTCCTCCTCCTGTTGCCTTGTCTCGAAATGGTACTGCTAAAGCTAAACACAAGGTGAGTTTTTGAATTCTTGATTTACCATCTATGTTGCTCGGACTTTTCAGAAATATTATTGATGTACTCGTGTCCGATCCTTTGAAATGAACTACTTTTGAAGGACTTGACATGCATCCATCGGCATTTTTGCAGAGTCCGAACAACATGTAGTATTGTTTAAATGTTGAATATGGTCAATGCCAATATTAGCAGAGTGTGAAGAAGATAACAAGAAAGACGACAACAGACACAGTCCACCAGCTTCTATTCTTGTGTCTACACCCAATGAAATCTAGGTTGATCTCCTGGCATTTCGATGTGGTCTGTCTAATAGTACCAAATGAGAACAGAAGAAGCCAAATTCAGAATAGAACTGCAAGCTGGTAAGTTCACTCAATTGAAATTTATATAGAAACTTATTCTCTTGGTCTTTAATTAGCAGGTTAAGAAAAGTTCCAATTTTATGTCAGGAAATTAAGGAAGTGCGTTAAGAGTGTAAGGTTGTCCTGAGCAGTTAGCAAGAAAAGGAGATGGTAGTCAGATAAATTGACTGCTGGGTTTCAAAGGGTCCTCCAATGAAACATATACACTGTACCAGCAGCAACACTCCAATTCCAATGGCCTAAAAGTGCTTTGAAAATGAAAGGGAAAAATGATACTATCAGATAACATGCGTATGGGTGTATTTGTCCAAATTCAAACCTCATATCTATGTTGAATTCTGCGCCTTTTGATTTTCTTGCTTCTGGTGTTGTGTAGCTTTCAACCAAATGGGCAAAAATATGGCTTTTGTTTCTGATTGTAAAAATCATAGTACTTTTAATGATATATTTTTGTTTTTGAAATACGTTTTATTTCTTAATTCTAATATGTCATTTTAAGTTGGACTATGATGTATAGTAAAACATCGATAAAGTAATAATTTCGCTAAATGAATATTTTTCTCCTGTCCTGACTTGGTTAAAGTAATATTCTCGCTAAATGCATTAGATAATAATTAAAAATAAAGTATTAAAGGCCCAGAAAAAAATAAAGTAATAATTACTAGAATACATCAAGAATTTATTATATTTAATCAGTCAATAATACTAGACCAATAACTATTTCTTTTTAAAATATGATTCTATAGTTGCTTGTTTTTTCTTCCCACCAAAACCAAAATTAATCTCATCCTTAACTTTTTGAAGAGCGAACACAATTTCCGAGATATTTTGTTCGTGTTGTACCAAATAGTTTGAAATTAGAAATCTCTTCATATTCTATATACATGAATAAAATTAGAAACATTAAACTTCACCAAATTCGTTTAGCTTTCCTAGATTTAAATAATAAATATGCAAAGACTATACTTTTTAGTTTCCTAGATTTAAACTTTTGAAATGCTTAATTCAAATATTTTTTTTTCTTATGGCACATACTACAAAATACTCTCTAAAATAATAAATATTTATTTATCGATAAATAAATATTTTATGCATTTATCGATAAACTAATAATCTCGATAAATGAATATTTTTTTTGGTCCCAAGCATATGCATTTATAGAGGTTTTATTGTACATATTAATTAGTCATTTATATTTAAATTGAATATAATTAGCACAATGTTGTAAAAAAAGTACATGTTCATGAATTGCAGGGGTTGAAACTCCTATTAGTTTTATATGAAATTCAAAAATTTCGGGGGTTTTGATTCCCGGACTCACAAATTGTTGGGGTTCTGATTTCCAAAAATTGAAGTGCAGATTTGTTGATATCGATTTTTGGGGTTCAAAACCCTCGCTAATAACCCCTACTAATGGTAACAGGGGTTGGTGAAAAACCCCCGCGACTTAATTATGGCAGACCTAACTGCATGGATTTTTGCAACTCCCATAACAACAAATTGTGGGGGTTACTAACTGTCGTAATATGTAATTTCAATCCCCACAATTTGAACCTTTTTTTGTAGTGGCCTAACGTTGATAATATACACAATAATGAATATAAAATACATTTGAACTCTATTGGAATAGCTTCAATAAAAAGCGACTCCGGAGTACCTATAAATACACTTAATAAAAGTGTTAGTAATAAATAAATATAAAAATGAATAAATCAAATAATAACTTAAAAATAAAAATTCGTCTTATTAACATGGAAACCTTGGAAATCGATGGTAATTTCTTCATCGGCCAATTTTAACAAACAAAATATATAAACTTCAACTAAATTTCCGTCTTTAAAAAATGGAGAGGCCTCGAAAATCGACGGAGATATTTTTTCATTGACCAATTTAAAAAAAAAAACAACAAAAATTAAAAGTAAAATAATAAACAGTAATGTGAGATCACGGAAAAATAGTAGGCAAACAAACTAACAGCAAAATGAGAAAAAATATTCAAAGTTAGTTATCATTAAAGCAATACAAAGTTCATCTAAGCAAACTCTTTTGAACAAGAAATAAATAAATAATAAAAAATCAACAAATAATAAATAACTTGGTAATGATCCAAAACAAATAATAAAATGAGTTCACTGGAAAAGTAAACTCCTCAGTAAGAAAAATAAAAAAATGTACATAATCAGCCCACCAAAATGATAAAATACTCATAGCAAATAATACAATAATTTAACTTAGAACCAAAATAACACATGACAGTGATATACATGGGAATTCAAGTCTCAATAAATCAGTGCAAAATTAATGAATCCACACCCAAAACGAAACAATACAATGTAAAGTATCAACATAATTGGTGGGGGAAGATAATGCTTAATTACCAAAAGTTCAAGCCAATCGCCGGCAAAATCATAATCCAACCAGTTCTGGAAGCTCTTGTGGTGGTCACTGGTTATTGTTCACTTCAGTTCGTCGGAGCTAGAGCTCGTCTGGGACCTGCAAAAACAAACAGAAATCGAAAAAAGGGGGAAGGGAAAGGGACTGGCAGCGTTTTGGGTCTTGTTTGGAGTTTTTTTTTTGCTGGAGTACGGAGCTTGAACTGGAAAGGGTGAGGAGCGATGGTGGTTTGCTGGGGTTTTGGGTCTCATGCTCGCTGGAAATGGATGTTGTGTTTGCTGTTTTCAGGCGGGTTTGGGTGATGGTGTTTTGATGGCGTGGGTGACGATTTTGTGGTGTTCTGGTTGTTTGGAGGTGGGTGTTGTTGGTCGAGCTTGGTTTTTGGATTGTTGGTTGTTCACCGTAAAAGGGGAGAGGGTTCTGGGTTTTGGTAGCTGTTTGCAGGTTGAAGCTTGCCGGAAATGGAGTTTGGGAGGTGATGGTTGCTGGTTTTTGTGGACTGTTCAGGTCCGTTTTGGTGTTGCTTTGTTGCTGTTCAGAGTTGGTTCGCGAGCTCGGGGCTTAGAGCTCCTGTTTGCTGGAGCCGTTTCTGATTTGGAGCTCAAAAATGGATGTTCGCGTGGGTTTCTTTGGAGAGAGCTGCTAGTAGGAGCAGTGAAGAATAGAAGATTTGGGTTCTGAAGGTTGCCGGAAAAAGGAGAAAATTAATGGAGTTTCGGTGGTGGACTTGCCGGAATCCAGCGGAGCTCCGGTGAACTTGTCACCGAAAAATAATATACAATAAAGAATAAAAAATTTGAAGATTAACCCTGAAATCTTATCCACCATCCTTATCTTAATGACTAAGGTATTGTTTAAATAGGAAATTGAAAATCATCAATAGTACAAAACAATTATCTTAAAAACGTGGGCCAAAATTATCAGCTAATAAAATATCTATCTATGAAATTTTATCCATATTTGAATGAATTTCTAGACTGTGCAAAATATCAAAATGAATATTAACAAATATAATGAATAAAATAAATATTAAAAATGGTAATAAATGTAACCAATGACATGGAAAAAAATTTATTTTAACAATAATAATTATTTAATCAAAATAAATATATATTTGAACGTATTCAACTGACATTGACAAAAAATAATGCAACTAAAATTAATTGATAAAAAATCTTAAAATTTTTGAGAAATAAAGATAAATATTGACAAACTTATTTAAAATTATAAAAAAATGTATTTTGAACTATTAAATTAATAAAACTTAAAAGTTACTAATTTTGAAAATTTTAGGCCAAAATTGGGTGTCAATAATAATGATTTAAATGTTTTTATTTATTTATTTATCCTTTTGTCTCATTTTGAGAAAAGACAAATTTAATGTTTCAACTTTTGATATCGTTTCATATTTTAAGTTATCACTTCATTGATGCTATGTTTCTGTATTATAAGCTCATTTTGGAAAAAATTAATTTGGTAGGATTTAATACTTGATATGATCCCTTAATAATAATAAAAATTAATACTCCCTCTGTCCCAATTTATATGACATTTTTTATTTTTCGAGAGTCAAACAATTTAAGTTTGATCGGGAATTTGCGCACAGAATCTTTAATTTTTTTGAAATAAAATTTATATATTTGTAAACTATGTAAAAAGTACTATAAGTCACAGTAATTGATAATTCAAAATGTTTAAAATATCTATGAAAAAATTACGGTCTAAGATAGATTTATTTTAATTTCAAAATTTGAAAAGTACCACATAAAATGGAACGGAGGGAGTATTAATTATTAATTGTTGCCTTCATTTTGTTTTAATTAACTCTAAGAATTGGCTATCAAATTCTTTTAATTTTTCATCTTTCTTCTTTTTTCTGAGCTTTGTCTTGCACTTAATTAAGATATGAGATAAGAATATACATCTATTAATTTATGTTATAATTTTAGTATTTTAAGTACTAAATATTATCATCCTTTATTTCATTTGGAGAAGAGATACTTTGTTGTCATATTTTAATTTGTTATTTGTATCCAAGAATAGATTCCAAATATTTGAACTATTTTTTGTTTGAAAATGAACGATATTCATATAATTTAACTATAAAACTATTTTTAATACAATGATAATTTAAAACAATATATATATATATACTATCTTAAAAGTCACGATCTTCAGAATTTGAATTTAAAAGTTAAATTACTTAAATGTCCCTCTCATTAAAATAGGCGCCGCTTCAGCAAATTCATAATGTTTAGAAGAAGAGTTGCCACCGTTTCTTGAAAATCAGAGTTGTATTTCTCCGTTATTGTAATTTTCTCAACATGTATTTTATTGCTCAACATTGGAAGTATGACCAAGTGGGGCTTTTACTCTTGAGAAATTAGCTGGTAATAGTTAATTCATGCATTGATTACTTATGCTTCAGGTTCTCCTAATTTAGATATGAGTGGAGTTGCATTAGAAGAGGTTTAAGTTCTTCGGAGCAGAGTAGAGACACTTAAGATAGACATGGATACTATACATCATTATCTTTTTTTAACTTCATAAAAATTTGTTGGTCCAGCCTGCCTGATTATATTGTGGCTCTAGTTTGATGGTGTCAATTTGAGTCGTATTATTTGGCTAAAGGGACCCAACCTGTAGAACGCCGACTCTTCTAGGTGTGTTTGAAGGATCATTTCAAACATGGTTATGATAAACTTTTCAAATTTTCAGAATGCAACTGTTTTGGAGAAGTTCATTATCATGTCAAAGACAAGAAAGTACGAGAGTTGTTCAATGAATTGTGCCGATGTGGGCACTTAAAAGAGTAACACGCGGTATAATTAATGTGAAACTGAGCTCCTTTGGTCGTCCACAAGACCTAAAGTTGTAGACCAAATCAGTCAATTGCAGGATGCTCTTCTCCTCCACTCTCATATACTGACTGATCAGATACTCGTAACAAGCGCTCTCTCAAAAAGGTGGCGCTATCTCTGGAACTCACTTAATATCTTTTGTTTTGATACGTTTAATTACAATGATATGTATCATATGCTCATTATGTATTTGATTTATTCTGTTTCTTTCAAAATTAAAAAATCCAACTCGACTGCCTTGACCCGGATGCACACAAGTGGAAATTATGAAACTCTAGTTAGTTTTGGAAGAAGAGGTTTCTGCATTGCCTGAATGTTTATACACTTATTCGCCGTTGATAATACTAATTTTGGGATTTTGATGCTAATGTGGCCATAGCGTGGAAGTCTCTAAAAGCATAAATTGAAGTGGATGGTATTATCCAATGACCATATTGCGAACTTACTTTGTTGGGTTGTCCTGCATAAGAAACTATGTTTTATCTAGTTTTAAGGGTTTTAGTCGCTTGGAAATTAGATCTTCAAAATTAAAGAGACTAAATTTGATATCATACAATGATGATGAAGAAATTTATCATTTCTTGAAAATTGTTACTCTTCAACATTTGAAACTTCAGGAAGTCTTCATGGTCTCAAGTTGTAGACATATCCTTCATGGTTAATGCTAAGCATCATACATTCGACATAACATGTATCAAAGACATCGAACATGCAGTATAATATTAGATGTCTTTGATAGATGTAATGTCGAACGTAAGCTTATTATTAATCACAGATGACATGTCTACAAGCCTACACTTCAGAACATGATGACTTCCTGAAATTTTCAAATGATGAAGATTGGAGGCAATAACTTCCACGGAATGATCAATTTCTTCATCATCATGGAATGATATGAAATTCCTCTTCAATTTCAAAGACCTAATTACAAAGTGACTAAAATTCTTAATACGGGATGATTCCATAGTTTCTAATGGAGAACATTCCAACAATAAATTAACAATATGGTCCTTGGATAACACCATCCACTTCAATTTTATACTGTTTGGAGACTTTCACGTTATGGCCACATTAACATCAAAATCTCAAAATTACTATTATCAAACAAATGTGTACAAACATTCCAGCAATGCACAAACATCTTCTTTAGAAATTGACTCAAGTTTCACATTTTCCCTTGCGGGAAGTTGTCAAGCTGAAATTCTTTTATTTTGGGAGAAACAGAACTACCTAAGTTATAACATAGGATACATACTCTTCGTTGTAGTTAAATGTACCAACAAAGAAGGTATCAAGTGAATTTTAGAGATAAAGCTACATGTTTGAGAGAGCACTGTGAAGAAAAAGAGCTTCTGGCAACTAGCTGATCGGTCTACCTTTGTTTTTTCTATCTTTTCATTGGAATCCATGATCGGTCTACCTTTGTTTTTCAATATGCTGGATGCAAACAGTGTGAGCACTCCTCTATCCACAAGTGAAATTTTATCCTTGGATGACGGTTCTCCTTCAACAGACACTACACTTTATAGGGAGGTCATTGGCTCATTGCAACACCTCACCTTCACATGGCCTACTATATGCACTTTCCTAGTTAAAAAATTTGCTCTAGACAAAAAATCTCTCAAGAATTCAACTAATTTCCCTCAGGTTCATCCATTATTCAAGGCAACATGTGGCCATAAAATATTGATGATTTCTTTAAATTAACACAAATCAATACCTTTTACCCATGGAGTCCATAGGATTTCAAGAAAATCCACCTAAGGTTCAAGAAATGAATTATTATCATATTTTCTGTCAAGGATCACACCTTTCTCAAGAATTTGGAGCATATAAGGTATGTAAAACTATCATAGTGGGGACACTAAGTTCTTCCTCATGCCCTACATCTACAATTTCAATTAGTTAGGTCAAAGCTAGGATTCTTACCCCAAAGTCCATATTTTGAATTCGTCTATTTTGAATATGCCCATTGTTTATTACATTATTGAAATCATTTTACTTATATTGTTAGTAATCCTTGATTGATTTAGGGTTCATGTTATTCTACCACATGAACCCTTTTATCTAAGACTAATTAAAAACTTTGTCATATTATATCTTATGCATTATTTTCATGAAAGAAGTAAGTCCAAGATTTTCAAGAGGGACTTCAAGAAATTATTCTTATTTTAAACTTCAAGAGCATTATTTCAAGAAAGAGTTCAAGAATGTATAATTATATAAATACATATTTTAAGATTATGTTTTGAAAAAGTGTAGTCACTTCAAAGATTCATTATGAAAGTTAACGATTCATCATTATAGGTAGATAGATATATGGTTTTCAAAGAGAATTGTTCTTTATCATGAGAACTCAGAATATCAGTGTGTTTCATATATTTGTGAGCATAGTTTCACCAGTTGTATATACAGTCTTACAAATTTGAGCAATGACTCGCCATATGTTTTTAGTTACAAATTTCAATATGAGATGCTACGAGCATATATAAGTATATTATTTTGGGAGGATTATTTAGTACTGAGAGGGTGAGAATTTAGAAAAGTCAAATTTCCTAACTACGTGCCATCATAGGATTTGAGTATGCTGCTTTGACGGTCAACTAATTTAGTCCATTGTGGCTCAAATTAGTGGATCTACATTAGACAAACAGATTCTATACCCTAGCAAGGTATGACAGTCATCCCCAACTGGGTTTAAAGTTGGTGCATCAAGAGCTCACATGATTTATGTCGGTTGTAAGTAACTCTCCTCTTAAAGATTACGTATATACCTTATAGTTTGACCTGGTATGATTATTTATGTAGTATAATCTCTCAAAATTTTACAATTTTAGACATGCATGTATTCATTTTAAGTTATAGAAACGGGTTGACTTTATCATCAGATGATTAAAGTATTTTTAAGCATCTTGCATATTATTTTATGTTTGTCTTTTCTAAATCTCATATATTCAGATATCACGTTTCAGTTAATCAATTTTAGAAAATCTCTAAGATTTCAGTTGATTATACTATCCAGCTGGCTTTTTAGTCTATCCTTAGAGCTACTCATTTAGTCCAGCATGTTCAGTTTTAGTCAGTTGTTTCATTCCGTTAATTTATATACTGTACATTTCATGTATTATCGTCATTCGACGTTGCATCTTTTACTGATACAGATTTAGGTATTCGGGATTGACAACAGACGTAGCACTAGAATCACTTTCATCCAGTTTTGATGAGACCTTTCGACTTTCTGAGGACTCTAGTTTATTTATGTTGTTAGTACAATATTCAGGTAGCTTAGGGTCTTGTCATAGTAACCTTTCTTCAGTATGTGAGACTTCATAGATGAGTTGATTGAATTACGGTCATAGTTGTTTTATAAGCATATGCCTACTATAACATATTTCAGTCTTTTATGTATAAAGTTGGTGGGTTTGTTTTTTAAGTTATTGTATTAAATGATCATCTTTTAAAAGCTTTTACACTAGTCTGTATTCAGTCTTAGGCCTTATTTTCTTATATTTAATGGAAATCTGAATCTGAATGGTTAAGACCTAAGCCCATTAAGTGCATTTGTTTTTTGTTTTTAAAAAATATCTCTTAATAGGTTTGAATCTGACTGAATCAAATTTGTGAAAGAGTCTTAATACCATTTAGACTTAAAAATTCACACTCTTATTTTTTTCTCTCAAACTCACACTTTTTATTTTTTATTTTTTTCCTCATAGCAATTTCGTTCTTCCCCATTTCTTTCAACTATCAATCAATTTCTCTTGAATCAGTAAATTATCAAATTCTATTTGGATATTCTCGAATCCAATTCCCCATCTTTATTCTGTATTTTTTCTTGAATCAGTAAATTATCAAGTTCCATTTGGGTATTCTTGAATTCAATCTCCAATTTTATTTTGTATTTTTCTCTTAAATCTGTAAATTATCAAAATTTGTGTAGGTATTCTTGAATCCAATTATCACCTTTATTCTGTATTTTTAATGCTAGTTTTCAATTGTGAAATTAGAGTTAAAGAGACCAACAAGATGTCAACTTGCCTAACAATTATTTGGTGTTTTTAAAGCTAGTTTTCAATTGTGAAATTAGAGTTTAAAGAGACCAACAAGGTGTCAACTTAAGCCTTACAAAGGGAAAGTAAAGCTTCTGTTTGGATATTCTCGAATTCAATTCTCCATTTTTATTCTGTATTTTTAATGCTACTTTTTAATTGTGAAATTAGGGTTTAAAGAGATTAACAAGATTTCAACTTAAGTCTAACAAAGGGAAAACTAACTTAAGCTTAACAAAGGGAAAATTTAAGCCTAACAATCAAAAAATAAAACGTCAAAATTTCTGTGAGATAAAACAAAAAGAAAGAAGAGTATTGCAAGTAGATATTCTATCATTAAGAGTTATCTTTAAGTTACAAATTTTGAAAACAACTGAAATTTTTGGATATACCTGAGTAATCTTGTGTATTAATTACACTCTACGGATATAACTCTAAAAACGACTGAAATTTTTGGATATACATGAGTTATCTTGTGTATTAATTACACCCTGACTGAAATTTTTGGATATACATGAGTTATCTTGCATATTAATTAGACTATGAATTTTTTGAATATACATGAGTGATCTTGTTTATTAATTACACTCTGTGGATATGCTCTTTCTTGTGAGAACTGAGATGTTATGATCTTTCTTCTGGAGAACTGAGATAGTTTGTATGGTAGTCTAGAATTTGTACTTTTCATTAGGTAGTTACAGAATTCCTACTCTTTTCAAATATATTACACGGTTAATTATATTTTTATTTAAATTATATACTTATGATATTTAAAAATAAATAAATTATGCATATTCAGATATTGAAAAACAAATGGTCTTAATCATTTAGTGTTCAGAGACAGAGACAACATCTTAATCATTAAGATTTGCATTCAGATTCAGACGTCTTAATCTTAATGAAAACAAATGAGGCCTTACAATATGTTAGGTCAGGATTTACTCGGACCAACAATGGTTCCGAGTGCTGGGCACATCTAAGATGTAGACTCGGATCGTAACAATAAATACCTCTTTAATTTTGTATATTATTGTATATTAGGTGTATAATATCACGTTTTAAAATATTTTTGTAAAAATCCAATAATGAAAGTTTTGTATGTTGTTGTATACCAAATTTATAATGTAGTATACATATTGTGTGTTGGGCTAAAAATTTGTAATGTAAGTTTTGGGCTATGTTTTGACAATATAAGCTAGATAATGGTAAATTTCTTAAATTTCCCCTATTTTAATCACTTTGTTAATGTGTGTGCTTTTTTTCCTCTTCTCTTTTGTTTCACTTTGTACATTTAAATAAAAATGTAGGTGATGCTTTAATTTGAATTGACATTTAGTTTAGCTCTTGAAAATTTAAGTTTTGCTAAATGCTTATGGATAAAAATTATAAATTTTTATGTTTAGATTATGTTTCGAAAAAACAAATTAACAATAATTCACTTAAGGTATCAAAAAATGTATTTATGATTATTTTTTGTATTGAATTTGGAAAATATTATAAATTTAAGATGGTCTTTTACCACACACAAACTAGTGATCTGAAGCAAACAACTAGTACTAATTAAGTGTTTAGTTTCATTTGACCAACAAAATAGATAATTAGGAACTCCTCAACACCTTTTAACTTCACTTCCATCATAATTCATAAGAAATACACCACTATTATACCTTTTATTAAAAAAAAAAAAAAATAGAAAATGGAATTATACTTACTATTTCCCCTCCCTGCATAAAATGGTATTTAATGTTTTAGTTCTTGTCATGACTAGCTATGATTGTTACTCTTTATTTTATTTCCATTTGGATACATCTTTTGTTACTCTTTATAAATACAGAGTTATTTATTTAGATCGTTTGATTCTATTTTATTTTTCTATTCCCTTTCTTGGATGAGAAAATCAAATAAAATAATAATCATAATGGATACACATTTTTAAAAGGATTCCATTCATGATATATATCTTAAAACTTACCCTATTTAAAATTGTGTTTTATTTTTCTTTTGAATAGTTAAGATAACCACACCGTGAACATCTCACTTGACATGTTTAAGATTACAATATTCAAAAGTCTTTCCCAATTACATTCTTAATCTTCACATTAAGATTCCCTCTGTTCACTTTAGCTCGTCCTATATTCTAAAAATAAAATTTTATTTTTACTTGTGACTTTTAACATATCAAGAAAAGATAATAATTATTTTTTTCTGTTTTACCCTCGCCATTAATTACGTATTCCCCTAATCATTTTTAAGACCTAAAATAATACATCAATCCGTAAAATACTCATCATGCATATTAATCATTGTTTTTTAAGAAGTTTTGTATCAAAGTAGACAAGTAAATGCGAATCGAGGGAGTATTAATAAGGGAGGATGGACCATTTCTAATATAATGTAGTCAATATGATCACATGAAAATTCTTTAATTACATTTACAACAATAGATATAGTTGCATGGTTCCACATGGAAAGATGCATGCATGAACCAATATAATGTAAGTGCATGCTGAATGTTAGAATAGTGAGTGAATGACGAGTTTTAATTTAGTTTGTAAAACTAATAGTACTTATTTATCATATGATAATATTTTTGTGCTAAAATATGTTGTTATTTCTTAATACTAATATGTCTTTCATGTTAATTAGTCATTAATATTAGTAATTAAATATTTCCAGCAAAAATGCAGTAAAACATATATGTTCTCGAATTGTATGGGTTGAAACTCCCATGATTTTTAATGTAAAATTAACAAATCGATGGGGTTTCGACTTCCCAATTTTTTACAAATTGTTGGGTTCTGACTCCCAAAATTTGAAATGCAATTTTATTGATATTGATTTGCGGAGCTCAAAACCCTCACTTATTATACCTCACTAATGGTAGTAGGGTTGGTAAGGAACCCCTGTGACTTAATTGTGGCACACATAATTGCAGAGATTTTTGCAAATGCCGTAACAAAAAATTGTTGGGGTTACTTACCGCCGCAATATGTAATTTTAACCTCCACAATTTGAGTGTTTTTTTGTAATGGTATATAAAAGTTATTTTGAACAATGTGGTTAGAGATAGAAGTATGGTTATTCCAAAATATAATAGCAAAATTATATTTATTCCAAAAGTATAATTGATGTTTAATATAATCATTTCTGAAAATAGGTGGGTAATCTGACATTATTTCCTTGATTTAAAGTCGAGAAATACAAAAAATGACATTATTGTAATGATATCAAATGAAATAGTTCATTAATTGTTTAAGAATAATTTCAATATGAATATCCTTAAAGAATCTTTCAAGAGATAAAAGGTTTTTTGGAGAAATAAAGCAAGAACGAGAAGAAGCATAATGGTGTTTATTTTTAATTGGGTTTATTTGTGGCGTTCATGTCTATATGGCTTAACGAATGATATATTTTATCATGTCAAATTAATTTAATGATAAATGTAACTTAGTGTTTTCTAAAAAATAAAAATATATTATATTAGGTGATCTTATTAATACAAAATAAATTTTTGTTAGATAAATTTTCATAATTTAATAATGTTTTATGATATTAACTCCTATTTATGAGTATTTATTAATAAACACAAAACAAGTGTCAGTATCTCTTGTGGTTAAGGGTTCAAATTGCAAATTATACAAGATTAGCATCCACTATTTATGTTTTTTTATTTCACGGCTTATTCTTCCTTTCCCATCTTAGAAAATGAATTGACATGAAAGTAATTGTTTTTTTTTTTTTTTTTATCTAAGGGATATTTATATTATAATTACGCAGTAGTAGTAGTTCCCCCGTCCGCTGCCACGGATGGGTTAATGTTAATAGGCACATCCCGACCCTGGATAATAAAGAAAGGTTCTTTAGTTTTCCTAACGTAGCTAGTGCCTATTGCATCAACATTTAACTCCTTCTGTACCCATGAAGGCGTATTTGAGAGGAAGGTGGGTCGACCAAAAACTTCATTCATCAGTCTTGCTCCGCCTTCGTAACGTCCAGTTTTGTCATCAAGTAGATGCATTCTTCAATTAAATCACCATATCGCAAATTATTAGTGGAAAGCATTTTGATAACATTGGTGGAGTCACAGTTTATTTCAATGGGGCTGAATTTATACTCTACTACCATACTCAAGCCTCGTCTCATAACTTACAATTTAGCTCTAAGAGGGTCAGTTAAAGGGGTATGTTCAGTGAAGCCCAAAACCCAGCTTCCTAGGTGGTCCCGGATAACCCCTCCCAAACCCCCTTGCCCCGGACTATTCTTCACTTCCCCGTCCACATTTAGCTTATAGGTGTTAGTATTGGGGGGTTCCCATTTGACTTGGACTGTGTGTTGAATTGTATTACATTTCCCATCCATGCCAATTATCAAGTGAAATTAAGTGGCTTGGGAGATGGCATGGGCTGCACAGACACGTTCCCTCTTGTTGTTGAAGGTGTTGTGATTTCTTGTGAGCCAGATGTTCCAAAGGCAGAAAGGTAGAAGGGTTCCCCAGTCAAGCCAGTCATTGTAGCTGGTGTCCTTCCATTTATGCCAATGGTCAATCCAGGTTGTATCATTGAGGGAGATGACCCTGTTGGTGTTCGGGTGCTTACTGCATGAAGCAATGTGGTTCCAGAAGGTCTGACTATTAGGGCATTAGAAGAATATGTGGTTAATGTCTTCTAGGTTATTATCACAAAGCCTATAGTTGGGGTCTACATTAAGCCCTCTATGCTTAAGCGCCTGACTCATAGGGAGTCTCATGTGGTAGAGGAGCCATAAGAAGGTCTTGATCTTATTCGGTGCTTTGGCCTTCCATATCCATTTGAACTTGTTGTTGAGCTCCATTTTTTTGTTGTCAACAACTTCTTTTATGTGCCTATATGTTGTGTTAGTTGTGAAAAAACCATCATGAGTGAGCCCCCAAATTAGAGCATCCTCTTTTGTCCCTCCCGCGTCTATTCTACAACTCTCTATAGTGGCTTTAAGATAATCTAGCAAGGCAAAGGATAGGGTATCAAATTTCCATTCCCCATCCTGGTGTACATCCTTTACTATGAGCTCATTCTCTCTCATGAGGAAGGGGCCTTGGATGATATGGCCTATGGTGTCACTGTTAGGGATCCATTTATCCCAAAGGAAGTTCACCTTGTTTCCTTTATGGACTCTCCATTCAATAGCTTTCTTTACATCAAGCCATCCATTTTGGATGTTTTTCCAAGTTCTAAAGATGATTCTTCTGGTCCCTTGATCAGTACCAATGGTCTTATATTTGTCCCTAAGTATTTTGCTCCAAAGCTTGTTTGGGTTTTGGATGGCTCTCCATCCTAGGCTGGCAAGGGCGGCCCCGTTTCTAATCTCACTCTTCTACAAACCAAACCCTCCAGTGGCCCTTGTGTTGGTGATGTTGTCCCAGTGCAGCAGGTGAATTTTCCTATTCTCTGCAGTAGTTCCCCACACAAAATCCCTTTGTGTTCTATGGATTGTACTTATCAACTTTGCAGGGAGTTTGATATATTGCATCACATGAGAGGCGATGCTACTCAGGGTAGCTTTGGCCAGCACAGTTCTTCTCGCTAGGTTTAAAAATTTTGTTTTCCATCCAGCCAACCTTTTCCGCATTGGTCGGTCTTTTGTGGAAGATTGGGAAGCCAAGATACTTCCCAAATGTTTCAGCAGCACTGATACCAAGGGTGTTGGTGCACCTGAATTACGTTTCATTGTTACAGTTCTTAGAGAAAACCTTTCTAGATTTGTGGTTATTGACCTTTTTGTCCCGAGTTATTGCAGAAGCTTTGGAGGATGTCCTTTATGGTGGAGGAGTTTTCCTCATCAGCTTTGGCAAAGAGATAGAGATCATCTGCAAAAAAGAGGGGGGATATCTTGGGGCCCCTCATTGAGATCTTCACAGGGTTCCATAGCTTTATCCTAACAGCTTCGTCAATGTTCCTAGAGAGCCTTTCCATGCACATGATAAAAAGGTAGGGTGACATGGGGTCTCCCTATCTGATTCCCCTCGAAAGGTGGAAGAAGTCAGTTTTTCCTCCATTTACTAGAATGGCTATGAAGGAGGTGGTGACGCAGGACATAATGAGCTTTGTGAGCTTGGGGGTGGAGGGGAAGTTGAAGAATGGAAGGGTGTCCCTAATGAAAGCCCACTCTAATCTGTCGAAGGCCTTTTCTAGGTAACTCTTCAAAATCATGTTGGGCAGTTTCCCTCTCATTTTCCGGTAATGAAAGATGAATTCCTAGACTATGATAGGATTGTAGGAAGCCCTTCTGTTAGCGAGGAAGCTGGCCTGGCTAGGCCTAATGATGGTGGAGAGGATGGGCCTGACGCGATTGACAATAATTTTTGTCACTAACTTGTAATTGGTGTTGCAAAGCCCAATGGGCCTGTAGCTTCTTATAGTTGGAGGGTTGAGACATTTAGGGATAAGGCATAAGATGGTGGAGTTAGACTCAGGAGTGATAGAAGTGGTTTCGAAGGAGTTCTTGAAGAAAGTGATAGTTCTTTCTTTGACACTGTTCTAGTAGCGTTGGTATAACATATGGTGGATTCCATCAAGGCCAGGAGCCTTGGTGGGTTTGAAAGAGTGGAGAGCTTTTAGGATCTCGCTTTCTCTAAAAGGGGAGTCCAACATATCTGCGTTTTCATTGGAAAGGCCACTAGGGGGATCATTATTGGTGGATGGATGTCTTCTTGAGCTCATTTGATCTGTGGTGTAGAGGCCTTTATAGAAGCTGGTAATGTGGTTCCTTATGAGCTCAGGGTCGTCTAGTTGGTTCCCATTGTTATCCCTAATGGATACACTGTGGTTCCTTCTTCTTCTTTGGATGGTAGAGGTGTGGAAAAAGGTAGTGTTAGCATCTTCATCATTTAACTAGTTTATTCTGGACTTGATCTTCCAGAACTCTTTCTCAGCACTAAGAAGGTCATCGTAGTCTTTAAGCAGGGTGGACTCGAGATCTTGGAGGTACTGGCTCTAGTAATAGGAGGGGGATTTTTGGATTCCATCAATCCTAGCAAGGATTCTCTTCATTTTCTTGAAAATGTTACCAAAGGTATTCACATTCCAGTTGATTGCTTCCTTTTGGATTTTTTAATGGCATTGCCAAGGCTGCTTTTTCCAATGAAGCCGTTCTAAACGAGGCATTGAAATGAGGGGTGGGTACACCACATAGGCTCTATTCTGAAGGGCTTGTTACCTTTATTGGTGGGGGTGCTGTCCAATTCAAGTTTCATGGGGAAGTGTTCAGACTTGGTCCTAGGAAGGTAGGTGACTCGGGAATTGGGATAGCACTTTATCCAAGGGTAGTTAGCAACACACATTTCCAAACTTTCAAGAATAAGGCTACTTCTATTCTTGTATCGCTTATTAGTCCAAGTGTACTTACAACCTGTGAAACCTAGATCTACCATCTTGCATTTGTTAAGGTAGTCCTAGAACATATTAGTTCTAGCATTGTTAATGTTGTTGCCTCCCATTTTTTCACTGGCCTTGAGGACCATTGAAATCCCCCCTATCAACCATTCTCTATCCACGTTTTCAGAAAGACTACACAGTTCGTCCCAAAGATTGGTTCTAGTAATAAAATTAGGGCTAGCGTAAATAGTAGAAAAAAACAAAGAGTGAGTCCTAGGAATTACCTTGATTGTGACATGGATTCCTTGCATCGTCACTGTGAGGTTTTATAGCTTAAGCTCGTCTTCTTTCCACATGATCACGATGCCTCCTGCTAAATAATTTGTAGGTGACTGGATTTGGGCATCAAACTTAAGTTCTTCTGTCAGCTACTTGTGATCAGTCATCTTGATTTCAAGGAGTACTAGCATTGCAGGCTTGTGGGCTTTGACCATTGGGTCGCATTGGCGACGGAAGGTCGCACTATTGGCCCCCCTTGCATTTTATATAATGAAGTTCATCATTGACAACAACGATTGTTTCTGCTCTTGCAGGCCTTTCCCTTTCCTCTTGTTGGTCTGTTGAGTTCGTAACATCACTGGGTTCAGTTCCACTGCTGGAGGTGTAGACACAATTTTTTTCCTCATGCTCAGAGTGCATTCCATCAGTGACTGGGGGCATAATGCTATCACCACTGAGTTGAGTGGGTTCTCAAATTCCTTGAAGAATGGCCTCTCCAGCATGCAGGTTTCTATTTCTTGACTTCCAAGCATTGCCAGTATATATTCCAATTCTTGGGTGTTTCTTTGAAGCAGTTCTAGGATTGAGGGTTCCTCTCCGTTTCTGCTTGTGATCGCCCCCATTGGTACTTGGGAATATATTGCTTTTAGTACTTCCTGTGGTATCCTGGGGATGAAGGTAGGGCTCTAGGAGCTCAAAAGGTATGGGTGGGAAGGAAAGAAAGGGAGTGACTGGAAGGTTTGCCCCATTACTGCATTCCGTTCTTCCATGCTTATCATGTTGATGTTCCCCCATTTTTGTGTCTCCCTCAGTGTTTGCATCCATATCTGATTTCTTAGGCCTGCAATCTCTTGATCCACTCCTTCCTTGATTATTTGAGCTAGGTACGTCAGGTCCTACAAGATCATGGTTATCGGTTGGCCTGCTATAATCACTTTGAAGGTGAGTTGCTTGTCTTGCAGCGCTAGTTTTATCCAAGAGGAGGGCATGTGATTTAGAGCTAGAGGCGCAGTGGTAAAAATTAGAGGTTCTGGAGGTTGGGTTGGTTGTCTATTGTGTTGAGCTTCTTGGTAGACCTTTTGGAGAAGGGTGGTGGTTTCGCTTCCTATATCCATTTTTGGTATAGCAGGGGACAATTTGGTTGATACGATGTCCGATGTCAAATCGATTGTAGCATAACCATGATTGATTTCCTCAGTGGACAGATTTCTCTGGGAAGAAGGAAGGGAGGGAGCTGCCTTTTCCGAAGTGGTTGATAGGGTCTTAATGTTCATGGCCCCATCCACATTAACTTCGACTCTGTTGGTGGCAGAGGAAAGTATTTCCCTCTTAATTTGATTCTCTTTAGAGTTAATTTTTGGGGAGGGGGGAGTGGGCTTAATAACATTAATGGAATGCTTAGGCAGGAACTTAATATTTGGGGTGGCCCCCTCCTCGCCGTAACTACCATTTTTGCAATTAATTTTATTTTTTCCTTTGTTATTATTTTTTCCGTCATTCTCATGTGATTGGGAAGGGATCCTGGTGTGGTATAACGTACATGGTAATGTCTGGTTAGCATTTACCTGTTGTTGTTTCCGTTTTGTTTGCATTGTGTTTCCTATTTGTTTATTTTGTCCTTCTGCCAGTTGCCTCGTTTTCCTTTTTGCAGATAAGACGACTTGCTAATCCACTGATTGGTCTGGCTGGCTAGTTGGGACATTATTGTTCATACCAGTGGGTTTGATTGGGCATGGTTGGGTGTTGAAGTTGCATCTCTTTAGAGTATGTCCTATCCTTCCGCAGCCTACCCATATGATCCCCTCACCCTCGTAGATTATTTTCGGTGTATTGCTACCAATGATAACCTCTATTTTGACTGGAACTTCCAGGGAACCTGTACGCATATTCTTGTGTACCTGCCTCAAAGAACGGTTGAGGTGCATGTATATATTTTTAAGAGTGCTCCCAGTCTTTGTCCCACTTTTTCTAATATCGACTTGTCATAGAATTCTGTTGGTAGCTGAGGTAGTCTTGCCCATATTGTTGTATGAGTCATATTATCTTGATGGGGAACGAAGTTCGGTTCCCACCTTTTGACCGTGAGGAAGTGTCCTGTCACAAACCATGGTCCCTCGTGGAGAACTCTGCTCATGCTTTGTACTTGGGAAAACTTTGTGATGTGGTAGTCACTTCCCAGATCCACCAAGGTTAGTGGCTCATTCAATTTCCACAGATCCACCAGCTTGTTTTTCAAGTAGGTATAAGGCATTTTTTTTACCAAAAACTTTAATTATTACTGAAAGGCATCATGGTTGGTACAATCTTAGCTTGTCATCCTCCATCAAGGGAATGGGATCTTGGGCTTCTTGTTCGTAGTCCATATCCTTAGGAAGAGTTGCAGGCAAGTCATATGTCTAATTTAGATTGCAGTTCTTATCAAGTAGGACTTCCTTGAAGGATTGCACTATGTGCTCTTTTCGCCTGTGTTGTGTGTTAGGTCCTGTGGACTCCAGGTTAGAGGATGAGTGTGTTGGCTGGAAGGTTTGATCATACTCTAGAGAGAGAATGGAGTAGTATACTACTTGGCAAGTTTGCACATTAAGTGATGATGAAACTGATTGTGACTGCATACATGAACGTAATTGTTGTGTGCCTGTCTATAAACTTGTTATATGTTGTCCGTGCGTGCACGTATGTGTGCGTGTGTAATTTGATGGTATAATCTTTATATATATATATATATATATATTTTATTATTATTATTATTATTATTATTATTATTATTATTATTATTATTATTATTATTATTATTATTATTATTATTATTATTATTCTACACAAAAATTAAAGCCTTAATTTATTTTTCAAAGGAATTGACATTTAATATACTACTCGTTCATGTCTTTTTTATGTACAACGTTTTAAGAGCTTTACAACTATATATTATTTATAAAAATTCATTATCAAAAGATATGAGCGTCTAAAACTCGGATACTCCATGTCTCAGAACTCTCTTTCAATGTCTTTACAACGTGAATCTACAGGAAAGCAACTAAGCAAGGGCGGAGCTAGAAGTTAAGGTATGATTTAGTCAAATATAGTTATATTTACTTAAATAATGTATTTGTAATAAAAATTTTATTAGATATATATAAATCTTAAGTTTAGAATCTTGTTATTAACATTTGAAATCAACATTATAAAATTAAAAATCCACAAAATTAAAGTAAAGTGCCAAAAACATTTTCTAAACTATATACCTTTTTTTTAGTTTCATACCTAAACTATTGGGAGCGTCGGTTTCATATCTAATCTATCACTCATTAGTTGGAGAAACACATGTATAATTCACTCTCTTTTCTTTAAAAGAAACATTGCCACATAGAATTCCACATAAATAATATTTTCTCCTTGACAAAAATTGAATAATAAACTACAGTAATACTTATTAGTTAAAACAAAAATATTGAAGTACCACTATCCCCAAACGAGATTTTAAAAAAAAATAAACTTCATGCATATTTTTTACCCCACTCAACCTCCCCCCCCCCGCCCAAGTATTTTTTAAAAAAATACCTTTTATAAAAAAAACTTACTTAAATACCCTCCCCCCTCCTTCCAAACCACCTACTCCTTCCCAAATTTTTTAAAAATATTATTTTTTATTTATTAAAAAGAAAAGAAATTTTACCCTAGTTCATCTAATCCTCCACTCCATTTTTCTTTTACATGTTTCTCGTTTTGCGATAGATATATACATTTGTTTTTGGGATATGCACTACTAAAAAACTTCAAAACAAACGAATGCCATTGTCTTTTTAGTCAAAATTGACGGAAAAATGACACAATCCAGTCGGTCACTTTTGTCCTCAACACTTTTCGAAAAGCGAAGAAGTATATCCTTTAATTCCTTTTTTTTGAAAAAATATTTTCTTCTCAAGCCATCATGTCTGTCGCTTTGTTCTTTTAAGTTCTTCAATGTGAAGAACAAAGTGATAGATAATATCACTTTTCTTGAAAAAAATACTCTTAAAAAAATTAAAAAAAGCGACATATAAAAGTATATATGTTTGTCACTTTTTTGCAATTATTTTAATGGGGACAGACAGAATACATTAGAATTTAAAAAAAAAACATGATTTACATCTAAGCTTTTGAAATTTTAATGCAAACAACTTATTTATAACAACAATATTAGTAACAAACAATATAATTATCTAAATCAGAGAAGAAATCTGAGTATTCACATACGGTGAAAATTTATTTCTGCAAATAGCCTAATGTTATTCATAAAAAAAAAAATTCAATGTTAAATGAACAGAAAAATTCAAAACAAATAGGCTATTTTATTTACATGTAGAAATCAAAGAACAACAAAATATCAAAAAATCACAAAAGTCTATACATATAAACAATAGAAGAATGGAGGTGCTGGAGCAGCATGTGAACGTCGGTAGAGCAAAACAAATCCGACTTACAAGCTGCAAGGAAGAAGAAAAAGAGATAAAATTTTGAGAGAGAGTTTTGACAAATGTTGTGCAAGAGAAGAGAGTTGAAGAGAATCGGCAGATCTGATTTTTAGGGTTTTGGATCTTAGTAAATAAAAAAGAGGTAAGAAAAGAAGATGTGATATGAACTGTTGGATTAGGTGAAATGGATGATTCAAATTAAAAGAGATGAAATGGGTCAGACACATAGGATGTCTGACCAGTCTTGGGTTGGATCAATTGGATTTGAAATTAGGCTTTCAAAATCGAGCCAATTTGAGTTCAATTTTACTTAAATATTATGATATGTACTAATACATTAATAAATATTATAAAATAAAAAATGACGACCTCCGTCATTTTATAAAAAATTATTTTTTAAATTATTTTAAATAACAATGATGAAGTCTATCGCTTTTATTAAGAAACAAATATAAATTATTTCAAAAGCAAGTTAACATGTGTAAAGAATTAGATAGGCTGATCTGGGACGCCAAGTGCTCACCCTAGTCTCCGATATCCACAAGCTATAAAAGATGGCACGAACGATCACCGCCGGTGGATGGTACTAGGGCCTGCATCACGAGTTTCTAAGTCTACAAGAAAGAAGAATAACCCAGATCGGAATCCAAGAACATCAATAGGACTCCCATCCCAAGGAACCGAGAATTAGTCAACTATTAGCCCAGCTAGCAAGAGTGACAATCCATCCAGGCCGCCCAACCAGATATTCCACTCCTGGGGGCGTAAGCCACCCAACTAGCAAGAGTGACCCGAGGCCGTGTCAACCCCATACAGGATTTAAGATATCAAGGCCACCCAGCCAACAAGTCAACTCCAAGGGCCATAAGCCACCCAGCTAGCTAAAGCAACTCGAGGGTGTATCGACCCTAAAGAGGATCTCAAATAGGCTCCAAGCCACCGTGGATTGGCGTCCACTCTCAAAGATATCACAGAAGGCTCCAATCTTGAAGTACTCCAACCCCGAGAAAGAACACAATCTCGAGTAATGCATCAGAGTCTCCGTAGTAGGGAGAGAAGACACAATGGCCAACAAGCTACACAAATGCCTAAACTGAGGCTCATATTATCATATCCAAGTGTGCTATTCCAGTTTACAAGGCTCAGAAGTTTAAGGAAATACAAATCTATCCTAGAATAAGGGAAAACATGCTTTAAAATACACGTAGTAAAATAAGTAAATCACATAGCATTGGACAACACATGTACAACCCCAGCTAATCATGGTACTACCCTCAAAATTGTAGTAATCAACCCTAAATAATGGTTTCTAAAAGAAAAGCTTGAATAACTAGGTACCCGGCCCTAATTCACACTAATCATCATGAATTCACACAATCATGTTCAATATAATTAGAAAGGAAGTCATAGACTACCTGTCGGACGACCGCATGTGCTCCAAATAACAAGGCCAAGTCTTTTTCCCTTCCAAATTGCCTCTGAATTCTTTCACGGTATCAAAATTAGGATCACAACGTCAATACGGTCGTAGAGACACTAAAATCACCAAAAATAGAGACGGACCAATTTGTAGAGTCAAACGGGAGTCGGGCGATCTGTGGTGGAAATTCTAGAGTTAACTCCATCAAAAGGTCTTAAACTATGCCTTGAATTTGTGTCCAAAAATAGAATACAATTAGCGGCATAAAATAATGAAAATAATAACATACAACAAAATCACAAATTAAAAAAAAAATGACACCAACTTTCATGCCAAATATACCTCGAACGGAGTATCACCAACACAATCCAACAACTTTATCATGTATCCCTAACAATTACTATCCCATGGGACATTGAATCACTGAAATCAAAGTGAAAACAAAGAAGATATCATAATTCTACCAAGGCTAGTCACGACTAACTTTAATATATAGGCCAGTTAGCTGACCACTCACGAATGCGAGGTGACTGTGTATGAAATAGATGCTAGGCAGTGCCTGCGAACGTGGCATCCCAAGAGTAAACTCGCACGTCTGGGCGCCAGCCATTCGCGTACGCGAGGCTAGGTGCGCGAACGCGAGGGCCACTGCTGAAAGAAATGTACTAAGGCCTTTACAAACTTCGACAGGGTGCTCGTGATTCGTTTGGAACCCCATGCATGCAAACAAACTATGCTACATTATCGAGTTCAAGATTTCAAACTAAATGTAACCATCGAAATTCTCATGTGATGTTGTTTTGTTAAAAAAGTGGGTCACACACCCAATCTTCAATTTAAGAAAAATCCACAAAGGGCCTCAGAATCAGCTTGGAATCACCAAGACCTAAACAAATGGTTGTTCTAGGACAAACTCAACATTCCAAAGATAATCATGCTAATGAAATTCTCATCCAAGTTCATTTACTCAGACTGTTGACTAAAGCCAAACATAGGCCTCAACTTGAAAGTTAAAACACCTAATCGCACAGACTCAGATGGAAAGCCTTAAGACTTGTGCCGACTATGTTGCTAGCCTAGATTGACCCTTCTAGAGCTGATTGAATTGATAGAAATTGATTCTGAGGTCATCTTCCTGAACTTGTGATAAAAATGATCGTTCAAGGTTCAAAACCTCGAAAACACTAAACTCACATAAAACCCAAAACGAACAACCAGGTGACAAAAATGTCATTAATTACTTGGGGTCGTTACAAAAAATCTTTAAATGGCGAACATGAGGCATAAATACCAAAATATTCTAGAGGTCATTGCATCATCCACTACTAAAAAAGACTTTTGTCTGTGAAAGTAAGAGTCAAGAAGTACCTGATGGCTCAAACAAGCTAGGAAATTGCTCCCGCATATGCTTTGTCTCCCAGGTAGCATCCACAACTGGAGGATTCCTCCAACAAACCTTAACCATAGGAATGACTATCGAATGCAACTGCCACACATCTCTGACAAGAATGGCAACTGGTTCCTCAACGAAGGTCAAGCAATCATCCAAATCTAGTGCAACATATTAAAGCACATGTGACTCATCAAGAACATACAAGTGCAATATCGAAACATCAATGACTTGGTGGACAACTAAGAACATTGGAGGCAAAGCTAAGTCATAAGCAACCTCTCAAACTATTTGAAGGATCTGAAAAGGAAAAATACACCTGGGGCTAAGCTTGCACCGCCTCCAAAATTTCATCACTCCCTTCATGGGTGACACACTGAGGAAAACTCTATCTCCAAGTGAAAACCTAAATGGCCACCACCTACGATCAACTTAACTCATGTGCCTACTTTGAGCTGTCAAAAGTCTCTATCCTGAATCACCCTCCCCTGCTCCAAAGCCTCCTGAATAAGGTATGTTCCATGAGGTCTAAGCTTTTTAGAACCAAACAAACCAATCGGAGAGTAACAACACCTACCATATAAGGCCTCAAATGGGACCATCATGATGCTAGAACAGTAGTTTTGGTTATATGCAAATGCAGAAGGACAAAATTGATCCCACTGACCTCTGAACTCTAACACATAAGCCTGAAACATATCCTCAAGAACCTGGATGGTACGCTCCAACTAACCATCAATTTGTGGATGAAAAGTTGTGCTAAGGCATATCCTGAAAAGTCCTACAAAAGCTAGAAGTGAACTAAACCCCTCGGTCGAATATAATAGAGATTGGTACTCCATGAAGATGAACTACCTCACGAATTTAGATATGGGCTACCTCTTGATGCTAACTAAAGATTGAACATGGAGAAAGTGTGTTAACTTGGTCAATCGATCAATGATGACCCAAATATTGTCCACATCTTTAAAAGTTGGAGGAAAACCTACCAAAAAGTTCATAGTGATGTGATCCCACTTTTCCATTCTATAATAGGTTAGGCCAAACCCATCGGTGGCCCCCTAAAGTTGGCACCAAGTTTCACCTAGACACCTCAACTAGGCGATGTTCATTTTAGATACCTCACGTAGGGTTCTGTTGTGTCATTTTGACACTTTTTTTCTAACATGTCAAAGTGAGTGTGATACACTCAACAATAGTGCGTGAAAGTCTTAATTTAGCCATTTTTTATTTATTTCCTCTTCTTCTTCTCCATTTTTCAAGCCACCACCCCCCACCATTTTATCAAGCTTAAACTCCTTCAATGGAGGTCAAATTTTTTATTCAAATTCGTTTTTAAGTCATTTTTCATCTTCTTCATTATTTACTTTTCTAAATCTACCATCACCTCCCTCAACTTTTTGCCGGAAAAATGGATACCAACACCCATATTTCACATTTATTCTCTCTTTCTTCTTCCTCTCCCTCTCCCTCTTTTCTTTCCAATAAAACAACACTAAAAAGAAAGAATAAGAATAAATATGAAAAATAGTACAAGAAAAGAATAGTTTTTTTTAAAAGAGCACAAAAGTGATTTTGATTGTATTGAAAAAAAAGATTTTTTAGAATAATATTTTTATTTTATTTATTAAATAGATTTTTTAACTAAAAATAACATATGTAATCATTTAATTGATTGTTTTTCACGTCCTTAACGAGTGTATTACACTCTCCTTCAATTTTTTGTTTATTGTCAGAAAAGTGTCAAAATAATATAACGGGACCCTACATGAGGTGTCTAAAATGAACATCACTTAGTTAAGGTGTCTAAGTGAAACTTGTTGCCAACTTTAGGGGGCCACTGATGGGTTTGGCCAATAGGTAATCTATGGAACTCACCACCGGGTCACAAATGCTCGACATTCACTTGTTGACAACTTAGGTAACGAGACACATAGTCCGCAATATCTCTTCTTCTGTCGGCCCACCAATAATGCTGACTCAAGTGACAATACATCTTTGCGGTGCCAGATAAGGAGAATATCTAGAGTCATGGGCCTGATGAAGTATCAACTGAATCAAACCCTCAACTCTCAGAACACAAATACGACCTGTAAACCTTAAAACCCCATCTGAATCCAAGGTAACCTAACCGACATCACATGCTAACACTTGATTTCGAATTACCACCAAGGCCTCATCCTCAAACTTACGGCTACATATCTAATCAAGTGAAGAGGACTGAACTCCCATATAGGCTAAGACATGCCGAGAATCTGAGACATCCAACCAAACCATTTGATAAGCTAAGGACCAAATGTCCAAAGAAAAAGGTCACTCCACAGTAGATCAGAAGGCTAGACTACCCATACTTACTGACTTTTAACTCAAGGCGTTTGCTACCACATTGGATTTGCTTAGACAATAGAGAATAGAGAGGTCATAGTCCTTCAAAATTTCATTCTAGCGATGCTGCCTTGAGTTAAGGTCCATCTGGCTCATAATATACTAAAGACTTCTATGAACAGTGTAGATCACACAATGGACTCCATAAAGGCAGTGCCTCTAGATCTTAAGTGCGAAAACTACTACCACCACCTCAAGTCATGTGTGGGGTAGTTGCGCTCATGGAGCCTAAGCATCTTCAATGCATAAGCAATAACATGGCCCTACTGCATCAAAACACAACTCAAACCAATGCTAGATGTGCCACAGTAGACCATGAAGCCCTCGACTTCAATTGGTAGAGTCAATACAAGAGTAGTAGTCATGAACTTCTTGAGCTTTCGAAAGCTCAACTCACACTCTTCAGACCACAAAAGGAACATCAAGGTGATCAATCAGGTCAAAGGTGGAGAAATGGTGGACAAGGCCTCCAGAAACCATCTATAGTAGCCTACAAAACCGATATAGCTCTGATCTTTAGTAACTGAACTAGGCCTAGCCCAATCATGTATAACCTCAATGTTTGCCAAATGTACGATAAATCCATCCTTGGACACCATGTGCCATATGAATGCAATAGACTCAAGGCAAAACTCGCACTTTGAGAACTTGGCATAAGGCCGCTAATCTCTCAAATTCTGGAGTACAATCCTTAGATGGTGCTCATGATCACTCTTGATCCACCAATATACTAGAATGTCATCAATGAACACAATGATGAACAAATCAAGATACGTCCTAAACACCCATGCCATAAAGTCCATGAAGGTGGAAGGGGAATTAGTTAGTCCAGAAGACATCACTAGGAGCTTATATTATCCATAATGAGTCTTAAATGCGATCTTAGGGTTCTCCACTACAATAATCGTTAGATGATAGCAATCAGACCTCAAATCAATTGCAAAAAACACTACAACACCCTCAAGCTGGTCAAACAGAGCATCAACCCTAGGCATGGGTAGAGGTTCTTCACCGTCAGTGCCCCAAGGTGACACACTAAGACTGATGAATCCTTTACCTAAGAGATCCTGAAGCTAAACACTGAGCTCCTTTACAGGAGCCATTCAATATGGTAGAATGGAAATAGGTCGAGTACTCAGCTCATGCTCAATAGGAAAATCAATATCACGCTCAAGGGTAGGTCGGTAGAAAATACATCTACCAAATCGCAGACAACCAAAATGGACTCAACTAGAGAGTGATTTCCTTACTCAAATCATGCTCATAGGATAAATAAAACCACTAGCCATTAGCCTCTGAGCCTAAATAACAGAGATAAACTCCAACCGGTGTACAACTAATTGAGCCCTGCCACAACACCGAGGGAACACTAGGCATGACTAAGGTAACGGTCTTAGAGAAATAGTCTAAAACTACCCGATAGGGGGATTGATGAGTCCGACATTTGGACTCAGTTAGGGCTTTATTTACAATGATTTAGAGTCCTCAAATGCTTATTTTGTGCCAATAACTGATGTAAACCCCTTTATTTCCAGGTATATGGATTGAGGAACAAAGCAAGGACACTAATTTGTAAAAAGGAACAAAGCGAGCTGAAAGAGTGAAGAAAATGAAGCCTGGTGATCGAAAAGTCTACTTGGTGAGTTGACGAATGGCTATTTGACCACCTAATGTTCTTGTGTGCCAAGCCTTGGAGGAGAAAACCAAGTCGGTAAGAGAAAGAAACAGTCGGCGGATCGCCGAGTGGTTCCATGATGCAGTGTTGAATCACCCAGAGTTACAAACCTTAGGGATGCTGAAGGCCAAGGCAGAAGGGCGATGAAATTGCCTAAAGGGCAGATTGCCGAGTGGATCGGTGAGCTTGACTTACTGCGCCAAATGGCTCTTCTCAACAAATTTTTGGCTACTATAAATAAATTTTTGAACATTTAGTTTAGTATCAAATTTTGGACAGAATTTTCATAATATTGAATTCTTAGTATTGAGACAGGTTTTTCTCTATTCCTAAGCTTTGAAGAATTGAAGTTTTTCACTTTTGAGAAATTGAAAGTGGGTCTTTGAGATTCTTCGAATTGGACCATTGTAAGAATGAAATAAATCTTACCCAGTTGATGGAAACTCAATTTGGTAATGATTTTTTTTATCTTTTTTTGATGTGTACCTAAAATCCCAATTCTGGGGGTGTGATTACGTGATTATGGGCTGATTTTAGCTTATGGGTATTGCTAATTATTAGTTTAAATGCTGTTTAGAAATGAGTTCAATCATTAATTATGGTTTAGTTTAAGAATAATAGATGCAAATGCAGTTCTACCCTTGTGTTTTTGGCTTGCTCAAGAGATAGGTTTTTAAAAACTAAGATTATTAATTGATGGTTAGTGGGTATTGGGTTGACATGGGTTCAGATCGAGTGAGTGAATCCTAAACTCAATTCTACATATTCAGCTCGAGAGAGTGAATGGACTAAGGTGTGGGCTCGTCTTATTTGCTTGAATGTTGATGTTCGAGAGAAATCGACTTGATTCAAGGTAAATTGTTTGAGAGAAAGTTTGCCTCCTCCATAGTCTAGCTTACTCACTAATATCTAGCTATTTTCTAATAGTTGCAATTACCCATTTGTCTATATTAGCCTATAATCAAATCATATCCCAATAACCCGTCTCTTTATTGTTATTTCATATTGTTCTGTTTGTAGTTGATAATTAAAACCAAAACCCCCTTATTTGACATTTGTGTCATCCCCTAATTTGAATTATGTTTTAATTTGTTAATGTCTATTCATATGGCTGATTTGACCATGTTCACACTTTGTTATTGAATCTCAAACATGTACCACTCCCTGTGGGATTCGACCCCAACTCAATTAGTTGGGTTTTTTACTAACTAGCGATCGTTGACACTTAGAATTGGATGAAGTGTCCTTAAAACGTTAATCAAAATGGTGCCGTTGCCGGGGAGTTGTGTTGTTTAAGATTCTTTTGGTGAAGTTGAATTTTGTTATTTTTTGTCATAGTGGAATCTACTTATTTTTAGTTTTGGTTTGTGTGTTGTTGTTTGAAACAGAGGAAATGAGTGTCAATAGAAGCAATGGTAGACAAGTGGGCCACCAAGATGACATCAACAACCTCAACGATGCCAATGAGCCGAATGTTAATGACCCGCATCTAATGGATGGAATTGGTGCCATTCGCTTGCCTCCGGCCAAAGGGAACGTTGTGTTCCACATTACAAGTACCATGTTGCAGCTCTTGCAATTGAAAGGGTTGTTTGGTGGGTTGGCTCATGAGGATCCCCATGAGCATATAAGAAATATTGTTGATGTTTGCGGGCTGTTCTCCTCAAGAACATATCCCAAGAGTCGGTCCGGTTGAGGTTGTTCCCGGTATCTCTAATGGGAGAAGCGTGCAAGTGGCTGACTTAGTTGCCAAGAGATTCTGTCACTTCATGGGAAGATCTTGTCACCGCATTTCAAGTACGATTTTCCCTCTTTAGAAGATGATAACACTGCAGGATAGCATCCAAAGCTTCAAACGTTTGGAGCGTAAGCCAATTCATGAGACTTGGCTAAGATTCAAGAAGTTGGTGTTGCAATGCCCAACTCATGGTTTGCCTGACAATGTTTTGCTGCAATACTTTTATCGAAGCCTTGATTCGGTGAACAAGGGAGTAGATGACCAACTTTATCTGGGAGGTTTGATGCAACAACCTTACATTATAGCAACCCAGCTCTTGGATGGTATGACCAAAATCAACCAGGATAGGTCATACATGCCACGAGGTGGCTTGGGGTAGGGGTCAACCTCCATAGCCTGATAGGGGTGCATCATTGTTACCTCCAAATTACACCTCCCTAAAGAAGTATAAGAGGTCTTTGTCAAATAAAGAACTTAACAAAAGTTAGGGTCGATCCCACGAGGAACAAGGTCTAGACTTACGCTAATTAACTTATTGATTGTACTTTAGTCAGATTATCTCCGTAAAAAGGGGGTTTTGTAACAAAAATTATTGATTAATTGATTATAGTAACAAGTAACCAAGTAACATTATTTAATGTTTTTATCAACCAATAAAAGATGAAAATAGGGTGTATGTGTTCCCCACCAGTTCTTAACGCAATAAACCTTATAATAATAACCCATATCTAGTGTTTGACATGCAATTTCTGTAAGTTAGGTATGTCCCAAGTGATTGGTCATCCAAATAGGAAATTTCACCACCCAACTTGGTTGGTCTACGGGTGTATACTTTACTAACCCTTACCCTTGACTCGAGATTAGCCCTCACATCTTTATGTTAGGCTATTAGATAGCGGATTATCAATACTAAATTTAATCTATTTTCCATTCGTTACTTCCTTGTTCAGGAAAGTAGGAATAAGGCGAGTTCTAACGTTGCGCACCATTAAAAATCAATTAAAAGGAAGAGATCAACAATACATGAAAAACACTATTCAAGGATCACTTAATTATTGGGTTTACGTTGTCAATTAGTCGTGGTTGCCACAACCCTAGTTGTGGATTTAGCTACTCAAGCTTGGTTGATCACAATTCATAATATACTTGATAAAATGAATCATGTATTTACAATTAGAGTAGATGAAATTGAGATTCTTGTATTGATGAACGAAAACCAATATTACAAACCACACTTTAAGAAATTAAATGCACAAAGTGTTTGCAAATTATTTATCAAAGCCGAAACTAAAAATATCAAATTGTCTAACCCCTAAAAAAAAAATTTACAACTAATATTTATAGACAACAAATCCTAATTAAAGTTGAAAAAGGAAATTCAGGAAGAGTGGTTTTGACAATCAACTCTACGGGGCATGATCTATGGCTCATAGGCCACTCCCATAGAAGGCAGCTTCTTCAAAAGATTGTCTGAATATTTTCTACATACATGATCTATGACTCTAGACCTTAGTATGGTCCGTCCAGGCAATCCGTCGTTTAGGTACTGGAGCTCAAATTTTATGAACTTTTCCATGACTCAATCATACGGCTCATGGAAGTTACTACGACACATCAATTGCTTCACTCTTTTTACACTCAGCTCCAAAAATCAACTCTTAAAACCATGACTCATCCCTATGTGTCCAAGAAACTCCTATGGCTTGTAGGTTGAGTCCTCAAAACCTCAAAAATATTCTACTTCATCTCTTTTCATTTTGACTACTCAAAAACCTATTTTCCTGCAAAAAAAAAAACATACAAGAAAAATACCATCATATCTACTAACAAATGCTTAAGACACACTCAAAACTTCAATCTTAAAGCATTTAAATTACCATAAATATGTGGTACATCAACACCCTCAATTTAAAATCGTTACTTGTCCTCAAGTGACACTACTAACTCTAATCGACAAAATGCAAATGCAAACCCAAAAACCCAAGCAATCATATGACATTATCCTCATCATTTAACCCTCCAATATCAGTTTTTTTTAGCATAGAGCAATCATCGAGCTCAATATAAAACAAACACATGTGGATGAGCTTATGAAATAGACATATTAACTGACACTTTCACAGACACATATTTCAATCACCAAGATACCAACTCTTCGATAGTTTCACTTGTTCCCTCTCCGTAAATAAATCCTCTTTTTCATACAATATTTGAGTTATAGTTCAATTTTAGGGACTCAGTATATGCTCATGCTCATAATTGAATTCGGTAAAGTACATGCAGAATACCATAGGCTTGCCCTTATTTTCTACACTTTGAAGTCGTTGAACCAGGATAACTATAGGAGTTTCTTTGCTTATAACGTAGGTGTAGGGTCATGTATGATATATATGGATTTTAAGTGACTTATCTTCCATCCTTCACATTACATTAGCTAGTTTATCCTCTTTTACAACTAATCCAGGTATCACATTTTTCAAACTTCACCCTTACAGTCACTACAGATTTACCCCCACCCCACATGAAATACGGTGCAAAGTCCTCAATTCACAAAAAAAAAAAACAAATAATGAAGGGTTAAGACAACCTTGTGGTGCATAAGCACCAAAGAACTAAAATGAGGCATTAGGGTGTGTTGATGTGGACCCTGTGCATCAAAAAACACCTCTGTATCAACATGTGTGGTGCCATCAGTAACTCCATCCAAAATAACCTGAGGAGCACCATTAGTAGTACCACCAAACCCGAAGCTCCAACTACCAACTCCTGCAATCTCTATTGTCTCAACTCCTTATCGACTAATGATTGGCACTATGTAGCCTCCAATTCACGTCACTCACTCTTCTTCACTCTCATCTGCTCTACTTAATCAATAGTATCTTTAGAGGTCCGAGTGAACTTTCCTAATGTATGAGGAGTGTTAAGAGAATGGTCTTTCAACAAATAAAGAAAAAATGACATTGCCTCAAGAATTACTGGGGAGAAGGCCCTAGTGTAGATGAACAGCAACAACCAATATATCTATGTAAGCCGGGAGTATAGCTAACTCCGTCTAGAAGCCTGAGAGATTTACAGTCAGCGCAGTCTGAGGTTAGTCTAGTATCTTAAGCTCGAAGACATAAATCCTCTGATGAACAACATGAATCTTCTCTTCTACAACACTATATGTCCTTGCCTCCGAATCTCCTATTACCTTCCTTATACATTGCTGAATATGATGTAGTCATATCTCTATCTAAGTCTCCAACTTTTGGAGTCTTTCTAATAGCAACATGTAGTCACCTGATGTAGGCGTAGCACGAGGTTTGTTCTCAGCCAGGTCAGAAGAAGATGGAGGGGAAGTTTTAGTGTGCTTGGTATCAGGGGTGGGATTGTTTCCCTCTATGTGTTGCTCTTGTACAAGTGCCTCGCCCATAGGCAGCATATCAATCTGAATAACCCTTTATGGTGCTGCAGGGTTGCCCTTGATGAGTCTGAGATTTGGACTTATTTAGGGCTTTGTTTTGATAGTTTTAGTGTCCTCAAAAGCCTAATTTGTGCTATAAACTTATGTTAAAGACTTGATTTTCAGATATGTGAGCTAAGGAGTAAGGTAAGGGCGCTAACAGGCAAAAAAGAGCATAATAAGCTGAAGAAGTGAAGAAAGGTGATCCTGGTGATTGCCAAGACCATTCGGTGACTCACCGAGTGGCTCTTCTGCCTACCTAACATTCCAATGTGCCATCCCTGAGGGAAGAAATCAAGTCAGCAATATGAATGGGCAGTCAGTGAATCCCCAATCGGTTCCACGATGACAAAATGGATCGCTTAAAGTTACAGGACTTGGGGATGCTGAGAACCAATGCGTAATGACGATGGAAGAGAGAAAAAGGTGGATCACCGAACCACTCGGTGAGCACGACTTATCTAGCCTAATGGTCTTTTAGGCCAAATTTTGGGCAACTATAAATTGAATTTTGAAATTTAAATTGAGTATCTTGTTATCAATGAGGAGAGTTTTATTTTGAGTTTTAGAGTTCCATTGTAAACTTTGAAACTTTTTGAGGCCCAATTTTAAGGATTTGCAAGTGGGTTTCTAAATTTCTTCAATTTGGACCATTGTAAAGACTTAGGAGCACTTACCCAGATCATGGCGAATGTATTTGGTAATCGTTTCCCTATTTCTATTATATGTGGCTAAAACCCCAATTCTTGGGGTGTGATTATGTTATTAAAGGTTGAATTAGCCTATGTGTATTGTTAATTACTAATTTAAATGCAATATTGAAGTGGGTTTAATCATTAGCTAGTTGACTTGGAAGACTTTTTGGATGGAGGTACCGGTATGTTGGTAATTTCATATGAGAGTAAGTGCTATGTTGTGTTCCGGTATTACCTTATCTAGTATGATGCCTTATGAGGTTATGAGGCTTAGAGTCCTCCAGATGAGTTAATAGAACCTTTTTCGGATTTTACCCCGGTTAATGGTTTGAAATTAGTTAAGAGGGTTTATGGAAGATGTCCCTTTACCTTGTTCCCTAGAAATACTCTTGTTGACTTGGTGGAACTTGGCATGTTAGACCTTGATGTGACTCTTAGTATTGATGGGTTGCATACATGGTGTGCTTTTATGGTTGATAGGGCCTGAATGGTTAGAAGAATATGGGACTCTTGAATGCATATTAGTTACCACCTTTTGAGTAAGATGGCAATCTAGTACAAATGCTTCCTTTTTAAAGATCTAGTACTTGTTGTGTCATGGGAGGTGGTATTGCTAGATGTTAAGGACCATAGAATTTTGCAAAGATGACAAATGTGAGCTTGGTCATGTCTTTAGGAGTGCTTGAAAGAAGTTTTCTTGAGGGTTGTAGTGAGGGCTTCCTCCTAAGGAGGGGATGGTGTGCTTAGAAAGCATGACTAGCTGAAATCCCGACATCCTCATCTCTTTCTTCCATTCCTATTCTAGCTTGAGACAAAGAGTTCCCAGTTGGGCTTATGTTATGTTTAGGAGTCAAATGTGATTTATATGATCTCATGATTTCCAAATGATGTGCATTTTCTTAAAGATTCTTATTTTAAGACAAAATCAGTTTTCATGTCACATGTTTCTCATGTTGATAGGCAAATAGAGTATGTAGCCTATATGATTCATGAGGTGAATGGTTTAATTGTGCTTTTAAGAAGTAATTGCATAGTTGGCTTAAGATGATATGATAAGCATGATTTAAGTTGGAGAAGTAAATTCCTCCAATGAAATGAAATATGTCTAAGTTACATGCATAATCATTTTGTAGAGGTAGTCCCTATTTTCTCATGTTGTATGAGGTATGTTTGAGATGTATGAGGTATGTTTGAGATGGAGATTCTCTCCTAAGTTGTGCATTGTGTGTAACATTGCATACATGACTTCATGGTATGAATTAATAAACATGCTTAGGTGTTTTCTTATGAAATAGCATGTTATCTCCTTATGTGGTGCTAAACTTGCTTAGAGAGTGGAGGAGGTAGTTCCTCCCATGTTTATGTGAATTAAAGAGGTTTGTGCATTTCCATGAAAACTTGTGTTTTTGAAAAAGATGAGTTGTGTGAATTGTTTTACTCATGTTATAGTGCATTGATTAGGAGTGATCTATTGTACTTTGTGAAGACAAGATTTATGAACATGAACCATGATTAGGAGATATGTATGTTGTATGTAAATGAAACTACACTCATGACTCTTTGGTGAGTTGCTTGGCACATGTGGGGGTATGGGACTTCATATGTGCATCTAAAGTGGACTTGTTGAAGGGTTATGGGGGGTGGTGTCATTATGATGAGAAGCGATGTGAACTCTAAATATACATGACATGACTTGTGACTATATATGAGATTACTTATGAGCATGTTTTAGATTGGAATTAAGAAATTCCTCTTTAAATGAATGTTATTGAAAATGGGAACTTGCATATGATCTTTATGATGGAATATGAGCATGTTATGACTAGGAGAAGGTAGTTCCTCCTTGAACATAACTAAACTTGATAATGTCATGCATATGGATTGATAGATGTAGTTCCTACTTCCTTATATTTGCATTGACTATGTTGTATTGGAGTTAAAGTTCCTCCTTTTTTAAATGACGCTCATTGTGTGTGGTGTGTCTTTGAGATTGTACAGCACCTTGATGATTACATGCTTGTTGGGCTGCTGGTTATGAGTCCTTGATTCATTAAGATGATTTAAGTGTCATTCGGGGACGAATGTTCCCAAGGAGAGGATATTGTAACACCCCGTAAAAACCTAATAAGACCTAGCTAAGGCTTGACTAAATCTAGTAGGTTGAACTAGAGCCTCACATGTTAGTTTATAGTTGGAAACTTTTTTAAATGATGAAAAATGGATCTTGAAGTTAGTTTGAGGATATTGGAGTTCAAACGTCAAGCAACGACTATAACGTTCGGAAACTAGTCATTTGAACTAGTGAGTTGTAAGGGTCTTGTCGTTGATGTTTGGATTGTTGTTTGAGGGTGAAAACTTATAGAAGTGACTCTCATACTTAGATGGAAATGTTTAGGGGTTAAAATTCCAGGTACGACTCCCCTAAGACCACTCGAGGGGTCCTAGAAGAAGACCCCAAAACAGTCCCCAAAAGCTGTCTCGACAGCAAACTTGCAGCTTTTTGGTGGTGATCTACGGAGCCATTCCACGCCCCTTAGATCAAACCACGGTCCGTGGATGGACCTCGTGGTTCCATACTTAGAATTTTTAGGAGCCTGCAACATTTGAACCCTCAGTCCCAAACAACGGAAGCCATCCACTACCAGTAGACTGATCTACGGTCCGTGGAAGGCCAACCGTAGATGGGAACTGTTTTGTTGGCAGTTTTGTTTAGTTGAGGCTTAGTTATTTAATTAGTTATTAAAGGGGGTTAAGGGAGGTAATTTAGGATTTAATTAAATGACTTATATAAATTAAATAAGTCCCTAAACTAAGTCATAAACTCACCACAAGTCAAGACCCCAAATCAGAACTCAAATTCCCATTCCCTCCCAAATTCTTCTCTCCAAGAACACCATTGAAGACCAATGAAGAAACCAACCTAGGGGCTTGAAGATGGAAGATTTCTCTTGGGATTTTCGTGGGTTTATACACCTGAGGTATGGTGGTTTTCATCCATGGGTAGCTATCACCCATGGAGCCCTCTCAAAAGCTTTCAATTCAAATTCTAGAAATCTTCAAAAAGCTAGGGTTTCAACTCAACCCCATGGATTCCTTTCAAAGTTGTTCTAAAAGATTTATTTACATTTATTATGGATTATATTACTGATTTAAGATGATTTTAACTTCAAATTTAAAGAATCCATGAGTTTTCCCCCAACCCTAGCTATGGCTTTTCTCTACAATATGAATGTGATTGGAAGTTGATTCAGTTGAATGAATAGAAGTTGATTATGATGAAATTTCATGATCTAAGTATAATTATACATGTATTCTTGATTAACCTATGAATCTAAGATGGAATTGACATGATCTAGCTTTATCTCATAAAGAGGCAAATTGAGGGGTTAGATGTGATCTTCTAGGATTGACGATCTTCTTGTTTAGTTGCCTTATATTAGATCACCTAGACATGAGTTGATCATGATGAATCTTGTAGACCTAGACTAACTTGATTATGATCATATTAGTTATATTGTTGGTTTATGATGTTCTTCTACCTAAAGTGCCAAATCTAAGAGGATAGACTTGATCTTGACTCTTGGCTTTGAAGGACAATCTATGAAGGTATGTTATGATGAAGTTATATTATATGAGTTGTTGGCCCAGTTGTAGTGGAGGAGTTTACTTATCATGTCTCTCTTGTATGAATGGATTGATCCACTTATGGTGGAGGTGCTTACTTGTCAATATGTATTGTAGTGTTGAGATAAGGTCCCTCTTCCCTACAACCCTAGATATGACTAAGTATGATATGTTATGAATACGAATAATATGTTATGATCATGGTAGTGTTGGTATGTTGAATTGTATGTGGTGCTATTGTGGAAGGACTCTACCCACATATCCCTTTAATATGAATATATGATTCTCTATGCCATGAATGATCTACTTGAATGATGAATGGATCCATGTCTATTGTATTAAAGTTAGATGTGTGATTTACATGGTCTAAGATCCTTATATGCAATATATGTGAATTGTGCATGAGTTGGGATATGATGTACATGTTGTGACCCCATTTTGAAGGGAAGTGTCTATGATGATAATGTCGTTGTTGTTGTGCCATTGTGAGACAATTATGCGCGCACACACACTCCATGCATAAACATAAATATGATGTGTCTATGGTGTCAATTGAAAGGCTAATTCTTATATGCACCTTTACATACTATTATGCATGAAATGTACATGACCATGAAGATATGACTATGTACGATATGATATGATTATGTACGATATGCTATGACTACACCTGATAAGTTAAGATTATGGTAGTAATGTTGTGTTGTATGAATGGTTATTCTCATGAACACACTACGAATGTAATGTGAAAGGTTTACTCACATGTTAATGATTCTAAGGTTGAAAGGACATTCTCAACCTAATGAATCTTGAGGTATTATGATGTATGTTGGTTTGAGTGCCTAGGGCATTCTTGTATAAACCTAAACTTAAGAAAAGACTTAATATGACTCATAAAGGGAATTATGCTTAGCACCGAGTGGATATGAATATGAGATGGGTTCCTTCACGTTAGTAGTTGGGTTCACATTACAGTGTGTCATGGGGTGGAAACCCGCACTTTAGTAGTATAAGGTTTTTAGTAGCAATCTCCATATCCCATAACTACGTGCCCCCATAGGTATTAGCTAGTGGATCCACATAGAAGCTATTATATATGTTATATCTTAGGCAAGTAGGACACTCTCTTTTCGGTGTGGGAGCACCGGATTCCATGTAGCTCACATGGTCTATGTCGGTTAAGGCTATTATCCCTAAATGATACGAATACAAGCTATGATAAGAACATGGCCTCTAATTATGACTTCTTAAAAGGCACTACTTAGTATGAGTGAGGGTATGAGACTTCACCCATACATTGCACAAGTGGACCTTAAGAGGGGCTATGGTTAGGTCCTCTTATGTATTGAAGACTTATGAATTATGTATGTGTGATATGAATGAATGCTAAGGTTGACTTTACTTATTACAAGTTATGATTATGAATGTCTCCTTACTTATGTATGTTGACTATGAATGAATCAAAAGTAAGATATGTATGTTGTTGGTGATCTAAATGTGATACTTAGCATTTGGTAGGGTTATGGGATCTTACCTTTGCATTGCACTAATATGACTTTGGGTTGCTTATATGTTAGTATGAACTTATGTTAAGTATGATCATGGTGGCCCAGAAGTGATACTTAGTGTAGGTAGGACTATGGACCCTATCTATGCATTGCACAAGTAGAGCTTAGGGTTACTTATGTTGTTGGTCTATTATGATGTTATGATCTTGATGTGTGACTATGCATGTGTATTATGTCTTGTAATAGATGGTATGTGCATTATGACTATGTTTGGAGACTATGCTTATGGTAATGTTGTTATCCCTGTGCTTTGATGAATTATATGTGAGTTGTTTATGACTTATATTCTCCAACTCTTTTAAGAATGATGTTCAAAAGTGCATAGCATGGTTCCAACTAAAATGTCCCCTTTCTAGCATGTTTTAAATGTTTTATGCATAGCTACCATACTTAGTACATTCTTGTGCTAACCCATATTTTTATGTTTTCTACAAATGTAGGGGGTTGGCTTATGGAGATGGTACCCTTGGTTCAAGCTTGGAATAGGTGATCCTCCAAGCTAGTTGGTGAGTCCTCAAGTTTGGGGACCAACATCTTACTTAGTAGATATCTTAGTAGTTTCTTTTATTAGTTTCATTTAGAACTATGTAAGTGTTGTATCCCTATATGTCTAAGTATTCGATTGTATAGATGGCCAATGAGACAATGTTCAGACTCCTTTCTATTTTATAAAAGTGACTTTGATTGTTGAAGAAAAAGTTTTAATTTTCCTCATTTTATGCAATGATGTATGCTAAGGGCTTGTATGAGACCCCTTCGGGGTCAAGTACACCGTGTTACGTCTAGGGGCTAGCTCGGGTCGTGACACCAGGTAAGGCTAATGTTGTTGCTGATGCATTGAGCAAGTTGTCTATAGTCAGTACTTCCCATGTTGAGGAAAACAAGAAAGAGTTAGCCAAAGATGTGCACAGACTTGCACAATTGGGAGTTTAGATAATGGATTCCTATGAAAGAGGAGTAGTGGTGATGAATGAAGCTGAATCATCATTAGTGTCTGAAGTGAAAGAGAAACAAAACCAAGATCCCATTTTACTTGAATTAAAGGCAAATGTTCATAAGCAGAAAGTGATGGCTTTTGAACAATGGGGAGATGGAGTGTTGATGTTTCATGGTAGATTATGTGTACCAACAGTGAATGGACTTCAAGATAGGATCATGGAGGAAGCTCATAGCTCCAGATATTCTATCCATAAGGGTTCAACAAAGATGTATCGCGACTTGAGAGAAGTCTATTGGTGGAGTATTATGAAGAGGGGCATTGCAGAGCTCGTTGCTAAGTGTCTGTATTGCCAACAAGTCAAGGTAGAGCACTAGAGGCCTGGTGGTATGGCTCAGAATATAGAGTTTTCGAAATGGAAGTAGGAAATAATCAATACGGATTTTATTACTTGTTTACCAAGGTCTAGTAGGCAGCATGATTCTGTTTGGGTGATTGTAGATCGAACGACTAAATCATCCCATTTCTTACTGGTAAGGACCATATTTTTAGAAGAAGATCATTCTATGTTATATATTCAAGAGATAGTCAAACTTCATGGTGTTTCGGTCTCCATTATTTCGGATAGAGGTGCATAATTCACAGCATAATTTTGGAAGTCTTTCCAAAAAGGTTTGGGTTCCAAGGTAAATTTGAGTACTGCTTTTCATCCTTAGACTGATGGTTAAGAAGAACATACAATTAAGACTTTAGACGATATGTTGAGGCATGTGTGATTGATTTAAATGGTAATTGGTATGATCACTTACCTCTCATCGAGTTTGCTTACAATAACAATTATCACTCTAGCATCTAGATGGCTTCCTATGAGGCTCTTTATGGGAGAAGATGTAGATCTCCTATTGGATGGTTTGTGGTTGGTGAGGCTGGGTTGTTAGGACCGGACTTGGTTCATCAAGCTATGGAGAAAGTGAAGACTATTCAAGAAAGGTTAAAAACAACACAGAGTCATCAGAAATCCTATACAGATGTTAGGAGAAGAGACTTAGAGTTTGAGGTAGTTGATTGAATTTATGGGAAGGTGTCACCCATGAAGGGTTTATGAGGTTTGGCAAGAAAGGTAAGCTAAGTCCCCGATATATTGGTCCTTATAGATATCCAAAAGGATTGGCAATGTAGCCTATGAATAGGAGCTACCATCAAAATTAGAAGCAGTCCATCCGGTGTTTCACATTTCAATGTTAAGGAAGTATAGGGGCGATCCTTCACTTATTATACTGAATAAATACATTGGTATTAAGGAAGCTTATCTTATGAGGAGATTCCCGTTCAGATTTTGGATCATTAGGTTCGCAAGTTGAGAACCAAAGAGGTAGCATCAGTCAAGGTCTTATGGAGGAATCAATTTGTTAAGGAAGCTACTTGGGAGGTTGAGGAAGATATGAAGAAGAGATACCCACATCTCTTTGAGTCAGGAGAAATTCCAAATTAAGGTACTAATTCTTTTCTTGGAATTTACTTTTAGATTTAAATGTTGTGTTACTTTGCATATTGAGTGTTTAAGTTATGTATTAGATGTTACCACCCTTAGTCTATCTAGAGTAATCTCATTCGAGGACGAATGTTCCCAAGGGGGAGATATTGTTACACCTTGGTATTTGAAAGAGCTAAAAATAGAAAGAACTATATTGGAAATACCAAAATCTAGAGTTTTTCATGCATAAGTTATATGTTTTGGATCAACTTCAAACAACTATAACTTTCAATACAGGATGAGTTAGGTGGCCCATAACATATCAAATGAAAGGTCTTGGAATCCTTTTTCCAATGCCACCGAGTTTGCTTATTTTTGAGTTTGTATGAGGGGCTGTTCATTTAAGGAAAGTTACCCAAAAATATGAGGGGTATTTTGGTTTTTTCCTTACCCAATGAGATTAAAACAAATTTTCGTAATATTTAGGGGTCTAAACTGATTTGGTTCAGTTTTCACAAATCCAATTTACACTTAGGGTTTTAGAAGTAAGTCCAAGAAGAGAAAATAGGAGAAATAAGGGAAGATTCAATGCGTTTGTCAGAATTTCTTGTGAATCGAGGATTGTTTTGCCAACTGTTTGATCCCTAAGAGGTATGTGAGTTCTCATATTGTTAGGTTTGTTCACCCACACGCAAATAATATTATTTTCAACGCAATTTAGTTCTTGAAGTTGGAGGATTTGAGTTCTTGATAAGTTTTCTTTAAATTTCCTTCATAATCTTGACTGTTGAAGCTTTGATGAGTTCTTGAGATATAAATTAGTGATTTGAGGGTTGTTTTGAGTAGATTATCGTGTATATATATATATATATATATATATATTGACTATTCAATTATAAGTGATTGAGGAAGAAACCATTCGATTCTAGGCGAATTAGAATCAGAAAACAAAGAACAAAGTTCGTGGGGTTTTTTGGGCAGCGGACTGGCGCACCAGGCCAGCAGTGCACCAAAGAAGAGGTTCTGTAGTTTAAGGGCTGGTCATAAGGGTCACCTGCCCCCACCTGTTCTCTATTGTTTAAGCTGTCTTAGTTCTTTCAAAGGGTTCCTTTACTACCTATCGATTCTAACTACTCTAAACTACTTCTAAACATTAAGAGATCATTCATAAAATGAATTACAAACTTTGAATCTATAATTCAAATTCAAGGAAAGATTTAAGAGTCTAGTATTTTAGAAATTGTTTTAAAACATCCTTCAAATGACTTGAGCACTAGTTGAGGAAGAGTAGTGTTGAGTTGATTTTCTTTAAAATGGTATATGGAACTAAGTATTCTCAAGAGCAAATGTTTTTACATTTATGATGAGAGGAAACACCGATTTCCAAAGAGTTCATGAACATTTTTAGTATTATCTCTTTTTAGAGAAACCTTTTGCATTTTAATCTCAGGGTTGAGGAAGAGGAAATGTTTTACTTAAAACATAATGAGCTAAGTTTTTGTCACGCCCTAAAATCAAGGGGCACAACTGGCTCCTAGTGCCAAAACTCAGGCCCGAGCCAACCTTGCTGAACCATTTGCTACTAGCGCATGTCAGCCACAAGCAATCAAGAAAACAAACAAGTATATTTTGGCTTAAAACTAAGCCCTCGGCTGGTAAGGCCTCTGTCAATAGATCTATAGAAGAAACAACTACTTCCAAGAGTTCATACAAAGAAATATCCAACTAACACAAAAGTCCTGATTGGGCCGTCAAGGCCACCATGATCTCTATACCAAAACTGAAAGCAGGTATATATCAAGACAATACATCAAATAGCTCACAATTTTTAGCAAACCAACAAACTAGGCCAGCATGGCCATAACCTAGCTATACACCCCACACACTAGTCTGCAATCCTCTAAGAGTGGTAAAGATTGGCGAGAAAGGCCTCAGCCTACCCATAAAAATATATACAGCAAAAGCTTACAAACCTCCCAACTCTTAAAGCTCCAGAGGAAAGGGGCTAGCCAACCAAATAGAAGTCAATCATCCTGCTGAGGAGGTCTATTGGGTCTTTCGTCGGGACCTGCATGCATGAATGCAGCGCCCCCCAGGCAATGGGGCGTCAGTATGAAATAATGTACAGAGTATGAAAGGATATAGATTAAATGAGCAAGTATCATAATATACCAAAAACAATCAGGTAAGGAAATCAAAATTTAGATAAGCATGCTAACCCACTACTAAATCTAAAAATATAAAAATGATCAAACAGAAACCTAACCAAGCCCCCATAAGCTCGGCAGGTACAAACAACTCAACACCTACCTAGACCACCCCATAAGCCCAGAAGGTGCCAAATCAATCTACATACCCCTATCGGTATCCCCTTGTCTTTGTAAGAATTTACATAGCCTTTTTTTTGCAACGACATAGCCTCGTAGGTAGAGCATATCTCTCTTAGGCAACATCATAGCTCTATGGGATACACATAGCCCTCTTTTGCATCAACATAGCCTTGTAGGCAACACATAGCCCTCGTTGGAGTCAAAATAGCCCTGTAGGCAACACATAACACTCTTCGACATCAATATAGCTCCGTGGGCAAGACATAGCCCTCTTAGGTGGTAAGATAGCATTCTTAGACAACATCATAGCCCCCATAGGTAGTTCATAGTTCAACAACTAACAACAATAGCCCTAAGGGTGACAACAAACAATTGAATAAGCTAAAGGCGAGCAATTTAGCTATAAACATTATATATGAATAGTCTCCAAGTCGTTCCTAACTTAGGGTCGTTCTTAACAGATGATGAATCCCTAAAATGAGAGTTTATAACCACTCACAATTACATCTATAAGATCAACAACATTAACCACCCTAGTATATCACTCCAAAGCTCTAAGGAAACATGCCGAACGAAGGGAATGGCCTTAACATACCTTTTACTTTATAATTAATGCCTAAAATACCTCTGTCCGCACCACTAAAACACTAAAAAAAGAAAAATCACTCAGTAATTAAGGACAAGAATTACTACGATAATTCGACAATCGATATAGATTCCTATCCTAAATTACTACCCAAGACCTAAGGTATCCATAAAATGACAAAAGATGGTTCCTACCTTTCTTTACATGCCCAGAACACTTGAATAAAAATCAAACCACCGAAAATAAACCCTGCTGCCACAACCTCCACGGAGCTACACTACTCAATTCACCATGAAAGCTATACCAAAACGACGAGCTCACGACGTAGGGAAATTTTCGATAAACAACCAAGAAGAGATCATGAACACAAAAGGATGATTTGAGGAGTAATTCTCTAATTTTTGTGGGTTTATTATGAGATAGAATGAATAAAAATGAAGAAGATGCTATCTTATAAGGTTCCACTGACCTAGGGGAGCCACCTCACATGCCTGCTTGTGCAATCTTGTAAAAATGTCAATATCTATCTATTCTCAAGTCGTATGAACAAACAGTTTGATGCGTTGCAAACTAGAGTTGTTGACCTTCAATTTGATAGGTTGTGGGCCCCATAACTCTTTATAGATTGGGAGAAAACCTTTGAAACATTTGACCAAAATTTTAGAGAAATCATTAAAAAGGAACTTCCGATAACTTTCGCCAACTTTTATTTTGCCACTTACCTAACTTCAAAACTTGAGATACAACCCTTGAACACTTAAAATATGACATACCACATCATTCCTAATTTATTACTCACCCTCTTTGTCTTTCCACGAAGGTACGAGTTAAATAAGAGTTCCAAAAAGTCGAGGTGTTACATCCTTCCCCCTTAGAATCATTTGTCCTCGAATGAAAAATCTAAGCCACACGGTTAAGTCCTTTCTAGTTTCCAAAATTTTGGCAAAGTGTCCTCTATACCAATAATATCCTGGAACCTCACTGTGCTAATCAAGATTGATATTTTTACCATTGTGGGATCTAAAACAACTGAGGATATCTAGATCTCATGCCATCCTCGACTTCCTATGTCACCTTTTCCCTATTTTTGTTTATCCACAATACTTTAATAGAAGCCACATCTTTGGTCCTTAACCTTCAGGTCTGTCGATCTAATATTGCAACAAGAGTTTTCTCATTGGACAACTCCTTTGTGATATGAAAATCCTCTACAAGGACAACTCTAGAAGGGTCTCCTATGCACTTCCATAGCATCAATATATGGAATACCGGATGAACCGATTCTAGCCCCGATGGCAACTCTAACTCATAAGCCACTTGTTGTATCCTCTGAAGGATCCGGTATGGCCCAATGAATCTTGGACTAAGCTTGCCCTTCTTTCCAAATCTCATAACACCCTTCATAGATGAGACTTTTAGGAATACCCAGTCATCAACAAAAAACTCTAAATCTCTTCACTGTACATCTGAGTATGACTTTTTGCGACTTTGAGCAGTCAATAAACGTTCTCGGATGAGATTAACCCGTTCCATTGTCTGTTGTACAAGTTCAGGTCCAACCAATCCTGACACACCTACCTTAAACTAGCCAATAGGGGATCTGCATTTCCGACCATACAAAGCCTCATAAGGTGCCATCTTGATGCTAGAATGATACTATTGTTCTATGCAAACTCAGTAAGAGGTAAGTGGTCATCCCAACTTTCATTAAAGTCCAGCATGCATGCCCTTAGCATGTCCTTAAGTGTTAAAATGGTGCGTTCAGGTTGGCTATCTGTCTGAGGGTGAAAGGTTGTACTGAGATTAATTTGCGTCCCTAATCCTTTCTAGAAAGACTTCCGAAAGTTAGCGGTAAATGGTGCTCCTCTATCCGAGATAATAGATATTGGGATGTCATGCAACCTAACAATCTCTCAGATGTAAAAGTAGTCTTGACCGGTAAGAAGTGGGCTGATTTTGTTAACCGATCAATAATTACACAAATAGAGTCAAACTTACACCACGATCGAGGTAACCCCGTAATAAAATCCATATTAATTACCTCTCACTTCCACAAAGGAATAACTATCTCCTTGACTAGCCCAGCAGGCTTTTGGTGCTCAACCTTAACCTGTTGGCAGTTAGGACAATGTGCCACAAGCTCAGCAACATCCTTCTTCATCCCATGCCACCAATATATTTCTTTAATATCATGGTATATCTTTGTCGATCCTAGGTGAATATAATACCGGGAATGGTGTGTCTTTGTCATAATCTGTTGTCGAAGCCCTACCACATTTGGAACACATAGTCGTCCTCTATATCTGAGGACTCCATCTACTGCTATATCAAAGGCTAATGACTCCTTATCATGAACTTTGCCTCTGAGCTGCTCTAAGTAGGGATCCTCATGTTGTCGTGCCTTAACTTTAACGATTAAAGATGATACAATTGTGTTCTGAACTCTAACCCCACTATCACTTGCCTCTTTTAATCTGACTCCCAAGCTGGCTAATTGATAAAGTTCTCAAGCTAATTCACACCTCTCAACACCTAAATATGATAAAATTCCCATTGATCTATGACTAAGGGCAGCAACTACCACATTTGCCTTTCCTGGATGATATAAAATATCTACGTCGTAGTCTTTCAGTAACTCAAGCCATCAACGTTGTCGAAGATTTAATTCCTTATGTCTAAAGATATACTGAAGGCTCTTATGATCTGTGAAAATGTCCACATGAACGCCATATAGATAGTGTCTCCAAATCTTCAGTGCATGCACAACCATAGCCAATTCTACGTCGTGAGTTGGGTAGTTTTTCTCATATTTTTCAACTGTTTTAGAGCATATACGATTATGTTACCATGTTGCATTAGAACACATCCTAACCCAATACTAGAAGCGTCGCATTACACTTTACAGCCCTCTGAATCCTCTAGCAAGGCTAGGACTGGTGCTGATGTCAACCTATCCTTCATCTCCTAAAGATTATGCTCGCAAGCCTTAGTCAAATGAAACTTAATTGTTTTATGAGTTAGCTTTGTTAGTGGTGCTGAAAGTGAAGAAAATCAGTCTACAAACCTTCTGTAGTACCCAGCTAACCCTAAGAAACTATGAACCTCGGTCAGAGTTATGGGTCTAGGCCAAGTCTTCACGGCCTCAATCTTCTGTGTATCAACCATAATTCCCGTATCTTATACAATATGGCCTAGGAAAGCCACAGAGCTAAACTAGAACTCACACTTATAGAACTTCATGTAAAGTTCCTACTCTCAAAGAACCTGAAGGATTGCTCGCAAATCATATGAATGCTCAGCTTGTGAATGCGAATAGACAAAAATATCATCAATAAATACAATCACAAAAGTATCTAGATACGACCTGAATATGCTATTCATCAGGTCCATAAACATTGCCGGGGCATTGGTCCAGCTAAAAGACATAACAAAAACTCAAAATGCCCATATCTAGTTCTAAAAGATGTCTTCGGAATATCTTTCTCCTGAACTCGTACCTGATGGTACCTTGATCTCACATCAATCTTCGAGAAGTACTTAGCACCTTATAGTTGATCAAACAAGTCATCAATCCTCGAAAGGGGATACCTATTCTTTATTGTAGCCTTGTTTAGCTATCAATAATCGATACACATCCTCAGCGAGCCATCTTTTTTTCTCACAAATAATACTGGTGCACCCCATGGTGAAGCACTGGGCCTGATAAAGCCTTTATCAAGCAAATCTTTTAGCTGATCCTTCAACTCCTTCAGCTCAGTAGGATCCATTCTATAAGGAGGGATAAATATGGGTTGTGTACCTGGTAGCATATTGATAGCAAAATCAATTTACCGTTCTGGAGGATACGAGGAAGCTCATCTGGAAATACATCTAGAAACTCATTAACTACCAGAATAGATTGAAGAGTCGGTGGTTCTGCATCTATATCATGAACGCAAACAAGATGGTAAATATAACCCTTAGTAGTCATCCTCCTCGCCTTAAGGTAGGAAATAAACCTACCTTTCAGCATTGTTGTATAGCCTTTCCACTCCCAAACTGCCTCTCTTGGAAAGTGGAATCTAACAATCTTTGTCCGGCACTCAACATTAGCATAACAAGATTCTAACTATTCCATACCCATAATGACATCAAAATCAACCATCTCTAACTCTACTAGGTCTACAGAGGTCTGACGGTGGATAATTTCTACAGTGCAACCTCGATAGACTCTCCTAGTAATAATAGACTCACCAATTGGTGTAGATACAATAAAAGGTTGACCTAATAACTCTACTGCTATACTAACTTCCCCGCAATAAATTGAGTAACATAAGACAGAGTAGCTCCAGGATCTATCAAAGCATAAACACAATGGGAGCAAATAATTAATGCACCTATCACAACATTTGGAGATGACTCTAAGTCCTGTCAGCTGGCTAGTGAATATGTACGGTTCTGGCCACTACCAGAACTAGATGCTCCCTTTCTACCTCCACCTCTGCCTCTACTTGCTGAAGTCTGGGGTCCATTCCCTATAGACAGTGCTGATGAGGAGGAACCTACTACTGACCCGGTCTACTGACCTATACCACCCTGACCTATGGTCGGGACGTTCCTCCACACATGCCCCTTATGTCTACAAGAATAAAAACTTATGGAACCCTGCCTGCACCTCTTGAAATGCATCTTACTGCAATTAGCGTAACGTGATGGGGCTATCTTAGCCTGGCCTGAACCCCTATGCTACTGAGAGCCTGATGCTCGTGAACCCTCACCTGGGCCTCACTGTCCCTGATGGTCAAATCTACTACCCTGGAACTAGTGTGGTGGAGGTCTAGGTGGCCTACTAGAATATCGGGGTCTGGGACGACCCTGAGAATCTCCCTCTGAACCAGCGGGCCTAGCCCTTTTCTGTCTCTCTGTCTCTCTCTCGACCCTTTCACTCATATACTGTAGATTTCGATGATCCTCTATGCCCTGTGCAAAGGCCTGAATTCCCAAGATATACATGTTATGTTGGATATCTAAATGCTTGTTCTACCGCTATACTAAATGTTAACATACATCATGTCAACAAATCTCCCATAAATCTATGCACTTTTCCATGCATCATGTCAACAAATGCTGGTGTATATCTAGCCAATGAATCAAATCTCAGCCCGTACTCGTGGACACTCATGCTACCCTATTGGAGGTTCAGAAACTGGTCCACCCGGGCATCCCTAATCTCTCGAGGCAAATAGTGATCTATGAAAGCTTCTATAAAGCTATCCCAAGTGGGTAGAGATGCATATTTTCCCCAGGATCTCTTCCCACTTTTGTACCACAATACTGCAACATCACGTAATCGAAATGCTGCTAACTCAGCTGATTCAGTCGCTGAGGCATGCATGACTCTGAAGATCCTATGAAGCTGATCAACAAAGTACTAAGGGTCCTCTCTAAGATCTGTACCTGTAAATTATGAAGGATTCACAGCAAGAAATTCATGAACTCTCAAACTTCCGGGCCTTTTAGAATGTCCGGCAACATCTGGCACAATTGGTTGGCGATGTGTAGCTACTAACTGTTGTAACATACATACTGCACTCTTGAAATCCTGATAAGATGGAATAGGAAGAACTAGAGGTGGTAATGCTGGTGGACTCGGGGGTGATGTAGCCCTCGGAGTCTTCTAAAGCGGTGGAGAAGCTATAAGGGGCTGAGAAGATGTCTCCCCCTAGGTCTCACAATGGGCTACCTCCACCTGTGGTACCTTGCTGGTACCCTCGCCTGTATTTGTACCTAGCCCCTGGCTAGCTGTGGTCTATCTTTTGTCACCCATCTCTATCTCCATACAATGATCAATTATAAGCCAGAAACCTCAACCCTTAAGACACTACTCTATAGCACGAGGTGAGCAAAAGAAGGATAGTCATTCTAACATGCCCGATAGCTTCTTGCTTACCAAATGTGGTACACAACATATTTATAAACAAGACTCTACTAGACACGACTTACAGACTCCCTAGGATACGATGTTGCTCTGATATCAAGATTGTCATGCCCTAAACTCAAGGATGCAACTAGATCCTAATGCCAAAACTCAGGCCCGAGCCAACCCTGTTGAACCATTTGTTACTAGCACATCGCAACCACACGCAATCAAGAAAAGAAACAAGTATATGTTGGCTTAAAACTAAGCCCTCGGCCGCTAAGGCCCCTGTCAACAGATTTATAGAAGAAATAGCTACTCCTAAGAGTTCATATAAAGAAATAGCCAACTAGCACAAAAATTCTGATTGAGCCATCGAGGCCACCATGATCTCTGTACAAAAACTTAAAGAAGTTATATATCAAAACAATACATTAAATAGCTCACAAGCTTCAGTAAATCAACAAACTAGACTTGCATGGCCTTAAGGTAGCTATACACCCCACACTAGTCTACAAGCCTCTAAGAGTGGTAAAGATTGGCGGGACAGGCCGCAACCTACCCATAAAAATATATACAACAAAAGCTAACGGACTTCCCAACTCTGGCAGCTCCAGAGGAAAAGTGCTAGCCAATCCTGCTGCTGAGGAAGTCTATTAGGTCGTTTGTCGGGGCCTGCATGCATGAATGCAGCATCCCCCAGGAAATGGGCGTCAGTACAAAATAATGTACAGAGTATGAAAGGTTATAGACTAAATGAGCAAGTATCATAATATACCAAAAGCAATCAGGTAAGGAAATCAAAATTTAGATAAGCATGCTAACCCACTACTGAATCTAAAAATATAAAAATGATCAAACAGAAACCTAACCAAGCCCCCATAAGCTCGGAATGTACATACAACACACCACTTACCTAGGCCCCCATAAGCCCAGAAGGTGCCAAATCAATCTACATACCCTTGTCGTTAGCCCCTTGTCTTTCTAAGAAGTCACATGGCCCTTTTTCGCAATGATATAGCCCCGTAGGTAGCGCATATCCCTCTTAGGCAACATCATAGCTCTGTGGGCTGCACATTGCCCTCTTTTGTATCAACATAGCCCTGTAGGCTACACATAACCCTTTTTGGCATCAAAATAGCCCCGTAGGTAACATATAACACTCTTTGGCATCAATATAGCCCTGTGGGCAACACATAGCCCTCCTAGGAAGTAACATAGTCCTCTTAGACAACATCACAACCCCCATTGGCACATCATAGCTCAATAGCTAACAACAATAGCCCAAAGGGTAACAACAAACAATTGAATATGCTAAAGGCGACCAATTTAGGTATAAACAATATATATGAATAGTCTCCAAGTCATTCTTAATAGATTATGAGTCCCAAAAATGAGGGTTTATAACCACTCAATCAGCCAACCACTCGCAATTACATCTACAAGATCACCAACATTAACTACCCTATTATATCACTCACAAGCTCTAAGGAAACATGTCGAACGAAGGGAATAGCCTACCTTTTCCTTTATAATTTATGTTGAAAATACCTTTGTCCGCACCACTACAATACTAAAAAAAGTAAAATCAATCAATAATTAAGGAAAAAAATTACTACGACAATTCGACAATCGATACGGATTTCTATCATAAAATTACTATCCAAGACCTAAGGTATCCATAAACTGATAAATGATGATTCCTACCTTTCTTTTCATGCCCAGAACACTTGAATAAAAATCAAACCACTAAAAAACAAAACATGCTGCCACAACCTCCATAGAGCTACACCACTCAATTCACCATGAAAACTATACCAAAATGACGAGCTCGCGACATAGGGCAATTTTCGATAAGGAGCCAAGAAGAGTTTATGAACACACAAGGATGATTTGAGGAGTAATTATCTAATTTTTGTGGGTTTCTTACGAGTTGGAATGAAGAAAACTGAAGAAGATGCTATCTTATAAGGTTCCACAAACCTAAGGGGCCCACCTCAAGTGCCTACTTGCGCAGTCTCACAAGAACGCAAATATCTCTCTATTGTGAGTCGTATGAACAAATGGTTTGATGCATTGGAAACTACACTCGTAGACCTTTGATTTGATAGGTCGTAGGCCCCATAACCTATTATAGATTGGTAGAAAACCTCCGAGACAATTGACCCTAATTTCAGAGAAATCTTTAAAAAGGAACTTACGATAACTTTCGCCAACTTTTTTTTTGCCACTTACCTAACTTCAAAACTTGAGATACAAACATTGAAGACTTAAAATATGACATACCACATCATTCTTAGTTTATTACACACCCTCTTTGTCTTTCCATGAAGGTACGAGTTAAATAAGAGTTCCAAAAATTTGGGGTGTTACAATTATATTTTGGGATTAGTATGAGCAACGATATGGGGAAGAGTTCTAACAACTCACAGCCCCCATAAATCATGTAGCCAACGTGAGCAGAAAGGGTCATACTTTTTAGATGATTACTTATTGATTTTTAGTATAGACTAGTGGATCCACTTAGTTAAAGAGTTTTATACCCCGATAAAGTATAGGAAAGTTCTGGCAACATGGGTTAGACGTTGTTTCATCACACAGCTCATAGTGATGGTTGTCGGTTAGAGAATCTCCCAACCAGAGTTTACTTTGTAGTTTTGCATACAAACTGAGTCTATAGTATATTTTCTAATACATTGAGTTGTATCTACTGTTTTAAAAGCTTTTTTTTTCTACAACATTATTTATATTGCTTTATATTGACATGAGGTTAAGTTGAGTTGAGACGAGGTAAGTGGTTTCTTCAACTCTAGTTCAAGCTTATGCCATGTTTAGATTTCCCTTCACATGCTCGTTCATTCCATATACTAATGCCACTTGGCTTATCTCTTTTAAGATGCAGATACAAGTAACCAGGATCAGCATCTAGTGCTTCGTTGATCCAGTTGAGCTCCAGAGTTGTTTGTGAGCCTCCTTGCTTCCAGAGGATCCCTTGTTTAGTGTCAATCATTTAATTTTGTTATTTGGATGATGTGGGTCTTGTCCCAACATCCATCATAGTTAGTAGAGGCTTCATAGATCGATAGACATTAGTTCATGAGTCTTTTTCATTTTAGTTGTTGTGTTCTAGACTCTAGATGCCCTTGAGGCCACTTTGAATGTTTATCTTTAAATATTATGAGTTTGCTTTTGAGACATTGAGTAAAGTTGTGCTTTTGAGTTCATACTAATTACAAGTAAGTCTTCCGCTAAGAGTTAAGTCAAGCCAAGGGTTCTTTTGGGGCCAACAATGGTTCTCGAGTGCCGACCACGTTCAGGGTGTAGGCTCGGGGTGTGACACATGTGACCTAATTTCCTTATAACAAGGATATGTAGGCTGTCCAAGAAAAGGACTCGGTCACATCTTTTTTCCCTTTCAAATAAGAGTTTGGTCAAAACCTGTCACGTTGACTACTTCTTTTTCTGCAAACTCTTCATATTTCCAATCAAAGAGGGGCAAACTGTAGAAATTTTGATCAAATCTAAGATTTCACACCATTTGAAGTGCTTAAATATTTTTTATAAATCTAAACGTACTATTTTATTTTTTTATCTTATTTTATAAAGTTTATTTTCAAATATTTAAAAACTATAAAAATAGAGTCATGTTATAGGCTAAGTTTTATTTTTCAATTTCTTCACACAAAAAAACGAAGAAAATTTACAAAAGACAAATATGTTTTTTCAATTTAGATTTAAGAAATAAGCTACTTTTTCTTAATTATATTTTTTGATTATCTATTTAAATTTTCTTATATTTAGTTCAAATACTACCTCCGTCTACTATTAATTGTCATACTTTCCATTTTGAGTCAAACTATAAAAACGTTGACTAACACTTTACGATATTATTTTTTATCATATTGATATGCAAAAAATTGCAATATATAGTACTTTTTGTACAATTTATGAATATCTATTTTTTTTTAAATATCGAATTAATGTAATCTAATTTAACTTTGAAAATTTGTCAAATTTACTTTCGAAAAATGCAACATGACAAATAAAAGTGGACAGAGGGAGTAATTAGATAATATATATATATATATATATATACACACACACACCCCTCACTATCTACCTTTTTCCAGATGTTGCATGTGTTGCTTTATGTTGTTGATGGTAGTATATTGTGAATTTCTCTTTTGGTAGAGTGCTCGAGTTTTGTAGTTGTTCTTGTGTGTGTGTGATTTTATTCTTTGCTGCATGTGTGGATCTTGTGTGTTGATTGTTTTTGGTGTAGCAGTAAGAAGTAAATAAAAATGTTTGGATGTTGTTTTTCTTTTTCTATGTGTGAGTGTATGTTGCTATTTGTATATGGATCATGTGATTGTATGTTGCAGGTTAATGGGTGGGTGAGTGGAGCAGAATGTGGGTGTGTGAGAGGTTTAAGGGAGTGTAGAATGTGTATAGGGGGGTTTTTGTGGTAGTTAGGATAAATAGGGAGTGTTCAAAATTTAAAGCTAATTATTTTTTGAATAATAAGATCTTGATAATATAATTTCGAAATAACAAAAGATTGATAAATTTTGATTGAACGATTGTAGTTCAGCACTGTAACGATCCGAGTCTAGGCCTCGGATGCGACACGGCGTACTTGACCCCGAAGGGGTCTTGTACAAGCCTCTTAGCCTTCATAACATTCGATATATAGAAATAGTGAGGAATTAAAATTTATTTAAATCCAAACTATCAAAAACTTCATTTAAAATATTTCAAAAGACACAGCGGAAGTCTAAGTCTCACATGGCCATCTTAACAATGTACTTGAAACTAAAGTAGGGACACTGCCCTTTACAATCAAAGGAACTAGAATTGCCTATTGCATGAAAAAGGAAATAAGCTTCAAAAGACACTTGTCCTTGATCTATGAGGACATAGCACTCTAGCCTTGGAGGAATAGCAATCCAAGCACTTCAATCATATCTAGAATCAATCACTTGCCGGAACCTACACTTTTAGTAAAATAAGAGAAATATGGGTTAGCACACAAAAATGTACTAAGTATGATGACCATGCAAAAACATTCTTTAAAAGTGACATTTTGGTTGGAAACCATGCATTATGCCACTTTTTAGAAATATCATGTACAATAGCATAAGAGACATACAATACGAGTATAATCATCATACAAGTCATAATACCACATTTAGACAATATCATCATGTAAACCATTACCTTCACCTCAAGTAACCCTCATGCTATACCTTGTGCAATGCATGGATAGCGTCCCATACCACCATCCACACCAAGGCACCACATTAAGGTCACCTAAAGTGAACTTACCATTCATTCATTTTCAGCTTTACACAATATCCATACATAAAAGACATAAAATTTCATAAGACATGACAAGGGAAAATAACTCATAATATAACCCAAGTATAGAATGCATCATCACATTAAGCATTTAAGAGTCAACATTCTCCAATAACTTCATTTAGAGGACGTTCATACATTAGTCATTAGGACTTAGAGAACTCACTATGACCCTAGCAAAGCCTACTCGTGCAATGTATAGATGGCATCCCATACTACCACCTACACTTCATAGAACCTCTCAAGAAACCATAATGCACATCTCACATGATGGGAATAAGAGTTTAACCGACATAGACCATGCAAGCTAGACATGGAATTCGGTTTCATATAGCCCCACACCATAAAGAGGTGTTCCACTTGCCTAAGGTAGAACGGTAACATTAGCTCAGATGGAATCTGCTAGCTAATATCCTATGTGGGCACATAGTTATAGGATAGGAAGATGTTCCTTGGAACTCTAACCTAACATTGGGAGAGTTTCCATCTAACCATATCCACTCGGTGCTTAACCTACATTCCCATAGATTATTTCATTCATATTACATTAGTGTACTAGGGAGGAATGCCATAGGCCTATCGACCCATGATACAAGGAAGGAATGCTATAAGCCTATCGATCTGTGGTATATTCAAGGATAGCTCTAGAGTCTTCATGAAAAGAATGCCATAAGCCTACCGATTCATGGTTCATCATTACATGAAAATACTCATGAAAGGAATGCCATAGCCTATCGATGCATGGTACATTGACTCACTAAGAAAAGAATGCTATAAGCCTATCGATTCAAGAGTCTTCATTACATTAGATCATTTATGAAAAGAATGTCTTAAGCCTATCAATTCATATCTATCAAGTCAAGACACATTCATTACTCATATATGAAAGGAATGCCATAGCCTATCGATTCATATTCATCAAGTCAAGACACACTCATTATACAAGAAAAGGATGCATGAGCCTACCAATTCTAGATTCAACATTCACCATAGAAATCCTTCACATTCTAGCATCATCATTCATGAGTGTTAATTGAGAATATACTAACAACAATAACACAATACATGGTATACACACTCATTATTCTATCATTGAAACCACATGCATATCCTTCACATCATAAATCATACATAGTAATTAAACACCTCCACCTTTCAAGTGGATCAACATCTCTAACACAATTCTACTACAACAAGCAATTAGGTCAAACTTGCCCTTTCAAGGCCATAATCACAAATCCTCAATTCACAAAAAATTCACCATAATTAGGCATAGATGATGATACAATTCAATAACCCAAAGCAATTTAGACATATTCCAATCATAACCTTTCATAATCAACAAATCCACTTCATAAAGACACAATTTAGGAATTGAGAGAAATCATGGGTCCATGGAGTATTTTCATCATAAATCATCAGTTAAGCATCAATACAATCATTATATGACATTAGAAACCATTTGAAATCGTTTGAAGAAAGAACCCATGTGATTGAGTCAAACCCTAGGTTTTTTCATGAACTTGAAAACTTTGAAAACTTCATTGAAATTGACTCTAGGGTGAAAGCTAACCCTAGATGAAGGATCACCATACCTTTACTAAGATTCCCCAAGAAATTTGATGAAGAAAGCCTTGAATCCAAACCCTAGCTCTCACTTCTTCTTCTTCCTTGAGTTAGAGAGAGAAGAGAGGAAGAACTCGGGGTTTTGATTTGGGTGTTTTGAATAATGGAGTAAATGAAGTGTTTTAAGACTTGAAACTATTTATATTTATGATATAAACCATTTAAAATAAACCCAACATAATAAAACATTAAACCAAAATTACTTAAAAACTCCTAACTTGGGCAGCCCCGTCAGGGACCAAGTCCACTTCTACTGTTGTGGTGCCCGTGGTCCTCTAGGCAGTGTGCTCCTTTGCCTTGCCAAGCCCCAAAATGCTAAGGCATCTTCACGGCCACTTATACGGTCTGTGGTCAAGACCACTGTCCATGGAGTGGTTCATGAATTTGGGGCAGTAGATTGGCCAAAATGCCTTGCCTCCCATGCCACCAAGTGATCTTCACGGCCACTTCTACGGACCGTGGTCCGTGGACTTGGGGCAGTGCTTGGCCAAGGTTGGGCAGCCTTGGCCTTTGGCTTAGGCCTTGCCCCCTTGGCTTGGCACTTGCCCTTGCAACCCTTAACCACACCTAAAAAGGTCTTTCAACTATGGAGTCTAACATGTACCTTGATGTTGACCCTCACGATTAGGCTCTAGTTCATTTTCCAGGTCATTATAAGCTCCACTTGATTCAAGCTTAAAAATTGACGAAATAATGTTTTAAGGCAAATTTAGATATGTTAAAAAATGGTTTCAATTAAGAATGTGGTATTTCAAAGAAATTCAATGATGTGGTGATGCATTCGAGATAAGAAAGCAGTTATGCTTTAATAATTATTTTTTATTAATTTAAATCAACACACATAGATAGAGATTATTAGGTGTGATGCACTCGAGATAAGAAAGTAGTTATGCTTCTAAGCTATTTTATGTCAAAATCGAGAATGCAGATATACATTTAGTTTGAGACTAATAAAATTCAACAATAAAAAATACAAGCAAACTTGGGCTTGTAGAAACAATTTATCCAAAAATAGTTTAAAATAAGCATATGTTATAAAAGTGACTGTGTTAAAACCATAGGACTCGAGGGGTGCTTAATACCTTCCCCTTGGTCAACAGAATTTTTACCCAGTCTTTTGTGTTTGCAGACCAAAATAAAGAGTCGTTTTCTTTTGATTAGGAATTTAAAAAGGTGATCACTTGAAACACTCTAACTCAATTCCAAGTGGCGACTCCGAAATATTACTATTAATTTAATTGATAAAAACCTATCAAGCATCGAAAAAAGGGTGTGACAAGAATTCTAACAAGAAGCTAGAGAAGGCTCGTGGATCAAAAGAGGCATGTTTCTCTACAGACTACAAGTTTAAGAATTCAAGAATTCAAATGTCCAATTTCAAGAAAGACCAAGATCAAGACCATTGGATTTAAAAACAAGCTTAAACCCCTTGAATTCAATTAAAAGTCAAGATCAAGATAAAATTCAAGTTCATCAAAGATTCAAGAACAATCTCCAAAGCCCTTGAGTCCAAGATCAAGTCATCAAAGTTCAAATCCATATAAAGTTCATCAAGTCCACAAATCAAGATCAAGACTACAAGATTCAAGATCAAGCTTGAAGCCGTTAAATTCAAGTATAAGTTGAAATCAAGATAAAGTTCAAGTTAAAGTTCATCAAAGATTCAAGAACAAGCTTCAAAGCACTTGAATCCAAGTTCAAGCTCAAAAAAAAATTCAAGCTCAAGAGCCCTTGAACTATATTTGAAAAGACGAATAAGAGGAATAATAAACATTGTAACACTCACATTTAGAAACCAATAAATACAATTTTGTTGCGTTATTTTTCAATTTTTCCGGACTCGAATTTTACTGTCTACACATGTACAAATAATGCAATTTTCTACTGGGCCTTACTATCTATTCCCCTAGCTCCTTGCTTAGTAGGTAGAAAAATTGTTTCTGATCAATAGACCCTCATTCGGAAAAAAAAAAATTGCTTCAACTTGTATTAATGAAAAACATAAACTAATATGAAGGACTTCTAAAGTGCAAGTCATCTTATTAATTATTTATTATTATTATTATTATTCTTATTATTATTATTCTTATTGTTGTTGTTGTTCTTCTTCTTCTTCCTCTTCTTCCTCTTCTTCCTCTCCTCTTCTTCTTCTTCTTCTTCTTCCTCTTCCTCTTCCTCTTCCTCTTCTTCCTCTTCTTCCTCTTCTTCCTCTTCCTCGTCTTCTTCCTCTTCCTCCTAGGACCAGAAAAAAATATTCATTTATCGAGATTATTAGTTTATCGATAAATGCATAAAATATTTATTTATCGATAAATAAATATTTATTATTTTAGAGAGTATTTTGCAGTATGTGCTATAAGAAAGAAAAAAAAATATTTGAATTAAGAATTTCAAAAGTTTAAATCTAGGAAACTAAAAAGTGTAGTCTTTGCATATTTATTATTTAAATCTAGGTAAGCTAAACGAATTTAGTGAAGTTTAATGTTTCTAATTGTATTCATGTATATAGAATATGAAGATATTTTATGTTAACTATAAAAGGAAAAAGCTAGATGTTTAAAAATCATAATCCAAGTATAATGTCATCTCATCAATTGAAAGGCGTACAAAAATCATCTTTAACCAATAAAATAAGAAACACAATATGTGAGCATAAGAAAGAGAATCCAACTAGTAGCCAAAAAGATTTGCAAGCATGGGTGAAACAAAAGTTTTGAACTACCCTAACGAGAATTAGATGAAGGTATCCAAGAATTAAATGATGTCGTCTCTAATTTAGCCTACAGAAATGTGATGGATGTTGAACATCTTTTGAACTACCCTAATGAGAATGATACAGTTATGGAATCACCTACAGAGGAAGAGATTATTCAATATGTAATGAATAATGATGATGAGAATGATCCTGAATAAGATGATAGTAGCATTGTCCCACATGTATCTTCAAAGGAGGCATTTCAAGCAATGACTACATTGTCAAACTATTTGGTACAACATGAACAAAATATTCCAGAAATTGTGTTCGCTCTTCAAAAAGTTAAGGATGAGATTAATTTTGATTTTGGTGGGAAGAAAAAACAATAAACTATAGAATCATATTTTAATAAGAAATAGTTATTGGTCTAGTATCATTGACTGATTAAATATATATAAATTCTTGATGCATTCTAGTAATTATTACTTTATATTTTTTCTGGGCCTTTAATACTTTATTTTTAATTATTATCTAATGCATTAGCGAGAATATTACTTTTATATAACTGGCCCAAGTCGGAATCGGAGAAAAATATTCATTTAGCAAGATTATTACTTTATCGAATATTACTTTATTGAGGTTTTACTGTAGTAGTAAAGCCTAGAGGAAGAAGAAATTAAACAAACAACTAGGATAGTAGAATACTTGTAAATAAATAAATAAAAATAATTAATCACATTATTAAACTACGAATAATTTCAGCTTCTGGACTCTATGTATCTATTGTGGATAATAACTGAAAAAGTCGATCATTAAGGTCATTCACTTCTCTGTTCAAGCTTCTAACATAGTTACATGTTTCTTGAAGCACCTTTGTTGCTGATGCTTGCAATGTGAAAGTGAATTAGTATAACTTATGTGCATAGTATAAATGTGCTTTTTAATTTGAATTCAGTTGGTAGTTATGTTCCAATTTTTCTGTATGTATGGAAGTAGGTATTTAAATTTATATAAAATTGAACAAATAAATTTATGCGTCTTATGTGGTATCTAGCGGTGACAAATGGGCGGGTTGGGTTAAATTTGGGTGGATTGAAAATGGGTCAACATAAAATGGGTAATAATCCAACCCGCTCATATTTGATATGAGTAAAAATTGATTGGGTAATAAATGGGTTGGGTAAAATACTAGTTTACCCATATTTACCGATATTTTCATGAATAAATAATACTTTACTTAAGAATCAATATAGAGAAAATATTTTAGTCTTTTTTTAAATGAAAAATATTGAAAATGCTTCATTTAGTTTTATTGTATCATAAAAAAAATCATATAACTTTTCAATATAAATAAATTTATGTAATAACAAGATGATTTTTTTTTTAATTCCAAAGTAAATGAATATTTGCATTTTAGGACTAAAACATGCTTAATGCACTTTAAGCAATGTCAATACTAATACATGATTTGCTTATTTTACACTATTACTTATTATCTAATATAAAATAAACAAATAAAAAAATATAATTATAATTGACAAAGGAAATGTACATTTAAAATATATATTTTTGGAGGATCAAAGACTTCACCCTTTCAATTATAAAGAAGAATAATTAGTTTTATAGAATAACATAAAGAGAAGTTACACTATTTTTAGTGATATCATGAATTTTGAGCGAATAAAAGTTAAAAGCTTAATCCATTTGACTAATTCATATTTTACCCATATTTTACCCATAGTTTACCCATATTTTTATGGGTTGAATACCCATCAACTCATATTTATCCATGTAAAATATCACTCACCCAATCCATTAAAATATGAGCGGGTTGGATATGTTATCAAAATATGAGCTTATTTTACCGGCACTAGTGATATCCAACGTGTAATATGTCAAATATAACATATGTGTATACTTATTTAATTTTATATAAATTTAAATATTTACTTATAAAATTCAAAATTAAAAGCATAATTGTGAGCTAAAAATAAATTAAATGGCAAATCTACAATATTGGCTTTACATTATTGGGTGTTGGGACCCAAAAGCATAGTCCTAGCGTGAAGAACAAATTATACAAATCATATGCTGCCAAAACTTGTGTTGTTTCCTAGAAAAAATACGTCAAGAAAGAGAGAGTCTAGTCTATTTTCTTAAAGTATTTACTGATTTAGTACGTCAACTTTTCTTTTCCAATTTTTGTTAAGTCAGATTAGGATGTTCACATCTCATCTTTTCAGTACAAACACTACATCATGAATATCTTTAGTAGTAAGTGATTAACGATAATAACTAAATGATCGCTAAATATATATTTTTAGTGATAATTATCACTTCTTGTATATGTTCGTAAAATCTTTAGTGGCATTAGATCTAATGACATATAACTAATGACGGGTAAAAACTCTATTACTCTTTATTAATATGTCTATTTATTGCTGCTAAAAGATGCTTCTGTTCTAGTGAAAAAGAGACTCATTACATCCATCAATATACCAGAAAAATTTGTGTTCCTTCAACGATTAGATTTGTTCTTAAATAAGGGTTCTAAGTTGTAACTAATGAAATATTGATAATGAAAAACTAATAAAAAATTGCTAATTATTTTCACTTGTCCACTTTAGTGTATGAAAAGAAAAACAACGTTATATTACTTTTACTATTAACTTTTAATGTGACATTTTAATATTAATAACCATTCGTCCAAAATCATTTCTTAAGTTTATGAAAAACTATATATCAATTAATTGATATGAGTATCATAGTTAAATATAGGGAGAAGGCACAAGTACCACCTAAACTATGACCGAAATCTCAGAGACACATCTTAACTAAACTAAGGTCCTATTAACCCCCCCCCCCCCCCCCCAAAACTCATTTTATATATAATATTGTACACCTTTTGGCTTATGTGGCACACCCCCGTGATTCCATGCAGTTGAGGCGCGCGGGAGATATTTAGATGTCACGTAAGAGTTCAGGGGTAATAGAAAATTAGTTTAGTTAAAGTGTGTTTTTGGGATTTGGGTCATAGCCTAGGGAGGTACTTCTACCTTTTCCCTTAAATATATATATGCACTTATTTTATTATTCGTTATGGAGTGTCTGAAATCTATTGCGGATTAGTAAATGTGAACCAATTGTACCAAGTAGTAGTATATATAGGGATTGATAATGCATAAATTATAACGGAAAGATTGAAAATACATGACTTATTTACTCTCTTTTCTTCTTAAAAAATACATGAGAGTTATTCTGATCATGTTAATTGTTTTAATTTGTATATATTACTAGTCAAATTTTTTTATCAAGTATCAAAATTATTTGTGCTAGAAACAAAGCTGACCACTAAATAATACTCCCTCAGTTTAAAAAAAGAATAATCTAGTTTCATTTTTAGTCTGTTTTAAAAAGACTGATCTATTACTTTTTTGACAACACTTTAAGTTCAACTTTTCACGTGACATGTTTAAGGCTACAAGATTAAAGTGACATGTTTAAGGCTACAAGATTAAAGGACATTTTGATATATTTGACATAACTTTAATTTAGAACTATAAGATTAAAAAGTCTTTCTTTTAGAACTCTGTTCTAGATCAAACTAGATTATTCTTTTTGAAACGGGAGAAGTATATTGTATGATACTGAACTTTATGCAAGTACCAAAACTATTCTAAACACTGCATTACTTTACTGAAATTTATGCAAGTATACATAGGAGACAGGAGTACTCCACTACCTTATATGTACAACCAAAAGTGCCAGTAATGTAACAAAAAATAACCCCACACGGACAAAGAGGTACTGCCACTGTTCTAACTTGTTCTCATTTTTCATTTTGACATTCTAACTCAATCGTGTTCCATTTAAATTTGGGAAAAAGGATAAATATACATGTGAATTATCGTAAATGATATCCAGATATCTTCGTTATACTTTTGGGACATTGGTGCCCCCGCCATCCAAAAACTAGAGCATATATGCCCTTCACTATAACGGCAGACTAAATATGGACACGTGGCGCAATCTTATCTTTCGATCCGATAAAATTATGACATGTGTATGTCCGTTAGTATAAAGGGTATGAATGCTCTAATTTTTGGATGGTATGGGCACCAATATCCAAAAGTATGACGGAAGATATCTGCATACCATTAATGATAATTCAAGGATATATCTATCATTTTTCCCTTTAAATTCTTCTACTCTATTTTCTATATACAATATAAATACAAATTAATAGTAATTTTTATGGTTTCATTACTTTTATTTACTATCTTTAATTGTTGTTCTGCACTTTAAAAATAGTTGTCCATTTATTAAAATGCAGAAGAAAAAAAATCAACGGATGTCCGTTCAATTTTCTTTTAAAAAATAATAATTTCTTTTCAATAATATTTGCAAGAAATTTAACGAACGAAAGTAAGTTGGTTTTCTTTTTAAAAAACATTAACAAGTAGTGCTATTAGCAACAAATCAAAGTCTTTTTAACCTATGCTAAAAGTGGTTTCGTTTTACCCATACTGAATCCAAGTTAAAAATTTCGTTTTACCCATACTGAATCCAAGTTAAGAATTAGGAAGCGAATATTTGAGTTAAACTCGGACGACATAAAAAAAAATAAAGCAGGTGGAATTATCTCAACACTCATTGAATAAATATCAGGTAATTAATGTCTTTACTATTTAATAAGTGGTACATGAAAAATAGAATTTGAGGGTTAAAATGTAGAGAAACAAGGTGAAGATGGAGTAGTAAATGTAAAATTCGAAGCATGCAAGAAATAGATAGAAAGAAAAAAAGAAATGTTATGTATTTTTGAGGTGAAATGAAAAGAACCTTGTTGGAGCGACGAGTTTGAATCTCTGAAAGAAATTGGTGCAACTTGGAAACAAGTTCGATAATTTGTTGATGATGATGCCGACGACTGTCTAGACCTTCTGCTTGACATGTTTTGAATTCTAATTGTCTTCTTCTTGTTTTGTTTGGAACCAGGGGCGGTTCAACAGATCTCGTGGCTAAATTTATACACTAACAAGAAAATCTATTTTCTACACAATAGAATAATCATTTAAGACAAAAAAAATATCAAAATTTCACACAAAAAAAGAAATGAAGAAGAGTACAAAAAAAAAAAAAAAAAGTGATGGATTATCGATGTTATGCTTCAAAACTCAAATTGAAATTTTAATTTGGCTGTCATTTCAAATAAGAAAAAGAAAAGAACATACATAACTTAATAGTTGAAGTTTTGAGCATGGATAGTAACAAAAATATCTAATTTCTGATCAATTTAAATGATATAATTCTTTTTAAATGATATAATTCATTCCATTAAGTAGCACTCATTGGTGAATATCTAAAATAAATTATAAAATTTTCATATAATATTCTCCCTCTGTTCCTAATTACTTGTCCACTTTTGAATTGACATACCTATTAACAAATCAAGAATTGACATAGTGAATTTACCATTTTACCCCTATTAATTATGAAGTGGATGAATTAAAAACTTAATATTTTCAAGAAGTTCTATCTTTTTTCAACGTAATTAATTGAGGGTATAATAGGTAAAAAAAATTATCGTTTCTTGACTTGTCAAAATGGACAAGTAATTAGGGATAACTAAAAAATGAAATATGGACAAGTAATTAGGGACAGAGTGAGTATTAAATTAAAACGAAAAGGAAACTTGTGCATGAATATTTTTGTGTTCACGTAGTTTAAGAAAAGATTGAAAAAAAATGATTATGTTATCAATATATATAACTTAGTTCCAATATAAAAAGGATATACTAATTTAATATTGGAAGTTAAAACAAATATATCAAATAATGAGCGAAAAGATTATAGGAATTTATGAACTTATTGGTAAAAAATACTCTCAAACAAATAATAATAAAAAAATATACCACAACAATTTTATTTATATAAAATATATTAATATATAATAAAATTAATAATAATATAATTTAAACAAATTTGGGGCCTTCAATTTTTTGAGGCCCTCACTAGCCAAGCCTTAGAGCCACCCCTGTTTGGAACTAACAAATTGGATACGTAGTGGGAACTTAAAAGGGTAGAAGAAATTATAAGAAATTGTAAAAGAGGAAGTTATGGTATTAAGAAAATGACTAGGGGAAAAAGTGATTAACGAACCAGCTTTAAAGGAGGTCATGGACCACAACCATTATTTTAAAAAACAAGAGTAAAAATAAATAACTATATTCTGTCGCTAATTACTTGTTCATTATGACAAATCAATAAATAACAATTCTTTTAACGTATTATACCCTCAATTAATTACTTTGAAAAATGTAGAAATTTTTGAAAATCTTAAGTTTTTAATTCATGCACTTCATAATAATTAATAGAGGTAAAATGGTAAAGTCACTATGTCAATCATTATTTACTTAATATGTGTACCAATTCAAAAATGGAGAAGTAATTAGGGAAAGGTAAAAAAAATTTGGCCAGAAAACTTGGTTAGAATAGTATTTTACCTATGTTATTTTATCTTTTTGAACATTTTTACCCTTTTAACTTTATTACATTTTAATTAAAAAATGGAAAAAAATTAGTTTATTTTAAATAAAAAAGATATTATAGATTTTTTAAATATCTGGCCAAATTCTGATCAAATTTTCTGGCCATTTAGTATTATCCTTGAGAGAAAGGGAATAGAAAGTGGTGTTGGATGTGAAGAGGACAAGTGCATTGGAGAAAGTAGCCTAAGACACCTTCTTGTTCAGTAATTATAAGTTTAGTAAACTCCCCATTTCCTTCTACTTCTACTTCTACTGACATTACGTATTCTACAATTTTTTAAGACCATGGGCTCATACATGTTATTTCAAATGGGTTAGTTTATAATTTTTTTGGGTAAATTACCTAAATACACATATATTCATATCATATGTACTAGGAAGAATTACACGGAAAACATGTTATATGAACACCGTTATAGTTTGAAAGAAATAAAAATTCGTAGCTATAGTTAGATTTTCGATAGGAAACTTCTCTCTTCTCTCTCCATCTCCCTCGCCTCTCGCTCTACACTCGCGCTTGCCTCTCTTCTCTTCTCCCTTGCCTCACTCCTCTCTTTGTCGTCTCTCTCACCTCCTCCTTTCTCTCTCTCAATACAAATACAAATGATAACAATCAATGATACAACCACAAATATTAACAGTCAATTATACAAGTACAAATCATAAGCGTCAACTATACAAATACAAATGGTAAGTGTAAACTATACATATCTTTTTCAGTGATATAAAATATAAATACACTGGCAACAAAGAAATACAAAAACACACAAGGGAATACTAATATAAATACAGCCATATATGGTAACAGATAAATACAAATACAAATACAAATATAAGTGGCTACATCTAATTAATGCTCTTTTTAGTGATACAAAATACAAAGAATAAGAGGCAAAACAATATAAATATAAATACACATGACAATATATACATACAAATGCACATGGAATTACATACAAATACACATCCATACAAAAGTAATTTGTTACGAAATACAATATTAATACAATTGTATTCATTAATACAAATTATATTTTGTTAATACACTTGAACTTAAGGTAACATCGATACAATTGTATTCGTTGATACAATTGTATTTCATTGATGCAAATTGTATTATGATATATTTGTATTAGTTAATACAATTATATTCGTTGATACATATGCATGCAAGTTTCATAAATACAATTATCCAACAAATATACAAATACAATTCACCTCTCTCATCTCCCTGCCTTGTCTCTCGCTCGTCTCTCTCATCCCTCTCCCAATATCATTCATCTCTCTCCCTTGTAACACGTATCTATGAATCATAATTGAGTAAACTATAGCTATTTTATGGAGATTTCCATCAACGTCATGGCTAGTTGAACGCCCCATCGCTGATTTGGTGGAGATTTCACTGCAGGCGGCGGTCTCTGATTGGAAAGTAAAGAGACGAAGGGAAGAGGAGGAGAGCCGGTGGTAAAAATACTTATATAAGAAAATATAAACATATATCTAATTAAGAGTTCATGTATTCGAGTGGAGATTAAATTTGAAAGTTTTAAATTTATATCATTGTGTTTTGAGTGATTTTTTGTGTATTTCTCAATTATACACACGTATTTGAATAAGATTTTATGAATAGAACTTCAATTATATATCTGAGTTATTCTCGTAAAATCTGATGTATCTGAACATGTTAATATATATATTTTTTGTTCATTGTATTTATATTAGGTCTTCTTGTACCTATTAGGTATATACATATATCTGAGGAAAAATTTATAAACAAGGTAGATAGTAGCTATTGATCTGTTTCTAAGTTGTATCCATCAAGAATAGGGGTATCTAATCATATACATGTATTTGCCGTTAGATACCATGTACATGATTCTTTGTGTTTAGACATGTATGTGAATGAGTTTTGGCTTATAAATAGTACATGTATCTGAGTAAGATACATGTATTGTTTCACTTCATAAACAATTTCATGCACATCTCGTTTCGAATCTTCATTGGAGTTGAACTTCTTTTCAATGTATATCTTATCTGTATACTTTTTTTGTATTGGTCGATTTGTAGTTGTGTTGAAATGGATTCAATGAGATTGTTGTTGTTTGATAAGGCTCAAACTATTCTCAGAAATATTAAGAGAATAAGTGGTCGTCGTCAATAAAAATACAGAACTAAAAGTCTGGGTTGAATCTCAAAAAGAATGATAAAGTGCAAGAAATTCTATCAAGAAATTCATAACGTAAATTAATATGCTACATTTAAGAACAATGGGTGGATGATTCCACCAAATTTACAAAAAGGTTTTGGAATCAAGCGTAATAATTAAACTAAAACTTCATAATTCAACCAATTAAGAAACTATCTAAGGGTGCGGGGATTGAAATTGATATCACATAGGGATAATTATGTTGCTCAATAGTACTTAACACTAACAGATAGGGTGGGTCATCTTAAATGATAATAATCTTCTTTCAATCTCATAGTATCAATTCATAAAATCTTCTTCCAGTCTCATCTATGTGACTTGCAAATTAACCCACTACTTTATGAAATATCTCTTTCGAGCAGATTTGGGACATCCGACCAATAACTTCTCTTTCAAGCAAATTATAGACATCTAAATTGCATGCACTAGACTAATTTCCACTTCAATCAATCTCTTTCGAGTATCAACCAAAGATCTAAACTAGGATTAAGTTTACAAACCTTAACCCATGAGTTTACCGCATGCTAATTAGGCTGAATCCATGAATGAACAATAATAAAATAGACCAAAACACAATATCCACTACATTATATCAATACCAAACCCCATAATTGCATCCCTAGACTTTGGGGTTTTAGCCATACATCACAGAAAGTAAAGAGATAATACCTATTATGAAGGAAGCCATGGATGTGATGAAATTAAGTAATTATAATCAACACTCACTTAAATTTGTCAAATCTAAGAGAAAAAAGTTAAAACCACAAAGTTAAGAGTGTTCCTCTAAAAAACATACAAAGTAAGCAATTCTAAAACTCTATTCTCAAGATTGTAATACAACAGTCTTAGAAACAGTTAAAATTAGAAAGAACTAATTTGAGATTCGTTCAAGTTAAGCTTAAGTTTTGAGTTTTGGGTCAACTTAAAATGACCATAACTTTCAGTACATGATAAGTTACGTGACCTATAGGATATCAAATGAAAGATCGTTGAATCCTCTTTCCAATGCCACCGAGTTTGCTAAATTTCCAGTTTGGATGAGGGAGATATGTCATTTTGAAGTCAGCCTATCCAATTAAGGAAACTTATCCGTATTAATGAGGGGTATTTTGGTCTTTTCCTTATCCTATCATCTTGAAATGTTTCTAGTAATATTTTAGGGGTCTAAAATGGTTTGGATCAATTTTCACAATCCTAAATATGCTTAGGGTTTTGAGAAGAGTTCAGGAGGGGAAAAAAGGAAAGGTTCAAGGAGTTCGTCAAGGTTCTTGAGATGTCGAGGAATTTCACCAAGGGTTGATCCCTAAGAGGTATGTAAGATCTCATAGTGTTGGGTTCGTTCACCCACACGCTAATCATGTGATTTTAAATCCATAATTTTGTTCTTGAGGTTGAATGACTTGAGTTCTTGAAGAGTTTCTTGAAGTATCATTCTTAAATCATTAATTATGAGTTTGATGAGCTCTTGAGATGAATGTTAGGAGTTTGAGGGTTGTTTTGAGTAAATTTTCATGTACTTATGTTGGGTCTTCGAATCTATGGGAGTTGGGAAGAAACCATTCGATTCTATGCGAATTACGGCCAACAATCGAAGAAGAAAATTTGTTAGAATGTTCTAGGGAGGGGCTGGGGCGACGCGCACCCAATGCACAAAGGGGGTTGGGGCGGCGCGCTAGCAGTGAGCCACATTTGAGTCTCTGAAGTTTAGGGGCTTAAGCCCCACGCCAGAGTCGCCTGCCCCCACTTTTTTTCAGTCGTTTGCTTTGTCTAAGTTCTTTTAAAGTGTCATGACCGAGGGGTACCCCCTAGATGTAACACGACGTACTTTACCCCGAAGGGGTCTCATACAAGCCCTTAGCATATCATAAACATAAGTAATATAAATGATGCGGAATTAAAACTTTTTACAATTAAAGTCTTTTCATAAAACCAAATGGAATTCTAGACATTTTCTCAATAAACCATCTAATAAAATCGAATAGCAATAAGGGTCACAACTCTTTATAGCATAGTCTCAAAAGGAAACGTACGAAGAAAATAGAAATGAACAATTCTCGTCCTCGAACCATGTGGACTCACCAAAAGCGTGGAGAGAATAAATCCAAGCTTAAAAAAATGGGAGAACTACACCTCAACGACCGGGACCTACACTTATAGAAAAATGTAGAAAATATGGGTTAACACAAAATTACACTAAATATGGTAGCTATGCATAAAATCCTTGACAACATGCTAAAAAGGGACATTTAGTTGAAACCGTGCATTTTATCAATTCAAAGAGTTATCATGCACATTTGTGAAGAAACATAAGTCAAACCATTTCATAAGCAACCCTAAGCTATACTTGTGCAATGCATAGGTAAGATCCCATAATCCTACCTAATACTAAGTACCTCTTTTAGGTCACCCTAATCATGCATATCATACCTTCACCTCATCCATAGAAAATACTCATAGATAAGGAAACATTCAAGGTCATAGCTTGTAGCATGTAAAGTCACTATTAGCAACAATACATATCATACATGCATAATTCATAAGTCTTCATAGCATAAGATAGCCACACCACAACCACTATTAAAGCCTAGTTGTGCAATGCACCAATGGAGTCCCATACCCTCACTCATACTAAGTAGAACTTCTTAAGAAGCCATAGTCATAGTTCATGTTCATGTTCTTGTCATAGTTCATATTCTTGTCATGTAGGGAAATATTGCCTTAACTGATATAGACCATGTGAGCTACATGGAATCTGGTGTCATTCCCCCACACCGAAAAGAAGTGTCGTACTTACCTAAGGTAGAACTCATGTATTAGCTTCTAGGTGGATCCACTAGCTAAAGACCTATGTCAGCACATAGTTATGGGATAAGGAGATTGCTACTAGAAACCAGGACTAACCAGCATAAAAGATTTCCATCTCATGAGATAACTATCTTTGGAACCCAGACTAACTGGCGTGAAGAAACCCATTGAGAAGCCGGACTAACTATCATAAAAGCTTCCATCTCATATTCATATCCACTCGATGCTAAGCATAATTCCATTTAAATTCACATTAATTCTGTACTTAAATTCATGTTCATGAAAGAATGCCCTAGCACTCAAACCAACATGGTATCATTATAGCTCATAGATTCATTAGGTGAGAATGTCCTTTAAACCTAAGAATCATCAATATGTGAGTAAACTTTTCACATCATGTTCATAGTGTGTTCATGAGAATAGCTTTTCATTCAACACAACAAGATCATCATAGTCATAACTAATTCATGCATAAGAATGTGTAAGGGTATAGGGGAGAATGACCTTTCATTCAATACCACAATTACACCGTAATCATAGAATCTTCATTCTAAACATAAATCTTGAAGCACATGCATAATTCTCATATTCATGTACAATTCTCATAATTTACCCTTCAAGAATCATGAATCACATTCAACCCAACATCTAGAATTTCTACATTAGCTATGGGTAATAACATAGTTCAATTAATTCAATTAATCTGAACAAGACCCATTTACATGCTTCAAAAGTCAATCGATCCAAATTAAGATCACAATTTAGAAATATAGGGGATCCATGGGTTCTTGGGGGAATTTCACTATAATTCAATAATAATTCAACCATAAATCATCAATTCAATCATAACCCAACATAATTCAACCATTGAAATAATTTATAAAGTGAATCCATGTAATTTGAACAAAACCCTTACTTTTGGGGAAGATTGTAAGATTTGAAATCAAGTTTTGAAGCGGTTCTATGGGTGCAATCTACCCATAGATGAAAACTACCATACCTTGATGATGAATCTTCAAAAAATTTCATTAAAACCCTTGATCTTCAAGCCCAAGCTTCAATTTTACTTTTCTTCTTCTTGGGTTTTTGGAGAGAGAAATATTCTGAGGATGATGAACTTTTGATTTTGATTTGGGTCCTTGTGAAAGTGATTTATTTTCGGTGTTTAATGACTTAAAATACCTTATATATTTATTTAAAAATAATATAAAATATACCCATTTATATTGGACTTAAAAATAAAAATTACAAAAATACCCCTCACCCAAGTGGACTGCCCACAGGCCTAACACAAAGTCTAAGAGGGCTTCCACAGGTAGTGGATTGCTCCACGTTTCGTGCTCCATCACGTGGACTGTTGCCTTTGGCTTTTGAAGCTAAGGCATTATCCACGAAGGTCTCTACGTGCAGCGGAAGCTTCCATAAGACGTGGACCCTAGCGTGAACATGCCTACTGCCCACGCGACTAAGGTAGCTTCACAAGAGGCACTCCACGTGTAGCGGGGTCCTCTACATGGACCCTCGTGTGGACTGAACCCTTTGCCCAAAATGGCCAAGGCATTCTTCACAGAGGGTCTTCACGAGCAGTGGAGTCTTCCACGCCTTGTGAACCCTCACGTGGACTGCCTCCCTTGCCCCAAACGGCTAAGACATTGTCCACGAGGCCTTTCAAGGCCAATAAGGCCCTTCACGCCCTGTGAAGCCTCACGTGGACCATGCCCCTTGCCTATACGGCTAAGGGAAGGTTCCATGAGGGCTTCCAAGGGCGGTAAAGACTTTCATGCCCCTTGAACCCTTCCTTGAACTTATACTTACTAAATTTTGGGGGCTATTTTAGGGTCCTCCTCAAGGACCCTTGGCTAGTCCTTGGGGGTCATATCTTGCCTTTAGCCCCTAAAACATTTATTCTAAGTACGGGGAGACATTTTTATAAATCTAAACCACACATAAAATTCTAAAACTCATACGTAAGGCTCTAGTTTGACCTACTAATTTTCTGGGTGTTACATTAGCTCTCCCTTGGGAACATTCATCCTCGAATGACAATTTAGACATCGTACAGAATTAAAGACTCAAGAATAGCTGCCCATCATGCATGAAATATCAAAATAATACACGACTTAAAGGAGGAAACTTCAACTCCATCTTAACATGATCAATGCAACTAAAGGAAGTAAGAATTACATCTATTAACACAATATGCATGATATTCAACATTTCTCGTGTTTATAGCAGGAACTACCTTTTCCAATAAAAGCATGCTCAACACCACATTATGGAGCCAATATGCCATCTCATAAAACATAATAAAGCTTGGTCATCAATTCACCTGATGAAGTCAAATATGCAACATCATACTCAAATGCACAACAACACAAATAACACAATTCATGAAAACCACTCATTCATCACTAAACATGAATTTTCTCAAGAACATGCATAATCATAAGGAAATCATGAAGAACACATATAGAACACATGACTCCTAGAACTAAGAACTCAAGAGAAATAACTTACCTCAAGCTTGAATCGGAGTAGAAGGAAAAAGATGAGGATAGCGGGACTTCATATCGGCCTCGGCCTCCCATGTAGCACCCTCAACTAAATGATTCCTCTATAAAACCTTTACGGAAGCTACTTCCTTGTTTCTCAACCCCTAAACTTGCCGGTCTAAAATCTCTACCGAAATCTCTTCATAAGAAATACTCTCATCAACTCCCAAACCTTCTAAAGGAATGATGGATACCGGATCTCCAATGCACTTCTTAAGCATGGAAAGATGAAACACCGAGTGACCCAGAGCCAACTCATTTGGTAAGTCTAACTCATATGCAACTTTACCAACACATTTCAAGATTTGATATGGGCCCACATATCGGGGACTAAGCTTCCCTTTTTTACCAAACCTCATCATAACTTTCATAGATGAGATTTTCAAGTAGACCCAATCATTAACTTCAAATTCTAGATCCCTTTTTCTAACATCAGCATAATACTTTTGCCGACTTTGGACCGTCTTCAACCTCTCTCTAATGAGTTGAACTTTTTCAATGGCCTAATAAACTAGTTCAGGACCAAATAAATCAATTTCACCTATTTCAAACCAACCAACCGGAGATCTACACCTCCTACCATACAATGCTTCAAAAGGAGCCATGGCAATACTTGAGTGGTAGCTATTATTGTAGGCAAACTCTATTAACAGTAGATGGTCATCCCAATTACTCTTGAAGTCTATAACATATGCCCTCAACATATCTTCTAAGGTTTGGATGGTACGTTCTGCTTGACCAATGATTTGGAGATGAAAAGTTGTGCTAAGCTTAACCTTATTACCAAGTCCTTTTTGGAATGCCTTCCAAAAGTGTGAAGTAAATTGAGTACCCCGATCCGAAATAATAGACAAAGGAACCCCATGCAACTTCACTATCTCCTTGATGTAAAATTTGGCATAGTCTTCCGCCGAAAAGGAAACCTTGACGGGAATAAAGTGGGCGGATTTTGTTATTCTATCCACAATGACCCAATAGAATCATGTTGCCTTCGAATACGAGGCAAGCCCACAACAAAGTCCATATTCACATCCTCCCATTTCCAAGTGGGAATATCTATATCTTGGGAAAAACCTCCGGGTCTTTGGTGCTCGGCTTTAACTTGTTAACAATTCAGACACTTGGCTACAAAACCCACTATATCCTTCTTCATACCATTCCACCAATAGACTTCCCATAGGTCATGATACATCTTGGTGGCTCCCAGATGAATAGAATACTGCGAACCATGAGCCTCTTCTAGAATTTGCTCTTTCAAGCCATCAACATCCGGAACACATAACCGACCTTGGTACCTAAGCACCCCATCTCCCCCTTAGGAGAAAGCCTCAACGAACTTGTTGAGTACCAATTCTTTCAACTCAACTAATACCGAATCAAGGTCTTTCTTGGACTTAACATCCATCACAAAGGATGATTCGGAACCATTGTGAACTGTGACACCACCCTTGGAGGAATCCACTAGTTGGACACCTAATTGGGCCAACCTATGTACATCAAGAACTAACTCCTTCTTCTCATCCTCTACATGTGCCACACTGCCCATGGACAATCGACTTAAGGCATCCACAACTACATTAGCCTAGCTGGGGTGGTAAAGGACACTTATGTCATAATCCTTCAAAAGTTCTAACCAACTTCTTTGTCAGAGATTTAAGTCTTTTTGGGTAAACACATATTGAAGACTTTTGTAATCGGTGAAAACATCCACATGGACCCCATACAAGTAATGTCTCCATATTTTCAAAGTAAATACTACTGCCTCTAGTTCAAGATCATGGGTCAGATAATTCTTTTCATGAACCTTAAGTTGTCTTGAAGCATAGGCAATCACCTTACCATGTTGCATGAGTACATATCCTAACTCCACTCTTGAGGCGTCACAATATACCACAAACCCATTGGTACCCTCTGGTAAGGTCAACACTAGAGCGGAAGTAAGTTTATCCTTCAACTCTTAGAAGCTTTTCTCACAAGCCTCCGACCGCATGATTCTTTTGAGTCAAAACCGTCAACGGAGAAGCAATGGAGGAATAGCCCTCAACAAACCTCCTATAGTAACTGGCCAAACCCACAGAACTTCTAATATCGGTAGGAGTTAGAGGTCTAGGCCAACTCTTGACCGCATCCGTCTTCTTAGGATCAACCTCAATACCCTTGCTTGACACAATATGCCCAAGGAAGGCTACGGACCTTAGCCAAAACGCACATTTACTAAACTTCGCATATAATTGGTGGTCTTTAAGGACTTGCAATACAATCCTCAAATGGTTCATGCCCTCATTTTCACTCCTTGAATAGATCAAAATATCATCAATAAACACGATCACAAACATATCAAGATAGTATCTAAACACTCTATTTATTAGGTCCATCAATGCTGTTGAGGCATTCGTCCATCCAAATGACATAACCACAAATTCATAGTGACCATACCGGGACCTAAAGGCCGTCTTAGGAATGTCAACCCCTCTTACCCTTAGTTGATGGTAACCCGAATGAAGATCTATTTTGGAGAAATAGTTAGCTCCTTGAAGTTGATCAAACAAGTCATCTATCCTTGGAAGGGGATACTTATTCTTTATGGTCACTTTGTTTAATTGACGATAGTCGATACACATTCTAAGAGACCCATCCTTCTTTCTAACAAACAATACCGGAGCACCCCATGGAGAGATACTCGGTTGAATAAAACCCTTGCCTAGCAAATCCTTTAGTTGCTCTTTCAACTCTTTCAACTCAGCCGGAGACATTCTATAAGGAGGAATGAAGATAGGTTGCATATCCGGCAAAAGATCAATGCCAAAATATATTTCCTGTTCGGGAGGAATGTCCGGCAAGTCATCGGGAAAGACTCAAAAAAATTAATTCACCATATGGACCGACTCTAGGGAAGGGGTTTCAGACTCAACATCCATAACCCTAACAATATGGTAAATACATTCCTTGGAGATCATTTTCCTAGCTTTGAGGCAAGAGACAAATTGACCTCTAGGGATAGAATTTCCCCCTTCCACTCTAAAATGGACTCATTTGGAAATTGAAACTTTACTACCCGAGTCCTACAATCAATAGAGGCATAACATGCATGCAACCAATCCATACCCAAAATCACATCAAAATCTATCATGTCTAACTCCATCAAATCCACCAAGGTAACCTTATGGAACAAATAAATAGGACAACTCCTATAGACACTTTTTGCCACCACCGAGTCACCAATCAGGGTAGAAACTGAAAAAAGGCTCTTCCAACACTTCCGGGAGTATTTCAAATTTCATGGCTACTAAAGGTGTAACAAAGGAAAAAGTGGCACCGGGATCTAACAATGCATATACATCCATAGAGAAGACTTGTATCATACCGGTCACAACATCCGGGGAGCTCTCTTGGTCACTTCGGGATTGAAGAGCATAGAAGAAGTTTTTCTCCGGAGCATCGGAATTTGAACCGCTAGGAGGGACTTGCTTTCCCTCTCTTCCTTGATTCTTAAGCCTGGGACAATCTCTCTTCATATAACTATTCTTCCCACAACTATAGCAACCATTCGTGCCAACTAGGCACTTACCATCATGTTTCTTGCCGCACTTGGAACAAGTAGGCCTCACCATAGAAGATCCACCACTATTTCCTCCTGGAGCCTTAGGGTTAGGAACCCTATCCTTATTGACCCTTGGAGCACTAGAGGATCCTGTGTTGGAGAACCTTCTCTTGAACCTTGGTCGCCCTTGACCCGCAAACTTACCTTTGGAATAATTCCCATCATCGGTCCTTGCTCTCTTCACTTTCCTATTCTTCTTCCTAAGTCTTGACTCCTCAACTTGTTGAGAATACACCATTAGAAGTGAGATATCTATATTATAATAGAGCATTACTACATGACATTCTTCTTCAATCGAGTCGGACACACCCGTCATAAACTGACTCATCTCATCCCTCGGATTTGACACTAAAGACGGAGCATACTTGGACAACTTAGTAATTTTAGACAATATTCTTGAACACTCATACCTCCTTGATGAAGGTTGATAAATTCCTCTACCTTTGCTTCCCTCTTCTCTCAGGGAAAGAACCTATCAAGGAATGCTTTCTTGAACACCTCCCAATCTATGGGACTCGCTTCTACCGGCCTATTCCTCTTCCATTGGTAAACCGCTAGATTTGCTTTCTCTATAGAAGTCACTTTGATAGCATCAACTATCTTGTAGACCTCTTCCATAAACTCTTGAGAATCTTCACCCACTTTGGAACCAAAGAACATAGGAGGGTTCATTCTTTTGAAATCTCTCAACCTTTAAGCCATGGTGTTCACATGAGTTCTAGTATCCCTATTGACTTGGGCTGTCATGGCTTGAGTCAATATTTGGAGAGCCGACCTTATTTCCACATTTGTCATAGCCCTTGATGTTTGCATAATCAACGACACAACTTCCAATGCAAGTGTCTATGATCGTGCAATAGTGTAATAACCCAAGCAAGGGTTGGGGTCGAGTCCCAAGGGAGTGGTTTCGAGATTTAATAGAAAAATAAAATTTATTTCTAACTAGTCATAGCTAAAGACATTAACGACTAAAAACATTGTAAATTTAAAAAGGGGAACACAAAAGTGTCAAATATCGATTTGGGGGGGGGGGTTTGTCACAAATATAGAAAAAACAGTAAAATTAACAAGAAATCTATAAATGAGAGGGGATTCTTAGGGTGTGACCGCAATATATGTTGATTTAAATTGTTGGGTACATGCTTTCAATAGAAAATTTGCAAGATAATAGTGACTAGGCTAAGCTTTAGATGGAAATAAGTTCTCTCTCAAGTCAAATAGGTTCCTCTCGACACCCATTTGATGCCTTACCCCACTCACTCTCTCGGTGAGTGTTATGATATGGGACTAGGGCCTCATGCTTGGTTTCACAACCTCTCTCTCGTGGTTTTGTATTTTCAACTACAAATCCATTAAATTAAACCACAACCACTAGGTGAAATCACCATTAAAATACATCTAATCTATCAGCAAGCAAAACCCAACAATAATCTCAACACATATTTGCTAAATCACACCCCAAGAATGGGGGTTTTTAGCCACACATCAAGAAATAGAAATTTATACCTAAATGATCTTGCATTCAAATGGGTATGAAGATTTAAGTCTTGTTACAGGCCAAGAATAAAGAATCCAAGAGACCTAAGTCCAAATCCTTGGAAATGAAACCCTCTTCAAACTCAGAGAAAAAATAAAAGTACTAAAAATTATATTAAGAATATGATATTGTCTAATGATATGTTCTTTATAACTCTCAACGAGTATTTATAATTTTCAAAAATCTATGCTGCGACGGATCATTCGGTGACATTAGTCAAAATCGCTGATCAACTCGACGATTTGCCCTTTAATGTAGTTCATCGCCTTTTTGCACCATCCTTTGACATTAACGTGCTCTGGGTCATTTGGCGATATAGTACTGCTTTGCGAAACTTTTTGGTGATGCGCCGACTGCTCCCTTGTTCCACCGACTTGATCCTTTCCTTCAAGCTCTGCACACTGGAACAAAAGGTGAAGTGAGACCCTTCGACGATTCGCCAAGTGGACTCAGCGATCCTCAGGCCTTCATTTTCTCGTTCTTTTCAGCCCTTTCGTTCCTTTTTGCGAAGTAGTGTCCATGCTTTCCTTCAATCTTCAAGTACCTGAAACTTAAGTGTTTTCATTAGATATTGAGATAAAATAAGCATTTGAGGACACAATTTCTATTAAAATATAGCCTTAAATGAGACCGGGAGGATCTTGGGGACCTTGGGGTAGAACTCCCTCATTCACATTCTCCTCTTCCATCCTTCTTGCGTTGGCCCTTCTTGTATACATATCCTATAGACACAATATAAGGGTTAGGAAAAGGACTTCATAGAGTTAAAACTCTAAGGCACAACTAAAGAGTAATGAAAGAAGTTAAATTTCGTAAGCATCTTATAGCCTCTCATTCATAAGTGTGGCGCACTCCACACTCATAAACATGACTCTAATAGACGTGTCTTATGAGACATCATCCTAGAATCATTCTAAACCTTGTGCTCTGAATACCAAGTTTGTCGCAACCTAAGGGTACCCCCTAGATGTAACACGATGCATATCATAAACATAAATGATAGAAATGATGCAGAATTAAAACTTTTTAAAATCGAATTCTTTTCATAAAACCAAATGGAAGTCTAGACACTGTCTCAATAAACCATCTAATATAATCGAATATTAATAAGGGTCACAACCCTTTACAACATAGTCTCAAAAGGAAATGTAGGAATAAACTATAAATGAACAACTCTCGTCCTCGAATAATGAGGACTCACCAAAAGCATGGAGAGAATCAATCCAAGTTTTACACAAAGGGACAAGTACACCTCAACAACTGGGACTTATGGGTTAGCACAAAATTGCACTAAGTATGGTAGCTATGCATAAAATCCTTGACAACATGCTAAAAAGGGTCATTTAGTTGAACCCATGCATTTTATCAATTTAAAGAGTCATCATGCACATTTGTGAAATAACATAAGTCAAAGCCATTTCATAAGCAACCCTAAGCTATACTTCTGCAATGCATAGGTAAGATCCCATAATCGTACCTAATACTAAGTACTACCTTTTGGCCACCATAATCATGCATATCATACGTTGACCTTATCCATAGCCAATACTCATAGATAAGGAAACATTCATGTTCATAGCTTGTTGTAAATAAAGTCACTATTTGCAACAATACATATCATACATGCATAATTCATAAGTCTTCATAGCACAAGAGAACCACATCACAACAACTCTTAAAGCCTACTTGTTCAATGCATAAGTGGAGCCCCATACCCCCACTTATACTAAGTAGAACTTCTTAAGAAACAGTAGTCACAGTTCATGTTCATGTTCTTGTCATAGTTCATATTCTTGTCATGTAGGGAAATATAGCCTTAACCGACATAGACAATGTGAGCTACATGGAATCCGGTGTCATGACCCCACACCGAAAAGAGGTGTCCTACTTGCCTAAGGTAGAAATCATGTATTATCTTCTAGGTGGATCCACTAGCTAAAGACCTATGTGGGCACATAGTTACGGGATAAGGGGATTGCTACTAGAAACCCGGACTAACTGATGTAAAAGGTTTCCATCTCATGAGATAACTATCTTTGGGAACCTGGACTAATTGGCGTAAAGGGACCCATTAGGAAGCCAGAATAACTAGCGTAAAAGCTTCCATCTCATATTCATATCCACTTGGTGCTAAGCATAATTCCCTTTGAATTCACATTAAGTCTGTACTTAAATTCATGTTCATGAAAGAATGCTCTAGCACTCAAACCAACATGGTATCATGATAGCTCATAGATTCATTAGGTGAGAATGAACTTTCATCCTTAGAATCATAAATATGTGAGTAAACCTTTAACATCATGTTCATAGTGTGTTCATGAGAATAGCTTTTCATTCAACAAAACAAGATCATCATAGTCATAATTAATTAATGCATAATAATGTCTAAGGGTATAGGGGAGAATGACCATTCAATCAATACCACAATTACACCATAATCATAGAATCTTCATTCTAAACATAAATCTTGAAGCACATGCTTAATTCTCATATTAATGTACAATTCTTATAATTTACCCTTCGAGAATCATGAATCACATTCAACCCAACATCTAGAATTTCTACATTAGATATGGGTAGTAAAATATTTCAATTAATTCAATTAGTCTAAACAAGACCCATTTAGATGCTTCTAAAGTCAATCAATCCAAATTAAGATCACAATTTAGTAATATAGGGTATCCATGGGTTCTTGGGGGAATTTCACCACAATTCAACCATAAATCATCGATTTAATCATAACCCAACATAATTCAACCATTGAAATCATTTTTAAAGTATGGGTGGAATCTACCCGTAGATGAAAATTACCATACCTTGATGATAAATATTCAAAGAATTTGATGAAAAACCCTTGATGTCTTCAAGCCCAAGCTTCAATTTTACTCTTCTTCTTCTTGGGTTTTTAGAGAGAGAAATATTGTGAGGAAGATGAACTTTTGAAGCTAAGGAATTGTCCACGAGGGTCTCCACGTGTAGTGGAAGCTTCCACAAGACGTGGACCCTAGTGTGAACATGCCTACTGCCCACACGACTAAGATAACTTCACGAGAGGCGCTCCACGAGAGGAACTCCACGCTTGCCCAAAATGGCTTCACGGAGGCTCTTCACGGGCAGTGGAGTCTTGCACACCTCGTGAACCCTCAGCTAAGGCATGGCCTTTCAAAGAGGCCTTTCACGAGGGCTTATAATGGAGGTGGAGGCTTTCACGTCCCTTGAACCCTTCCTTAAACTTATACTTAGCCAAAATTTGGGGGCTATTTTAGGGTCCTCCTCAAGGACCCTTGGTTGGTCCTTGGGGGGGGGGGTCGTATTTTGACTTTTAATCCCTAAAACATTTATTCTAAGTACAGGCAGACATTTTTATAAATCTAAACGACACATAAAATTCTAAAACTCATATGTAAGGCTCTAGTTTCACCTACTAATTTTTCGGGTGTAACATAAAGTGTACCTTTATTCCCTTTTGATTCTAACTACTCTAAACTACATCTAAACATAGAGAGATCATTCATTACATGAATCATAATCCTTGAATTCATAACTCAATAGAGTTAAAAGAAGTCTTGAGAGTTCTTTTGAGTCATTTTGACAAGTCTTTTACAATCTTTTAACATTTGTTGTAAGATTTGAGTACTTGAGTTTGAAGATGAAGAGAGTTGAGTTTCATATTTCAAAATGAATATATGGGAATTAAGTATTTCCAAGAGTAAATATTTTTACATAAAAAATCAGAGGAAACACAGATTTCCAAATAAGTTAATGAGGTGTTTTTGAGTATAATATCTTTTAAGAGAACATTTTGAGTAATTATCTCAAAGCTTGAGGATGAGGAAATGTTTTTAAACATATGAGCTGAGTTATATTTTTGGGAGTAGTATTGAGCACCAATATGGGGACGAATTGATACAACTCAAAGTCCTAATAAACCATGTAGCCAACGTTGGTCATACTTTTTAGATGATTCCTTATTTTTTTAAGCATAGATTAGTAGGTCTACTTAGTTGAGGTTGTCTCATACTCTGACAAGGTATAGGGAAGTTCTGGCAACATGGGTGAGAAGATGTATCATCACATAGCTCATAGTGATGTTTGTGGGTTAGAGAATCTCCCAAATTGAGTTATTTTGTATTTTTACATGCAAAATGAGTTATTACTGCATTTTTACATTTATTGAGTTGTTATCTACTATTTTAAATGCTTTATATAAACTGCATCTTTATTGTTGTTTTTATACTACATTGAGTTTAGTATCCATTAGTTGAGGTTGAGTTGAGGTGAGTATGTTCCCTTCTTTCCAAGTTCAAGCTTTTATGTTAAGTTCAGTATTCCCCTTACATGCTCGTAGATACAATGTAGTGATGCCATTTGGCCTGCATAGTTTCATGATGCAGATACAGGAGATTAGGGTCATCAATATGCATTTCGTTGATACCACTTGCAATCCTTGAGTTGTTTGGTGAGCCTCCTTGCTTCCAGAGGACCCCTTTTTTATTTCCATTATTTCAATTTTGTTAGGATGATCGGGGGTCTTGTCCTGACATCCCTCATAGTATTAGAGGATTCATAGATAGACAGTAGTATTTGGGGAGTCTTTCTTTCATTTCTCTTGTTAATATTTTAAAGACTATGAGTTGAACATTTATGTTCATTTAAGTATTTTAAGTTAAAACATTATATTTGAGTTTATCTAATGTTGAGTAAGTCTTGCGCTGAGAGTTGAGCCAGACCAAGGGTTCGCTTAGGGCCAACAATAGTTCTCGAGTGCCGGCTACATCTAGGGTGTAGGTTCGGGGCCTGACAAACTTGGTATCAGAGCACAAGATTCAAGAGTCCTAGAGTGTCTATAAAGCCGTGTCTGTAGAGTCTTAGTTATCAATGTGAAGTGTGCCACATCGATAATTAGGAGGATACACATTTAGGAACTATCTCTCTCTTCTTTCATACTCTTTCGTGTGATAGAGTTCAACTCTATAAAGTTTCTTTCTAATTAGTGCTTGCGCGTATCTTTTTGATCATGCCTCCACGAAGAGCTGTCGGAGGTCTTCCTCATAGGAGAAATGTTGATCCCTAGGATTAAGGGGTTCCTAATTCACACGAAGTGCAACCCCAAGGAGAGGTCACTAATGTTGAGTTATGGGATGCTATCTGAATGTTGAGTCAAGTGGTGAAAAACCAACCTGGGCAGCAAAGAGGGGTTCGACAAGATATGGCTGATACATCCAGGATCCATGAGTTCTTAAGGATGAATCCTCCAAACTTCACCAGTTCAAGTGTCACTGAGGACCCAAAAAACTTTGTGGAAGAGTTGCAGAAAGTATTTGAGGTGATGCATGATGTAGATGCTGATTGTGTGGTACTAGATGCATACTAACTCAAGGGTGTTACTAGAATCTGGTATGTCTAATGGAAGAAAAGTAGAGTTTAAGGAGCACCAATTGTGACCTAGACTGTGTTTGAAGGTGCCTTCATGGGGCGTTTCTTGCCCCGTGAACTGAGAGAGGCCAAGGTAAGAGAATTCCTCACTCTTAAGCAGGAATCCATGAGTGTGCACGAGTACATCCTTGAGTTCACTCAATTGTCTCGTTATGCTCCGAAAATGGTTGCTGATATGAGAAGAAGGATGAGTTTGTTCGTGTTCGAGTTGTCTCGTCTGTGAAGCAAATAGAGAAGAGTTCCGAAATGAGAAGGCTAAAACAATAAGAAATGAGTCCAGAAAGTAGAAGAGTAATGCAGACCGGTCATCCTTTCAACAAAATCCAAATGGACCTGCTCCATCATCGTGAGTTCAAGAATCGTAACTTCAGCTGACCTGCACAATCTCAAGTTATTGTGGCACAAGGAGGTAATTAGACTCTTGCATGTGCTAAGTGTGGTAGGAACCACCCAGGAGCATGTCGTGATGGCTCCACTAGTTGTTTTAAGCATGGTCAGATAGGTCACTTCATGAGAGAGTGCCGTAAGAACAGGCAGTGTAGTGGTAATGTGGGCAATGGAGCCCAATATTCTTCAGAGGCTACTTTACACCAATATCAAGAAAATTTGCAAGATGTTGTCACTGGTATGATCAAAGTCTTTACTTTTGATCTATATGCATTGCTAGATCCAGAGGCGAGTCTATATTTTGTGACTCCATATATTGCTATGATGTTCGATATTATTCCCAAAAAACTTCTTGAGCCTTTCAGTGTTTCCATACCTATTGGTAAGTCTATTCTAACTAAGAGACTTTATCGTGATTATACCATTTCTGTCAGACATAAGGACACCATGGATGACTTAGTTGAGCTAGATATGGTGGGTTTTGATGTTATTCTAGGTATGGACTGAGTTCATGCCTGATATGCCTCTATTGATTATAGAACTTGAATAGTTAAGTTCCAATTTCCTAATGAGCTAGTTATTGAGTGGAGGAGTAGTTCAACAGTACCTAAGGGTCATTTTATTTCATACCTTAAGGCCAGAAAGTTAGTTTCCTAGGGGTGAATCTATCACTTAGTATGAGTTAATGGCTCTAGTGTTGAGATATCACTTATTTGGTCAGTTCTAGTTGTGAGTGAGTTTCCAGAGGTCTTTCCAAATGATCTTCCCGGAGTCCCTCCAGAGAGAGAAATATATTTTGGTGTAGATATTCTTCTTGATACTCGACCTATCTCTATTCTTCCATATAGAATGAGTACAACTCAGTTGAAAGAGTTAAAAGAGCATTTGAAAGACCTTCTTGATAAATTTTTCATTTGACCAAGTGTCTCATCTTAGGGCACTGCAGTCATATTTGTGAGGAAGAAAGATAGTTCTCTTAGGATGTATATTGATTACCACAATTGAACAAGGTTACCATAAAGAATAAGTATCCCCTTCCAAGAATTGATGATTTTTCGATCAACTTTAGGATGCCCGTTACTTTTCTAAGATAGACCTTATATCTGGTATGTATCAGGGGAAAGTGACATCCCGAAGACAGCTTTCAGGAACCATTATGGTAATTATGAGTCTTTAGTCATGTATTTTGGTTTGACTAATGCTCCTGCAGCGTTCATGGATCTTATGAACATGGTATTTAAACCTTATCTTGATATGTTTGTTATCATATTCATTGATGACATTCTGATTTATTCGAAAAATAAGAAGGATCATGCTAGTCCTCTTAGAGTGGTTCTTCAAACTCTCAAGGATAGAAAGTTATATGCTAAATTCTCTAAGTATGAGTTTTGGCTTGAGTCAGTGGCGTTCTTAGGTCACATTATTTTTGGTGATGGGATTCGAGTTGACACTCAGAAGATTGAAGCAGTAGAGAACTGGCCTAGACCCATATCTCCAACTGATATTAGAAGTGTCTTGGGATTGGTTTGTTATTATAGGAGGTTTGTCGAGGGATTTTCATCTATTTCATCCCCTTTGACTAAGTTGACACAGAAGAAACAAAGTTTTATTTGTCTGAAGCATGTGAGAAAAACTTTTAGGAATTGAAAACGCGGTTGACCAGTGCCCAGTATTGACCTTACCAGAAGGTACACAAGTTTTGTTGTGTATTGTGATGCGTCCAGAGTTGGACTGGATTGTGTATTGATTCAGAATGGCAAGGTTACAACTTATGCCTCTAGACAACATAAGATTCAAGAGAGGAATTACCCAACCCATGATTTAGAGTTGCCTGTTGTAGTATTCGCTTTAAAAATATGGCGTCACCATCTTTATGGTGTTCATGTTGATGTGTTCACCGATCACAAGAGTCTTCACTATGTGTTCAGTGAGAATTAGCTTAATCTCAAATAGAGGAGGTTGTTGGAGTTGCTCAAGGATTATAACTTGAGTATTATCTATCACCCAGTTAATGCTAATGTTGTTACTGATGCTTTGAGTAGGTTGTGTATGGGTAGTACTTCCCATGTTGAGAAAGGCTAGAAAGAATTATCCAAAGATGTGCACAGACTTGCACGATTTGGAGTACGGTTAATGGATTCCAATGAAGGAAGAGTGATGCTGATGAATGGGGCTGAATCATCACTAGTGTCCAAAGTTAAAAAGAAACAAGACCAAGACCCTATTTTGCTTGAATTGAAGGCAAATGTTTATAAGCAGAAAGTGATGGCTTTTGAACAAGAGAGAGATGGTGTATTGAGGTATCAAGGTAGATTATGTGTACCAAAGGTGGATGAGCTCCAAAAGAGGATCATGGAGGAAGCTCACAGCTCTAGATACTCTATCAATCATGGTGCCACAAAGATCGTGATGAGAGAGAAGTCTATTGTCAGAGTAGTAAGAAGAGGTGTATTATATAGCTCGTTGCTAAGTGCCCAAATTGCCACTAAGTCAAGGTAGAGCACCAGAGGCTCAGAACATAGAATTTTCGAATGGAAGTGCGTGGATTTCATTTCTGGGTTGCCGCGGTTTCGTAGGCAACATGATTAGATTTGGCTGATTGTATATTGAATGACTAAATCAACCTATTTCTTACTTGTAAAAGACCATTTTTTTAGCAAAAGATTATGACAGGTTATATATTCAAGCGGTAGTCAGACTTTATTGAGTTTCGGTGTCCATTTCAGATAGAGGTGTGCTATTCACCGTACAATTCTAGAAGTCATTCCTAAAAGGTTTGGGTTCGAAGGTATATTTGAGTACTGCTTTACATCCTCAGACTGATGGTTAAGTAGAGTGCATAATTCAGACTTTAGATGATATGTTGAGGGCATGTGTGATAGATTTCAAGGGTAATTGGGATGATCTTTTACCTCTCATTGAGTTTTCTTACAACAACAGTTCTGACTCTAGCATCCAGATGACTCCTTATGAGGCTCTTTATGAGAGAAGATGTAGATATCCTATTGGATTATTTGAGGTTGGTGAACATGGGTTGATAGGACCAGACTTAGTTCATCAAGCTATGAAGAAAGTAAAGATCATTCAAGAAAGGTTGAAAACAACGCAAAGTCATCAAAAATCTTATACCGATGTTAGGAGAAGAGACTTGGAGTTTAAAGTGGACGATTGGGTCTATTTGAAGGTTTCACCCATGAAGGGTGTTATGAGATTTTTTAAGAAGGGGAAGCTTAGTCCCCAGTGTATTGGTCCTTACAGGATATCTAAGAGGATTGCCAATGTAGCCTATGAGTTGGAGCTACCGCCAAAGTTAGCAGCAGTCCATCCAATATTCCACATTTCAATGTTGAAGAAGTGTATGGGCGATCCTTTACTTATTATATCTACTGAAAATATTGGTATTAAGGACAACATATCTTATGAGGAGATTCCTTTTGAGATAGTTGATCATCTGAGAACCTGGTGGAATCAGGTTGAAGAGGATATGAAGAAGAGATACCCACATCTCTTTTCTCCTAAATAAGATTCAAACCAAGGTACTAATTCTTTTCTTGGTACTTTTAAGTTGAAATGTTGTGTAAATTTGCATGTTGAGTGTTTGAGCTGGGTGTTAGATGCTACCACCCTTAGCCTGCTTAGAGTGATTTCATTCGAGGACGAATATTCCCAAGGGGGAGATATTGTAACAACTCAATCTTAGAAAGATTTAAATTTAGAAAGAACTAATTCAAAAAGAGCTAATTTGAGATTTGTTCAAGTTAAGCTTAAGTTTTGAGTTTTGGGTCAACTTCAAATGGCGATAACTTTCAGTACGGGATGAGCTAGGTGGCCCATAAGATATCAAATAAAAGATTGTCGAATCCTCTTTACAACACTATTGAGTTTGCTAAATTTCAAATTTGGATGAGGGAGATATGTCCATTTGAAGATAGACTGTCCAATTAAGGAAATTTAACGAATTAATGAGGGGTATTTTGGTCTTTTCCTTAACCCATTAACTTTAAACATTTTTAGTAATATTTTAGGGGTCTAAACTGATTTGGGTCAGTTTTCACAATCCTAAATACGCTTAGGGTTTTGAGAAGAGTTCAAGGGGGGAAAAGAGGAAAGCTTCTAGCGTTCGTCAAGGTTCTTGAGATTTGTCGAGGGATTTCGCCAAGGGTTGATCCCTAAGAGGTATGTAAGCTCTCAAAGTGTTAGGTTCATTCACCCATACGCCAATAATGTGATTTTAAATCCGTAATTTCATTGTTGAGGTTGAATGACTTGAGTTCTTGAAGAGTTTCTTGAAGTTTCGTTCTTAAATCATTAATGATGAGTTTAATGAGTTCTTGAGATGAATTATAGGAGTTTGAGGGTTGTTTTGAGTAGATTTTCTTGTAATTTTGTTGGGTATTCGTATCTAAGTGAGTTGGGAAGAAAACATTCGATTCTAGGCTAATTAGGGCCAAAAATCGAAGAAGAAAATTTGTCGGAATGTTCTAGGGAGGGGCAAAGTGGTGGGGAAGCACGCACTCGATGAATCAAGGGGGCTGGGGTGGCACAGAAGCAGTGCACCACATTTGAGTCTCTAAAGTTTAGGGGCTGGCACCCCGTGCTAGTACTGCACCAGGGTCGCTTGCCCCCACTTTTTTTCCGTTGTTTTCTCCGTCTAAGTTCTTTTAAAGTGTACCTTTACTCCCTATTGATTCTAACTACTCTAATTTACATCTAAACAATGAGATATCATTCATAACATGAATCATAACCCTTGAATTCATAATTCAAATTCAAGGTAGAGTCAAGAGTAAAGTCTTGAGAGTTCTTTCGAGTCATTTTGAGAAGTCTTTTACAATCTTTTAAAACTTGTGTCTTGAGTACTTGAGTTTAAGGATGAAAAGAGTGGAGTTTCATTTTTTAAAATGAATATATGGGAACTAAGTTATCTCAAGAGTAAATGTTTTTACATTTAAAATGAGAGGAAACACCGATTTCCAAATGAGTTCATGAGGAATTTTTTAGTATAATTTCTTTTAAGGGAACCTTTTGAGTAATAATCTCAAACCTTGAGGATGACGAATTATTTTTAAACAGGTGAGCTGAGTTATATTTTTTGGAGTAGTATTGAACACAGATATGGGGATGAATTCATATAATTCAAATCTTCATAAACCATGTAGCTAACATGGGTAGAATGGGTTATACTTTTTAGATTACTCCTTATTTGGTTTTAAGCATATCTTAGTGGATCCACTTATTTGAGGATGTCTTATACTCAGACAGTTCTGGCAGCATGGGCGAGACGTTGTATCATCACATAGCTCATAGTGATGGTTGTCGGTTAGTGAATCTCTCTAATTGAGTTATTTTGTATTTTTACATACAAACTGAGTTATTATTATATTTTTAAATACATTGAGTTGTGTTAAACTGTTCTAAATGCTTTATATAAATTGTATCTTTATTGTTGTTTTTATACTGCATTGAGTTGAGTATCCATGAGTTGAGGTTGAGTTGAGTAGAGTGGAGATGAGTATTATCCCTTCTTTCCAAGTTCAAACTTTTATGTTATGTTCAGTGTTCCCCTTACATGCTCGTACATTCAATATATTGATTCCATATATCCTGCATCATTTCATGATGCAGATCCAGGAGATCAGGGTCATCAATAGGCATTTCGCTGATACACTTGCAATTCCAGAGGTAATTGGCGAGCCTACTTGATTTCAGAGGATTCCTTATTTATTTCCATTATTTTAGTTTTTTTAGGATGATCAGGGGTCTTATCCTGACATCCCTCATATTATTAGAGGCTTCATAGATAGACAGTAGTATTTGAGGAGTCTTTCTTTCATTTCTCTTGTTAATGTTTTAAAGACCATGAGTTGAACACTTATGTGCATTTGAATATTTTGAGTTAAAACTTTATATTTGAGTTTACCTTATGTTGAGTAAGTCTTCCGCTGAGAGTTGAGCCAGGTCAAGGGTTCTCTTGGGGCCAACAATGATTCTTGACTGTTGGCCACGTCCAGGGTGTACGCTCGGGGCGTGACAAATATATTCTCCAAAAAGTCTCTCTCCAAAAGTCCTTCAAAAAGCCTCTCTCCAAACACCCTTCAAAAAGTCTTCCTCTTGGGCTATTTATAGTTTTCCACAATTAGGCCAAACTTCACCGCGTGACCATTTCCGTGATGTTGGTCGGGCTCGACAAACTGATTCAATAGATCGACAGTTTATCCTTAGATTGCCTTGCTCTTGTTTTTGCTTCAGATGTTTGAACCTCAGTTGACGAGCTTGTTTAATTCAATTTTTCATATTCAGCAAATCACCGAATACCACCTTTGTTTTTGCTTTAAAACTTCATTTCTCCTCCAAGTCCTTTCACCTTTAGTGATGGTCAGCATGTTCACCCTTAGGATTTGGCGAGTCCCTGTTTCTCTTTAACTTCACTGACCTGCATCAATTAATTTAACTGTTAAGCGCTGCCACTTTGGGAGAGGTTGTACAAGTTAGGGGATCTGATCTGCCCTTCTTGTTAAGTTATCAATAGTATGGATTTTAAACTTTTTTTTCATGTTTTTGGTCTTTCTTTTAAGTATTCATCCTTGCCTTGTACCTTAGCCTCCATAGCTGCAAATCATCAAATATCATAGAATAATACATAATTAGGTATTAAAGACACTAATTGTTTAACTGAATAGGCCTCAAATGAGTGTAAATCTACAACTTATCAACACCTCCAACCAAAACTTTTGCTTGTCCTCAAGTAAATCAGGAATAAAATTAGTTTAACAAGGGTGTCTTTAATAGTTCTCAATGAGAGCTAACATTGAAAACCCACTACAACACTACTCTCAATCATGCAACACCCAATCATGATAAAAAAGCTTCAAATGATGACTAACTGATATGAAACAAAGCTTATGCTCGCTATAGCTTCTTCTTTAATGCAAAACCATGTTTCAACAAATGTTTTAAAGTTCCCTCGCATCAACAAAGATTCCATGCTCTCAAAAAGCAAGTCAATAAAGAGGTTAGGAATCAATACAAATCTCATTCTCCAAAAGAGAAATACATGCAAGCTTCCTCCTATAGGTTTGCCCATATCTTGCAATCATCACACAACCTAGTTCATGCAGGATCTTAAGGGTCTTTTAGTCTTGTAATGGAGCTAAGGGTTATGGTATGATAGATTTGGCTCAGTGACTTCACCTTTTCAAAATATTGTTGCAATCATCTTCATTTCTTGTCATGTTCTTTCCATTCTTTTTTACTTAGGAACTCAAACTTTGCTTTTCAATCATTTTATTGGAGTCCTCTTTTTATTTCACCAATCTTTCTTTTTCATTTCAATTTTGAAATGTTTGTTCATCACAATCTCTCTCCTCTTTTAATAAAGTTGAGTCTCACTTCATCTTTCTTTGCCTTCTACTTGGATTTATTTTCCTCCTTCCTTTCCATACCAAACTTAGGATTTTGGACTAAGTTGGTTTTTCAAACAAACCAAATCTTTGAAAAGGATTCATGGATGACAAGTTAGGGGCGATTTCTCTTAATAGATTTAAACAAGGTTGTCAACAAATAGTTTAGGCTCAAATGGTGTCAAAATGGTTGCACACCCTCAAAAGGTAGTCACAAAAAGGGTATGAACATTTGAATTCCCTCTCAAACTTATGCCCCTGATCATTCCTTGTATTTACCAAAGCTAGACGCTCAGACTAGCAATGCAAATCCTAGAATTCATTAAGAATTCTTTCAAGTAAAACCTTACACCACAAGGAACTTCAAACACAATTATTTAGCACAACCTGACATGATCAATGTTCATTGTAAGGATCAAATCAAAATGCAGCTAGTCAACACACGATTCAAAAAGATCATTCAATAGTACAGCCACACCAATATCTTCTTGAAATACCAACACTAAACATAAATATCATCATGAGTACTATTGTGACACCCCAGAAACTAGTGAACTAAACTAAGAGAGTTCAAGAGCCTTGTGTTAGGTTTATAAGGTTTGATATGAGGGTTAGAGTCGTAAAATGACTTCTTGTACTTAGAATGAAGGGTTTAGGGGTCTAAAGTCAAGGTACGACTCCCCAAGGACCAACCAAGGATCCATGAGGAGGACCCTAAGTCAAACCCCCAAGCTGTCCAAAAACAGCCTTCCCACAAAGGGTATCTACGGATAATAGATGGACCCACGCCCCATGGGAAAGGGTCGTGGGTCAAGGCCCTTGTTGTCCTATTTTTCTAAGCTTCGGACCCCAACCACGAAGGACCAGTACGGTCCGTGGGTCCATCCATGTCCCGTAGGTGGGGGTCGTGGATGGGGTCTTGCAATCTGCTCAAAGTCGGGAGAAGGTGAGTTAGTTTAGGTAAATTCTATTTTAGTTAGTTTATTGTGGGGTCGGCTTTTTTTGTTTTAGTAGACCTATATAAAGGTTATTAAGCTATTAACTAACCCTTTACACTTCATAAATCCCAAACCCAAAATCATAACTAACTTTTCCCCTCAAGAAATCCTCTCTCTAGAAGTGAAGAAGAAGAAGAAGAAGAAGGTGAAGTCTATGGTTGAAGGGGCTGTATTTTCTAGTCAAATTCTTGGATAACCTTCACTAAGGTATTTTAGCTTATTCATCTATGGGTTCTTCCACCCATAGAGCCCCCTAGGTTTCCCCCAATTGTGAAGAAAATCCCCAATCTAACTAGGGTTTCTTCCTACATTGTGGGTAGTGTTGAAGTTTGATTCCAATCAAGTGGATGATACTTAATTGTGATTGATTGAGTATTGAATTGTGATATTATGATGAATTTATGTGATTTATATGGTTAACCCTAGCCTAATTGATGAATTTGGTATTGCGTGGGTTTATGCCATGAAATGTGAACTTGATGATTCTTAGGAGATCTTCTAGAATTAGTGATATTAGTAGTAATTGATTAAGAATACAAACATATAGAAATGAATTGAATTAGAATAATGTGAATATGATGGATCTTGACTAGAAAGTTGAAGTTGAACCTTAATGGTGGATTATCACTATAATCACCTAGTAATGCAGAATATGATTATAATACCTTGAAAACTAGGTATGAATGTTGATTGTAGAAGTGAAGCTTTGAGAATAGGGCTTGTAGTCATGAATGGTGATCACTAGGGCTTGAGAGTAAAGCTAATATAACTAACTATAAATGTCAAGGCTTTGAGAGTAAAATCTACATGTGAATAGAAGGGTAATGAATAGAAGTGTGATGAAAGACCCTTATCTACCTATTTCACCTTATGAATAATAGATGGTAGGAAGTGATAGAATCACTTGAGTCATGATGATATCCTTGTCTATGGTAGAATTCTTGACACAATATATGAACTTAACATGAAAGGGGTTCTCACATAGTGATGGTTCTAGGGTTTTGAGGGCAAATCCAATATGATGAATTATGTATGTTAAGGCTCCAACAGTGAAGTTTATGAGATAATGGTAGACTATTAGATAGAATAGTTATGATAATACCTTACAACCTAATTTACCTCATGAAGGTTTGGATGCATAAAGTAATAGAATAAAATTGGTTGGGCAGACATCCATGTCTAGTTCTTGAACACTAGGTTGGATGATGGAAAGAAAGAATTGAACCTCAAGGAGGTGAAGCATGAGATTTGGCTTGTAGTAATTGAACTACTTGAATTATGAATATATCCAGGTCTAATGTATTCATTCTAGATGTGTTGATTTAATATGAGTTTTGACCTTAGAAAGGGGCAAGATATGATAGTGTACATGCTTTATGAAATTTAGTACATGCTTTTGAGACACTTTGAGAGTAAAGTGAATATGCTCATGACCTAGTTGTAGTGTTGTTGAAAGGTTCATTCCATATACACACTCATGCATGAATATGATATAATAGGAAAGGTTTGTCACATGTAGTGATTCTAAGGTTGGAAGACTAGTCTCACCTAATTGAATCAAAGGCTCTAGAGCCATCATAAATAGGTCATGGATGGTGATAGTTGCTCATGCCTGATATAATGAGCTATAGTATGATTTATGTTGGATTGAGGGTCAAGACATTCTTCCAAAAATATGAACTTAAGTGAAGACTTAATGTGAACTCAATGGAGCTTAATGCCTAGCACTGAGTGGATATGAATATGAGATGGAAGCTTTTACACTATTTGAGTTGGGCTTCCCCTTGAAAGATTTTACACTAGTTGAGTCCGACTTTCCAATTGGGTTCCTTTTACACTAGATGAGTCCGGGTTCCCAAAGTAGGTATCTCATGAGATGGAAACCTTCTACCATAGTTGAGTCCAAGTTTCTAGAAGCAATCTCCTTATCCCATAACTATGTGCCCACATTGGTTACTTAGCTATTGGTTTCACCCAAGCTAACAGTATAGTTCTACCCTCAACAAGTAGAAAAACCCCTTTTCGGTGTAGGGTAGACATCGAATTCTATGTTAGCTCACATGGTCTATGTCGGTTAAGGCTTATGTCCCCAATAGGGTAGTAGTACGAACAAGAATAGTAGTTATAAACTATGGGTACTTAAGAAGCCTTACTTGGTATGGGTAAGAGTATGGGATCTTACTGATGCATTGCACAAGTATGCTTTGAAGGTATCTATGGTGTGTTCCTTTTATGTTATGGTGACCTATGATACAAATATGTTGTTGTTTTTTTATGCTTATGGTGTATGTTTGATGGATTGTTGCTATAGTTGCCTTCCATGACATGATTGGCTAAAAGTGATAATTCCTTTGTCTATATGAAGTAAGCTAATAATGAGACCAAAGGAGGGTAAGTATGACTAGGATGACTTCCAGGTTATGCTTAGTGAGAAGGGTATTATGGGATGCCTTTTATGCATTGCACAAGCGTATTTTGAGGTTACTTAGGAGTATAGTACCTTATGGTAGAAAAGTATAAGACTTGACCATGTATGTAGACTATGTTAAAGATTACCAAAAACGGATACTTGGCTTGGATGGTATTATGGGATGCTATTCATGCATTACACAAGTATGCTTTTAAGTTACTTGAGAGTAGTTCTATTATGGTATAGATGACTAAGAGTTGAATAATGCTTATATTATGCTTATGTTGGAGACTTTGCTTATTATTATGATATTTTCACTACTAAAAAAATAGTGAATACTGACCTAAAAATTACCGACCTCAAATCGAGGTCGGTAATTTCCAACCTCCGGAGGTCGGTATTCTTAAAAAGAATAAAAAATTAAAAAAACCTTAGGAAACCGACTACAAGTAGTCGGTTTGTATGCAAAATAAAGCGGTAAAACAAGATTCCGACCTCTGGAGGTCGGAATTTTTCCCTGGAAAAATGAATTACAATAAAAACGACCTCTTGATGTCGGTATTAATAAAATAAATAAATAACAATATTTTTTTTTCTCAATTAAATATAAAAAACAAAATTGAGAAATATTTTGATTTAATTTTATTAAGTTCCGGAGGACGGTTTTGCGTTAATAAATCATCTTCCGGATGACGGTTTATATAAATTAAATTAATATAAAATACCAACCTCATGTGGTCGGTATTTTTATTTCATCCAAATACTTAGCGACATCCGGAGGTCGGTTAGTTTATTACACAATAGTTTATGCAAAATAAAGCAGGAAAACAAAATACCGACATCTGGAGGTCGGAATTTAAAAAATACAAAAATATAATTACCGACCTCCGGAGGTCAGAATTTCAAAAATACAAAAATAAAAATACCGACCTCCGGAGGTCAGAATTTCAAAAATTAAAAAATAAAAATACCGACCTACGGAGGTCGGAATTTAAAAAATACAAAAAATAAAAAATACCGACCTCCGGAGGTCAGAATTTAAAAGATACAATAATAAAATTACCGACCTCTGAGGTCGAATTTCAAAAATACAAAAATAAAAATACCGACCTCCGGAGGTCGGAATTTAAAAAATACAAAAATAAAATTACCGACCTCCGGAGGTCAGAATTTCAAAAATACAAATATAAAAATACCGACCTCCGGAGGTCGGAATTTAAAAGATACAAAAATAAAATTACCGACCTCCGTAGGTCAGAATTTCAAAAATACAAAAATAAAAATACCGACCTCCGGAGGTCAGAATTTTAAAAATACAAAAATCAAAATATCGACCTCTGGAGGTTGGTATTTTTTATTACAATAAATACCGACCTCTTCATGTCGGTATTAAATAAAATAAATAAATAACTATATTTTATTTTTTTCTCAATTAAATATATTGATTTAATTTTATCGTCTTTCGGAGGACGATTTTGCGTAAAATAAAAAACAAAAAAATATATTATAATACCGACTTCCGAAAGTTGGTAAAATTAAATAGTATGTAATTAAATTAATTTTCATTAAATAAATCATCTTCCGTATGACAATTTTATATAAGTTAAAAAATAAATTAATATAAAATACCGACCTCATGAGGTTGGTATTTTTATTTCATCTAATTACTTTTAATAAAAGCGACATCCAGAGGTTGGTTTGTTTAAAATGTTCCTATATATCATAATTTTGCTAGCATAATACTAAATTTTCATTCTACACCTACAATTAATTGTTTAAAAAAGTGTAACAATTTTGTATACTTTTATAAATAAAAAGTTAGAATTCGTGGAATAAATAAAAAAATATCTATAATCCATATTTAGAGTATGAAACTACGTTGATATGAATTAAGAGATAATTATACTTATATTTGTAGAGTAATGTACAAATTCTATCAGTCTGTTGTCAAATGATGAACTTAATATATCATGTCATGATGTACAGGTGAAGAGCTAATTAACATATAATATAATCTATTCGAGTATGAAATGCGAGATAATATTATTATATACGTTCGATCTTGAATGGATGTCAAGTGTAGTGATAATATCGTAGGCAATGATGACATGTAAAGGATAATTCATCGGAGTATGAAATACGTTGATTAATTATATATACTCATTGAGTAGTTTAACAAATCAAGTCTTACATATATATATATATATATTAGTGGCTCAGATATGAAATACATTATCAATTAAAGAAATACCGATGATCAATTCAAGGAGATTTATATATTAAATTTGATATTGATAAACTTTAATTTGTTGATCGATAAAATTAAATTTATATAATTAGGAGGTATATAATTTAAATTTATAAAATTAACTTGATCAATAAAATTAAATTTATTAAATTAAACTTCTATTGATGTAATTTTAATTTATAAATGTAATTTTAATTAATAAAATCAACCTCAAAATATGAGTTTATATTAAAATAAATTAATAAATACCGACCTTAAGAGGTCGGTATTTTTAAATTATTATTTTATTTAAATAATATCAACATCCCGTGGTCGGTAAATTAAACACTTCTCTTAAAAAAAGAATGATATAGTATCAAAACCCTAAGTCATCTCTCACTCCACTCTCAGTCCTCTCTCTCACCCCGACCCACCCCCATCTTGCCCATCGGGCTTACTTTTCAGAGTGATCTTTCTCGATTTTGGAACAGAAAGGCTTGGTTGAAGGCAAAATTCGGTGTAATTCGGTATTAAATAAATAAATAAATAAATAAAAATATTTTATTTTTTCTCAATTAAATATTAAAAACAAAATTGAGAAATATTTTGAATTAATTTTATTTAAATCATCTTCCGGAGGATGGTTTTATGTAAAATAAAAAATAAAAAATTATAATATGGACTTCTGGAAGTTGGTAAAATTAAATAGCATGTAATTATATTAATTTTCATTAAAATATTTATATAGTGACTTCCAGAAAAATTAATAAATTAATATTTTCTTTAAATAAATCATCATCCGAATGACGGTTTTATATAAGTTAAAATATAAATTAATATAAAATACCGACCTCCCGATGTCAATATTATTTAATTAACCTGATTACTTTTTATTCATCTTAAACTTTAATGTGATACCGACCTCATGAGGTCGGTATTTTTTATTAAATCTAATTACTTTTAATAAAAGCGACATTCGGAGGTCAGTTTTATGAAATATGTTGACTAATTATATACTTCTCGAGTAGTTTGACAAATCAAGTCTTATATATTAGTGGTAATGTACAAATTCTATCAATGCGTCGTCAAATCATGAACTTAAAATCTCATGTAATGATGTAGAGGTGAAGTGCTAACATATAATCCATTTGAGTATGAAATGTGAGATAATATTCGTAGAAATGTCATGATAACAATTAATTATAAACTTTATATTTATATAATTAATTGTTTAATTATTTGTACGTATAACCTTCAATGTCTTATTTCGTTTTATGAAATAGACAATAGAACGTAGTAAATTACTGTACAAAGCAAGTAATTCTATCAAGATTATTATGTTCGATCTTGAATGGATGTCAAGTGTAGTGATCATATCGTAGGCAATGACATGTAAAGGATAATTCATTGGAGTATGAAATATTTTAATTAATTATATACTCCTCGAGTAGTTTAACAAATGTAGTCTTATATATTAGTGGTTCAGATATGAAATACATTATCAATTAAAGAAATACCGATGATCAATTCAAGGAGATTTCTATATTAAATTTGATATTGATAAATTATCAATAAAATTAAATTTATATAATTAGAAGGTATATAATTTAGATTTATAAAAATTAAATTGATCAATAAAATTAAATTTATTAAATTAAACTTTTGTTGATGCGTAGTTAAATTAAATTAAATATATATAATATACATATATAATTTTAATTAATAAAATCGGCCTCAAGAGGTGAGTTTATATTAAAACAAATTATTAAATGCTGACCTTAAGAGGTCAGTATATTTAAATTATTATTTAATTTAAATAATATCGACTTCACGATGTCGGTATTTATTGAATATTTTTAAATATTAATAATTATTTTAAAAGATACCGACATTCCGTGATCGGTAAATTAACACTTCTTTTTAAAAAAGAATTATAATCTCAAAACCTTTAAGTCATTTTTTTCACTCCAAGCTCTCCCACTCCTCTCTCACGTCGTCCGACCCCCACAGATCCCCGACCGCCTTGACCCCACAGATCCCGGACCAGCGCAGCAGCAGGAGGTGGCGCCACCATCCCGACCGGTGCGCCGCCTCGATCAACAGCGCTAACAGCAGCAGCGCATAGGCTGCAGCTCACACCGGCCAGCAGCAGGAGGTCACGCCGGAGCCTTCATCTCGACCGGCGCCGCCTCCATCCCGACCCACTGCCCTTCTCCTTTAATTCAAGGTTAGGGTTTCATAATATTAGTTTTAATTTCTTTCAATTTGAGTGTTGAATTTGTTAATTAGTGTATTGAATTGGTTTTTTTATTGATTGTTAGTTAATTAGTAAGTGAATGATTTAGGGTTTTTGATTGTTAGTTTGAATTAGGGATTATTTGATTGTTAGTTTGTGTTTGTTGATTGTGAATTGAAAATTTTAATGTTAGGGTTAGTTTGAATTAGGATATCTTAGGATTTGTTTGAAATTTGGCATTTCTTGAGTTAATTAGTTTGATTTTGGAATTGTAGAATTAGATTGAATTAGGGTATTTAAGGAGTTGTTTGAATTTGGGTATTCAATTTGAGTGTTGAATTTGTTAATTAGTGTATTGAATTAGTTTTTTTTATTGATTGTTAGTTAATTAGTAAGTGAATGATTTAGGGTTTTTGATTGTTAGTTTGAATTAGGGATTATTTGATTGTTAGTTTGTGTTTGTTGATTGTGAATTGAAAATTTTAATGTTAGAGTTAGTTTGAATTATATTTGGGGAGTTGTTTGAATTTGGGTATTATTTGAGTTAGTTTGAATTATTATTGAGATTTTAGGACTAATAGTTTGAATTTGGGATTAGGAATAGCTAGCTAGTTTGAATTTAGGATTTTAGCACTAGTTAGATTTTGGGATTTTAGGACTAGTTTGAATTTGTGATTTTAAGACTAGTTTGAATTTTGAATTTAGGACTAGTTTGAATTATTATTGAGATTTTAGGACTACTAATAGTTTGAATTTGGGATTTTAGCACTATAGTTTGGTTTTTGAATTCTAGGAGTACTTCCAATTTGTGATTTTAAGACTAGTTTGAATTTGGAATTTAGAACTAATGGTTTGAATTATATTTGATATTTTAGGCTAATTAATAGTTTGAATTTCAGAAACTAGCTAGCTAGTTTGAATTTGGAACTAATTAGCTTGAAATATAACTAATTAAGTTTATAAATTAGATATGAACTTGAATTGAAACTTGAACTTATTAAAACTTGAATATATATATATATATATATATATATATATATATATATATATATATATATATATATATATATATGTATGTATTAAACTAATATTCTTGGATTTGAAGTTTATATTTAACTAAACTTGAATATTATTGATGACAAAATTATTTTTTTGCAAGATCGATTTGTGTCCATCTAGTGTTGACACTTAGCTTTAATTTAGGAATAATGTGTTTGTTAAGAATAAGTACCAACACTAGTTGATCCTATTAATGACAAAATTGATTTTCTTGCAAGATCAATTTGTGCCCATCTATTCATGTGGGCGTGTTCTTTCATTTTTTATGTTGATGCTTGTTTTCAAATTAGCTCGTATTTAGGAAATAGGCAGTTGACGAATCTCGATGTTGCTGTGTGTTTGTGCCATGTAGCAACTAATAATTATTGAATCTTTTTCTAGTGTTGAAAGAGTTGATTTTGTGGGCTAGGCAACTAAGGAAGCTCAACATCAAAAAAAGTTGATACAAGCTCTTTCATCAAAGTAGAAGATAAGGTTTGGTGTTTCTAAATTTCTAAAGTTCAAGTACAATTTCTTTTTATAATGTGTTTGTATCCTTCTAGTATTGATACTTAGTTTAAATTTTGTGATAATTTGTTTGTGTCCATCGAATGTTTGTTTAGCATAATTAAGTACCAACACTAGTTGATCCTATTGATGACAAAATTGATTTTCTTGCAAGATCGATTTGTGTCCATCTAGTGTTGACACTTAACTTTAATTTAATGTGTTTGTTAAGCATAATTAAGTACCAACACTAGTTGATCCTATTGATGACAAAATTGATTTTCTTGCAAGATCGATTTGTGTCCATCTAGTGTTGATACTTAGCTTTAATTTAGGAATAATGTGTTTGTTAAGCATAAGTACCAACACTAGTTGATCCTATTGATGACAAAATTGATTTTCTTGCAAGATCGATTTGTGTCCATCTAGTGTTGACACTTAGCTTTAATTTAGGAATAATGTGTTTGTTAAGCATAAGTACCAACACTAGTTGATCCTATTGATGACAAAATTGATTTTCTTGCAACATCGATTTGTGTCCATCTAGTGTTGACACTTAGCTTTAATTTAGAAATAATGTGTTTGTTAAGTATAAGTACCAACACTAGTTGATCCTATTGATGATAAAATTGATTTTCTTGCAAGATTGATTTGTATCCATCTAGTGTTGACACTTAGCTTTAATTTAGGAATAATGTGTTTGACACTACTTGTTGCAATTAAGTCAAAACTAATGTAGTTAAAGTTAAAAAGTTGTTAAGTTGTTTACATAAGTTAAAATAACTAATGTCGTTTAGTTGGTGGATTTAGTTGTTGGAATTAAGTCAAAACTAAACTAGTTATAGTTTTTAAGTTGTTTAAATTAGTTATAATAAATAATGAGGTTTATTTAGTGACTTTAGTTATTGGAATTGAGTCAAAACTAATGTAGTTAAAGTTAAAAAGTTGTTAAGTTGTTTAAATAAGTTAAAATAAATAATGTGTTTTAGTTAGTGAATTTAGTTGTTAAGTTGTTTCAATAAGTTAAAATAAATAATGTCGTTTAGTTGGTGGATTTAGTTGTTGGAATTAAGTCAAAACTAAACTAGTTAAAATTGTTAAGTTGTTTAAATTAGTTATAATAAATAATGTGGTTTATTTAGTGAATTTAGTTATTGGAATTAAGTCAAAACTAATGTAGTTAAAGTTAAAAAGTTGTTAAGTTGTTTAAATAAGTTAAAATAAATAATGTGTTTTAGTTGGTGAATTTAGTTGTTAAGTTGTTTCAATAAGTTAAAATAAATAATGTCGTTTAGTTGGTGGATTTAGTTATTGGAATTAAGTCAAAACTAAACTAGTTAAAATTGTTAAGTTATTTAAATTAGTTATAATAAATAATGTGGTTTAGTTAGTGAATTTAGTTGTTGGAATTAAGTCAAAACTAATGTAGTTAAAGTTAAAAAGTTGTTAAGTTGTTTCAATAAGTTAAAATAAATAATGTCATTTAGTTGGTGGATGTAGTTGTTGGAATTAAGTCAAAACTAAACTAGTTAAAATTGTTAAGTTATTTAAATTAGTTATAATAAATAAAGTGGTTTAGTTAGTGAATTTAGTTGTTGGAATTAAGTCAAAACTAATGTAGTTAAAGTTAAAAAATTGTTAAGTTGTTTAAATAAGTTAAAATAAATAATGTCGTTTAGTTGGTGGATTTAGTTGGTGGAATTAAGTCAAAACTAATGTAGTTAAAGTTAAAAAGTTGTTAAGTTGTTTAAATAAGTTAAAATAAATAATGTCATTTAGTTGGTGGATTTAGTTGTTGGAATTAAGTCAAAACTAAACTAGTTAAAGTTGTTAAGCTGTTTAAATTAGTTATAATAAATAATGTGGTTTATTTAGTGAATTTAGTTATTTGAATTAAGTCAAACCTAATGTAGTTAAAGTTAAAAAGTTGTTAAGTTGTTTAAATAAGTTAAAATAAATAATGTGTTTTAGTTAGTGATTTTAGTTGTTAAGTTGTTTCAATAAGTTAAAATAAATAATGTCGTTTAGTTGGTGGATTTAGTTGTTGGAATTAAGTCAAAACTAAACTAGTTAAAATTGTTAAGTTGTTTAAATTAGTTATAATAAATAATGTTGTTTATTTAGTGAATTTAGTTGTTGGAATTAAGTCAAAACTAATGTAGTTAAAGTTAAAAAGTTGTTAAGTTGTTTAAATAAGTTAAAATAAATAATGTGTTTTAGTTAGTGAATTTAGTTGCTAAGTTGTTTCAATAAGTTAAAATAAATAATGTCGTTTAGTTGGTGGATTTAGTTGTTGGAATTAAGTCAAAACTAAACTAGTTAAAATTGTTAAGTTATTTAAATTAGTTATAGTAAATAATGTGGTTTATTTAGTGAATTTAGTTGTTGGAATTAAGTCAAAACTAATGTAGTTAAAGTTAAAAAGTTGTTAAGTTGTTTCGATAAGTTAAAATAAATAATGTCAAAATTATCATTATTGTTTGTGTAGATGGATCCTGATCGTAGTTGGATGTATAATAGAAACAATCTTGGTTGAGCGGGTATGATTCCAGAATTCGCAGAAGGTGTCACTAGATTTATAAATCATGCAAAGACACTTGATGTTTTTTAACTTCAAGATTGATTAGGTCTTCGTGTGTAAATTGTGAAAATGTGAGATATCATACAATAGAGACTGTTGCTATGCATCTTATGATGAATGGATTCAAACAATGGTATACAGTTTGGACTAGTCATGGTGAGGTTGAAAGTGACACTATGTTTAATAACTTTGTTGTCGGTGAAAGTAGTAGATCTACCGAGCATAATTATTTCCAAGGTTCTAGAATGTCAGATATGGTTGATGATGCTTTAGGAGAAAATATAGAAGAAGCTCCTAATGAAGAAGCAAACATTTTTTATGAACAATTGCGTGACTGTAGTAGTCCTTTGTTCAATGGGAGTCAACACTCTAAATTGTCTGTTGCAATTAGATTGTTAAGTATCAAATCTGACAATAATATGTCTCAAGGAGCAATGGACTCTATGATAGATCTTATGAGGGAATTAGTTGATCCCAATGTAAAGATTCCTGATTCTTATTATAAAGCAAATGCATTGATGTCTAAGTTAGGACTCTCCTCGATAAGAATTGATTATTGTGAAAAAGGTTGCATGTTATACTATAAGGAGGATGTCGATCTAGAGTCTTGTAAGTTTTGTAGTCACCCTCGCTATAAGACTGGTTCTACCGGAAAGAAACTTGTTATTAAGGCGATGCATTATTTACCTCTTATACCAAGATTGAAGAGGTTGTATACATCAAATAGCTCTGCTCCTTATATGAGATGGCACCGTGAAAATAGAAGGCCACCTGGTGTCATGTGTCATCCATCTGACGGATAGGCTTGGAAACATTTTGATAGAAGTTATCCAGATTTTGCTGTTGAACCAAGGAATGTTAGGTTGGGTTTGAGTGCGGATGGTTTCACCCCTTTTTCAGTTGGGGTTGCACCATATTCTTGTTGGCCTGTGTTTATTACACCGTATAATCTTCCACCTGAGATGTGTATGACAAGTCCATATATATTTCTGAATTGTGTCATTCCTGGTCCAAGTAATCCAAAAAAGCAAGATTGATGTGTACTTACAACCTTTGATTGATGAGTTGAAATAGTTATGGTCTGAGGGGGTAGAAACATGGGACATTTCTCGTAAACAAAATTTCAACATGCGTGCTACTTTAATGTGGACTATTAATGATTTTCCTGCCTATGGAATGCTATCTGGATGGATGACAGCTGGAAAGTTAGCATGTCCCTACTGTATGGAGGATACTAAATCATTCACATTAAAACATGGCCAAAAAAATTCATGATTCGATTGTCACCGTCGGTTCTTGCCACTTGATCATGAATTTAGGAGAAACAAATATGCATTTAAAAAGAATAAAACTGAACGAGATGGTCCACCCCCAATATTAACGGGTGATGATATTTGGGAAAGGGTTCAAAATTTTCCAAAGGTAACTGAGGAACCACCGTACAAATTTGATGGGTATGGTGTTGCACATAATTGGACCAAACAGAGTATATTTTGGGAGTTACCTTATTGGAAGGATAATTTGCTTAGACATAATCTTGATGTCATGCATATTGAAAAGAATTATTTTGATAATCTGTTCAACACTATAATGGATGTAACTGGCAAGACAAAAGATAATGTCAAGGCTAGACTTGACTTACCAGAACATTGTAGATGACCGGAATTGCATTTACAGGAGTCTGCCAACAAGAAGTTACTTAAGCCCAAGGCTAGTTATTCATTCACAATGGAACATAAGAGAAAAATTTGTGAGTGGGTGGAAAGCTTGAAAATGCCAGATGGATATGCCTCAAATTTGGGAAAGAGGGTAGACATTGAGCGTGGAATATTACATGGGATGAAAAGTCACGACTGTCATGTTTTCATGGAATAATTACTTCCGATTGCTTTTTGTGGATTGCCTGAAAACATATGGAAACCGATGGCAGAGATCAGTTTGTTCTTCACAGACTTGTGTTCCAGCACATTGAGAGTAGAGAATCTGGTTCAGATGGCCAAAAATATCGTTGTTATTAGTAATAAGTTGGAGAAGATTCTTCCACCTGGGTTCTTTGATGTGATGGAAGATCTTCCCATTCACCTTGTTCATGAAGCCCTATTGGGAGTCCAGTTCAATATAGGTGGATGTATCCTTTTGAGCGGTAAGTAACTATAATACATTTATTCTTATTTCATAAATCGTTCATATATCTTTTGAAATTATATATCTAATATAACATTTTACAGGAGCATTGGCAAGTCTAAAAGGGGTATTAAGAATAAACATAGGGTGGAGGGCTGTATGGTTCAAGTATATCTAGCTAAAGAAAGATCACACTTTTGTTCTTACTACTTTGATGATCATGTGTCGTGTTTGAGAAACAGACCTAATCGACATGATGATACTGGGAATGATCCTGCAGTACAATCATTATCAATCTTCAACCAACCGGGTAAGGGTTCAAAAAAGCGTACATTGCGCAAACTTACCGAAAAGGAGAAAAAATCAGCAGAGCTTCATGTCTTGTTGAATTGTCCAGAAGTCCAACCCTTCTTAGAGTAAGAAAATTAAATATGTAAACAACATATATTCAACTCCAATTTTATTAAGGAAACTAACTGTATTTTCAATGTGATTCTACAGTTATTTTGTGAGCCAATATGGTCATGATCAAGTGTTTCCATCATTTATAACGTGGTATACTAATTGGGTAAGTGTTGTAATATGTACACCTATTAAGAGATTAGTGTACTCTTCTTTCTTCTAACATTGCTTTTTAATTTACTAACCATTTATATATAGGTCTACAATTCAAAAAATGCCGCCACATTTGATCAATTTTTCAAAGATATTTCTTGGAAACCGATTACAGTTCACACAATGTACCAATATAACGTAAATGGTTTTAAATTTGCCACAGAGAAATACTCAAAGAATAAGAAAACTAATAATAGTGGTGTTTGGGTTAAAGGTGATGATGGAAATCAAAATGGGAATGTTGATTATTTTGGCATCCTTCATGAGATTCTAGAGTTGGAGTATTCGGGTTGGCCAATCAAAAGAATAGTACTTTTCCAATGCAAGTGGTTTGATCCAACTTCAAGAGGTATGAGGGAGCTTAAGCAGCATAATATCATTGAAGTCAAGCACACTAGGAAGTATGAGGCTTATAATCCTTTTATTATTGCACAGAATGCTAAGCAAGTGTACTATGCTCCTTATCCGTTGCATAGGGATAAGTTTGATTGGTGGGTTGTAATCAAAACAAAACCGATGGGGCGAGTGGAAGTTGAGAATGAATTGGATGTTGCATATCAAAATAAAATATCAAGTGTTCATCAAGTAGTGGATGCTGAGTTAGAAATGAATTTGGATCATCCTGATCACATTTTAGAAGAAGTTAATAGAGAAGAGTTAGATATGCCAACAAATATGGATGAGGATGAGGAGGAAACTTTTGAAGAGGATGAATGGATAGATGAGGAGGAAACTTTTGAAGATGATGCATGTGAATGGATAGATGATGAAGAAACTTCCGAAGAGGATGAATAACAATTTGTATGTTTAGTTGGTAGATTTTTAGCTATTCATGTTTGAGTATACTTTATATTTTAGTAGTTTTAACTTTTGTTCGACATTGTGAAAGACTATTTAGTAGTTTTAACGCATCATGTAGGTAGATATTTTGAAACATGTGAACACATATTCCCTTTATTGATCATTGAATTTGCAGAAACAGAGTGATGTGACTAGAAATGGAGAAAAAGAGTTTGGGGACAATATTACCACTTCTTTGAAATATAACTTGTAAATTGAACAACATTACAACAGTTTTCAATAAGCTAAAGTGAAATGCCCCAGGTGAAAGATTAATAACAATTTGTATGTTTAGTTGGTGGATTTTTAGCTATTCATATTTGAGTATACTTTATATTTTAGTAGTTTTAACGTTTGTTCGACATTGTGAAAGACTATTTGGATTAAGCCTTATGTTATGATAACTTTGTTTGATATATATGCTCGACATTGTGACATTATTTTGTACTATTTTGTTTTAATCTTTATATTTAATTGATATAGATGGTAGATAAAGACAAGGGTAAATCAAAAAAATCCACTAATCCAAAAAAGAAATTTAAGGCCAATGCTATGAGAAGGCCCACTGGGGTCGTGATATCTGATGAGTTCTCTCGAGTTAAACGAGCCTCAGTTTCAACTACTCACTCGGCACACCAGTCACATAATGCCTCTACTCATGTGGCTCCACAATCTGGTTATACTATATCTACACCCACTGTGGTACCTAGTTCGGGTTACCAAACATTGCAGGGCAATTCACATCTTGGTCGTGGGTCTGCCATACCATCAACTAGTGGTAGTTAGTGCAATAGTTTGAATACTAATAGTGGAACAATTGGACTTTCCAATCTTCATCTTGAATCCAATGGCTCAGAGCCTAATACTCCCACCACCCAGCACTCAGATGCACATGGTCCTCAGCCAGGCGATAGAGACAATTTTCGGAGACTCGTCATCGAGCCATTAGGATACAAGTATGATTTAATTATGTTTCATTTTCAATTTATATTTTAATTGATTGATTATTTTTTGTTTACTCTACTTTGTCAATGAACTCGTATTTCAGCTTACGTCCGGATGTGGGTATGGCAAAGATTATTTTAAAGTGCATCGGAACTCACTACAATGGTGTGTATCCGAATTGGAGTTCGATTCCACTTAACACCCAAGGGCAGATGTTCAACGAATTTAAGGTAAGAATATATATCAATTAAATTTACATCATATATATTTAAATTCGCTATTCATTTGAAAAATAAATATTTAGTTATTTTTTATTACAGAAATATTATGTATGGGCTCCCGAACATGAGGAAGACGTTCAAGTGAACTTCAAGCTTAAAGCTTCAAAGTTGCTTTCTAGCACATTTTGTGACTGTCGGAGAGAAAACAGAATGCCTAAGTTTATGTTACCGGATCGATGGGCTCTATTACTGGAACATTGGAGTACTGATGAAAAATTTAAAAAGAGGAGTGAGATTGGGAAGATGGCTCGCGCATCAGAAAAGTGAGGCGCTATGCATACTGGTGGAGCTATTGGCCAGGTTACTAGGAAGGAAAGAATGGTATACTTTCTTAATTTAGTAAAATAAATTTTTTCTTTTTCGATAAGTACTTTTTGGAGACTAATGAGATCAAATTCTATATATGTTATTTGCAGGAAAAAGAGTTGGGTAGTAGGTCAGAGTGTAAATGTTCAAGGTTACTTATATCAAGAAGAGTACGAACCCCACAGAAGAAGAAAGATGGATTGAGCCACGTGCTCAAGAGACATATGTAAGAACTCCATTCAAACTAATTTTTTTTCTTTTCCTTGTATATATTACATTCTTATTCATAGATTTCTTTGATTAAATTACAGGATAGGTATATACAAATATCTCAGGAATATCGTAGTACTCTACCTCTTGAGAGTTGGGACAGACCATTTATAGAAGAAGGGATATTAAAATTTGCTCAATTTTCTTAATTTTTATATCTTCTTTAAGAAACAAATCTGATTGGAAATTAGATTAATTCTAAAAGCAGTTTGTTTATGTAAAAATTTACTTTCTTCCTGAGAAAGAGTTTTAATAAAAGGAAATGAAATTTCTTTTCCTAAAATCTTTGTTTTGATAGAATCTAAATCAGAAATATAAGGTTTTATTTGAGTAATAAATGGTATTCCCAAAATAATTTATTCATTAATATTTTTAGTAATGACAAAATCATTTTTAAGACATATACCATTATTGCAAATATGAGCATCAAATAACTTATAATCAATAATTATACGTTCACCTGTGGCGCTGTATATTTTGGTAGTCCTTTTGGTAAGGTACTTAGTAGTAATTAATCCTTCAATAATGCAATTTCGATCTACACCACTATTTAACAAAACAATCTTGTTAAGAGTCAAATGATCATTAATAACAAGTTTAATCATAATATGAGAACTCTGAGGTCTAATTTTGGTAATAGCATGGATACCTGCTTCGCTATCCGCATCTTCCTCATGTTCTTCATTATCTGAAGCAACCGCCTTAGAGGTTCCTTCATCATTTCTAACTTCTTTGAGAAGTCTTTCTGTGATAGCTTCAATCTCAATCTTATGAAGTCTGGACTTAATTCCTTTCATTTCTTCTTTAAGAGAATTGACTTCTCTTCTAAGTTCTTCAACAGAAGGTTCTTCCTTTCTGGAATCAAATCTGTTCATGATTTGTTTCATACTGAAAGGAGTTACTTTAGGCTTTTCTTCCTTTTGCCTAGTAACCAATTTCTGCAATTCAAGGAGGTACTTTCTCTTGGCTTCTTCATCTTGAATATGCTCAATCGTAGAAAAGAGAGTTTCAGCAGTTCTCTCAGAGATGACACTGATAGTTTTACTATCACAAAGGCAAAATGCACCATTGCAATTACATTCTGACTCACTTTCTTCAGATTCTGAATTATGAGCGACATTGAGGAACTCTTCATCGCTTTCTTCTTCGGAAGAAGAATATTCTGAGTGTGAAGCTTCTTCTTCTTCAATGATAGAGAAGAGCTTTTGCTTAATTTTATCATCAACTTCAAGAAGATTAATCTTCTTTTTCTTCTTCTTATTTCTAGGACACTTATTTGACCGGTGACCCTTTTTACCACATGTCCAGCATGTGTCTTCTGAAGAGGAGTCTTTAGAAGCTTGCCTCTTTCCTTTTTTCTTGGATTTCTCTTGGGGTTCTCTTCCTTTTCTAGTTGATTTTCTTTTATATTTCCCCATAGTTCTTTCTCTTTTTCCCGCTTTCCTAGCAGAAGGCGGTTTTAGCAAAGGAAATCCAAAATCTTGGCAAAAATTTCCAAGTTCTGCATATGAAGTCTTCTGATCCTTTTTAAGTTGATCCTTCAGCTTAAGATCAGTGCAAAGTTCCATTGCAACAACATTAATGATGCTAATAAGATCTCCGTATGCTAATTGAGAATACGAGATTTTTCCTTCACATCTGTCTCTTATTTTTTATTTGACCTTTTCAGCGAAATGAGTAAGTAATCCGCTGATAAAATGTTCTTTCCAATAATCATTATTACAGTCAGATCTTATCATGACCTTATTAAGAAACATGTCTTTGTACCATCTGAAATCTGTCAATTTCTTGCAATATAGATTATTAAGGATTTCAAGACTTCTATCTTGGAAAAGACGTGGTTCTCCAACGAAATGTTTTGCTATGCTATAAAGCAGAGTGGTAGTAGCATCTTCATAAATTACTTCTGAAGCGGTACTTGTTCCATCTTCAGTTTTAACAACTACTTTAGTTGTTACAGCACCAAGAATATCTGCCCTATTTTGATCAGTGAGATAATTATCCCACCAATTTCTCAAGGTACCAGTAAAACCTACAATAAAAATGTTGGCAGCTTCTGTATCACCAGCACTTTTCATTTTGTATGCAGTGATGTTCATCCCCATTTCTTGGAGCTTAGAATAAATCTGACCTTCGGCCATGCCATCTATATTCCATTCAGTCAAGCTTGATCCGTCTGCAGCAGACGCAGGATGGAGAACGTTTTCCTCAAACTGAACATCAGGGAAAGAAGACCTAAGATAATAATTCCTTTTGTTAGGATGCCTTTCTGACAAAGTTCTAAGCTTATTTCCTTGGGTAATGTTGAGTCTAGATAATTGATCATTTATCCTGTCAAGCAGTTCATTGGAATGGCTAAACTCTTTGGATAGCTTAGGAAAGTTCTCTTTGGAGAATTCAGGAATTTTAAAAGTAGGCTTAGTCTCAATTTGAGGGCTAACCTTGGAAGAACTAGGTTTATCAGCTATCTGACTAATTCCTTTAAAGTTATCCCCTTTATGTTCCTCAATTTTTTTGGGATATTACATGGAGAACTTGGTTGGTATAATTGTTCTGTTCTAAAACCTTATTAAGGTCTCCAGCTGTTATCAAGGTTGATTCTTTTTCGATAGGTTTCTTGAAAGGTGCCGCCTTAAGGATCTCTTTCCTGTAAGGGATGCTAAGTCCTTCAAGAGGGGGAGTAATACTTTCAACCACCTGTTCTTTGGTATACCACTTGTTGATAAGGACCTGAAGGGATGACTGTTTCTCATCAATTTGTCCAGAAGATTCAAACCATTTAAAAAACTCAATTTCAGTTTTGAATCTTTTCATATCTTTGAACCACTTATCTCTGAAAGAGGTTCGTTGTTCCAAAGTATAGGTAGCCTTATACCAATCTACCTCTTGCTTATGTTTAGGAGATTTCCACCAAGAGTGTAATTTTCTTTTACTGGGGACAAAGTCTTCCCCTTCAGAAGTAAGCACTCCGATGGAATCTTTTCTTTGATGAACAGGTTTCATATCACTGGCAGTAGGACTTCCCATAGTATCTTCATAGTAAACCTTAGGAACAGTCTGGGAGAAATCTACACCATGGAGTTTTCTATGGTTAGGCTGGCTAATACTATCTTCATCTTCCTTCCGGGTTTGAAAAGAAGAAGGTCTGGCCGAAGACATTCTTTTACTTGAAGAAGCTTGGCTAAAGGAGCTGGATCTTAAAAACTTAAGGTTAATAGATCCATCAGGGAATTGAATAACCCGGTCCAACTGCGAAGTCTCAGGTTGAAGGGGTAAAGGGTTAGTAATGGAATTGAATTTCCATTCTTCATCAGCTAAAATATCATTCCACTTAAGAAGTCTAGGGACAAAAGTAGTACTATGCTCTTGGTTAGCTTCCATAAGCATAGTAACTCCTTTAACACTAGATGCTATAGCCTTTGGGGCTATAGTGGTCTTCATAAGCTTATAATATACCCGATATATTACAGCTATTTCTCTGGTATCTATTTTACTATTCATGTTCTTAGTCTTGACATTAAGTGTCAAAGTATCAATAATATTTGGATCATGAATATCAACAGTAAAATTAGGATAACAGTTAAAGTAAACTGGTCCATAAGCAAGATTACTTTCTAAAACTCCTAACAGAGAATCATCAAAATTAAGAAGTCTATCATCTCTAAGAACCAGACAAATAGGAATATTCAAACCTTTACGGAAAAGAGGTTTAACAGCAACTTGCACAAGTCCAATATGAAGAAATTTAAATTCCTTCCTATATCTATCTATATCAGCAGACAATAATAACTTGATAGTCTCAAGAGAATTATTAATAGCTATAGTAGATTCACAAGTTTTAATATTGTATTTTTTAAACATGGAAAAATTACCTAACTGGTAAATCTTTTCAAAGGGTTCTTTAGGGATAGACCAATTTTGTAAATCATTTTCTGTTTTAGAAATAGATATATTAACAGAATTAACAATATGCTGTCTATTATCCATAGAGTGAGAATGCCTTTTGACCATACTAATGATACGATAAAAAGTAACTAAGCATTCTAGTAAAGATATCAACTAGTCATACAACATGAAATTTCAAACTCTTATATTGTAACTATAGATTCATGCTCGGATTTTACATTAAGGACCATGGATTTTACGAGAGATTTTTCTAGCAAAGTACCTTGCAGTCTCAATGCCTGTCCTTTCGGCTAAACGACAGCCTATCGGCTTCGCAACTACTAGAAACAATACTCAACACCTTTCCTTAATCACCATACATAAATTCCATCTTTACAGTTTAAAGAATTGAAAATTCATATTGTATAACAAGATGATAACTTTACTAAATTGCTAAGTAACTAATTAAAGTTTCATCAGCACAGTCTAGGCATAAACGATTAGGTTTAGGCTTTAAGGTTTATGGTTTAGGGTTTGACGTATAGGGTTTAGGGTTTATAGTTTAGGGTTTAAAGTCTAGGGTTTAGAGTGTAGGGTTTAGGTTTTTCAGTTTATTGTTTAGGGTCTAGGTTTTTTCATTTAGGGTTTAAGGTTTAGGGTTTAGAGTTTCAAGTTTAGAGTTTGGGTTTTGGGTTTAGGGTTTAGGGTTTAGGGTTTATGGTCTAGGGTTTTTGGTTTTGGGTTTAGATTTTAGGGTTTAAGGTTTAGGGTTTAGGATATATGATTTAGGATTCAAGGCTTAGGGTTTAAGGTTTAGGGTTTAGGGTTAGGGTTTAGGCTTTAGAGTTTAGCGTTTAGGGTTTAGGGTTAGGGTTTAGGGTTTAGAATAAAGGAATTAAGGTTTAAGTTTAAGGTTAGAGGTTTGGGTTTAGCATTTAAGTTTTAGGGTTTAGGTTTAGGGTTTAGGGTTTAGGGTTTAGGGTTTAGGGCTAGGGTTTAGGGTTTAAGGTTTAGGGCTTAAGGTTTAGGGATTAGGGTTTAGGGATTAAGATTTAGGGTTTAGCATTTAGGGTTTAGGATTTGGAGTTTAGGGTTTATGGTTTATCGATTATGGTTTAGGGTTTAGGGTTTAAGGTTTATGGATTTGGTTTTGGGGTTTAAGGGTTAAGGTTTAGGGTTTAGGGTTCAGGGTTTAGATTTATGGTTTAAGGTTTAGTGTTTAGAGTTAGGTATTTAGCATTTACAGTTTAGGGTTTAGAGTTAATGATTTAGGGTTTAGGGTGTAGAATTTAGGATTTTGGGTTTAGTATTAAGAGTTTAGGGTTAGGGTTTAAGGTTTATCGTTTTGGGTTTTCAGTTTTGTGTTAAGGGTTAGAGTTTAGGGTTTACAGTTTAGGATTTAGGGTTTAGGGTTTAGGGATTTGGGTTTAAGGTTTAGGATTTAGGGTTTTGGGTTTTGTGTTTAGGGTTTAGGGTTCCAAGTTTAGGGTTTAAGGTGTAGGGTTTGGGGTGTCGGGTTTATGGTTTAGGGTTTAGAGTTTAGGGTTTATGTTTAAGGGTTTTGGGTATTTGCTTAGGGTTTAGAGTTTAGGAATTAGGGTTTAGGGTTTAGGGATCTGGATAGTACCTCTGCACCAAAAATAAATAGGGCAGGGGAGAGGGGATCACCTTGTTTGAGTCCTCTAGTAGATTTGAAGAAACCATACCTCTTAGCATTGATAATAATAGAATACCAGTTATTACCCATAATCCTCCAAACCATATCAATAAAGATTTCACTAAACCCCATCTTCCTCAATACAAGACATGTATAGGACCAGTGTACCTTGTCATATACCTTTGCCATGTCTAATTTGATGATCACATTGCTTCCAATGTCTGGTTTCTTAATTTGATGAATAATTTCTTGGGCCAGCATGATGTTTTCAGATATACTTCTACCTTTCACAAAGCCTGACTGGTTCGGGGAAACCAAATCAAGTAGGATGGGGCCAAGTCTAGAGCATAATAGCTTAGAAATGATCTTGCTGGTGAAGTCACTTAAACTGATAGGTCTGAAATCCTTTAGTTTATTGGGGTTGTTCACTTTACGTAGGAGAACTATGCAAGATTGAGAAAAGTATTTAGGAATCATCTGTCCATAGAAGAAATCTTGAATGACTCCAAATAGATCATGTTTGATAATATGCCAGAATTTCTGAAAAAATTGCCATTCATCCCATCAGGACCAACTGTTGAATTTGGATTCATGGAAAAATCAACTTCTTTCATTCCTCTAAGGAAGGCATAGCAGTTAGGTTGTCATTTTGTTCCTGGTTGACCCTCCTGTGAATACAGTCCAATGCTCCTTCATTGATGAACTTGTTTTCTCCTGTAAACATATTCTGGAAGTGATCACAGGCAGCTTTAGCAATAATACTTTCTCCTTGTATCCATTCCCCTTCATCATTTAACAACTAGTGTATAAATAGTCTTCTTCTTCTCCCTCTTATTAGAGAGTGAAAATATTTGGTATTGGCATCACCTTCCTTGAACCATTGTAATTGAGTTTTCTGTTTCAAAATAGAATCCTCCAATTTCAAAAATCTGATATACTCAACACTAAGCTCATGTAGGACTGTTCTGTTGGTATCAATTTGATATTCGATGAGTTTCTCTTCTGCAGCTTGAATCCTCTCCTCATATTCCTTGACTTTACTGAATATATCTAAACCCTAAAACCAAAACCCAATCTCTAATCCCTACACTCTAAACCCTAAACCCTAAACCTGAAACCAAAAAACCTAGACCCTAAACCCTGAATTCTAAAACCTAAACCCTAAATTTTGAACCCTAAACTCTAAACCCTAGACCCTAAACCCTAAACTCTAAATCCTATACCATAAACCGCTTAACCATAAACCATAAACCATAAACCCTATACCTCAAACCCTAAACAGTAAACCTTAAACCTAAACTCTAAACCGTAATCCCTAACCCTAAATAATTAATGTTAAACCCTAAACCCCAAATTCCAAATTCTAAACCTTAATCCCTAAACCCTAAACCTAAACCCTAAATAATAAACCCTAAACCATAAACCCTAACCTATAAACCCTAAACCCTAAAGCCTAAATCAACAACCCTTAACCTTATACCCTAAGCCATGAACCCTAAACTCCAAACCCTAAACGCTAAACAATAAATATTATATGCTAAACCCTAAACCCTAACTCCTAAACCTTAAACCCTAAATCGACAACCCAAAATTCTAAACCCTAAAACCAAATCCCTCAACCCTAACCCCTATACACTAAACCATAAACCCTAAACTCCAAACCCTAAACCATAAAAAATATATGCTAAACCCTAAACACTAATCCCTACACCTAAACCCGAAACCTTAAACCATAATTCCTAGTCCCTAAATCCTAAACTCTAAAGCCTAAACCCTAAACCCTATATACTAAACACTAAACCCTAAACCCTAAACTCTAAACTCAAACCCTAAACCCTAAACCCTAAACTTGAAACCCTATATATAAAACCCTAAAGCCTAAGCCCTAAATTTGGAACCATATACCCTAAACCCTAAACCTATTCACTAAACCCTAAACCCAAAACCCTAATAACTAAACCCTAAACCCTAAACTCAAAACCCAAAACCCTAAACAATAACCCTAAACCATAAACCCTAAACCAAAAACCTAAAACCCTAAACCATAAACCCTAAACCCTAACCCTAAACACTTAATCCTAAACCCTAAATCCTAAATTCTAAAACTTAAACCCTAAATCCTTAACTCTAAGCCCTAAACACTAAACCCTAAATCCCTAACTCAAAACCCTAAACCCAAAACCCTAAACCCTAAACCCTATACCCTAAACCTAAACACTAAACCCAAAACCCTAACCCTTAACCATTAAACCCTAAAACCAAATTCCTAAACCCTGAAACCTAAACCTTAAACCCTAAACTCCAAACTCTAAACCCTAAACACTAAACCTAGAACCCTAAACCTTAAACCCAAAACCCTAAATCCAAATTCGATACTCTAAATCCCAAACCCCAAATTCTAACCCTAAATCTAAACCCTAAGCACTAAACCCTAAACCCCAAACCCTAACCCAAAACCTTAAACGCTAAACCCAAACCTCTTACTTTAAACCTAAACCCTAATTCCTAAACTCTAAACCCTAAACCCTAAACCTTAACCCTAAACCTAAACCCTAAACCCTAACCTTAAACCCTAAACCCTTAATCCTAAACCATATATCCAAAACCCTAAACCCAAAACCCAAAACCCAAAACTCTAAACTATAAACCCTAACCCTAAACCCCAACACCAAAACACTAAATCCTAAACCTTGAACCCTAAACACCAAACCCTACACTCTAAACAATAAAGCCTAAACCCTAAACCTTTTAATCCTAAACCCTAAACCCAAAACCCTAACCCTAAATCCTAAACCCTAAATCCTAAACCCTAAACCCTAAACTATAAACCGTATACCCAAACCTAAACACTAAACCATAAAACCTAAACACTAAATCCTAAACCCTAAACCCTAACCCCTAACTTGTAAACCCTTAACCTACAACCTGAAAACCTACACCCTAACTCCTAAACCCTAAACCCTAACTCTAAACCCTAAACCAAAAAACCTAGATCCTAAACCCTAAACACTAAACCCTAAACCTCTCCGCCATAAACCCTAAACCCTAAACAATAAACCTAAAATAATAAACCCTAACCCTAAACCAATAATCCTAAACCTACAACCCTACACCCTAAACCCTGAACCTAAACCATTAATCCTAAACCATAAACCTAACCACTAAACCCTAAACCCTAAACCACAAATCCCAAATTCTAAACCTTAAACCCTAACCCATAAACTCTAAACCCTAAACCTACAACCTGAAACTCTAATCCCTAAAACCAAAACCCTCAACCCTATACCCTATACCCTAAACCATAAAACCTAAACTCCAAACACTAAACACGATAAGCTAAACCCTAAACCCTAAACCCTTAACCATGAACCGTAAACCCTAAACCCAAAAGCCAAAAGCCAAAACCCTTAACCATGAACCGTAAACCCTAAACCCAAAACCCAAAAGCCAAAACCCTAAACCATAAAGCCTAAACAATAACCCTAAACCCCAAATCCAAAACCCTAAATCCTAAACCCTAAAACCTAAACCATAAATGCTAAATTCTAAGCCCTAAACCTAAACCCTAAACTCTTAACCATAAACCCTAAACTTTAAACCCTAAAGCATAAACCCTAAACCCTAAGCCCTAAATCCTACACCCTAAACCCTAAACCCTAAACCTTAACCTAAACCCTAAACTCTTAATCCTAATCCCGAAATACTAAATTCTAAACCCAAAACCCTAAATCCTTAACTCTAAATCCTAAATCGTAAACCCTAAATCCCTAACTATAAACCCAAAACCCTAAACCTTAACCCTTAAACCATAAAACCAAATCCCTAAACCCTAAACCCTAAACCCCAAACCCTAATCCATAAGGCACAAAAACCCAAAACGCTAACCCTAAAGCCTAAACACTAAACCTACAACCTGAAACCCTACAACCTAAACCCTACATACTAACTCTAAACCCTAAACCCTAAACCCTAAACCAAAAAACCTATACCCTAAACCCTAAACCTTAAACTGTAAACCCTAAACCCTAAATCATAAAACATAAACCCTAAACTTGGAACCCTAAACCTTAAACCCTAAACTTGGAATCCTAAACCTTAAACCCTAAACTTTGAACCCAAAACACTAAACCCTAGACTCTAAGTCCTAAATTCTAAACCCTAAACCCCAAACCGCTTAACCATAAACTATAATCCCTAAACCTTCAACCCAGATCTTTGAACCCTAAACCATAAAAACTAAACACTTAACCCTTAACCCTAAACCATTAATCCTAAACCCTAATCCTAAACCCTAAACCTAAACACTAAACTCTAAACCCTAAACCCTATATCCAAAACTCTAAACCTTTAAACCTAAACCATAAAGCATAAACTCTAAACCCTAAACCATAAACCATAAACCCGAAACCCTAAACTCTAAACCATAAACCATAAACCCTAAGCTCAAAACCCTAAGCCCTAAGCCCTAAGCCCTAAACCCTAAACCTTAAACCTACAATCCTAAACCCAAAACCCTAAATCGACAACCAAAAACTCTAAACCCTAAAACCAAAACCCTCAACACTAAACCCTAAACACTAAACCATGAACCCTGAACTCCAAACCCTAAACCATAAACCCTATATGCTAAACCCTAAACCCTAATCCTTAAACCTAAACCCTAATTCCTAATCTCTAAACCATAAACCTAAACCCTAAATCCTTAACCAAAAACCCTAAACTCTAAACCCTAAACCCTATACCCTAAATCATAAACCCTAAACCCTAAACCCAAAACTTGGAACCTTATACACTATACACTATACACTAAACCCTTAAACCTAAACCCTAAACCTTAAACCCTAAACACTAAACCAAAAACCCTAAATCCTGAACCCTAAACATAACGAATAAACCCCAAACCCTAAACCATCAATCCTAAACTCTAAATCCTAAACCCTAACTCGAACCTCGAAACCCAAAACCCTAAACCATAAACTGTAAACCCTAACCCTAAAAACTAAACCCTAACACTAAACCCTAAAACATAAATCCTAAACCCAAAACTCTAAACCCTAAAACCAAAACCTTCAACCCAAAACTCTAAACCTTAAAACCAAAACCTTCAACTCTAAACCTTATACACTAAACCATGAAGAATAAACTGCAAACCCTACACCATTAAACCTATATGCTAAACCCAAAACCATAATCCCTAAACTTAAACCCTAAACTTCGAACCCTATACACTATATACTAAACCCTTAAATTGAAACCCTAAACCCTAAACTCTAAACCCTAAAACCTAAACCCAAAATCTAAAACCTAAACCCTAAACCTAATCCCTAAACCTTAAACCCTAAATCCTTAACTCTAAACTACCCAAAACACGAAACCCAAAACCCTATACCCTAAACTCGAAACCCTAACCTTAACCCTAAAACCCAAACCCGAATACTAAACCCTAAACCCTATAACATAAACCCTAAACCCTAATGCCTAAACCTTAAACCCTAAACCTTAAACTGACAACCCAAAAATCTAAACCCTAAAACTAACATGCTCAACCCTAAACCCTATACACTAAACCATAAACCCTAAACTCCAAACCCTAAACCATAAAAACTATATGCAAAACTCTAAACTCTAATCCCTAAACCTAAACCCTAAACACTAAACCGAGAACCCTAAACCTTAAACCCAAAATCCAAAATCCAAATTCTATACTCTAAATCCCAAACCCTAAATTCTAACCCTAAATCTAAACCCTAAACCCCAAACCCCAAACCCTAACCCTAAACCTTAAACGCTGAACCCAAACCTCTTACCCTAAACCTAAACCCTAATTCCTAAACTCTAAACCCTAAACCCTAAACCTTAACCCTAAACCTAAACCCTAAACCCTAACCTTAAACCCTAAACCCTTGATCCTAAACCATATATCCAAAACCCAAAACCCAAAACCCAAAACCCAAAACCCAAAACTCTAAACCATAAACCCTAACACTAAACCCCAATACCAAAACCCTAAATCCTAAACCTTGAACCCTAAACACCAAACCCTACACTCTAAACAATAAAGTCTAAACCGTAAACCTTTTAATCCTAAACCCTAAACCCAAAACCCTAACCCTAAATCCTAAACCCTAAACACTAAACTATAAACCCTATACCCAAACCTAAACACTAAACCATAAAACCTAAACACTAAATCCTAAACCCTAAACCCTAACCCCTAACTCGTAAACCCTTAACCTACAACCTGAAAACCTACACCCTAACTCCTAAACCCTAAACCCTAACTCTAAACCCTAAACCAAAAAGCCTAGATCCTAAACTCTAAGCACTAAACCCTAAACCTCTTAGCCATAAACCCTAAACCCTAAACAATAAACCCTAACCCTAAACCAATAATCCTAAACCTACAACCCTACACCCTAAACCATGAACCGAAACCATTAATCATAAACCATAAACCTAACCACTAAACCCTAAACCCTAAACCGCAAATCCCAAATTCTAAACCTTAGACCCTTAACCCATAAAATCTAAACCCTAAACCTACAACCTGAAACTCTAAACCCTAAAACCAAAACCCTCAACCCTATAACCTATAGCCTAAACCATAAAACCTAAACTCCAAACACTAAACACGATAAGCTAAACCCTAAACCCTAAACCCTTAACCATGAACCGTAAACCCTAAACCCAAAACCCAAAACCCAAAAGCCAAAACCCTAAACCATAAAGCCTAAACCCTAACCCTAAACCCCAAATCCAAAACCCTAAATCCTAAACCCTAAAACCTAAACCATAAATGCTAAATTCTAAGCCCTAAACCTAAACCCTAAACTCTTAACCATAAACCCTAAACTTTAAACCCTAAAGCATAAACCCTAAACCCCAAGCCCCAAATCTTAAACCCTAAACCCTAAACCCTAAACCTTAACCTAAACCCTAAACTCTTAATCCTAAACCCAAAATACTAAATTCTAAACCCAAAACCCTAAATCCTTAACTCTAAATCCTAAACCGTAAACCCTAAATCCCTAACTATAAACCCAAAACCCTAAACCTTAACCCTTAAACCATAAAACCAAATCCCTAAACCCTAAACCCTAAACCCCAAACCCTAATCCATCAGCCACAAAAACCCAAAACGCTAACCCTAAACACTAAACCTAAAACCTGAAGCCCTACACCCTGAACACTACAACCTAAACCCTAAATACTAACTCTAAACCCTAAACCCTAAACCCTAAACCAAAAAACCTATACCCTAAACCCTAAACCTTAAACTGTAAACCTTAAACCCTAAATCATAAAACATAAACCCTAAACTTGGAACCCTAAACCTTAAACCCTAAACTTTGAACCCAAAACTCTAAACCCTAGACTCTAAGTCCTAAATTCTAAAACCTAAACCCCAAACCGCTTAACCATAAACTATAATCCCTAAACCTTCAACCTAGATCTTTGAACCCTAAACCATAAAAATTAAACACTTAACCCTTAACCCTAAACCATTAATCCTAAACCCTAATCCTAAACCCTAAACCTAAACACTAAACACTAAACACTAAACCCTAAATCCAAAACTCTAAACCATAAACCAAAAACACTAAACCCTAAACCATAAAACATAAACCCGAAACCCTAAACTCTAAATCATAAACCATAAACCCTAAGCCCTAAACCCTAAGCCCTAAGCCCTAAGCCCTAAACCCTAAACCTTAAACCTACAACCCTAAACCCAAAACCCTAAATCGACAACCCAAAACTCTAAACCCTAAAACCAAAACCCTCAACACTAAACCCTATACCGTAAACCATGAACCCTAAACTCCAAACCCTAAACCATAAACCCTATATGCTAAACCCTAAACCCTAATCCCTAAACCTAAACCCTAAAACCTAAACCCTAATTCCTAAACTCTAAACCCTAAACCTAAACCCTAAATCCTTAACCAAAAACCCTAAACTCTAAACCCTAAACCCTATACCCTAAATCATAAGCCCTAAACCCTAAATCCAAAACTTGGAACCTTATACACTATACACTATACACAAAACCCTTAAACCTAAACCCTAAACCTTAAACCCTAAACAATAAACCAAAAACCCTAAATCCTGAACCCTAAACATAACGATTAAACCCCAAACCCTAAACCCTCAATCGTAAACTCTAAATCCCAAACCCTAACTCGAACCTCGAAACCCAAAACCCTAAACCATAAATTGTAAACCCTAACCCTAAAAACTAAACCCTAACACTAAACCCTAAAACATAAATCCTAAACCCTAACCCCAAAACCTTAAACCCTAAATCGACAACCCAAAACTCTAAACCCTAAAACCAAAACCTTCAACCCTAAACCTTATACACTAAACCATGAACAATAAACTCCAAACCCTAAACCATAAAACCTATATGTTAAACCCAAAACCATAATCCCTAAACCTAAACCCTAAACCCTAATTCCTAAACTCTGAACCCTAAACCTTTCACCATAAACCCTAAACTCTAAACCCTAAACCTTAAACCCTAAACTTGGAACCCTATACACTAAACCCTTAAATCGAAACCCTAAACCCTAAACTCTAAACCCTAAACCCTAAACCCAAAACATAAATTCTAACCCTAAACCTAATCCCTAAACCCTAAACCCTAAATCCTTAACTCTAAACCCTAAACCCTAACCTAAAACACGAAACCCAAAATCCTATACCCTAAACCTGAAACCCTAATCTTAACCCTAAAACCTAAACTCGAATACTAAACCCTAAACCCTATAACATAAACCCTAAACCCTAATGCCTAACCTTAAACCTTAAACCCTAAACTGACAACCCGAAACTCTAAACCCTAAAACTAAAATGCTCAACCCTAAACCCTATACACTAAACCATGAACCCTAAACTCCAAACCCTAAACCATAAAACCTATATGCAAAACTCTAAACTCTAATCCCTAAACGAAAACCCTAAACCTAATCCCTAAACCCTAAACCCAAAACCCTAAATCCTAAACCCTAAACTTTAATCCCTAAACCCTAAACCCTAAATCCTAAACTCTAAGTCCTAAATCCTAAACTCTAAACCCTAAACCCTAAACTTGTAACTCTACACACTATACACTAAACTGCTAAACCTAAACCATAAACCCTAAACCCTATAATTTAAACCCAAAACTCTAAACCCTAGACCCTAAACTCTAAACTCTAAACCCTAAACCCTAAACCGCTTAACCATACACAATAAACCTTAAATACTACACCTCAAACCCTAAACTATAAAACCTAAACCTTAAACTCTAAACCCTAACCCTAAACAATTAATCCTAAACCCTAAACCCCAAATACCAAACTCTAAACCTTAAATCCTAAACCCTAAAAAATAAACCCTAAACAATAAACCCTAACCCCTAAACCCTATACTCTAATCCCTAAACCTTATACCTAAACCATGATCCTTAAACTCCATACCCTAAACCCTACACCATAAAAATTATATGCTAAACCCTAAACTCTAATCACTAAACCCTAATTCCTAAACTCTAAACCCTAAACCCTAAACCTAAACCCTAAACCCTTAACCATAAACCTAAAACTCTAAACCCTAAACCTTAAACATAACACCGTATATACTAAACTCTAAACCCTAAACCATAAACTCTAAACCCTAAACACTAAGCCCTAAACCCTAAACCATAAACTCTAAACCCTAAACACTAAGCCCTCAACCCTAAACTTGAAACCCTATATACAAAACACTAAACCCTAAACTTGGAACCCTAAACCCTAACCCTAAACCTAATCCCTAAACCCTAAACCCAAAACCCTAAATCCTAAACCCTAAATGCTAATCCCTAAACCCTAAACCCTAAATCCTAAACTCTTAAACACTAAACCCAACCCACCCTAAACCCGAAACACAAAACCCTAAACCATGAACCTAAACTCTTAATCCTAAATCCTAAATCCTAAATTCTAAAATCTAAACCCTAAATCCTTAACCCTAAACCCTAAACCCTAAATTCCTAACTCAAAACCCTAAACCCTAACCCTAAACCCTAAACCCTAAACCCTAAACCCTAAACCCTACACCCTAAACCCTAAACCCCAACCCTAAACCATAAACCCAAAATCCTAACCCTTAACCCCTAAAACCAAATCCCTAAACCCTAAACCCTACACCTTAAACAATAAACCCTCAACCTTAAACTCCAAACCCTAAACCCAAAATGCTAAACCCTAAACCCTAATCCCTAAACCTTAATCCCTAAACCCTAAACCCTAAACATTAAACTTGGAACCCTAAACCTTAAACTCTAAACCCTAACCCTAAATAATAAACCCTAAATACAAATTCTATACCCTAAATTCTAAACCCCAAATTCTAACCCCAAACCTAAACCCTAAGCCCTAGATCCTAAACCCTAAACCCTAAACCCTAAACCTTAAATACTAAACCCAAACCTCTAATGCTAAACCTAAACCCTAATTCCTAAACTATAAATGCTAAACCCTAACCCTAACCCTAAACCCTAAACCCAAAACTGTAACCTTAAACCCTAAACCCTTAATCCTAAACCATATATCCTAAACCCTAAACCCAAAACCCAAAACCATAAGGCCTAAATCCTAACCCTAAACCCCAAATCAAAAACCCTAAATCCAAAACCTTGAATCCTAAACCCTAAACCTACATTCGAAACCATAAAGCCTAAACCTTAAACCTCTTAATCCTAAACTTTAAACCCAAAACCCTAATCCTAAACCGTAAACACTAAATCCTAAACTATAAACTATAAACCCTAACCCTAAACCCTAAACCCTAAAACCTAAACCCTATACCCTAAACACTAAACCTATAACCTGAAACCCTACACCCTAAACCCTAAATACTAACTCTAAACCCTAAATCAAAAAACCTATACCGGAAACCCTAGACCCTAAACCTTAAACTCTAAACCCTAAACACTAAATTTGAAAACCTAAACCCTAAACTTGGAACCCTAAACCTTAAACCCTAAACATTAAAACAAAAGCTCTAAACCCTAGTCTCTAAGTCCTAAATGCTAAACCCTAAACCCCAAACCGCTTAACCATAAACTATAATCCCTAAACCTTAAACCCTAATCTTTGAACCCTAAACCATAAACCCTAAACACTTAACCCCTAACCCTAAACCATTAATCCTAAACCCTACTCCTAAACCCTAAACCTAAACACTAAACACTAAACCCTAAACACTAAATCCAAAACTCTAAACCTTAAACCCAATAAACCATAAACCATAAACTATAAATTCGAAACCCTAAACTTTAAACCATAAACCATAAAACCTAAACCCTAAGCCCTAACCCCTAAACACTAAACCCTAAACCCTAAATCTTAAATTTACAACCCGAAACTCTAAACCCTAAAACCAAAACCCTCAACACTAAACCATATACCCTAAACCATGAGCCCTAAACTCCAAACCCTAAACCATAAACCCTATATGCTAAACCCTATACCCTAATCTATAAATCTAAACCCTAAACCCTAAACCCTAATTCTTAAACTCTAAACCCTAAACCTATACCCTAAATCCTTAACCATGAATCCTAAACCCTAAACCCTAAATCGTAAACCCTAAAACCTAAACCCATTGAAACCCTATACACTATACACTAAACCCATAACCCTACACCCTAAACCTTAAACCCTAAACACTAAACCCAAAACCCTAAATCCTAAACCTTAAACTTAATCCCTAAACCCTAAACCATAAACCCTAAATCCTAAACATTAAACCCTAAACCCTAACTCAAAGCTCGAAACCCGAAACCATAAACCCTAAACTCTAAACCCTAACCCTAAAACCTAAACCCTAACACTAAACCCTAAACCCTAATATAGAAATCCTAAACCTGAAACCTAAAACCTAACACTAGACCCCAAACCCGAAAACATAAATCCTAAACCTTAACTCCTAAACCCTAAGCCCTAAACCCTAAACTGACAACCCAAAACTCTAAACCCTAAAATCAAAACCTTCAATCCTAAACCCTATACACTAAACCATGAACCCTAAACTCCAAACCCTAAAATATAAAACCTATATCCTAAACCCTAAAACCTAATCCCTAAACCAAAACCCTAAACCCTAAACCCTAATCCCTAATTCCTAAAGTCTGAACCCTAAACCCTACACCACAAACCCTAAACTCTAAACTATAAACCCTAAACCTTAAACCCTAAATTGGAGCCCTATACACTATACACTAAACCCTAAACCCTAAACTCTAAACCCTAAACCCTAAACCCTAAAACGAAAACCCTAAATCCTAAACACTAAACCTAATCCCTAAGCCCTAAATCCTAAATCCTTAACTCTAAACCCTAATACCTAACCCAAAACCCTATACCCTAAACCCTAAGCCCTAACCCTAAACCCAAACCTGAACACTAAACCCTAAACCCTATAACATAAACCCTAAATGCTAATGCCTTAACCCTAAACCCTAAACTGACAACCCAAAACTCTAAACCCTAAAACAAAAACCCTCAACCCTAAACCCTATACACTAAACCATGAACCCTAAACTTCAAACCCTAAACCATAAAACCTAAACCGAAACCCTAAACCTAATCCCTAAACCCTAAACCCTAAACCTAAATCCTAAACTCAAAACCCTAATCCCTAAATCCTAAAACCTAAATCCTAAACTCTAAAGCCTAAAGCCTAAACCTTAAACCCTACACCCTAAACTTGGAGCCCTATACACTATACACTAAACCCTTAACCCTAAACCCTAAAATTTAAACCCAAAACTCTAAACCCTAGACACTAAACCCTAAACTCTAAACCCTAATCCCTAAACCACTTAACCATAAACCATAAACCCTAAATTCTATACCTCAAACACTAAACCATAAAACCAAAACCTTCAACTCTAAACCCTAACCCTAAACTATTAATCCTAAACCCTAATCCCTAAACCTAAAAAATTAAACCTAAACCCTAAACCCCAAATCCCAAACACTAAACCTTAAACCCTAAACCATAACCCCTTAACTCTAAACCCTAAACACTAAACCTTAAACCAACAACCCTAAACCCTAAACCCTAAACCCTAAACCCTAAACATTATATGCTAAACTCTAAACCCTAATCCCTTAACCCTAAACCCTAAACCCTAATTCATAAATTCTAAACCCTACACCTAAACCCTATACCATTAACCAAAAACCTTAAACTCTAAACCCTAAACCCTAAACTTAAAACCCTATATACTAAACTCTAAACTCGAAACCCTAAACACTAAACCCTAAACCCTAAACTTGAAACCCTATTTACAAAACCCTAAACCCTAAACTTGGAACCCTAAACCCTAAATCCTAAACTTCATCACTAAACTCTAAACCTAAAACCCTAAATCCTAAACCCTAAACCCTAATCCCTAAACCCTAAACCCTAAATCCTAAACCCTAAATCGTAAACTCTAAACACTAAACCCAAACCCTAAACCCTAAACCCAAAACCCAAAACCCTAAACCATAAATTCTAAGCCCTAACCCTAAACTCTTAATCCTAAACCCTAAATCCTAAGTTCTAAAACCTAAACCCTAAATCCTTATCTCTAAACCCTAAACCCTAAATCCTAAATCCCTAACTCTAAACCCTAAACCTTAACCCTAAACCCAAATCTGTAACCCTAAATCCTAAACCATAAACCCTAACCCTAGCAGGTAACCAATAAGCATGGCTTAACTCCTAGAGGGTTTCAGCATGAGAAATTCCACTTCAAAAACTAGGACATCGACACTGTCATTGCAGGTAGACCAAACACTAGATTGTTTACCTCCAAATCATCTCAATGATTAGTACAATTATTTGGAATATGAGGGGAATCAATACCCAAGGGGTTCTGGAAAGAATTAAAATGCTCAGAAAACTACATCAACCTTCATCATTGCTATCCTGGAACCATTTTCAGATAAGATCCATGTCCAAAACTTCAAAAATCAACTAGCTATGGATTAGGCTGTCAGTAACTGCAATGGCAAAATTTGGATTTTTTTGAATAACGATATTGACTGTGTAGTACTAGAGGAGGATGAACAATAAATTACTTGCAAAATTAGGCATAATGAACTTCAGGAGCAATTCATCATCACCTTTGTGTATACCAAATGTAAGGAGTACCTCAGAAGGCCTCTTTGGGATAGAATGCTACATCATACTTCTGAAAATAGTAGGCCTTGGTGCTCTGTAAGAGACTACAATGTTATTACCTCTATTGAAGAAAAGCTAGGAGGAGTTCCTTACAACATGAAAAAAAGTTTGGAGTTCATTGCTGTAATTGAGGCATGTGGTCTCATTGATTTAGGCTTTGGTGGGCAAAAATTTACTTGGTCCAATAAAAGGGGTATACATCACAGGATTTGGAAAAGACTAGACAGAGCACTTGTTAATGATGTTTGGTTGGAGAAGATGCCTCAGACTACCATTACTCATCTTCCTTCTATAGGGTCAGATCACTGTCTTCTACTGATGGAAATGAATGCAGTAGAGGAGGATAACATCAAGTATTTTAAATTTCTTAATTGTTGGACTGACCAACCTAATTTTCTTGACATTGTTAAGGCCTGCTGGGAAAGAAATATGGAGGGCAACAACGTATTGAAATTTTATCAGAAGTTGAAAAGACTATCCAACACTCTCAGCTTTTGGTCCAGGAAGGAATTTGGGGATATATTTAGTAAAGTCAAGTAATATGAGGAGACGATTCAAGCTGCAGAAGAGAAACTTATCCAATATCAAACTGATACCGCACAGTCCTACATGAGCTTAATGCTTAGTATATCAGATTTTTGAAATTGGAGGATTCTATTTTGAAACAGCAAACTCAATTACAAAGGCTAAAGGAAGGTGATGCCAATACCAAATATTTTCACTCTCTAATAAGAGGGAGAAGAAGAAGACTATTTATACACAAGTTGTTGAATGATGAAGGGGAATGGATACAGGGAGAAAGTATTATTGCTAAAGCTGCCTATGATCACTTCCAGAATATGTTTACAGGAGAAAACAGGTTCATCAATGAAGGAGCATTAGACTATATTCACAGGAGGGTCAGCCAGGAACAAAATGACAACCTAACTTCTATGCCTTCCTTAAAGGAATGAAAGAAGTTGTTTTCTCCATGAATCCAAATTCAACAGTTGGTCTTGATGGGATAAATGGCAATTTTTTCAGAAATTCTGGCATATTATCAAACATGATCTATTTGGAGTCATTCAAGATTTCTTCTATGGACAGATGATTCCTAAATACTTTTCTCATTCTTGCATAGTTCTCCTACCTAAAGTGAACAACCCCAACAAACTAAAGGATTTCAGACCTATCAGTTTAAGTGACTTCACCAGCAAGATCATTCTAAGCTATTATGCTCTAGACTTGGCCCCATCCTACCTGATTTGGTTTCCCCGAACCAGTTAGGCTTTGTGAAAGGTAGAAGTATATCTGAAAACATCATGCTGGCCCAAGAAATTATTCATCAAATTAAGAAACCAAACATTGGAAGCAATGTGATCATCAAATTAGACATGGCAAAGGCATATGACATGGTACACTGGTCCTATACATGTCTTGTATTGAGGAAGATGGTGAAATCTTTATTGATATGGTTTGGAGGATTATGGCTAATAACTGGTATTCTATTATTATCAATGCTAAGAGGTATGGTTTCTTCAAATCTACTAGAGGACTCAAACAAGGTGATCCCCTCTCCCATGCCCTATTTATTTTAGGTGTAGAGGTACTATCCAGATCCCTAAACCATAATTCCTAAACTCTAAACCCTAAGCAAATACCCAAAACCCTTAAACATAAACCCTAAACTCTAAACCCTAAACCATAAACCCGACACCCCAAACCCTACACCCTAAACCCTAAACTTGGAACCCCAAACCCTAAACCGTAAACCCTAAACCTAAACCCTAAACACAAAACCCAAAACCCTAAATCCTAAACCTTAAACCCTAATCCCTAAACCCTAAACCCTAAATCTTAAACTCTAAACCGTAAACTCTAACCCTTAACTCAAAACTCAAAACCCTAAATGATAAACCCTAACCCCTAACCCTAAACTCTTAATCCTAAACCCAAAATCGTAAATTCTACACCCTAAATCCTAAATCCTTAACTCTAAACCCTAAACTGTAAATGCTAAATACCTAACTCTAAATGCTAAACCTTAAATCTTAATCCCTAAACCCTAATCCCTAAACCTTAAGCCCTAAACCTTAAACCATAAACCCCAAACCCTAAACCCAAACCCTAAACCCCAAACCCTAAACCTAAACCCTAAAACATAAATGCTAAACCCAAACCTCTAACCTTAAACTTAAACCTTAATTCCTTAACTCTAAATCCTAAACCCTAACCCTAAACCCTAAATGCTAAATCCTAAAGCCTAAACCCTAACGCTAAACCTTAAACCCTAAATCCTAAATCGTATATCCCAAACCCTAAACCCTAAACCCTAAAATCTAAACCCAAAACAAAAATCCCTAGACCATAAACTATAAACCCTAAACCCTAAACCCAAAACCCAAACTCTAAACTTGAAACTCGAAACCCTAAACCTTAAATCCTAAATGAAAAAACCTAGACCCTAAACAGTAAACTGAAAAACCTAAACCCTACACTCTAAACCCTAGACTTTAAACCCTAAACTATAAACCCTAAACCCTAAACCGCTTAACAATAAACCCTAAACCCTAAACCCTATACCTCGAACCCTAAACCATAAACCTTAAAGCCTAAACTATAAACCCTAACATTAAACCATCAATCCTAAATCCTAATCCCTAACCCTAAATAATTAATCCTAAACCTTAAACCTTAACCGTAAAACTTAAACCCTAACACAAAAATATAAACCATAAACCTAATCCCTAAACCCTAAACCCAAAATCTTAAACTTTAAACCATAAACCCTAACCTGAACCTCTAAACTCGAAACCCTAAACCCTAAACTCTAAACCCTAACCCTAAAACCTAAACCCTAACAATAAACCCTAAACCCTAAAACATAAACCCTAAATCCTAGCTCCTAAACCCTAAACCCTAAACTCTAAACCCAAAACCAACAACCCGAAACTCTAAACCCTAAAACAAAATCCCTCAACCCTAACCCCTATACACTAAACCATGAACCCTAAACTCCAAAACCTAAACCATAATACCTATATGCTAAAACCTAAACCCTAATCCCTAAACCCTAAACCCTAATTCCAAAACTATAAACACTAAACCTTAACCCAAAACCCTTAACCATAAAACCTAAACTCTAAACCCTAAACCCTAAACCTTAAACCCTAAACCCTAAATCCTAAACCCTAAACATGGAACCCTATACACTATACACTAAACCCTTAACCCTAAACATTAAACCCTAAACTCTAAACCCTAAACCCTAAGCCCAAAACCCTAAATCCTAAACACTAAATCTAATCCCTAAACCCTAAAACCTAAATCCTTAACTCTAAACCCTAAACCCTAACCCAAAACACGAAACCCAAAACCCTAAACACTAACCCTAAAACGTAAACCCTAACACTAAACCCTAAACCCTATAGTATAAGCCCTAAACCCTAACTCCAAAACCCTAAACCCTAAATTCTAAATTCTAAACCCTAAACCCTAAACTTACAACCCTATACAATATACATTAAACCCTTAACCCTAAACCCTAAACCCTAAACCGTAAACTCTAAACCATAAACCCTAAATCCAAAATCATAAATCCTAAACCCTACACCAAATCCATAAACCCTAAACCCTAAATCTTAATCTCTAAACCCTAAACCCTAACCCAAAACTTGAAACTTGAAGCCCAAAACCCTAAACCTTAAACCTTAACCCAAAAACATATGCCCTAACACTAAACCCTAAACCCTAAAACATAAATCCTAAACCCTAACCCCTAAACTCTAAACCTACAACTTGAAACTCTAAACCTAAACAATTAATCTAAACCTACAACCCTACACCCTAAACCCTAACCCTAAACCATTTATCCTAAACCCTAAACGTAAACACTAAACCCTAAACCCTAAACCCCAAATACCAAACTCTAAACCATTAACCATAACCCATAAACCCTAAACCTACAACCCAAAACCCCTAAAACCAAAACCCTCAACCCTAAACCCTATACCCCAAACCACAAAACCTAAACTCCAAGCCCGAAACCCTATATGCTAAACCAAAAACCTAAACCCTACACCCTAAACCCTAAATCCTAAACTCTAAACCCTAAGCCAATACTTGAAACCCTTAACCGTAAACCCAAAACCACAAAGTCTACATCCTAAACCCTAATCTTGGAAGCCTAAACCCTAAACCCAAAACCCTAAACCTAAACCTAAACCCTAAACACAAAACCCAAAACCCTAAATCCTAAACCTTAAACCCTAATCCCTAAACCCTAAACCCTAAATCCTAAACTCTAAACCAAAAAATCTAACCCTTAACTCAAAACTCAAAACCCTAAATGATAAACCCTAAACCCTAAACCCTAAATCCTTAACTCTAAAACCTAAACCATAAATGCTAAACCTTAAACCATAAACCTAAACCCTAAACCCTAAATGGTAAACCTAACCCTTAAACCCCAAAACCAAATCCATAAAACTTAAACCCTAAACCCTAAACCATAATCGATAAACCATAAAAACTAAACTCCAAATCCTAAACCCTAAATGCTAAACCCTAAATCTTAATCCCTAAACCCTAATCCCTAAACCTTAAACCCTAAAAACCTAGCCCTAAACCCTAAACCCTAAACCCCAAACCCTAAACCTAAACCATAAAACTTAAATGCTAAACCCAAATCTCTAATCCTAAACTTAAACCCTAATTCCTTAACTCTAAACCCTAAACCCAGACCTTAAACCCTAAACCATAAACCCTAAACCATAAACCCTAACCCTAAACCCTAAACCCTAAACCATAAACCCTAAACCCTAAATACTAAATTTGTATCCTCAACCCTAAACCCTAAACCTTGAAAGCTAAACCTAAAACCAAAAACCCTAGACCCTAAACCCTAAACTCAAAACCAAAACTGTAAACCCTAAACCTTAAACCCAAAATGAAAAAACCTAGACCCAAAATCGTAAACTGAAAAACCTAAACCCGTCACTCTAAATCCTAGACTTTAAACCCTAAACCTTAAACCCTAAACCCTAAACCGCTTAACCATAAACCCTAAACCCTAAACCCTATACCTCAAACCCTAAACTCTAAACCCTAAACCTAAACCATCAATCCTAAACCCTAATCCCTAACACTAAATAATTAATCCTAAACCTTAAACTTTAACCTTAAAACCTAAACCCTAACACTAAACCCTAAACCCTAAATTTAAAACTCTAAACCATAAACCCTAACCTGAAACTCGAAACCTGAAACCTTAAACCCTAAACTTTAAACCCTAAACTTAAAACCCAAACCCTAATAATAAACCCTAAACCCTATACCCTAACTCCTAAACCCTAAACCCTAAACCGACAACCTGAAAATCTAAACCCTAAAACCAAATCCGTCAACCCTAACCCCTATACACTAAACCATGAACCATAAACTCCAAAACCTAAACCCTTAACCCTAAACCCTAAATCCTAAATTCTAAACCCTAAACCCTAACCCAAAACATAAAACCTGAAGCCCAAAACCCTAAACCCTAAACCTTAACCCCAAAAACTACACCCTAACCCTAAACCCTAAACCCTAAAACATAAACCCTAAACCCTAACCCCTAAACTCTAAACCTACAAGCTGAAATCCTAACCCTAAACTATTATTCTAAACCTACAACCCGACATCTTGAACCATTAATCCGAAACCTTAAACCTAAACACTAAACCCTAAACCTTAAAACCTAAATCCCAAACTCTAAACCATAAACCCTAACCCATAAACCCTAAACAGTAAACCCTAAACCTACAACCCAAAACTCTAAACCCTAAAACCAAAACCACCAACCCTAAACCCTATACCCCAAACCATAAAACCTAAACTCCTAGTCCTAAACCCTATATACAAAACCCCAAACCCTATACCCTAAACCCTAAACTTGGAACACAAAACCCTAAACCTTTAAACCCTAAACACAAAATCTGAAACCCTAAATCCTAAACCTTAAATCCTAAATCCTAAACTCTAAACCCTAAACTCTAACCCTTAACTCGAAACTCAAACCCCTAAACGATAAACCCTAAACTCTTATCCTAAACCCAAAATCCTAAATTCTACACCCTAAACCCTCAATCCTTAATTCTAAACCTTAACCTGTAAATACTAAATCCCTAACTCTAAACATGAAATCCTAAACCATAAACCTAAACCCTAAACCCTAAACCTTAACCCTTAAACCCCAAAACCAAATCCATAAACCTTAAACCCAAAACCCTAAACCATAATTGATAAACCATAAACCCCAAACTCCAAATTATAAACCGTAAATGCTAAACCCTAAATCTTAATCCCTAAACCCTAAGCCTTAAACCTTAAACCCTAAACCCTAAACCCCAAACCCTAAACCTAAACCATAAATCTTAAATGCTAAATCGAAACCTCTAACCCTAAACTTAAACCCTAATTCCTTAACTCTAAACCCTAAACCATAAACCCTAAACCCTAATGCTAAACCCTAAGCCCTAAATACTAAATAGTATATCCTAAACACTAAACCCTAAAATCCAAACCCAAAATTGAAAACCCTAGACCCTAAACCGTAAACCCTAAATCCAAAATCCAAACTCTAAACCTTAAGTATTAAACCCTAAACCTTAAACCCTAAATGAAAAAAACTAGACCCTAAACCGTAAAACCTAAACCCTACTCTCTAAACCCTACACCTTAAACCCTAAACTATAAACCTTAAACCCTAAACTATAAACCTTAAACCCTAAACCCTAAACCCTGTACCTCAAACTCAAAACCATAAACCTTAAACCCTAAACTCAATACCCTAACCCTAAACTATCAATCCTAAACCCTAATTCCTAACCCTAAATAATTAATGCTAAACCTTAAACCTTAACACTAAAACCTAAACCCTAACACTAAATCCTAAACCCTAAACCTAATCCCTAAACCCTAAACCATAAATCCTAAACTCTAAACCATAAACCCTAACCTAAAACTCGAGACTCGAAACCCTATACCCTAAACTCTAAACCGTAACCCTAAAACCTAAACCCTAACAATAAAACCTAAACCCTAAAACCTAAACCCTAAACCCTAACTCCTAAACCCTAAATCCTAAATCGACAACCCGAAACTCTAAACCATAAAACCAAATCCCTCAACCCTAACCACTATACACTAAACCATGAACCTTAAACTCCGAAACCTAAACCATAAAACCTATATGCTAAACCCTAAACACTAATCCCTAAACCTAAACATTGAACCCTAAACCCTAAATCCTAATTCCTAAACTCTAAACACCAAACATTAACCCTAAACCCTTAATCGTAAACCCTAAACTCTAAACCCTAAACCCTAAACCCTAAAATCTAAACCCAAAACCAAAAAACCTAGACCCTAAACCCTAAACCCTAAACACAAAACCCAAACTCTATACCTTAAACCTTAAACCCTAAATGAAAAAACCTAGACACTAAACCTTAAACTGAAAAACCTAAACCCTATAGTATAAACCCTTGACCTTAAACCCTAAACTATAAACCATAAACCCCAAACCAATTAACCATAAACCCTAAACCCTAAACCCTATCCCTCGAACCCTAAACCATAAACCTTAAACCCTAAACTCTAAACGCTAACCCTAAACTATTAATCCTAAACCCTAATCCGTAACCCTAAATAATTAATCCTAAACTTTAAACCTTAACCCTAAAACCTAAACCCTAACACTAAACCCTAAACCCTAAACCCTAAACCCAAAACCCAAACTCTAAGCCTTAAACTCTAAACCTTAAACCTTAAACCCTAAATGAAAAAACCTAGACCCTAAACCGTAAACTGAAAAACCTGAACCCTACACTCTGAACCCTAGACCTTAAACCCTAACCTATAAACCCTAAACCCTAAACCGCTTAATAAGAAACCCTAAACCTCGAACCCTATACCGTAAACCTTAAACCCTAAACTCTAAACCCTAACCTTAAACCATCAATCCTAAACCCTAACACTAAACCCTAAACCCTAAACCTAATCCCTAAACCCTAAACCCTAACACTAAACCCTAAACCCTAAACCTAATCCCTTAACCCTAAACCCTAAATCCTAAACTCTAAACCATAAACACTAACTTGAAATAGGAAACCCAAAACCCTAAACCCTAAACTCTAAACCCTAACCCTAAAACCTAAACCCTAACAATAAATCCTAAACCCTAAAACATAAACCCTAAATCCTAACTACTAAAAGCTAAACCCTACACCCTACACCCTAAATCGAGAATCAGAAACTCTAAACCCTAAAACTAAATCCCTCAACCCTAACCCCTATACACTAAACCATGAACCCTAAACTCCAAAACCTAAACCATAAAACCTATTGCTAAACCCTAAACACTAATCCCTAAACCTAAACCCTAAACCCTAAACTCTAAATCCTAATTCCTAAATTCTAAACAATAAGCCTTAACCCTAAACCCTTATCCATAAACCCTAAACTATAAACCTTAAACCTTAAACCTTAAACCCTAAACCCTAAATCTTAAACCCTAAACTTGGAACCCTATACATTATACACTAAACCCCTAACCCTAAACCCTAAACCATAAACTCTAAACCCTAAACCCTAAGCCCATAACCCTAAATCCTAAACCCTAAACAAAATCCCTACACCCTAAAACCTAAATCTTTAACTCTAAACCCTAAACCCTAACCCAAAACTCGAAACCCAAAACCCTAAACACTAAACCCTTCACCCTAACCCTAAAATCTAAACCCTAACACAAAACCCTAAACCCTATAACATAAACCATAAACCCTAACTCCTAAACCCTAAACCCTAAACCCTAAACTCTAAACTCTAAACCCTAAACCCTAAACCCTAAACTCTAAATCCTAAATCCTAAATCTTAAACCCAAAACCCTAAACCCAACACTTCGAACCCTATACACTATACACTAAACCCTTAACCCTAAACCCTAAACCCTAAACCCTAAACTCTAAACCGTAAACCCTAAACCCAAAAACATAAATCCTAAACCCTATACCAAATACCTAAACCCTAAACCCTAAATCCTAAACTCTAAACCCTAAACCATAACTCGAAACTTGAAACTTGAATCCCTAAACCCTAAATTAAAAAACCTAGACCCTAAACCGTAAATTGAAAACCTTAAACCCAAAACCACATAACCCTACACTCTAAACCCTAGACCTTAAACCCAAAACCACCTTATACCTCAAACCCTAAACCATAAACCTTAAACCCTAAACTCTAAACCCTAACCCTAAACCATCAATCCTAAACCCTAATCCCTAACCCTAAATAATTAATCCTTAACGCTAAGCCTTAACCCTAAAACCTAAACCCTAACACTAAACCTTAAACCTTAAAACATAAACCCTAAACCCTAACCCTTAAACTCTAAATCTACAACCTGAAAACCTAACCGAAAAATATTAATCTAAACCAACAACCCTACACCCTAAACCCTAACCCTAAACCATTAATCCTAAACCCTAAACCTAAACATTAAACCCTAAACCCTAAACCCCAAATCCCAAACTCTAAACCATCAACCCTAAACACTAAACCCTAAACCTATAACCTAAAACTCTAAATCCTAAAAGCAAAATGCTCAACCCTAAACCCTATACCCAAAACAATAAAACCTAAACTCCAAACCCTAAACCCTAAATCCTAAACCCTTTATGCTAAACCCAAAATCCTAATCTCTAAATCTAAACCCTAAACATTAAACCCTAAATCCTAATTCTTAAATTCTAAACCCTAAGCCAATACCTAAAACCCTTAACCATAAACCCTAAATCATAAACCCAAAACCCCAAACCTACACCCTAAACCCTAAATTTGGAACCCTAAATCCTAAACCCTAAACCCTAAACCTAAACCCTAAACCCAAAACCTAAAACCCTAAACCCTAAACCTTAAACCCTAACCCCTAAACCCTAAACCCTAAATCCTAAACTCTAAACCCTAAACTATAACCCTTAACTCGAAACTCAAAACCCTACAAGATAAATCGTAAGCCCTAACCCTAAACTCTTAATCCTAAATCCAAAATCCTAAATTCTACACCCTAAACCCTAAATCCTTAACTATAAAGCCTAAACGGTAAACGCTAAATCTCTAACTCTAAATGCTAAACCCTAAACCCTAAACCTAAACCCTAAACTTTAAACCATAAACCTTAACCCTTAAACACCAACCAAATCCATAAACCTTAAACCCTAAACTCTAAACTCCAAATCCTAAACCCTAAATCTTAATCCCTAAACCCTAATTCTTAATCCCTAAACCCTAATCCCTAAACCCTAAACCCTAAACCTTAAACCCTAAACCCTAGCCCAAAACCCTAAACCTAAATCCCAAAACTTAAATGCAAAACCCAAACCTCTAAACCTAAACTTAAACACAAATTCCATAACTCTAAACCTAAACCCTAATCCTAAACCCTAAACCCTAAACCATAAACCACAAACCCTAACCCTAAACCCTAAACCTTAAACCCTAAATCCTAAATCGTATATCCTAAACCCTAAGCCCTTAACCCTAAAATCTAAACCCAAAACCGAAAACCCTTGACCCTAAACTCTAAACTCTAAACCCTAAACCCTAAACCCAAACCCAAACACTAAACCTTTAACTCTAAAACCTAAACCTCAAACCCTAAATGAAAAAACCTAGACCCTAAATCGTAAACTGAAAAACCTAAACCCTACACTCTAAACCCTAGACCTTAAACCCTAAACTATAAACCCTAAACCCTAAATTGTTTGACCCTAAACCTTATACCTCAAACCCTAAATCATAAAGCTTAAACCCTAACCCTAAAGCATCAATCCTAAACCCTAATCCCTAACCCTAAATAATTAATCCTAAACCCTAAACCTTAATCCTAAAGCCTAAACCCTAAAAAATAAACCCTAAACCCTAACCCCTAAACTCTAAACCAACAACTTGAAACCCTAACCCTAAACTATTAATTTAAACCTACAACCCTACACCCTAAACCCTAACCCTAAACCTAAACACTAAACCCTAAACCCTAAACCCTCAATCCTAAACTCTAAACCATAAACCCTAAATACTAAACCCTAAACCTATAACCCAAAATTCTAAACCTTAAAACCAAAATCCTCAACCCTAAACCCTATACCCAAAACCATAAAACCTAATCTCCAAACCCTAAACCCTAAACCCTAAACCCTAAACCCTATATGCTAAACCCAAAACCCTAATCTTTAAACCTAAACCCTAATTCCTAAATTCTAAACCATAAGCCAATACCCGAAACCCTTAACCATAAACCCTAAACTCTAAACCCTAAGCCAATACCTAAAACACTTAATCATAAACCCTAAACTCTATACCCTAAACCATAAACTCGAAACCCCAAACCCTACACCCAAAACCTTAAACCCTGAATCCAAAACCCTAAACCTAAACCCTAAACACAAAACCCAAAACCCTAAATCCTAAACCTTAAACCCTAATCCCTAAACCCTAAAATGCTGAACAACTCCACGGAGATTTGGAGGGCCTGATAATGTTATTTCCCAAAAAGGAAGAAAAGCCTAAAGTAACTCCTTTCAACATGAAACAAATCATGAACAGATTTGATTACAAAAAGGAAGAACCTTCTGTTGAAGAACTTAGAAGAGAAGTCAATTCTCTTAAAGAAGAAATGAAAGGAATTAAGTCCAGACTTCATAAGATAGAGATTGAAGCTATCACAGAAAGACTTCTCAAAGAAGTTAGAAATGATGAAGGAACCTCTAAGGCGGTTGCTTCAGATAACGAAGAACATGAGGAAAATGCGGATAGTGAAGCAGGTATCCATGCTATTACCAAAATTAGACCTCAGAGTTCTCATATTATGATTAAACTTGTTATTAATGATTATTTGACTCTTAACAAGATTGCTTTGTTAGATAGTGGTGCAGATCGAAATTGCATTATTGAAGGGTTAATTCCGACTATGTACCATACCAAAGGGACTACCAAATTATACAGCGCCACAGGTGAACGTATAATTATTGATTATAAGTTATTTGATGCTCATATTTGCAATAATGGTATATGTCTTAAAAATGACTTTGTCATTACTAAGAATATTAACGAAGAAATTATTTTGGGAATACCATTTATTACTCAAATAAAACCTTATATTTTTTATTTTGATTCTATCAAAACAAAGATTTTAGGAAAAGAAATTTCATATCCTTTTATTAAAACTCTTTCTCAGGAAGAAAGTAAATTTTTACATAAACAAACTGCTTTTAGAATTAATCTAATTTCTAATCAGATTTGTTTTCTTAAATAAGATATAAAAATTAAGAAAATTGAGCAAATTTTAAAAACCCCGGGAATGGTAACTAAGATTGCCAATTTACAAAAAGCTTTTGAAAAAGAAATTTGCTTAATTTCATCATCAACTTCAAGAAGATTAATCTTCTTTCTCTTCTTCTTATTTCTGGGACACTTATTAGATCCGTGACCCTTTTTACCACATGTCCAGCATGTGTCTTCTGAAGAGGATTCTTTAGCGGCTTGCCTCTTTCCTTTTTTCTTGGATTTCTCTCGGGGTTCTCTTCCTTTTCTAGAAGATTTTCCTTTATATTTCCCCATAGTTCTTTCTCTTTTTCCCGCTTTCCTAGCAGAAGGTGGTTTTAACAAAGGAAATCCAAAATCTTGGAAAAAACTTCCAAGTTCTGCATATGAAGTCTTCTGATCCTTTTTAAGCTGATCCTTCAGCTTAAGATCAGTGCAAAGTTCCATTGCAACAACATTAATGTGCTGATAAGATCTCCGTATGCTAATTGAGAATACGGGATTTTTCCTTCACATCTGTCTCTTATTTTTTATTTGACCTTTTCAGCGAAATGAGTAGGTAATCCGCTGAGAAAACGTTCTTTCCAATAATCATTATTACAGTCAGATCTTATCATAACCTTATTAAGAAACATGTCTTTGTACCATCTGAAATCTATCAATTTCTTGCAATATAGATTATTAAGGATTTCAAGACTTCTATCTTGGAAAAGACGTGGTTCTCCCACAAAATGTTTTGCTATGCTATAAAGCAGAGTGGCAGTAGCATCTTCATAAATTACTTCTGAAGAGGTACTTGTTCCATTTTCAGTTTTCACAACTACTTTAGTTGTTACAGCACCAAGAATATCTGCCCTATTTTGATCAGTGAGAGAATTATCCCACCAATTTCTCAAGGTACCCGTAAAACTTGCAATAATCATGTTGGCAGCTTCTTTATCACCAGCACTTTTCATTTTGTATGCAGTGATGTTCATCCCCATTTCTTGGAGCTTAGAATAAATTTGACCTTCGGCCATGCCATCTATATTCCATTCAGTCAAGCTTGATCCGTCTGCAGCAAACGCAGGATGGAGAACGTTTTCCTCAAACTAAACATCAGGGAAAAAAGACCTAGGATAATAATTCCTTTTGTTAGGGTGCCTTTCTAACAAAGTTCTAAGCTTATTTCCTTGGGTAATGTTGAGTCTAGATAATTGATCATTTATCCTGTCAAGCAGTTCATTGGAATGGCTAAACTCTTTGGATAGCTTAGGAAAGTTCTCTTTGGAGAATTCATGAATTTTAAAAATAGGCTTAGTCTCAATTTGAGGGCTAACCTTGGAAGAACTAGGTTTATCAGCTATTTGACTAATTCCTTTAAAGTTATCCCTTTTATGTTGCTCAATTTGTTGGGATATCACATGGAGAACTTGGTTGGTATAATTGTTCTGTTCTAAAACTTTATTAAGGTCTCCAGCTGTTATCAAGGTTGATTCTTTCTCGATGGGTTTCTTGAAAGGTGCCGCCTTAAGGATCTCTTTCCTGTAAGGGATGCTAAGTCCTTCAAGAGGAGGAGTAAAACTTTCAACCACCTATTCTTTGGTATACCACTTGTTGATAAGGACCTGAAAGGATGACTGTTTATCATCAATTTGTCTAGAAGATTCAAACCATTTAAAAAACTCAATTTTAGTTTTGAATCTTTTCATATCTTTGAACCACTTATCTCTGAAAGAGGTTCATTGTTCCAAAGTATAGGTAGCCTTATACCAATCTACCTTTCACTTATGTTCAGGAGATTTCCACCAAGAGTGTAATTTTCTTTTAGTGGGGACAAAGTCTTCCTCCTCAGAAGTAAACACTCCGATGGAATCTTTTCTTTGATGAACAGGTTTCATATCACTGGCAGAAGGACTTCCCAAAACCCTAATCAATAAACCATAAACCCTAAACCTAAACTCTTAATCCTAAACCCGAAATCCTAAATTTTACACCCTAAACCCTAAATCCTTAACTCTAAAACCTAAACCGTAAATGCTAAATCCCTAACTCTAAATGCTAAACCCTAAACTATAAACCTAAACCATAAATCTTAACCCTTAAACCCCAACAAATTCCATAAACCTTAAACCCTAAACCCTAAACTCCAAATCGCAAACCCTACATGCTAAACCCTAAATCTTAATCCCTAAACCCTAATCCCTAAACATTAAACCCTAAACCTTAAACCCTAAACCCTAGCCCTAAACCCTAAACCCTAAAACTTAAATGCTAAACCCAAACCTCTAACCCTAAACTTAAACCCTAATTCCTTAACTCTAAACCCTAAACCTTAACCCTAAACCCTAAACCCTAAACCCTAAACCATAAACCATAAACCATAACCCTAAACCCTAAACCCTAAATCCTAAATCGTATATCTTAAACCCTAAACCCTACAATCTAAACCAAAAACCTAAAACACTAAACCCTAAATCCTAAACCCTAAACCCAAAACCCAAACTGTAAACCTTAAACTTTAAACCCTAAACCTTAAACCCTAAATGAAAAAACCTAGACCCTAAACCGTAAACTGAAAAACATAAACCCTACACTCCAAACCCTAGACCTTAAACCCTAAACTATAAACCCTAAACCCAAAACCACTTAACCATAAACCCTAAACCCTAAACTTTATACCTCGAACCCTAAGCCATAAACCTTAAACCCTAACCCTAAACCATCAATCCTAAACCCTAATACCTAGCCCTAAATAATTAATCCTATACCCTAAACCCCAAATCTCAAATTATAATCCTTAATCCCTAAACCCTAACCCTAAACCCTAAACAATAAACCCCAAACCCTAACCTCTAAACCCTAAACCCTAAACCTACAACCCTAAACCCTATACCCTAAACAATGGACCCTAAACTCCAAACCCTAAATCCTAAACCATAAATATTATATGCTAAACCCTAAACCATAATCCCTAAACCTAAACCCTAAACACAAAACCCTAAACCCTAACCCAAAAACCTAAACCCTAACACTAAACCCTAAACCCTATAACATAAACCCTAAACCCTATAACTCCTTATCCCTAAACATTAAACCCTAATCACTAAACCCTAAACCCTAAATCCTAAACCCTAAACCCTAAACCCTAAACCCTAAAACCTAAACCCTAAACTCTAAACAGTAAACTAGGAACCTTATACACTATACACTAAACCCTTAACCCTAAATCCTAAACCCTAAGCCCTAAACTCTAAACCATTAACCCTAAACCCAAAAACATAAATGCTAAACCTTAAACCTAATCCCTAAATCCTAAACTCTCAATCCTAAACCATAACCCGAAACTTGAAACATGAAGCCCTATACCCTAAACCCTAAACCCTAAACCTTAACCCTAAAACCTAAACCCTAACACTAAACCCTAAACCCTAAAACATAAACCCTAAACCCTAAACCCTAAACTCTAAACCTACAACCTGAAACTCCAACCCTAAACTATTAATCTAAACCTACAACCCTACACCCTAAACCATTAATCCTAAACCCTAAACCTAAACACAAAACCCTAAACCCTAAAGCCAAAATCCCAAACTCTAAACCATAAACACTAACCCAAAAACCCTAAACACTAAACCCTAAATGTACAACCAAAAACTTGAAACCCTAAAACCAAAACCCTCAACCATAAACCCCAAACCATAAAACCTAAACTCCAAACCCTAAACCCAAAACCCTATATGCTAAACGCAAAACCATAAACCTTAAACCTAAACCCTAAACCCTAAACTCTAAACCCTAAACCCTAATTCCTAACCTCTAAACCCTAAACCTAAACCAAGATACCCTTAACCATAAACCCTAAACACTAAACCATAAACCATAAACCTTATAACCCAAACCCTACACCCAAAACCTTAAACTTCGAACACTAAACCCTAAACCATAAACCATAAACCTAAACCCTAAACACAGAACCCAAAACCCTAAATCCAAAACCTTAAACCCTAATCCCTAAACCCTAAACCCTAAATCCTAAACTTTAACCCTTAACTCAAAACTCAAAACCCTAAATGATAAACCCTAAACCCTAACCCTAAACTATTAATCCTAAACTCGAAATCCTAAATTCTACACCCTAAACCCAACATCCTTAATTCTAAACACTAAATCGTAAACGCTAAATCCCTAACTCTAAACCCTAAACCCTAAACCCTTAAACCCCAAAACCAAATCCATCAACCTTAAATCCTAAACCCTAAACCATAATTGATAAACCATAAACCCTAAACTCCAAATCCTAAACCCTACATGCTAAACCCTAAACCCTAAAACATAAACCCTAAACCCTAACTCCTAAACTCTAAACCTACAACTTCAAACCCTAACCCTAAACTATTATTCTACACCTATAACCCTACATCCTAAACACTAATCCTAAACCATTAATCCTAAACACTAAACCTAAACCCTAAACCCTAAACCCTAAACCCCAAATCCCAAACTCTAAACCATAAACCCTAACCCATAAACCCTAAACCGACAACCCAAAACTCTAAACCCTAACACCAAAACCATCAACCCTAAACCTAATACCCCAAACCATAAAACATAAACTCCAAGCCTTAAACCATATATCCAAAATCCCAAACCCTAAACCCTAAACTTGGAAAACTAAACCCTAAACCCTAAACCAAAAACCTAAACCCTAAACACAAAACCCAAAACCCTAAATCCTAAACCTTAAACCCTAATCCCAAAACATTAAACCCTAAATCCTAAACTCTAAACCCTAAACTCTAACCTTTAACTCGAAACTCAAAACCCTAAACGATAAAACCTAAACTCTTAGTCCTAAACCCAAAATCCAAAATTCTACACCCTAAACCTGAAATCCTTAACTCTAAACCCTAAACTGTAAACGCTAAATCCCTAACTCAAAACATTAAACCCTAAACCCTAAACCTAAACCCTAAACCCTAAACCTTAAACCCTAAACCCTAAACCTTAACCCTTAAACCCTAAAACCAAATCCATAAATCTTAAACCCTAAACCATAATCGATAAACCATAAACCCTGAACTCCAAATACTAAACCATAAATGCAAAAACCAAAATCTTTATCCCTAAACCTTAAACCCTAATCCATAAACCTTAAACCCTAAACCCTAAACCCTAAACCTAAACCATAAAAGTTAAATGCTAAACCAAAACCTCTAACCCTAAACTTAAACCCTAATTCCTTCACTTTAAACCCTAAACCATAAACCCTAAACCCTAACCCTAAACCCTAAACCCTAAATACTAAATAGTATATCCTAAACCCTAAACCCTAAACCCTAAACCCTAAAATCTAAACCTAAAATCAAAAACCCTAGACCCTAAACCCAAAACCCAAATTCTAAACCTTAAACACTAAACCCTAAACCTTAAACCCTAAATGAAACAAACTAGACCCTAAATCGTAAACTGAAAAACCTAAACCCTACACTCTAAACCCTAGACCTTCTAAACTATAAACCCTAAACCCTAAACCCTAAACCACTTAACCATAAACCCTAAACCCTAAACCCTATACCTCAAACCCGAAACCATAAACCTTAAACCCTAAACTCTAAACCCTAAACCTAAACCATTAATCCTAAACCCTAATCCCTAACCCTAAATAATTAATCCTAAACCTTAAACCTTAACCCTAAAACTTAAACCCTAACACTAAATCCTAAGCCCTAAACCCAATCCCTAAACCCTAAACCATAAATCCAAAACTCTAAACCAGGAACCCTAACCTAAAACTCGTGACCCAAAACCCTAAACCCTAAACACTAAACCCTAACCCTAAAACCTAAACCCTAACAATTAAACCTAAACCCTAAAACATAAACCCTAAACCCTAAACCAACAACCCAAAACTCTAAACCCTAAAACCAAATCCCTCAAGCCTAACCACTATACTCTAAACCATGAATCTTAAACTCCGAAACCTAAACCATAAAACCTATATGCTAAACCCTAAACACTAATCCCTAAACCTAAACCTTGAACCCTAAATCCTAAACCCAAAACCCTAATTACTAAACTCTAAACACCAAACATTAACGCTAAACCGTTAACCGTAAATCCTAAACTCTAAACCCTAAAACCTAAACCCTAAAATCTAAACTCAAAACCGAAAAACATAGACCTTAAACCCTAAACCCTAAACCCAAAATCCAAACTCTAACCCAAAACCTTAAACCCTAAATGAAAAAAACTAGACCCTAAATCGTAAATTGAAAAACCTAAACCCTACACACTAAACCCTAGACCTTAAACCCTAAATTATAAACCATAAACCCTAAACCGCTTAACCATAAACCCTAAACCCTAAACCCTATACCTCAAACCCTAAACCATAAACCTTAAACCCTAAACTCTAAACCCTAACCCTAAACCATCAATCCTAAACTCTAATCCCTAACCCTAAATAATTAATCCTAAACCTTAAACCTTAACCTTAAAACCTAAATCCTAACACTAAACCCTAAACCCTAAAACCATAAACCCTAAACCCAAAACAAACACTCTAAACCTTAAACTCTAAACCTTAAACCTTAAACCCTAAATGAAAAAACCTAGACCCTAAACTGTAAACTGAAAAACCTAAACCCTACACTCTAAACCCTAGACCTTAAACCCTAACCTATAAACCCTAAACCCTAAACCGCTTAACCAGAAACCCTAAACCCTATATCTTAAACCCTAAACCACAAACCTTAAACCCTAAACTCTAAACCCTAAACCTAAACAATCAATCCTAAACCCTAATCCCTAACCCTAAATTATTAATCCTAAACCTTAAACCTTAACCCTAAAACCTAAACCCAAATCGCTTCCCCATTTTCCTAATATTTTCTCTCTCTAACGCTTCTCATTAAAAAGAACGCTCTCCAGCTCTAGCCTAACGGCTAGTTTCCCAGCAGCTGCCGGAATGGCGCGTGAGCCGCCGGTAGGCACCGTCCGGCCACCGGACCAAGCTCAACAGGAGCGCTGCACTGCATTTAACACAACCCACCAAGCACGACCATCTAATTCATCATATATCTCCACGAATTTGAGAAATAAGGTAGCGATGAACAGTGCGAACTCGGAGGGAGAATTAGATGAAGTTCAAGAAATCATTTCCCAAGATCGCGATGGAATGAATTGAGGAAAACTGATTACAGGGAATGATTCTACGTCTCAAGGCCTACAACATACTAAAAAATCAGATGATTTCATCTTGTCAATTGAGAGATCTGATGTCGCGACTGAAGAGCAAATCGCTGAAGAATCGCCCGATCGTCGCCTTCAGATTCGAGCAGGTTCCCACCAATTAAATGGCGAGTGGAACACTGGGGTTTGTTCGCCTAGTGATGAGGTACAACTCAGTGCAAGCTCAAGCAAAATGGCCGGCCCAATCGCCGGCGGCAAGAACTCCGGTGGGCAGACGCTTGAGGAACTGGAAATGGAGGAAGGAACTAAGGAAGGAATTCATCCTACTACAGCAAAGGATCATTCTATTAACATTGCCAATGTTTTTGATAATGAACAAACACACAAGGAAATTCCGGCAAGGCCTGATCGAATTACAGGCATTCGAAATGTGCAAAGTGATAAAGATAAGCTTTGAGATGATGTCCAGGACCAAGAGGTTAATTCCCAGGTTCACCAAGGCTCGATAAATCAACAGCAAGGCCAGAAAACGAGCTTGGAACAAAATAAGGAAATTCAAGCAGGAAAAGAGACACATGGAATGAAACAGGATCAAAATGATCATCAGGAGAACATAAATTTAGAAGTGATTGAAGTGGAGAGTGGATCGTAATTCTCGTTTGGAATTAGGCCATCAGAAGCAATGATATACAGCGGGAAGCAAGAGAGATCAGGTAAAGAAACCATTTCTACTAACATCCATAATTGTGTTCAATCACAGGGATACACAGCAGCAGCCAACAGCTCACAAAACAGGAATGCTAATGAAGATGACAACGTAGCAGGTAAGTACTCTCTCCATAATCCTAATCTGAATGCTGATAATATGAATGATAAAGATAGCCATAAACTGGTCAAAGCTAAGTAGCAAAGATCCACAAATCTGAGTTGCCAGGATCAAGGTGAAAAGGAATATGATATACAACAGTCTTGGCAGGCTACAAATGGGGGAAGTATTGAGCTCAATAAATATTATAATGACTTCCGTAAAATCTCTAGTAACTTTGAGAAACATATTGCTGCCACCTTGAATAGTCAACAGACTAGCCATGCTCAGCAACTCACAGGTACCAGTAAGCCTAAGGAGAATCAAAACAACAAATAGGAGCAAAACATAGAACCTGCTCCTTACACTGTTGTGCAAACCTTGGCAGCAAGACTCAGGCAAATACACTCGGCACAGACTCAGATCATCGAACTGGTTCCTTCGAGACATACTACCAAACAAGGCCAACCTGCTGTGATTTACGACATGGATGATTTCATGAATAAGCTGGCGGTTGATTGCAAATATACCTTAATAGGTAAATTCAGTTCCACCATGCCGAAGGTGGAACTAATTAGAAAGAGTTTCATCATGCAAACTCAGCTTAATGGAGGAGTTAATATAGCTCATTACAATGCTAAGCATGTGTTTATAGATCTGGAAAATGAATTGGACTACAATACGGTCTGGACACAACAGAGAATGACCATCGAGGGTATTTGATGAGAATACAGGCTTGGACACCTAATTTTAAACCTGAGGAAGAGACTCCCATTGTTCCTATATGGGTGTTGCTGTGATTTCCATGGCAATCGCTTTTAAGAAAGAGTTCATCTCACCTTTACTTGCTTCGCTTGGCAAAGTTCAGACCTTGATATAGCCTCCATAAAAGAACTGCCAAGCATGGCTAAGGTTAAAGTCCAAATAGACTTGACTAAGGCTAGACCTAGACATGTATGGATAGGATTGAATGATGAAAGACCTCACAATTGGAAGATGGCAACCCATTGAATATGAGAATATACCTCCTTACTGTGTATATTGCAAGCATCAAGGGCACATGGTGGAAGAATGCAATTTCAAATTGAGGGATGAGGAATATAGGAAAAGAAAGGAACAGGAAGCTGAGAGGAATACTAAACAAAAAAAGGAACAGACACAACAAGGAAAAGACAATAACCAGATTAACAGAAAGGAACAGGAGGAGAAACATCCCAGCAGCAACAAGGAAAGGGACAACAAAATACAACACACACAGCAACAGGAGGAGATATGGCAAGTACAGAAAAGAAGAAATAACAAACAACAAGAGGAAAAAGCTCAGAAGACTATATGGAGACCCACCTCACCACAGAACAGGCAGTCAAAGGATCAGCATCAAAGTATCACTCCACAAACAGGTATAACTAACAACCCTCAACAGAACTACTTTAATAATCTATGTATACAGGGACAACACAAAGAGGACAGAGGAGAACCTCCCAACAAGGGGAAGACATCAGCAAATAAAACACAAAACAGACAGGAAAAGGAGCCAGAACAAACCAACCAGATCAGACAAACAGGTAACAAGGACAGCAATAAGCAAACAGGTAATGCAGGATGGCATCAATAGTCTCTACTCCTGAAAACTATAACATTAGAAATAAAAATTGTAATGCTGTAGCTGCAGGAGGAATTGATGGGGTATGTCAGGAGAACATAACTAACTTGCAGGAAGGAGTATCCAAAAAAGGGGAGTTGCATCAGGAAGTACTTGAGGAGACTGATATGGACCTTAACCCTGAATATAGAGCTACTGCTACCACTGAAACCCCTCAGCATAAAGCCAGAAAGACACCAACTCAACAATATGATAAGACAGGCATGCAGAAGCAAACAGGTAAGGATAACAGTAACAACAAACAGGATGCTGAACAAAATGCAGAGGATAATCAACAAAGGGGTGCTATGGCAAAGGATATGGGATCTAAAGCAGGTACTAGTCAGCAGGACATCACACCCAAAAGCAAAAATAAGCCCAGCAAAAAGAAAAGGGAGGCAGCTAAGAAAAGGCAGAACTTACAGCAAGTGAAAGAGAAAGAGGAACAACAGAAACACAATGAAGAAGCTTGCAAGAAATTTATCATGGTTGATGATCAGCAGGGTATGGATATTACTCCACTGCAGGCTCAATATATGACCCCCCCAGAGAATCCTCCAGACACAGGACAGGGCACCTGCCATATGAACTCCATTCCTACTATTGATGAGTATGCTGTGGAAAACTCAGAAGATGACATGGATGAAGACAACCAATCTCTGAAGGGTCCAGAGGATGAGGAGGATACTAGTGAACTTCTAATCAAAGCCTTTACTTCTAATTATGACCACAATTTTGAACAAGAAATCCAGCAGGTAGCTAACAAGCAGGGCTTGTCCCCAAGAGGGTTTCAACATGAGAAATTTCACTTCAAAAGTCAGAACATCAACACTGTCACTGCAGGCAGACCAAATACAAGATTGTTTACCTCAAAATCATCCCAATGATTAGTACAATTACTTGGAATGTGAGAGGGGTTAACACCCAAGGGGTGATGGAAAGAATTAAAATGCTCAGGAAGCTTCATCAACCATCTATCATTACTATTTTGGAACCTTTTTCAGATAAGAATCAGGTCCAAAACTATAGAATTCAACTGGCAATGGATCAAGCTATCAGCAATTGCAATGGCAAAATTTGGATTTTTTGGAACAATGATATTGATTGTGCAGTACTAGAGGAGGATGAGCAGCAGGTTACTTGCAGCATTAGGCATGCTGAGATACAGGAGCAATTCATTATCACCTTTGTGTATGCAAAATGCAAGGAATATCTTAGAAGGCCCCTGTGGGACAGATTGTTACACCAAGCAAGTGGAAACAACAAACCTTGGTGCTCTGTAGGAGACTACAATGTGATTACCTCTATTGAAGAAAAGCTTGGAGGGGTCCCTTACAATATGAAGAAAAGCCTGGAGTTCATTGCTGTTATAGAGGCATGTGGACTCATTGACTTAGGCTTCAGTGGACAAAAATTCACCTGGACCAATCAAAGAGGTATTCAACACAGGATCTGGAAAAGGCTGGACAGAGCTATGGCTAATGATGAGTGGTTAGAGAAGATGCCTCAGACCACCATCACTCATCTACCTTCTGTAGGGTCAGATCATTGCCCACTGCTGATGGAAATGAAAGCAACAGAGAATGACTACATCAGGTATTTTAAATTTCTTAATTTCTGGACTGATCAATCTAACTTTCTTGATATTGTTAGGGACTGCTGGGAAAGGAATGTAGAAGGCAACAGCATGTGGAAATTCCACCAGAAATTGAAGAGGTTATCCAACACTCTTAGTTCATGGTCCAGAGAAGAATTTGGAGATGTATTTAATAAAGTGAAGGACTATGAACATAAGGTGCAAGCTGCTGAAGAAAAACTTATCCAGGACCAAACTGATAGTAACAGAACTGCAGTGCATGAGCTTAATGCTGAGTATATCAGGTTTCTGAAGCTAGAGGATTCTATATTGAAGCAGAAGGCACAACTACAATGGTTCAAAGAAGGGGATGCCAATACCAAATACTTTCATTCACTGATAAGAGGGAGAAGAAGAAGGTTATTCATCCACAAACTTTTGAATGATGAAGGAGAGTGCATACAGGGAGACAATGCCATAGCAACAGCTGCTTGTGATTACTTTCAGAATATATTTACAGGGGAGAACAGGATTATCAATGAGGAGGCTTTGGACTGCATACACAGGAGAGTCAACCAGGCACAAAATGAGAGGCTCACTGCCATGCCTTCATTGGAGGAATTGAAAGATGTTGTCTTTTCAATGAATCCAAATTCAGCAGCTGGTCCGGATGGGATGAATGGTAATTTCTATCAGAACTGCTGGCATATCATTAAACATGATCTATTTGAGGTAATCCAAGCCTTCTTTTGTGGACAAATGATACCTAAATATTTTTCCCACTCTTGCATTGTGCTATTGCCTAAAGTGAGCAACCCTACTAAATTGAAGGAATTCAGACCTATTAGTCTAAGCAACTTCATTAGCAAGATCATTTCTAAACTCTTAAGTAGTAGATTGGGCCCCATCCTACCTGAATTGATCTCCCCTAATCAATCTGGTTTTGTGAAAGGTAGGAGTATCTCTGAAAATATCATGTTGGCGCAAGAAATGATTCATCAGATTAAAAAGCCTAACATAGGTAGCAATGTGATTATCAAGCTAGACATGGCTAAAGCTTATGATAGGGTACAATGGTCTTATACATGTCTAGTATTGAGGAAAATGGGGTTCAGTGAATGCTTTATAGACATGGTCTGGAGGATTATGGCTAACAACTGGTACTCTATTATTATCAATGGTAAGAGGTATGGTTTCTTCAAATCATCTAGAGGACTCAAACAAGGTGATCCCCTTTCCCCTGCACTATTTATTTTAGGTGCAGAAGTTCTGTCCAGATCTCTCAACAGACTTCATAATCATCCTGATTATCATGGTTTTTTCATGGAAAGAAAAGGCCCACAGGTAAACCATTTGAGTTTTGCAGATGATATTATACTCTTCACTTCTGGGAGACAAAAGACCTTACAACTGGTCATGCAAACCTTGAATGTGTATGAGGAAACATCAGGCCAGCAGGTAAATAAGGACAAAAGCCATTTCATTATACACTCTAGTACTTTCACTAGTACTAGAGATAGAATCAAAAAGGTAACAGGTTATAAACAGAAAGAAGGAATTACTACCTACCTGGGTTGCCCTTTATTTGCTGGCAGATCCAGGGTCATATATTTCTCTGATCTCATTAACAAGGTTCTTCACAGAATTACAGGCTGGCAGGTAAAGATACTAAGCTATGGAGGTAAAGCAATTTTGATCAAGCATGTACTACAATCTCTGCCCATTCATCTTCTATCTGCAGTCACTCCCCCTGTTACAGTTCTCAAACAGATACAAAGCATCATTGCAGATTTCTTCTGGGGATGGAGAAATGAGAAGAAAAAATATCACTGGTCCTCATGGAAGAATTTAAGCTTCCCAATTGAAGAAGGTGGAATAGGATTTAGGAATCTGGCAGATGTCTGCAAAGCTTTCCAATATAAGCAATGGTGGGTTTTCAGATCTAAACAAACTCTCTGGGGAGATTTTCTGAAAGCAAAATACTGCCGGAGATCCAACCCCATTAGCAAGAAATGGGATACAGGAGAATCACCAGCTTGGAAACACCTCATGCACAACAAACTGAAGGTGGAAGAGAATATACAGTGGAAAATCAACACTGGGAACTGCTCCTTCTGGTGGGATAACTGGTTGGGAGTTGGCCCCCTTGCCAGGTTCTCTAGACACAGTCACAGGCTCAACAACAAAAAAGTTGCAGATTTTTGGATAAATGGGCAATGGAACTACAGATTGCTGACTCAACAAGCTCCTAGCTGCCAGCTTGCGAACATTTTAGCAACAGAAATTCATATCCAGTATGGCAAATCTGATCAGGCTATTTGGACCCTTACTAATGATGGAAAATTTACTTGTTCTTCAGCTTGGAATGTCATCAGAGAGAAAAGGGAGAAATCTAAATTCAATACTCTAATGTGGCATAGGAGTATTCCTTTTAAATCATCCTTTCTTTTATGGAGAGCATTGCGAGGTAAGTTACCAACTAATGACAAACTAATTAGTTTTGGCAAAGAGCCAGTTCAGTGTTTTTGTTGTAACAGGCCTGGCATGGACAACATAGAGCACATCTTCAACAAAGGACAGTTTGCTGCTTATGTTTGGAGGAGTTTTGCTGCAGCAGCTGGGATTACTACAGACCATACCTCACTGCCTCAATTAATCAGCCAATGGTGGTCAGCAAAATTCAACAATGATGCTCACAAACTGTTATTGCAGGCTGTACCAATCTTCATTTGCTGGAACCTATGGAAGAATAGGTGTGCTAGCAAATATGGGGGTAAAATCTCAAATGTAAGCAGGGTCAAATATGCTGTCTATAAGGACTGTTACAAGCTCCTAAACACAGTATTTCCCTACGTTAAATGGCCATCGAATTGGACAGAGTTGATCTTAATGGGGGAAAGATGCAGTCATGATGCGAAAGTGATCCTCGTCAGGTGGAAAAAGCCTCCAGAATTGTGGGTAAAGATCAACACAGATGGCAGTGCACTGGAGAACCCAGGAAAGATAGGAGCGGGAGGTATTTTGAGAGACCACACAGGGAGAATGGTGCTAGCATTTGCCACTCCTTTGGGAGATGGAACCAGCATTCAAGCAGAAGTAGAGGCAGCTCTGTTTGGACTGTCCTGGTCGCTGGAAATGGGCTACAAAAATATTATCTTAGAAGCTGACTCACAATTATTAGTTGCGTGGATAATGAACAGAGTACAACATCCTTGGAGCATCGACAATCAACTAAGGAAGCTTCAGCAGCTAATTGGACAGATTAAACAGTTCAAATGTAATCATATATACCGAGAAGCCAACTGTGCTGCTGATTCATTATCGAAACATAGCCATAAAATTACTAGCCCTCAAGTATATTTCAACAGCCAACAACTACCTAAGGAGACAAAGGCATATCACCAATTACATATGCAAGAAGTGACCAACTTCAGGAGAAGGAAGACAAAGAGAATCAAGGAACCTCCGTGAATCTCGCTTAGACTTCACCTTAACTATAGCCGGGGCTATAGTTCTTTTGACTCATTTCCTTTAGTTTCTCTTCCTTGTAAGGGGAGAGTCTCCCTTATTTAAGTTTTCCTAGTATAATTGTATCGAGAGAAGTCCTCTCGTTAGGTACTTAGTATTAGGTTTACATCTCTTAGTATGGGGAGGAGTCGACTTTCCTTTATAGGTTAGTTGACTCCGGAACCATCTTAGGACTGGAGGTTAGGTTTATGTCCCCCTCCTTGTACTTGTTCTTGTTTCTATTTATGCTAAGGCTTGGGGGTGTTGCTAAGCCCCTAACCCCCTCAAGGGTCGTTCAAATAAAAAAAAAAAAACCTAAACCCAAACACTAAACCCTAAACCCTAAATCCTAAACTCTAAACCATAAACCCTAACCTAAAACTGGAAACCCGAAACCCTAAACCCTAAACTCTAAACCTTAACCCTAAAACCTAAACACTAAAAATAAACCCAAACTCCTAAAACCTAAACCCTAAACCCTAAACCCTAAATCGACAACCCAAAACTCTAAACCCTAAAACAAAATCCTTCAACCCTAACCCCTATACACTAAACCATGAACCCTAAACCATAAAACCTATATGCTAAACCCTAAACACTAATCCCTAAACCTAAACCCTCAACCCTAAACCCTAAACCCTAATTCCTAAACTCTAAACACTAAACCTTAACCCTAAACCCTTAACCATAAACCCTAAACTATAAACCTTAAACCTTATACATTAAACCCAAAACCCTAAATCCTCAACCCTAAACTTGGAACCCTATACATTATACACTAAATCCTTAACCATAAACTCTAAAACCTAAACCTTAAGCCCAAAACACTAAATCGTAAACCCTAAACCTAATCCCTACACCATAAAACCTAAATCCTTAACTCTAAACCCTAAACCCTAACCCAAAACTCGAAACCCAAAACCCTAAACACTAAACCCTAAACACTAACCCTAAAACCTAAACCCTAACACTAAACCCTAAACCCTATAACATAAACCCTAAACCCTAACTCCAAAACCCTAAACCCTAAATCCTAAACTCTAAACCCTAAACCCTAAACTCTAAATCCTAAATCCTAAACCTTAAACCCTAAACCCTAAACCCAAAACTTGGAACCCTATACACTATACACTAAACCCTAAATCCTAAACCCAAAACTCTAAACCGTAAATGCTAAACCCAAAAACATAAATCCTAAACCCTAAATCAAATCCCTAAACCCTAAATACTATACTTTACCATAAACCAAAACTACAAACCTGAAGCACTAAACACTAAATGAAAAAACCTAGACCCTAAATCGTAAACTGAAAACCTTAAACCCAAAACCACATAACCTTACACGCTAAACCCTAGACCTTAAACCCTAAACTATAATCCTTAAACCCAAAACCACATAACCCTAAACCCTATATCTTAAACCCAAAACCACATAACCCTAAACCCTATATCTTAAACCCTAAACCACAAACGTTAAACCCTAAACTGTAAACCCTAACCCTAAACCGTCAATCCTAAACCCTAATCCCTAACCCAAAATAATTAATCCTAAATGCTAAACCTTAACCCTAAAACCTAAACTCTAACACTAAAGCTTAAACCCTAAAACATAAACCCTAAACCCTCTCCCTTAAACTCTAAACCTACAACCTGAAACCCTAACCCTAAACTATTAATCTAAACCTACAACCATACACCCTAAACCCTAACCCTAAACCATTAATCCTAAACCCTAAACCTAAACACTAAACTCCAAACCCTAAACCCTAAACCTAAACCATAAAACTTAAATGCTAAACGGAAACCTCTAACCCTAAACTTAAACCCTAATTCCTTAACTCTAAACCCTAAACCATAAACCCTAAACCCTAACCCTAAATCCTAAACGCTAAATACTAAATAGTATATCTTAAACCCTAAACCCTAAACCCTAAAATCTAAACCCAAAATTGAAAACCCTAGACCATAGACCCTAAACCCTAAACCTAAAACCCAAACTCTAAACCTTAAACACTAAACCCTAAATGAAAAAAAACTAGACCCTAAACTGTAAACTGAAAAACCTAAACCCTACACTCTAGACCCTAGACCTTAAACCCTAAACTATAAACCTAAACCCAAAACCGCTTTACCATAAACCCTAAACCCTAAACCCTATACCTCCAACCCGAAACCATAAAACTTAAACCCTAAACTCTAAACCCTAACCCTTAACCATCTATCCTAAACCCTAATCCCTAACCCTAAATAATTAATCCTAAATCTTAAACCTTAACCCGATAAACCTAAACCCTAACACTAAATCATAAACCCTAAACCTAATCCCTAAACACTAAACCATAAATCCAAAACTCTAAACCATAATCAATCTCGCTCAAAATTCAGAATCTGAAGAGGAAGAGTCAGAATGTAATTGCAATGGTGCATTTTGCCTCTGTGACAGTAAAACCATTAGTGTTATCTCTGAAAAGACTGCAGAAACACACTTTTCTACTATCGAGCATATTCAAGATGAGGAATCTAGGAGAAACTATCTCCTTGAATTGCAGAAATTGGTCATTAGGCAAAAGGAAGAAAAGCCTAAAGTAATTCCTTTAAGCATGAAACAAATTATGAACAAGTTCGACTCCAAAAAGAAAGAACCTTCGGTTGAGGAACTTAGAAGAGAAGTTAATTCTCTTAAAGAAGAAATGAAAGGAATTAAGTCTAGACTTCATAAAATTGAAATGGAAGCTATTACAGAAAAAACTTCTTAAGGAAGTCAGAAATAAAGAAGGAACCTCTAAGGCAATCGCTTCTGATAATGAAGAACAAGAGCAGGAGTCGGACAGCGAAGCAGGTATCCTACCTATTATCAAAATTAGAACTTAGAGTTCTCATATTTTAATTAAATTAGTTGTTAATGACAATTTGACTCTTAACAAGATTGCTTTGTCAAACAGTTGTGCAGATAGAAATTGCATTATCGAAGGATTAATTCCTACTAAGTACCTTACCAAAGGGACTACAAAATTATACAGCGCCACAGGTGAACGTATAATTATAGATTATAAGTTATTTGATGCTCATATTTGCAATAATGGTATTTGCCTCAAAACTGATTCTCTAATTACAAAAAACATTAATGAAGAAATTATTTTAAGAATACCATTTATTACTCAAATAAAACCTTATATTTCTGATTTTGATTCTATCAAACCAAAAATTTTAGTAAAAGAAATTTCATTTCCTTTTATTAAAACTGTTCCTCAAGAAGAAAGTAAATTTTTACATAAACAAACTGCTTTTAGAATTAATCTAATTTCTAATCAGATTTGTTTTCTCAAAGAAAATATAAAAATTAAGAAAATTGAGCAAATTTTAAAAACCCCGGGAATGGTAGCTAAGATTGACAATTTGCAAAAGAATTTTGAAAAAGAAATTTGCTCTGAATTTCCAAATGCATTTTGGGCCAAAAAAGCCCATACTGTTGATCGGAACTTATATTGATGGATTCAATGAAAAGGCCATTTCTACGAAAGCTAGGCCCATTCAGATGAATCACGATTTAATGGAAATTTGCAAAAGGGAGATTAATACTCTGTTAGAAAATAACATTATTAGGCCCTCTAAATCCCCGTGCAGTTGTTCAGCATTTTATGTTAACAATGCAGCAGAGAAAGAAAGAGGCTCGCCCAGACTAGTTATTAATTATAAACCATTAAACTCTGTTTTGAAATGGATTAGATATCCTATTCCTAACAAAAGAGATCTTTTAAAAAGAACTTTTAAAGCAAATATTTATAGTAAATTTGATATGAAATCAGGTTTTGGCAAATACAGATTTCTGAAAAAGATAAATATAAAACTGCTTTCAATGTCCCTTTTGGATAATATGAATGGAATGTTATGCCTTTTGGACTTAAAAATGCCCCTTCTGAGTTTCAAAATATCATGAACTCTATTTTTAATTATATTAGCCATATTTCAATTGTTTTTATTGATGATGTGTTAATCTTTTCTGAGGACATAGATTCTCATTTCAAACACTTAAATATTTTCTTCAAAATATTTAAACATAATGGTCTTGTGGTTAGCGCCAAACAGATTAAGCTTTTTCAAACAAAAATCAGATTTCTAGGTCATGATTTATATCAAGGCACATATAAACCTATTTGCAGAGCCATTGAGTTTTTAGATAAATTCCCTGACGTTATTACTGACAAAACCCAATCGCAAAGGTTTTTAGGCAGTCTCAATTATGTTGCAGACTTTATTCCAAAGGTTAGACAAGTATGTAAGCCCCTTTATGACAGGCTTAAGAAAACGCCCGTTCCTTGGGCTAAGGAACAAACCACTGCTATTGTCAAGATTAAAGAAATGGTTAAAAGTTTGCCTTGTTTAGGTATTCCTAATCCGTGCTTTTATGATCGTTGACCGATGCTTGGACATCGGTTATGGAGGGATTTTCAAGCAAAAGAGAACACCTGAAAGTCAAGAACAATTAGTTCATTTTACCTCAGGAGTTTGGAATTCCGCCTAGAAAAACTATAGTACTATTAAAAAGGAATTTCTCACTATAGTCCTTTGCATTACTAAGTTTCAGGATGATTTGATTAATAAATTTTTTTTGCTTAAAGTAGATTGTAAATCTGCTAAAGAGACTCTTCAAAAGGATGTTAAAAATCTTGTTTCTAAACAGATATTTGCTAGATGGCAAGCCTTATTATCTAGCTTTGATTTTCAGGTTGAATATATCAAAGGAGAAGAAAACTCTCTCCCAGATTTTCTAACTAGAGAATTTTTGCAAGGAAAATCATGAGCCAGCCATGCGGCCAGGATTTAATACAAACAGTCCTTTCAAAGAAAAGGGAAAAGAGTCAGACAAGAAGCCATCAGCTTCACCATTTGCGATCCAGCCATCCATGAATAGCCCAAATAAGTTTTCAGCTCTTGCAAGCTTACCTCCCATAAATGCTCCTTATGCTATAAGCCCTTTTCCACAGCTACTACCTAGCTCATCCTTTTCAAACCTTTTGATTCTAAAGAAACCTTTTTCTAAAGAATCCGAACCATGTTCCTTTTCTCCATCAGGAAAACCTAGATTTTCCTCTCCTCAAACTAAAGATTCTTACACTATGAAAGCTCCTGAAAGCTTTAAAGAAGTTGTTTCTCCTGCTCATAATAAACCTAAAGAACGTGAAGTCTTTGATGTTGTAACTTTGCAGGTCAACCCAATCCTTGCCCTTGACAAGGAATTTGAAAACTATGAGGTTAAGCATCTGCTTAAACCTTGTTACACCAACAGGAATTATGTGGATACAGAAAATCCATTGAAAACCAGAAAATATTATGAATTCATTCATGTTGATACAGGTTCCATTGAAGTGGAGCATAAACTAAGTCATGATTCAGATCCAGATAGCATTGCCTATTCGAAATTTACAATCAAAGTACCCTGAGAAATTGGTGGGATAATTATCTCACTGATCAAAATAGGCGTAGATTCTTGGTGTCAGAATAACGAAAGTAGTTGTTAAAACTGAAGAAGGAATAAGTATCTCTTCATAAGTAGTTTATGAAGATGCTACTGCCACTCTGCTTTATAGCATAGCAAAGCATTTCGTGGGAGAACCACGTCTTTTCCAAGATAGAAGTCTTGAAATCCTTAATAATCTATACTGCAAGAAATTGACAGATTTCAGATGGTACAAAGACATGTTTCTAAATAAGGTCATGATAAGATCTGATTGTAATAATGATTATTGGAAAGAACGCTTTATCAGCGGATTACCTACTCATTTCGCTGAAAAGGTCAGATAAAAAATAAGAGATAGATGTGAAGGAAAAATCTCGTATTCTCAATTAGCATACGGAGATCTTATCAGCATCATTAATGTTGTTGCAATGGAACTTTGCACTGATCTTAAGCTGAAGGAACAACTTAAAAAGGATCAGAAGACTTCATATGCAGAACTTGGAGGTTTTTATTAGGATTTTGGATTTCCTTTGTTACAACCTCCTTGTGCTAGGAAAGCAGGGAAAAAGGAAAGAACTAGTGGGCAATATAAGAAAAGATCTTCAAAGAAAAGAGGAGATTTCGTAGAGAAATCTAAAAAGAAAAGGAAGCATACTTCCAAAGAATCTTCTTCAGAAGACACATGCTGGACATGTGGCAAAAAGGGTCACAGATCTAACAAGTGTCCCAGAAATAAGAAAAAGAAGAAGAAAGTTAATCTTCTAGAAGTTGATGAAGAAATGAAACAGAAGCTCTTTTCTATCATTGAGGAAGAAGAACCTGAAACAGAATACTCTTCATCTGAAGAAGAAAGCAATGATGAATTTATAATATTCTTAAATGGTTCTTTAGGAATAGACGAATTTTGTAAATCATTTTCCTTTTTGGAAATAGATATATTAACTGTGTTAACAACATGCTGTCTATTATCCATGGAGAGAGAATGCCTCTGACTATACTAATGATACGATAAAAAGTAACTTAGCCTTCTGGTAAAGATATCAACTAAGTATACAACATGAGATCTCAAATTCTTAAGACGTAATAAGGGATTCATGCTAGGATATTACATTAAGAATCCACTATCGCTATTAATAATGCTCTTAAAACTATCAAGTTGTTAATTTCTGCTGATATTGATAGATATAGGAAAGAATTTAAATTCCTTCATATTGGATTGGTACAAGTCGCTGTTAAACCTCTTTTCCGTAAAGGTTTGAATATTCCTATTTGTCTGCTTCTTAGAGATGATAGACTTCTTAATTTTGATGATTCTCTGTTAGGAGTTTTAGAAAGTAATCTTGCTTATGGACCAGTTTACTTTAACTGTTATCCTAATTTTACTGTTGATATTCATGATCCGAATATTATTGATACTTTGACACTTAATGTCAAGACTAAGAACATGAATAGTAAAATAGATACTAGAGAAATAGTTGTAATATATCGGGTATATTATAAGCTAATGAAGACCACTATAGCCCCAAAGGCTATAGCTTCTAGTGTGAAAGGCGTAACTATGCTTATGGAAGCAAACCAAGAGCATAGTACTACTTTTGTCCCTAGGCTCCTTAAATGGACTGATATTTTAGCTGATGAAGAATGGAAATTTGATTCCATTACGAATCCTTCACCCCTTCAACCTGAGACTTCACAGTTAGACTGGGTTATCCAATTCCCTGATGGATGTATTAACCTTAAGTTTTTAAGATCCAGCTCTTTTAGCCAAGCTTCTTCAAGTAGAAGAATGTCTTCGGCAAGACCTTCTTCTTTTCAACCCCGGGAAGAGGAAGAAGATAGTATTAGTCAGCCTGACCATAGAAAGCTTCATGGAGTAGATTTCTCTCAGACTATTCCTAAAGTTTACTATAAAGAGACTTTGGGAAGCCCCACTGCCAGTGATATGAAACCTATTCATAAAAGAAAAGATTCCATTAGAGTTCTCACTTCCGATGAGGAATTCTTCCCCAACAAAAAGAAATTACACGATTGGTGGAAATCTCCAGAACATAAGCAAAAGGTAGATAGGTATAAAGCTACCTATACTTTGGAAAAAAGAACCTCTTTTAGAGATAAGTGGTTCAAAGATATGAAAAGATTCAAAACTGAAATTGAGTTTTTTAAATGGTTTGAATATTCTGGACAAATCGATGATAAACAGTCATCTCTTCAGGTCCTTATCAATAAGTGGTACACCAAAGAACAAGTGGTTGAAAGTGTTACTCCCCCTCTTGAAGGACTTAGTATTCCTTATCGAAAGGAGGTTCTAAAAGCTGCACCTTTAAAACAAACCCATAGAAAAGGAATCAGTCTTGATAATAGCTGGAGACCTTAATAATGTTTTGGAACAGAACAATTATACCAACCAAGTTCTCCATGTGATATCCCAGCAAATTGAGGAACATAAAGGAGATAACTTCAAAGGACTTAGTCAGATTGCTGATAAACCTAGTGCTTCTAAAGTTAGCCCTCAGATTGAGACTAAGCCTATCTTTAAAATCCCTAAATTCTCCAAAGAAAACTTTCATAAGCTATCCAAAGAGTTTAGCCATTCCAATGAACTGCTTGACAGGATAAATGATCAGTTATCTAGACTCAACATTACTCAAGGTAATCAGCTTAGAACTCTGTTAGAAAGACACCCTAACAAAAGAAATTATTATTCTAGACCTTCTTTCCTTGATTTTCAATTTGAGGAAAACGTTCTCTATCCAGCGTCTGCTGCAGATGGTTCTAGCTTGACTGAATGGAATATAGATGGTATGGCCGAAGGTCAGATTTATTCTAAGCTCCAAGAAATGGGGATGAACATCACCGCATACAAAATGAAAGGTGCTGGTGATAAGGAAGCTGCCAATATGATTATTGCAGGTTTTACTGGTACCCTGAGAAATTGGTGGGATAATTATCTCACTGATCAAAATAGGGCAAAGATTCTTGGTGCTGTAACAACGAAAGTAGTTGTTAAAACTGAAGAAGGAACAAGTATCTCTTCAGAATTAGTTTATGAAGATGCTACTACCACTCTGCTTTATAGCATAGCAAAGCATTTCGTGGGAGAACCACATCTTTTCCAAGATAGAAGTCTTGAAATCCTTAATAATCTATACTGCAAGAAATTGACAGATTTCAGATGGTACAAAGACATGTTTCTAAATAAGGTCAGGATAAGATCTGATTGTAATAATGATTATTGGAAAGAACACTTTATCAGCGGATTACCTACTCATTTCGCTGAAAAGGTCAGATAAAAAATAAGAGATAGATATGAAGGAAAAATCCCGTATTCTCAATTAGCATACGGAGATCTTATCAAAGATCATTAATGTTGTTGCAATGGAACTTTGCACCGATCTTAAGTCAAGGAACAACTTAAAAAGGATCAGTAGACTTCATATGCAGAACTTGGAGGTTTTTATTAGGATTTTGGATTTCCTTTGTTAAAACCTCCTTTTGCTAGGAAAGCAGGGAAAAAGGAAAGAACTAGTGGGCAATATAAGAAAAGATCTTCAAAGAAAAGAGGAGATTTCGTAGAGAAATCTAAAAAGAAAAGGAAGCATACTTCCAAAGAATCTTCTTCAGAAGACACATGCTGGACATGTGGCAAAAAGGGTCACAGATAGAACAAGTGTCCCAGAAATAAGAAAAAGAAGAAGAAAGTTAATTTTCTAGAAGTTGATGAAGAAATGAAACAGAAGCTCTTTTCTATCATTGAGGAAGAAGAATCTGAAACAGAATACTCTTCATCTGAAGAAGAAAGCGATGATGAATTTATCAATCTCGCTCAAAATTCCGAATCTAAAGAGAAAGAGTCAGAATGTAATTGCAATGGTGCATTTTGCCTCTGTGATAGTAAAACAATTAGTGTTATCTCTGAAAAGACTGCATAAATACTCTTTTCTACTATCGAGCATATTCAAGATGAGGAAGCTAGGAGAAACTATCTCTTTGAATTGCAGAAATTGGTCATTAGGCAAAAGGAAGAAAAGCCTAAAGTAATTCCTTTCAGCATGAAACAAATTATGAACATGTTCGACTCCAAAAAGGAAGAACCTTCGGTTGAGGAACTTAGAAGAGAAGTTAATTCTCTTAAAGATGAAATGAAAGGAATTAAGTCTAGACTCCATAAAATTAAAATTGAAGCTATTACAGAAAAACTTCTTAAGGAAATCAGAAATAAAGAAGGAACCTCTAAGGCAATCGCTTCTGATAATGAAGAACAAGAGCAGGACTCGGACAGCGAAGCAGGTATCCATGCTATTACCAAAATTAGACCTCAGAGTTCTCATATTTTAATTAAATTAGTTTTTAATGATAATTTGACTCTTAACAAGATTGCTTTGTTAGACAGTGGTACAGATAGAAATTGCATTATTGAAGGATTAATTCCTACTAAGTACCTTACCAAAGGGCCTACAAAATTATACAGCACCACAGGTGAACGTATAATTATAGATTAGAAGTTATTTGATGCTCATATTTGCAATAATGGTATTTGCCTCAAAAATGATTTTGTAATTACAAAAAACATTAATGAAGAAATTATTTTAGGAATACCATTTATTACTCAAATAAAACCTTATATTTCTGATTTTGATTCTATCAAAACAAAAATTTTAGGAAAAGAAATTTCATTTCCTTTTATTAAAACTCTTCTCAAGAAGAAAGTAAACTTTTACATAAACAAACTACTTTTAGAATTAATCTAATTTCTAATTAGATTTATTTTCTCAAAGAAGATATAAAAATTAATAAAATTGAGCAAATTTTAAAAACCCTGGGAATGGTAGCTAAGATTGACAATTTGCGAAAGACATTTGAAAAAGAAATTTGCTCTAAATTTCCAAATTCATTTTGGGCCAAAAAGCCCATACTGTTGATCTTCCTTATATTGATGGATTCAATGAAAAGGCCATTTATACGAAAGCTAGGCCCATTCAGATGAATCACGATTTAATGGAAATTTGCAATAGGGAGATTAATACTCTTTTAGAAAATAACATTATTAGGCCCTCTAAATCCCCGTGGAGTTGTTCAACATTTTATGTTAACAATGCAGCAGAGAAAGAAAGAGGCTCGCCCAGACTAGTTATTAATTATAAACCATTAAACTCTCTTTTGAATTGAATTAGATATCCTATTCCTAACAAAAGAGATCTTTTAAAAAGAACTTTTAAAGCAAATATTTATAGTAAATTTGATATGAAATCATGATTTTGGCAAATACTGATTTCTGAAAAAGATAAATATAAAACTGCTTTCAATGTCCCTTTTGGATAATATGAATGGAATGTTATGCCTTTTGGACTTAAAAATGCCCCTTCTGAGTTTCAAAATATCATGAACTCTATTTTTAATCATATCAGCCATATTTCAATTGTTTATATTGATGATATGTTAATCTTTTCTGAGGACATAGATTCTCATTTCAAACACTTTTATTCTAAAGAAACCTTTTTCTAAAGAATCCGAACCATGTTCCTTTTCTCCATCAGGAAAACCTAGATTTTTTCCTTCTCACAATTTTATTCAAACTGCAATGGAAGCAAACATACACGAGAAAACATTACAATAGAAAAATTCTAAAAAAATCAGTCTAAATTTTTCTATAGCCTCTTGTATTCTATTGTAATGTTTTCTCGTGGATGTTTGCTTCCATTGCAGTTTGAATAAAATTGTGAGGGTATGCAAATGATCAACCTGCCATTCAAATGGAGATAGAACTTTTTTGATTGTAAATTTCGAATAGGCAATGCTATCCGGATCTGAATCATGACTTAGTTTATGCTCCACTTCAATGGAACCTGTATCAACAAGAATGAATTCATAATATTTTCTGGTTTTCAATGGATTTTCTGTATCCACATAATTCCTGTTGGTGTAACAAGGTTTAAGCACATGCTTAACCTCATAGTTTTCAAATTCCTTGTCAAGGGCAAGGATTGGGTTGACTTGAAAAGTTACAACATCAAAGGCTTCACGTTCTTTAGGTTTATTATGAGCAGGAGAAACAACTTCTTTAAAGCTTTCAGGAGCTTTCATAGTTTAAGAATCTTTAGTTTGAGGAGAGGAAATTCTAGGTTTTCCTGATGGAGAAAAGGAACATGGTTCGGATTCTTTAGAAAAAGGTTACTTTAGAATCAAAGGGTTTGAAATGAGAATCTATGTCCTCAGAAAAGATTAACATATCATCAATATAAAAAATTGAAATATGACTGATATGATTAAAAATAGAGTTCATGATATTTTGAAACTCAGAAGGGGCATTTTTAAGTCCAAAAGGCATAACATTCCATTCATATTGTCCAAAAGGGACATTGAAAGCAGTTTTATATTTATCTTTTTCAGAAATCTGTATTTGCTAAAATCCTAATTTCATATCAAATTTACTATAAATATTTGCTTTAAAAGTTCTTTTTAAAAGATCTCTTTTGTTAGGAATAGGATATCTAATCCATTGTAAAACAGAGTTTAATGGTTTATAATTAATAACAAGTCTGGGCGAGCTTCTTTTTTTCTCTGCTGCATTGTTAACATAAAATGCTAAACAACTCCATGGGAATTTAGAGGGCCTAATCATGTTATTTTCTAAAAGAGTATTAATCTCCCTTTTGCAAATTTCCATTAAATCGTGATTCATCTGAATGGGCCTAGCTTTCGTAGAAATGGCCTTTTCATTGAATCCATCAATATAAGGAAGATCAACAGTATGGGCTTTTCTGGCCCAAAATGCATTTGGAAATTCAGAGCAAATTTCTTTTTCAAAAGTCTTTTGCAAATTGTCAATCTTAGCTACCATTCCCGGGGTTTTTAAAATTTGCTCAATTTTCTTAATTTTTATATCTTCTTTGAGAAAACAAATCTGATTAGAAATTAGATTAATTCTAAAAGCAGTTTGTTTATGTAAAAATTTACTTTCTTCTTGAGAAAGAGTTTTAATAAAAGGAAATGAAATTTCTTTTCCTAAAATTTTTGTTTTGATAGAATCAAAATCAGAAATATAAGGTTTTATTTGAGTAATAAATGGTATTCCTAAAATAATTTCTTCATTAATGTTTTTTGTAATTACAAAATCATTTTTGAGGCAAATACCATTATTGCAAATATGAGCATCAAATAACTTATAATCTACAATTATACGTTCACCTGTGGCGCTGTATAATTTTGTAGTCCCTTTGGTAAGGTACTTAGTAGGAATTAATCCTTCGATAATGCAATTTCTATTTGCACCACTGTCTAACAAAGTAATCTTGTTAAGAGTCAAATTGTCATTAACAACTAATTTAATTAAAATATGAGAACTCTGAGGTCTAATTTTGGTAATAGCATGGATACCTGCTTCGTTGTCGGAGTCCTGCTCTTGTTCTTCATTATCAGAAGCGATTGCCTTAGAGGTTCCTTCTTTATTTCTGACTTCCTTAAGAAGTTTTTCTGTAATAGCTTCAATTTCAATTTTATGGAGTCTAGACTTAATTCCTTTCATTTCTTAAGAGAATTAACTTCTCTTCTAAGTTCCTCAACCGAAGGTTCTTCCTTTTTGGAGTCGAACTTGTTCATAATTTGTTTCATGCTGAAAGGAATTACTTTAGGCTTTTCTTCCTTTTGCCTAATGACCAATTTCTGCAATTCAAAGAGATAGTTTCTCCTAGCTTACTCATCTTGAATATGCTCGATAGTAGAAACGAGTGTTTCTGCAGTCTTTTCAGAGATAACACTAATGGTTTTACTATCACAGAGGCAAAATGCACCATTTTAATTACATTCTGACTCTTCCTCTTTAGATTCTGAATTTTGAGCGAGATTGATAAATTCATCATCGCTTTCTTCTTCGGATGAAGAGTATTCTGTTTCAGATTCTTCTTCCTCAATGATAGAAAAGAGCTTCTGTTTCATTTCTTCATCAACTTCTAGAAGATTAACTTTCTTCTTCTTATTCTTATTTCTGGGACAGTTGTTAGATCTGTGACCCTTTTTGCCACATGTCCAGCATGTGTCTTCTGAAGAAGATTCTTTGGAAGTATGCTTCCTTTTCTTTTTAGATTTCTCTTCGAAATCTCTTATTTTCTTTGAAGATCTTTTCTTATACTGCCCAGTAGTTCTTTCCTTTTTCCTTGCTTTCCTAGCAGACCCTAAACCATTAATCCTAAACCTACAACCCTACACCTTAAACCCTAACCCTAAACCATTAATCCTAAACCCTAAACCCCAAATTCCAAACTGTAAATCTTAAACCTTGACCCCTAAACCCTAAAACTATAACCTGAAATTCTAAACCCTAAAACCAAAAGCCTTAACCCTCAACCCTATACCCTAAATAATAAAACCTAAACTCCAAACCCTAAACCATAAACGCTAAAACCTATATGCTAAACCCTAAACCTTAATCCCTACAGCTAAACCTTTAACCCTAAACCGAAAACCCTAAACCCTAATTCCTAAACTCTAAACCCTAAATGTAAACCCTAAACCCTAACCCTAAACCCTAAACCCTAAATACCAAACCCTAAACGCTAAGCCCTACACCATAGACCCTAAACCCTAAACCCTAAATACCAAACCCTAAACTCTAAGCCCTACACCATAGACTCTAAACCCTAACCCTAAACCCTAAATCCTAAGCCCTAAACCCTCAATCCTCAACCATAAACCCTAAAGCCTAAACCCTAAATCCTAAACCATAAACCCTAAAGCCTAAACCCTAAACCCAAAACCCAAAGCCCAGAACCTTAAACTCTAAACCATAAACCCTAAAACCTAACTGTAAACCCTAAATCCAAAACCCAAAATCCTAAACCCTAAACACTAAACTCTAAACCATAAAGCCTAAACCCTAAACCTCTTAAAACTAGATTCTAAACCAAAAACCCTAACCCTAAACCATAAACTATAAACCCTAAACCCTAACACTAAACCCTAAACCCTAAACCCTAAACTCTGAACCCTAACCACCAATTCCAAAACATTAAACCTAAACCCTAACCTCAAACCCCAAACCCTAATCCCTAACCCAAAATAATTAATCCTAAATGCTAAACCTTAACCCTAAAACCTAAACTCTAACACTAAAGCTTAAACCCTAAAACATAAACCCTAAACCCTCTCCCTTAAACTCTAAACCTACAACCTGAAACCCTAACCCTAAACTATTAATCTAAACCTACAACCATACACCCTAAACCCTAACCCTAAACCATTAATCCTAAACCCTAAACCTAAACACTAAACTCCAAACCCTAAACCCTAAACCTAAACCATAAAACTTAAATGCTAAACGGAAACCTCTAACCCTAAACTTAAACCCTAATTCCTTAACTCTAAACCCTAAACCATAAACCCTAAACCCTAACCCTAAATCCTAAACCCTAAATACTAAATAGTATATCTTAAACCCTAAACCCTAAACCCTAAAATCTAAACCCAAAATTGAAAACCCTAGACCATAGACCCTAAACCCTAAACCTAAAACCCAAACTCTAAACCTTAAACACTAAACCCTAAATGAAAAAAAACTAGACCCTAAACTGTAAACTGAAAAACCTAAACCCTACACTCTAGACCCTAGACCTTAAACCCTAAACTATAAACCTAAACCCAAAACCGCTTTACCATAAACCCTAAACCCTAAACCCTATACCTCCAACCCGAAACCATAAAACTTAAACCCTAAACTCTAAACCCTAACCCTTAACCATCTATCCTAAACCCTAATCCCTAACCCTAAATAATTAATCCTAAATCTTAAACCTTAACCCTATAAACCTAAACCCTAACACTAAATCATAAACCCTAAACCTAATCCCTAAACACTAAACCATAAATCCAAAACTCTAAACCATAATCAATCTCGCTCAAAATTCAGAATCTGAAGAGGAAGAGTCAGAATGTAATTGCAATGGTGCATTTTGCCTCTGTGACAGTAAAACCATTAGTGTTATCTCTAAAAAGACTGCAGAAACACACTTTTCTACTATCGAGCATATTCAAGATGAGGAATCTAGGAGAAACTATCTCCTTGAATTGCAGAAATTGGTCATTAGGCAAAAGGAAGAAAAGCCTAAAGTAATTCCTTTAAGCATGAAACAAATTATGAACAAGTTCGACTCCAAAAAGAAAGAACCTTCGGTTGAGGAACTTAGAAGAGAAGTTAATTCTCTTAAAGAAGAAATGAAAGGAATTAAGTCTAGACTTCATAAAATTGAAATGGAAGCTATTACAGAAAAAACTTCTTAAGGAAGTCAGAAATAAAGAAGGAACCTCTAAGGCAATCGCTTCTGATAATGAAGAACAAGAGCAGGAGTCGGACAGCGAAGCAGGTATCCTACCTATTATCAAAATTAGAACTTAGAGTTCTCATATTTTAATTAAATTAGTTGTTAATGACAATTTGACTCTTAACAAGATTGCTTTGTCAAACAGTTGTGCAGATAGAAATTGCATTATCGAAGGATTAATTCCTACTAAGTACCTTACCAAAGGGACTACAAAATTATACAGCGCCACAGGTGAACGTATAATTATAGATTATAAGTTATTTGATGCTCATATTTGCAATAATGGTATTTGCCTCAAAAATGATTCTGTAATTACAAAAAACATTAATGAAGAAATTATTTTAAGAATACCATTTATTACTCAAATAAAACCTTATATTTCTGATTTTGATTCTATCAAACCAAAAATTTTAGTAAAAGAAATTTCATTTCCTTTTATTAAAACTGTTCCTCAAGAAGAAAGTAAATTTTTACATAAACAAACTGCTTTTAGAATTAATCTAATTTCTAATCAGATTTGTTTTCTCAAAGAAAATATAAAAATTAAGAAAATTGAGCAAATTTTAAAAACCCCGGGAATGGTAGCTAAGATTGACAATTTGCAAAAGAATTTTGAAAAAGAAATTTGCTCTGAATTTCCAAATGCATTTTGGGCCAAAAAAGCCCATACTGTTGATCGGAACTTATATTGATGGATTCAATGAAAAGGCCATTTCTACGAAAGCTAGGCCCATTCAGATGAATCACGATTTAATGGAAATTTGCAAAAGGGAGATTAATACTCTGTTAGAAAATAACATTATTAGGCCCTCTAAATCCCCGATGGTTGTTCAAAGATTTTATGTTAACAATGCAGCAGAGAAAGAAAGAGGCTCGCCCAGACTAGTTATTAATTATAAACCATTAAACTCTGTTTTGAAATGGATTAGATATCCTATTCCTAACAAAAGAGATCTTTTAAAAAGAACTTTTAAAGCAAATATTTATAGTAAATTTGATATGAAATCGTGTTTTGGCAAATACTGATTTACGAAAAGATAAATATAAAACTGCTTTCAATGTCCCTTTTGGATAATATGAATGGAATGTTATGCCTTTTGGACTTAAAAATGCCCCTTCTGAGTTTCAAAATATCATGAACTCTATTTTTAATTATATTAGCCATATTTCAATTGTTTTTATTGATGATGTGTTAATCTTTTCTGAGGACATAGATTCTCATTTCAAACACTTAAATATTTTCTTCAAAATATTTAAACATAATGGTCTTGTGGTTAGTGCCAAACAGATTAAGCTTTTTCAAACAAAAATCAGATTTCTAGGTCATGATTTATATCAAGGCACATATAAACCTATTTGCAGAGCCATTGAGTTTTTAGATAAATTCCCTGACGTTATTACTGACAAAACCCAATCGCAAAGGTTTTTAGGCAGTCTCAATTATGTTGCAGACTTTATTCCAAAGGTTAGACAAGTATGTAAGCCCCTTTATGACAGGCTTAAGAAAACGCCCGTTCCTTGGGCTAAGGAACAAACCACTGCTATTGTCAAGATTAAAGAAATGGTTAAAAGTTTGCCTTGTTTAGGTATTCCTAATCCAGATGCTTTTATGATCGTTGAGACTGATGCTTCAGACATCGGTTATGGAGGGATTTTCAAGCAAAAGAGAACACCTGAAAGTCAAGAACAATTAGTTCATTTTACCTCAGGAGTTTGGAATTCCGCCTAGAAAAACTATAGTACTATTAAAAAGGAATTTCTCACTATAGTCCTTTGCATTACTAAGTTTCAGGATGATTTGATTAATAAATTTTTTTTGCTTAAAGTAGATTGTAAATCTGCTAAAGAGACTCTTCAAAAGGATGTTAAAAATCTTGTTTCTAAACAGATATTTGCTAGATGGCAAGCCTTATTATCTAGCTTTGATTTTCAGGTTGAATATATCAAAGGAGAAGAAAACTCTCTCCTAGATTTTCTAACTAGAGAATTTTTGCAAGGAAAATCATGAGCCAGCCATGCGGCCAGGATTTAATACAAACAGTCCTTTCAAAGAAAAGGGAAAAGAGTCAGACAAGAAGCCATCAGCTTCACCATTTGCGATCCAGCCATCCATGAATAGCCCAAATAAGTTTTCAGCTCTTGCAAGCTTACCTCCCATAAATGCTCCTTATGCTATAAGCCCTTTTCCACAGCTACTACCTAGCTCATCCTTTTCAAACCTTTTGATTCTAAAGAAACCTTTTTCTAAAGAATCCGAACCATGTTCCTTTTCTCCATCAGGAAAACCTAGATTTTCCTCTCCTCAAACTAAAGATTCTTACACTATGAAAGCTCCTGAAAGCTTTAAAGAAGTTGTTTCTCCTGCTCATAATAAACCTAAAGAACGTGAAGTCTTTGATGTTGTAACTTTGCAGGTCAACCCAATCCTTGCCCTTGACAAGGAATTTGAAAACTATGAGGTTAAGCATCTGCTTAAACCTTGTTACACCAACAGGAATTATGTGGATACAGAAAATCCATTGAAAACCAGAAAATATTATGAATTCATTCATGTTGATACAGGTTCCATTGAAGTGGAGCATAAACTAAGTCATGATTCAGATCCAGATAGCATTGCCTATTCGAAATTTACAATCAAAGTACCCTGAGAAATTGGTGGGATAATTATCTCACTGATCAAAATAGGGCAGAGATTCTTGGTGCTGTAACAACGAAAGTAGTTGTTAAAACTGAAGAAGGAATAAGTATCTCTTCATAAGTAGTTTATGAAGATGCTACTGCCACTCTGCTTTATAGCATAGCAAAGCATTTCGTGGGAGAACCACGTCTTTTCCAAGATAGAAGTCTTGAAATCCTTAATAATCTATACTGCAAGAAATTGACAGATTTCAGATGGTACAAAGACATGTTTCTAAATAAGGTCATGATAAGATCTGATTGTAATAATGATTATTGGAAAGAACGCTTTATCAGCGGATTACCTACTCATTTCGCTGAAAAGGTCAGATAAAAAATAAGAGATAGATGTGAAGGAAAAATCTCGTATTCTCAATTAGCATACGGAGATCTTATCAGCATCATTAATGTTGTTGCAATGGAACTTTGCACTGATCTTAAGCTGAAGGAACAACTTAAAAAGGATCAGAAGACTTCATATGCAGAACTTGGAGGTTTTTATTAGGATTTTGGATTTCCTTTGTTACAACCTCCTTGTGCTAGGAAAGCAGGGAAAAAGGAAAGAACTAGTGGGCAATATAAGAAAAGATCTTCAAAGAAAAGAGGAGATTTCGTAGAGAAATCTAAAAAGAAAAGGAAGCATACTTCCAAAGAATCTTCTTCAGAAGACACATGCTGGACATGTGGCAAAAAGGGTCACAGATCTAACAAGTGTCCCAGAAATAAGAAAAAGAAGAAGAAAGTTAATCTTCTAGAAGTTGATGAAGAAATGAAACAGAAGCTCTTTTCTATCATTGAGGAAGAAGAACCTGAAACAGAATACTCTTCATCTGAAGAAGAAAGTAATGATGAATTTATAATATTCTTAAATGGTTCTTTAGGAATAGACGAATTTTGTAAATCATTTTCCTTTTTGGAAATAGATATATTAACTGTGTTAACAACATGCTGTCTATTATCCATGGAGAGAGAATGCCTCTGACTATACTAATGATACGATAAAAAGTAACTTAGCCTTACAGTAAAGATATCAACTAAGTATACAACATGAGATCTCAAATTCTTAAGACGTAATAAGGGATTCATGCTAGGATATTACATTAAGAATCCACTATCGCTATTAATAATGCTCTTAAAACTATCAAGTTGTTAATTTCTGCTGATATTGATAGATATAGGAAAGAATTTAAATTCCTTCATATTGGATTGGTACAAGTCGCTGTTAAACCTCTTTTCCGTAAAGGTTTGAATATTCCTATTTGTCTGCTTCTTAGAGATGATAGACTTCTTAATTTTGATGATTCTCTGTTAGGAGTTTTAGAAAGTAATCTTGCTTATGGACCAGTTTACTTTAACTGTTATCCTAATTTTACTGTTGATATTCATGATCCGAATATTATTGATACTTTGACACTTAATGTCAAGACTAAGAACATGAATAGTAAAATAGATACTAGAGAAATAGTTGTAATATATCGGGTATATTATAAGCTAATGAAGACCACTATAGCCCCAAAGGCTATAGCTTCTAGTGTGAAAGGCGTAACTATGCTTATGGAAGCAAACCAAGAGCATAGTACTACTTTTGTCCCTAGGCTCCTTAAATGGACTGATATTTTAGCTGATGAAGAATGGAAATTTGATTCCATTACGAATCCTTCACCCCTTCAACCTGAGACTTCACAGTTAGACTGGGTTATCCAATTCCCTGATGGATGTATTAACCTTAAGTTTTTAAGATCCAGCTCTTTTAGCCAAGCTTCTTCAAGTAGAAGAATGTCTTCGGCAAGACCTTCTTCTTTTCAACCCCGGGAAGAGGAAGAAGATAGTATTAGTCAGCCTGACCATAGAAAGCTTCATGGAGTAGATTTCTCTCAGACTATTCCTAAAGTTTACTATAAAGAGACTTTGGGAAGCCCCACTGCCAGTGATATGAAACCTATTCATAAAAGAAAAGATTCCATTAGAGTTCTCACTTCCGATGAGGAATTCTTCCCCAACAAAAAGAAATTACACGATTGGTGGAAATCTCCAGAACATAAGCAAAAGGTAGATAGGTATAAAGCTACCTATACTTTGGAAAAAAGAACCTCTTTTAGAGATAAGTGGTTCAAAGATATGAAAAGATTCAAAACTGAAATTGAGTTTTTTAAATGGTTTGAATATTCTGGACAAATCGATGATAAACAGTCATCTCTTCAGGTCCTTATCAATAAGTGGTACACCAAAGAACAAGTGGTTGAAAGTGTTACTCCCCCTCTTGAAGGACTTAGTATTCCTTATCGAAAGGAGGTTCTAAAAGCTGCACCTTTAAAACAAACCCATAGAAAAGGAATCAGTCTTGATAATAGCTGGAGACCTTAATAATGTTTTGGAACAGAACAATTATACCAACCAAGTTCTCCATGTGATATCCCAGCAAATTGAGGAACATAAAGGAGATAACTTCAAAGGACTTAGTCAGATTGCTGATAAACCTAGTGCTTCTAAAGTTAGCCCTCAGATTGAGACTAAGCCTATCTTTAAAATCCCTAAATTCTCCAAAGAAAACTTTCATAAGCTATCCAAAGAGTTTAGCCATTCCAATGAACTGCTTGACAGGATAAATGATCAGTTATCTAGACTCAACATTACTCAAGGTAATCAGCTTAGAACTCTGTTAGAAAGACACCCTAACAAAAGAAATTATTATTCTAGACCTTCTTTCCTTGATTTTCAATTTGAGGAAAACGTTCTCTATCCAGCGTCTGCTGCAGATGGTTCTAGCTTGACTGAATGGAATATAGATGGTATGGCCGAAGGTCAGATTTATTCTAAGCTCCAAGAAATGGGGATGAACATCACCGCATACAAAATGAAAGGTGCTGGTGATAAGGAAGCTGCCAATATGATAATTGCAGTTTCTTTATACTCGAGAAATTGGTGGGATAATTATCTCACTGATCAAAATAGGGCAAAGATTCTTGGTGCTGTAACAACGAAAGTAGTTGTTAAAACTGAAGAAGGAACAAGTATCTCTTCAGAATTAGTTTATGAAGATGCTACTACCACTCTGCTTTATAGCATAGCAAAGCATTTCGTGGGAGAACCACATCTTTTCCAAGATAGAAGTCTTGAAATCCTTAATAATCTATACTGCAAGAAATTGACAGATTTCAGATGGTACAAAGACATGTTTCTAAATAAGGTCAGGATAAGATCTGATTGTAATAATGATTATTGGAAAGAACACTTTATCAGCGGATTACCTACTCATTTCGCTGAAAAGGTCAGATAAAAAATAAGAGATAGATATGAAGGAAAAATCCCGTATTCTCAATTAGCATACGGAGATCTTATCAGCATCATTAATGTTGTTGCAATGGAACTTTGCACTGATCTTAAGCTGAAGGAACAACTTAAAAAGGATTAGAAGACTTCATATGCAGAACTTGGAGGTTTTTATTAGGATTTTGGATTTCCTTTGTTAAAACCTCCTTTTGCTAGGAAAGCAGGGAAAAAGGAAAGAACTAGTGGGCAATATAAGAAAAGATCTTCAAAGAAAAGAGGAGATTTCGTAGAGAAATCTAAAAAGAAAAGGAAGCATACTTCCAAAGAATCTTCTTCAGAAGACACATGCTGGACATGTGGCAAAAAGGGTCACAGATAGAACAAGTGTCCCAGAAATAAGAAAAAGAAGAAGAAAGTTAATTTTCTAGAAGTTGATGAAGAAATGAAACAGAAGCTCTTTTCTATCATTGAGGAAGAAGAATCTGAAACAGAATACTCTTCATCTGAAGAAGAAAGCGATGATGAATTTATCAATCTCGCTCAAAATTCCGAATCTAAAGAGAAAGAGTCAGAATGTAATTGCAATGGTGCATTTTGCCTCTGTGATAGTAAAACAATTAGTGTTATCTCTGAAAAGACTGCATAAATACTCTTTTCTACTATCGAGCATATTCAAGATGAGGAAGCTAGGAGAAACTATCTCTTTGAATTGCAGAAATTGGTCATTAGGCAAAAGGAAGAAAAGCCTAAAGTAATTCCTTCCAGCATGAAACAAATTATGAACATGTTCGACTCCAAAAAGGAAGAACCTTCGGTTGAGGAACTTAGAAGAGAAGTTAATTCTCTTAAAGAAGAAATGAAAGGAATTAAGTCTAGACTCCATAAAATTGAAATTGAAGCTATTACAGAAAAACTTCTTAAGGAAATCAGAAATAAAGAAGGAACCTCTAAGGCAATCGCTTCTGATAATGAAGAACAAGAGCAGGACTCGGACAGCGAAGCAGGTATCCATGCTATTACCAAAATTAGACCTCAGAGTTCTCATATTTTAATTAAATTAGTTGTTAATGATAATTTGACTCTTAACAAGATTGCTTTGTTAGACAGTGGTACAGATAGAAATTGCATTATTGAAGGATTAATTCCTACTAAGTACCTTACCAAAGGGCCTACAAAATTATACAGCACCACAGGTGAACGTATAATTATAGATTAGAAGTTATTTGATGCTCATATTTGCAATAATGGTATTTGCCTCAAAAATGATTTTGTAATTACAAAAAACATTAATGAAGAAATTATTTTAGGAATACCATTTATTACTCAAATAAAACCTTATATTTCTGATTTTGATTCTATCAAAACAAAAATTTTAGGAAAAGAAATTTCATTTCCTTTTATTAAAACTCTTCTCAAGAAGAAAGTAAACTTTTACATAAACAAACTACTTTTAGAATTAATCTAATTTCTAATTAGATTTATTTTCTCAAAGAAGATATAAAAATTAATAAAATTGAGCAAATTTTAAAAACCCTGGGAATGGTAGCTAAGATTGACAATTTGCGAAAGACATTTGAAAAAGAAATTTGCTCTAAATTTCCAAATTCATTTTGGGCCAAAAAGCCCATACTGTTGATCTTCCTTATATTGATGGATTCAATGAAAAGGCCATTTATACGAAAGCTAGGCCCATTCAGATGAATCACGATTTAATGGAAATTTGCAATAGGGAGATTAATACTCTTTTAGAAAATAACATTATTAGGCCCTCTAAATCCCCGTGGAGTTGTTCAACATTTTATGTTAACAATGCAGCAGAGAAAGAAAGAGGCTCGCCCAGACTAGTTATTAATTATAAACCATTAAACTCTCTTTTGAATTGAATTAGATATCCTATTCCTAACAAAAGAGATCTTTTAAAAAGAACTTGTAAAGCAAATATTTATAGTAAATTTGATATGAAATCATGATTTTGGCAAATACTGATTTCTGAAAAAGATAAATATAAAACTGCTTTCAATGTCCCTTTTGGATAATATGAATGGAATGTTATGCCTTTTGGACTTAAAAATGCCCCTTCTGAGTTTCAAAATATCATGAACTCTATTTTTAATCATATCAGCCATATTTCAATTGTTTATATTGATGATATGTTAATCTTTTCTGAGGACATAGATTCTCATTTCAAACACTTTTATTCTAAAGAAACCTTTTTCTAAAGAATCCGAACCATGTTCCTTTTCTCCATCAGGAAAACCTAGATTTCCCTCTCCTCACAATTTTATTCAAACTGCAATGGAAGCAAACATACACGAGAAAACATTACAATAGAAAAATTCTAAAAAAATCAGTCTAAATTTTTCTATAGCCTCTTGTATTCTATTGTAATGTTTTCTCGTGGATGTTTGCTTCCATTGCAGTTTGAATAAAATTGTGAGGGTATGCAAATGATCAACCTGCCATTCAAATGGAGATAGAACTTTTTTGATTGTAAATTTCGAATAGGCAATGCTATCCGGATCTGAATCATGACTTAGTTTATGCTCCACTTCAATGGAACCTGTATCAACAAGAATGAATTCATAATATTTTCTGGTTTTCAATGGATTTTCTATATCCACATAATTCCTGTTGGTGTAACAAGGTTTAAGCACATGCTTAACCTCATAGTTTTCAAATTCCTTGTCAAGGGCAAGGATTGGGTTGACTTGAAAAGTTACAACATCAAAGGCTTCACGTTCTTTAGGTTTATTATGAGCAGGAGAAACAACTTCTTTAAAGCTTTCAGGAGCTTTCATAGTTTAAGAATCTTTAGTTTGAGGAGAGGAAATTCTAGGTTTTCCTGATGGAGAAAAGGAACATGGTTCGGATTCTTTAGAAAAAGGTTACTTTAGAATCAAAGGGTTTGAAATGAGAATCTATGTCCTCAGAAAAGATTAACATATCATCAATATAAAAAATTGAAATATGGCTGATATGATTAAAAATAGAGTTCATGATATTTTGAAACTCAGAAGGGGCATTTTTAAGTCCAAAAGGCATAACATTCCATTCATATTGTCCAAAAGGGACATTGAAAGCAGTTTTATATTTATCTTTTTCAGAAATCTGTATTTGCTAAAATCCTAATTTCATATCAAATTTACTATAAATATTTGCTTTAAAAGTTCTTTTTAAAAGATCTCTTTTGTTAGGAATAGGATATCTAATCCATTGTAAAACAGAGTTTAATGGTTTATAATTAATAACAAGTCTGGGCGAGCTTCTTTTTTTCTCTGCTGCATTGTTAACATAAAATGCTAAACAACTCCATGGGAATTTAGAGGGCCTAATCATGTTATTTTCTAAAAGAGTATTAATCTCCTTTTGCAAATTTCCATTAAATCGTGATTCATCTGAATGGGCCTAGCTTTCGTAGAAATGGCCTTTTCATTGAATCCATCAATATAAGGAAGATCAACAGTATGGGCTTTTCTGGCCCAAAATGCATTTGGAAATTCAGAGCAAATTTCTTTTTCAAAAGTCTTTTGCAAATTGTCAATCTTAGCTACCATTCCCGGGGTTTTTAAAATTTGCTCAATTTTCTTAATTTTTATATCTTCTTTGAGAAAACAAATCTGATTAGAAATTAGATTAATTCTAAAAGCAGTTTGTTTATGTAAAAATTTACTTTCTTCTTGAGAAAGAGTTTTAATAAAAGGAAATGAAATTTCTTTTCCTAAAATTTTGTTTTGATAGAATCAAAATCAGAAATATAAGGTTTTATTTGAGTAATAAATGGTATTCCTAAAATAATTTCTTCATTAATGTTTTTTGTAATTACAAAATCATTTTTGAGGCAAATACCATTATTGCAAATATGAGCATCAAATAACTTATAATCTACAATTATACGTTCACCTGTGGCGCTGTATAATTTTGTAGTCCCTTTGGTAAGGTACTTAGTAGGAATTAATCCTTCGATAATGCAATTTCTATTTGCACCACTGTCTAACAAAGTAATCTTGTTAAGAGTCAAATTGTCATTAACAACTAATTTAATTAAAATATGAGAACTCTGAGGTCTAATTTTGGTAATAGCATGGATACCTGCTTCGTTGTCGGAGTCCTGCTCTTGTTCTTCATTATCAGAAGCGATTGCCTTAGAGGTTCCTTCTTTATTTCTGACTTCCTTAAGAAGTTTTTCTGTAATAGCTTCAATTTCAATTTTATGGAGTCTAGACTTAATTCCTTTCATTTCTTCTTTAAGAGAATTAACTTCTCTTCTAAGTTCCTCAACCGAAGGTTCTTCCTTTTTGGAGTCGAACTTGTTCATAATTTGTTTCATGCTGAAAGGAATTACTTTAGGCTTTTCTTCCTTTTGCCTAATGACCAATTTCTGCAATTCAAAGAGATAGTTTCTCCTAGCTTACTCATCTTGAATATGCTCGATAGTAGAAACGAGTGTTTCTGCAGTCTTTTCAGAGATAACACTAATGGTTTTACTATCACAGAGGCAAAATGCACCATTTTAATTACATTCTGACTCTTCCTCTTTAGATTCTGAATTTTGAGCGAGATTGATAAATTCATCATCGCTTTCTTCTTCGGATGAAGAGTATTCTGTTTCAGATTCTTCTTCCTCAATGATAGAAAAGAGCTTCTGTTTCATTTCTTCATCAACTTCTAGAAGATTAACTTTCTTCTTCTTATTCTTATTTCTGGGACAGTTGTTAGATCTGTGACCCTTTTTGCCACATGTCCAGCATGTGTCTTCTGAAGAAGATTCTTTGGAAGTATGCTTCCTTTTCTTTTTAGATTTCTCTTCGAAATCTCTTATTTTCTTTGAAGATCTTTTCTTATACTGCCCAGTAGTTCTTTCCTTTTTCCCTGCTTTCCTAGCAGACCCTAAACCATTAATCCTAAACCTACAACCCTACACCTTAAACCCTAACCCTAAACCATTAATCCTAAACCCTAAACCCTAAATTCCAAACTGTAAATCTTAAACCTTGACCCCTAAACCCTAAAACTATAACCTGAAATTCTAAACCCTAAAACCAAAAGCCTTAACCCTCAACCCTATACCCTAAATAATAAAACCTAAACTCCAAACCCTAAACCATAAACGCTAAAACCTATATGCTAAACACTAAACCTTAATCCCTACAGCTAAACCTTTAACCCTAAACCGAAAACCCTAAACCCTAATTCCTAAACTCTAAACCCTAAATGTAAACCCTAAACCCTAACCCTAAACCCTAAACCCTAAATACCAAACCCTAAACGCTAAGCCCTACACCATAGACCCTAAACCCTAACCCTAAACCCTAAACCCTAAATACCAAACCCTAAACTCTAAGCCCTACACCATAGACTCTAAACCCTAACCCTAAACCCTAAATCCTAAGCCCTAAACCCTCAATCCTCAACCATAAACCCTAAAGCCTAAACCCTAAATCCTAAACCATAAACCCTAAAGCCTAAACCCTAAACCCAAAACCCAAAGCCCAGAACCTTAAACTCTAAACCATAAACCCTAAAACCTAACTGTAAACCCTAAATCCAAAACCCAAAATCCTAAACCCTAAACACTAAACTCTAAACCATAAAGCCTAAACCCTAAACCTCTTAAAACTAGATTCTAAACCAAAAACCCTAACCCTAAACCATAAACTATAAACCCTAAACCCTAACACTAAACCCTAAACCCTAAACCCTAAACTCTGAACCCTAACCACCAATTCCAAAACATTAAACCCTAAACCCTAACCTCAAACCCCAAACCCTAAATCCTAAAGCTTAAACCCTAAACCCTAAACACTAACCCTAAACTATTAATCCTAAACCTTAAGTCTAAACCCTAAACTCTAAACTCTAAATCCTAAACCCTAAACCCTAAACCCTAACCCTAAACCCTAAACACTAAACCAAAAACCGTAGACACTAAACCCTAAACTCTAAACCTTAAAGCCTAAACCCTAAACTTAGAAACCTTAACTTTAACACTAAACTTGGAACTCTAAACATAAAACCATAAACTTTGAACCCTAAACTCTAAACAGACCACCCTAAATCCTAAACTCTAAACCATAAATCCCAAACCACTTAACCATAAATTATAAATCCTAAACCTAAAACCTCAAACCGTAAACATTAAACCCTAAATCCTAAACCCTAAACCCTAAACCCTAATACAATACCATTAATCCTAAACCCTAAACCATTAATCCCAAACCCTAAACCTAAACACTAAACCCTAAACCCTATACTCCAAATCCCAAACTTTAAACCTTAAACCCTCAACCATAAACCCTAAACCCATACCCCTAAATACTAAACCCTAAACACTAACCACTAAACCCTAAACCCTAACCACTAAACCCTAAACCCTAAACCCTAAACCCAAAACTCTAAACCCTAAAATGAAAACCCTCAACCCTAAACCTTATACCCTAAACCATAAATCCTATACCCCAAACTTTAAACCCTAAACCCTTAACCCTAAACCATAAACCTTAAACCTTAAATCGTAAACCCTAATCCCTAAACACTAAGCCCAAAACCCAAAACCCAAAACCCTAAACCCTAAACACTAAACAATAATTCCCTAAACCCTAAACCTTAAACCCAAAGCCCAAAACCCTATACCCTAAACCCTAAACCCTAATCCCTAAACCGTAAATACAAAACCCTAAAACCTAAACCCTAAATCCTAAACCCTAAAGCCTAAACATTAAACCCTTTAATCCACAATTCTAAACCCAAAATCCTAACCCAAAACCCTAAACCCTAAACCCTAAACTATAAACCCTAACCCTAAACCCTAACCCTAAATCCTAAACCCTAAAGCTTAAACCCTAACCCTAAACCCTAAATTCTAACCCTAAACTATTAATCCTAAACCCTAAGTCTAAACCCAAAACCCTAAACTCTAAATGCTAAATCTTAAACTATAAACCCTAAACCCTAAACCCTAAACCCTAACCATAAACCCTAAACCCTAAACCAAAAAACCTAGACACTAAACCCTAAATTTTAAACCCTAAACCCTAAACCCTAAACCTGGAACCCTTAACTTTAAAAACTAAACTTGGAACTCTGAACTAAAAACCATAAACTTTGAACCTTAAACTCTAAACTGTACAACCTAAATCCAAAACTCTAAACCCTAAATCCTAAACCACTTAACCATAAAACATAAATCCTAAACCCAAAACCTCAAACCCTAAACATTAAACCCTAAATCATAAACCCTAAACCCTAAACCATTAATCCTAAACCCTAAAACTTATACCACAAATCCCAAACTTTAACCTTAAACCCAAAACCATAAACCCTAAAGCCTTACCCCTAAACACTGACCCCTAAACCATAAACCCTAAACCCTAAACCCTAAACCCTAAACCCAAAACTATAAACCCTAAAACAAAAACCCTTAACCCTAAATCCTATACCCTAAACCATAAATCCTAAACTCTAAACCTTAAACCCTAAACCCTTAACCCTAAGCCCTAAACAGTAAACCTTAAACCCTTAACCCTAAACCCTAAACACTAAACCCTAAGCCCAAACAACAAAACCCAAAACCCAAAACCCTAAACCCTAAACCCTAAATCCTAAACCCTAAACAATAAATCCCTAAACCCTAAACCCTAAACCTTAAACCCAAAACCCAAAACACTAAATCCTAAATCCTAAACCTTAAACCATAAACCCTAAATCCAAAACCCTAAAACCTAAACCCTAAATCCTAAACCCTAAATGCTAAACTGTAAACCATAAAGCCTAAACCTTAAACCCTTTAATCCTAAACTCTAAACCCAAAATCCTAAGCCAAAACACTAAACCCTAAACCCTAAACTATAAACCCTAACCTTCAACCCTAAACTCTAAAACATAAACCCTAAACCCTAACCCCTAACCCCTAAACCCTCAAGCCTAAAGCCTAAATAGTAAAACCTAAACCCTAAACCCTAAACTCTAAAACCTAAACCCTAAACTTGGAACCCTAAACCTTAAACCCAAAACTTTGAACCCTAAAGTCTAAACCCTAATCCCTAAACCTCTAAACCCTAAACCCTAAACCCATAAACCCTAAAACCAAATCCTTAAACAATAAACCCAAAGACCAAAACCCAAAACCCAAAACCCTAAACCCTAAACTCTAAACCCTAAACGCAAAACCCTAAACCATAAACCATAAATTCCTAAACCCTAAACCCAAAACCCAAAACCCTAAACCCTAAACCCTAAACACTAAACACTAAAACCTAAATCCAAAACCCTAAAACCTAAACCCTAAATCATAAACCCTAAACCCTATTCTCTAAACCATAAAGCCTATACCCTAAACACTTTAATCCTAAACTCTAATCCCCAAATGATAACCCAAAACCCTAAACCCTCAACTATAAACCCTAACCCTATACCCTAAACTCTAAAACATAGACCCTATACCCTAACCCCTCAATCCTAAACCCTAAACCCTAAACTCTAAAACCTAAACCCTAAACCCTAAACTATAAACCATAAAACATAAACCCTAAAATCTAAATCCTAAAAACTAAACCAAATAACTTAGAACCTAAATCCTAAACCCTAAACACTAAATCCTAAACCCAAAACTTGGAACCCTGAACCTAAGACCCTAAACTTTAAACCCTAAACTCTAAACACTAAACCCTGAACCTCTAAACCCTAAACCCTAAACCCCTAAACACTAAAACCAAATCCCTAAACCCTAAACCCTAAACCCTAAGCCCAAAACCCAAAACCCAAAACCCAAAACCCAAAACATAAACCCTAAACCCTAAACACTAAACCCAAAACCCTAAACCCTAAACCATACATCCTCAAACCCAAAACCCTAAACCCAAAACCCAAAACCCAAAACACTAAACCCTAAACCCTAAAACCTAAACCCTAAATCCTAAACAATCAACCCTAAACTCTAAACTATAAAGCCTAAACCCTAAAACCCTTTATTCCCAAACCCTAAACCTAAAATCCTAACCCAAAACCCTAAACCCTAAATTCTAAAACATAAACCCTAAACCCTAACCCCTAACCCCTAAATCCTAAATCCTAATCACTAAAACCTATGACCTAAACCCTAAACCATAAACTATAAACCCTAAACCCTAAACCCTAAACCCTAAATCCTAAAATCTAAATCCTAAAGACTAATCGAAATAACGTAGAACCTAAACCCTAATCCCTAAACTCTAAAACCTAAACCTTAAACCCTAAACATTGAACTCTAAATTCTAAACACTAAACCCTAAATGTATAAACTCTAAACCCTAAATCCCTAAACCCTAAAACCAAATCCCTAAACCCTAAACCCAAGCCCAAAACCCAAAACCCAAAACCAAAAACCCTAAACCCTAAATCATCATAAATCCTTAATCCCTAAACCCTGAACCCTAAACCCAAAACCCAAAACCCAAAGCCCTAAACCCTAAACCCTAAACTCTAAATCCAAAACCCTAAAACCTAAACCCTAAATCCTGAGCCATTAACCCTAAACCCTAAACCCTAACCCCAAAACCCTAAACCATAACCCCAAAACCCTAAACCCTTAACCCTAAACACTAAAACCTAAAACCTAAACCCTAAACCATAAACCATAAACCATAAACACTAAACAATAAAATCTAAATCCTAAACACTAAACCAAATAACCTAGAACCTAAACCCTAAACCCTAAACCCTAAACCCTAAACTCTAAAACCTAAACCTTAAACTTGGAACCCTGAACCTTTAACCCCAAACTTTGAAACCTAATCTCTAAATCCTTAACCCTAAACCTCTAAACCCTAAACCCTAAATCCTAAACCCAAACCCTAAACCATTAATCATAAACCTACACCCCTATAACGTAAACCCTAAGCCTAAACCATTAATCCTAGACACTAAACCTAAACACTAAACCCAAACACTAAACTATTAATCATAAACCTATAACCTAACATCGTAAACCGTAACGCTAAACCATTAATCCTAAACCTACAACCCTAAACACTAAACCCTAAACCCAAAACCCCAAATTCCAAACTCTAAACCTTAAACCCTAACCCATAAACCCTAAACCCTAAACCCTAAACCCAAAACCTACAACCCAAAACTCTAAACAGTAAACCCTAAACATCAAAACCCTAAACTCGAAACCCAAACCCTAAACCATTAATCCTAAACCAATAACCCTACAACCTAAACCCTAACCCTAAACCCTTAATCCTAAACCCTAAACCTAAACTCTAAACCCTAAACCCTAAACCCCAAATCCCAAACTATAAACCCTAAACCCTAAACCTATAAACCCTAAACCCTAAACCTATAACCCATAACACTAAACCCTAAAACCAAAACCCTCAACCTAATACCCTATACCCTAAACTATAGAACCTAAACTCCAAACTCGAAGCCCTATATGCTAAACCCTAAACCCTAAACCCTAAAACTTAAACCCTAAACCCTAAACCCTAAGACCTAATTCCTAAATTCTAAACCCTAAAGCTAAACCCTAAACCCTTAACCATAAATCCTAAACCCTAAACCCTAAACCCAAAACCCCAAAACCTAAACCTTAAACCCCAAACCCTAAACCCTACACACTAAATCCTAAATCATAAACCTTAAACCCTAAACCCAAAACCATAAACGGTAAACCCTAAAACATAAACCCTAAACCCTAAACCCTAAACACTAAACCCTAAATCCTTAACCATATATCCTAAACCCTAAACACTAAAGCCTAAACCCAAAATGCTAAACCCAAAACCCAAAACCCAAACCCTACATCCTAATCCCTAAACCCTAAACCCTAAACCCTAACCCTAAACTATTAATCCTAAACCCTAAACTCTAAACCCGAAATCCTAAACTCTAAACCCTGAACCATAAACCCTAAACCCTAAACCCAAAAACCTAGACCTTTAACTATAAACTCTAAACCCTAAACCCTAAACTAGGAACCCTGAACCTTAAACACTAAACTAGGAACTTTGAACCTTAAACCCTAAACTTTGAGCCATAAACGCTAAACCCTAAACCCTAAACCACTTAACTAAACCCTAAAGAGTAAACCGTAAACTATAAACTCTAAACCCTAAACCCTAAACCCTAAACCTACAACTTAAAACCCTAAACACTAAAACCTAAACCCAAAACACTAAACCGTAAACTCTAAACCCTAAACCCTAAACCCTAAAATTGGAACCTGGACCTTAAACCCTAAATTTTGAACCCTAAACTCTAAACCCAAGACCCTAAACCCAAAACTCTAAAACTTAAACTTTAAACCGCTTAACCATAAACCATAAACCCTATACCTCAAATCCTAAACCATAAACCCTAAATGATAAACTCAAAACCCTAACCCCAAACCATTAATCCTAAACCCTAATCCCTAATCCAAAACTCTAAACCAAAACACTAAACCATAAACCCTAAACCCCAAATCCCAAACTCTAAACATTAAACCCTAAACCCTAAACCCTAAACCCTAACCCCTAAACCCCTAAATCCTAAACCCTAAACCTACAACACTAAACCATATACCCTATACCATGAAACCAAAACTCTAAACCATAAACCCTAAATGAGAAACACTATATGCTAAACCCTAAATCCTAATCCCTAAACCTAAACCCTAAACCCTAATTCCTAAACTCTAACCCTAAACCCATAACCATAAAACCTAAACCCTAAACTCTAAACCCTAAACCCTAAACCCTAAACCCTAACCCTAAACCCTAAACCAAAACACTAAACCCTAAACCCTAAAAACCACATCCCAAACTCTAAACCTTAAACCTTAACCCATAAACCTTAAACCCTAAACCCTAAACTTACAACCCAAAACTCTAAACCTTAAAACCAATACCCTCAACCAAATACCCTATACCCTAAACCATAAAAACTAAACTCCAAACCCTAAACCCTATATACTAAACCCTAGACCCTAATCCCTAAACTGAAACCCTAAACCCAAAACCCTAAAGCCTAAACCCTAATTCCTAAACTCTTAATCATAAACCTAAACCCTAAACCCTTAACCATAAACCCTAAACTCTAAACCCAAAACATCAAATGCTAAACCCTAAACCCTAAACATGGAGCACCAAACCCTAAACCATAAACCTTAAACTCTTAATCCTAAACTCGAAATCCTAAATTCTAAACCCTATATCCGTAACTCTAAACCCTAAACCCTAAACCATAACCTTAACCCTTAAACAAAAAAACCAAATCCCTAAACCCTAAACCCTAAACCATAATACATAAACCATAAACACTAAACTCTAAACCCTAAACCCTAAATGCTAAACCCTGAGCCTTAATCCCTAAACCCTAATCCCTAAACCTTAAACCCTAAACCCTAACCCTATCACATTTTCATTTCTCAATTTTTTCTCTCTCTAGTTTCTCACTCAAAAATTTTCTCTCAAAAGACACCCTACAACAGGTACATTTTCCAACTTGACATGCCCTACCGGAATGGCGTGTGAGCCGCCGGCAGAGCTCCCCCGACTGTCGGATGAAACTCAAATGGATCGTCAGAGTGATAGCAACAGATCCCATCTGGCCACTCTCTCTAATTCATCTCACAGCTCCAAGAATTCACAGAACACTGACGCGATCAACACTGCGATCTCGGTTCAAAGCTGGAAGGAACTCAGAAAATTATAGATATGGATTTAGCTAGTCTTGATGAACAAAATATCAAAAATCCAACTAATTCTACCATCCAAATCGACAGAAATTGTGAGGTGGCTAGTGCGAGAATCATGAGTAAATAGCCAAAATTGCGCCATTCATTTTGAGCTACTTCGAGCAAATTTCGAGAATATTCAGCTACTGGGGATTATTCCCCTAATGTTGAGGATCAACCAACAGAAATTTCAAGCAAAATGGATGGTGGAATATCCAGCAGGGAGAACTCCGACGAAGCTCGAACTCAGAATGCCAGAGTTAATGGAAAAACTGGTCACATTATCTCGTCTAGCCCTATGGATAGTTCTATCTTAGACAGTTCCGGCAATGGGAGTGGAGGAAACATCTACAACAACCAATCAAACCAAGTTAATGATCCAGTGATGAACATGAGCAAGGAACTAAGACCAGAGGCGCCAAACTCTGATAGGAATGATTCATCCCTTGCTACACCTGCAGGATACCATAACCAAATAGATGTAGTCCATCCAGCAGAGGCAACAATTATGCAGGAGGAAGCAGAGTTAATGCAAAAGAAAATGAAGGAACAAAAGGCCAAAAATCAGAACACCAACTTGATGGCTTCAGAAAAATCCTCGAAAGACACTCAATCATCGAATTTCTCCTTTAGAATCAAGGATTATCTGATAAATGTAACTCCAATCTCTATTTTATATGTGATGCAGGACACTAACCAAGGCAAGGATGTAGAGAATTCTGGGCAGGAACAACAACAAGTTGAGCAAACAAGGCAAAGTCACCTAGCTACGGGAGAATCTTTGGAAACAAAGTGCTGGTGAACCGATTAGAGGTTCAGTCTACGGCTATCCAAAAAAGACGTATCAAAAGAAGAAGTCTTGGTATTGTGGTTCATCATCCTCAAGCTTCGATGGCGGGGATAGAGAGACAATATCTGCTTTGGAGAGTAAGATAGCTTATCTCAATGCCGAGCTTGCTGCTGTAAACGCAAGAGAGAAGAAGAGAGAACAAAAAGAGAAGAAGAAAGAGGAGGAGATTGCGAATATTCTTCCTCCATGTCCGGCCAGCAGTGATGGATCTGATCATGAGGGTGATGAGAATGATAAGTTTGATAAGGAGAGTGATTAGGGTGATGAGGAGTAGTTGTATCTATTTGACATTTTAGACTTCTATATTTTGGAATTGTTTGATTGTATTTTGGTTTATTTTGAAATTGGATGAAGTTTATTTTGAAATAGTTTAATGTATATGTTTAAAATATTGTGTTGTTTTGGTTGGATGAAGTTTATTTGAAATTCTTTGGTTTGTTTTGGTATAAATATGCATGTGGGCAATTATAATTGCAGCAATTTGCTGCCAGTTTTATAGCAGAAAACCAACCTCCGGAGGTCGGAATTTCAAAAATAAAAAAATAAAAATACCGACCTCTGGAGGTCGGAATTTAAAAAATACAAAAATAAAATTACCGACCTCCGGAGGTCAGAATTTCAAAAATAAAAAAATAAAAATACCGACCTCCGGAGGTCGGAATTTAATAAATACAAAAATAAAATTACCGACCTCCGGAGGACGGAATTTGAAAAATACAACAATAAAAATACCGACCTCCGGAGGTCAAAATTTAAAAAATATAAAACTAAAATTACCGACCTCTGGAGGTCGGAATTTGAAAAATACAAAAATAAAAATACCAACCTCTGAAGGTCAAAATTTTAAAGATACAAAAATAAAATTACTGACCTCCGGAGGTCGAAATTTCAAATTTACAAAAATAAAAATACCGACGTCCGGAGGTCGGAGTTTAAAAAATATAAAAATAAAATTACCGACCTCCAAAGGTCGGAATTTGAAAATACAACAATAAAAATACCGACCTTCGGAGGTCAAAATTTAAAATTTAAGATTATATTAAAAACCAATACCGTAATCCGGATGTCGGTATTTCAAAATATGAGAAATAAATATTCTGACCTCAGGAAGTTGGAAATAATAAAAATAAAAAATAAAGAAATATATAAAACTGACTTCAGGAAGTCGGAAAATAAAATAATGAATTTTCCTACTTAAAATAAAAACCGACCTTGAGAGGTCGGTAAATACTGACCTCCGGAGGTCGGTATTGAATAGCGACCAAGCTTTTTCCGACCTAAGCTGGGATGTCGGTTTTAGGTCGGAATTACAGGGAATACCGACCTCCGAAGGGCGGTATTCACCATTTTTTTAGTAGTGTGTCTCTTATGCTTATAATTGATGTTTCATGAAGTATTTCATATGACTTTGGATTATGTCTTCTATTGACTAACCCTTAATTTATGTTCTTATAGTTATGCTAGCTAACATATTTAGTAAATTTTGTACTAACACATACTTTCCTACATTCTAATCAAATGTAGGGTTTCGGAGATTGAGTTCTATTCTTGGTGATGGGTTTCTTAGGAGCAAGGAGTTAAAGATTTGGTGAGTACTCATAGCTTCAAGGACAAACCCACTATTTCTTTTATGTCTTTTATTTTCATGTCATAAGACTATTGTATGGGCTGTGTCCTAAAGCTTTTAATTCAAGTTGAGTTTAGATGGTTTGAGACGAAGAGTAGAAAGACTTCCGCTTGCATGTTATAAAGATCTCGATTGTATGGATAATTTTTTTTTAAATTTTCCTTACTTTTCTATTATCTTATGCTCATGATATGCTAAGGGCTTGTATGAGACCCCTACGGGGTCAAGACTCCATGTTACATCTAGGGTGTACCCCTGGGTTGTGACAAACTTGGTATCATAGCACAAGATTTAGAATGATTCTAGCATTGTCTCAAACAACGTCGAGTAAAGTCTTGTTCATAAATTTGAAGCGCGCCATATTTATGAATAAAAGGCTATTGGATGCTTAGGAAATCTCACTTCTTCATTCTCTAAGTCGTGCCATTAATTTTAACTCTATAATGTCTCTCTCCTATTCCCTTTCCGATGGTCTTTAGGATATGACTACTCGACATGCTTATGCTACAAGGATCGAGGGAGAAAAGGTTGGTTGTGATGCCAATTAAGCTATGTGACTCGATAGATTTGAGATGATAGATTGTGATGTTGTCTTTAGTATGAATGAGTTGCATTATGGTTATGTTTAATTGATGATAGATTTGATGAATAGGGTGTTTAAGTAATTCCTAGAAGGGTTGAGTGAATAGACTCCTCTAAGAAGGGTAGAAGTGTAATTAACCCTGGTTTAGAATCATTTTGTGTGATGGATGAAAAGGATTAGTGATGACTTGTTCTGACCTTTTAGTTTAAAGAAAAGAGGCTTAGAAGAGTCTGTATAGGCTTACTCCCAAGGGGGAGGTGATGTGCTTAGATATCAAGGTTGTTGAGTGTTCTTGATGTCTATGATTTAGGTTAACTAGAAACTCTTACCTTGAGAGGTTTAGTGAGTATGGGAAGTTTAGTCCCGGCTGGGTAGGCTCATGTGAGATCTTGAGTGTTGTTAGTAAGGTTGCTTGTGAGCTAGAGTTTCTTCAAGAGAACCTCTCTAAGTTAGAAGTACGGGTGGGGATCTTAGACCGGCAAGTTATGAAATAGAAGAACAAGGAAGTTGTTCCCATGAAAATGTTAAGGAGTGATCTTTTAGTAAGGGTTTAGTTGAGGGCACTACTTGGGAGGCCTAGGGCCAATGAGAAGTCCTGATATCCTCAATCTTTTTCCTTGTATTCCTCCTTTATCATTTAAGATCTTGAGATGATAAGTTCCTCTTGATTTGCTTTTATATGAAGTTGTGATTTGTGTGTTGCCATGATTTCCTAATATGCATGTTCATGAAAATGCTTACGTCTTGTTAGAAATGACTTATATGCATTGTTTTGACTCATGTTGTAGTGCATTTGAGTAGAGTTGTGTATAGATTTCATGGGATGAGTTAATGAGCATGCCTTAGTTTGGAGTTGACAGATTCCTCCTTGAATAAATGCTGTTTGTGAGTAAATTACATTTAGGCTCCATGAGTGTGTGTTGAGCATGTTTTAACTAGGATATGTTAGTTCCTCCTTGAAAATGAGTAGATATAGAATTTCATGCATTTTGGGTTGGTAGATGTAGTTCCTACTCCCTTGTGTTGCATTGAATGTGTTTAGTTTGGAATTGAAGTTTTCCTACTTTGTTTATGTGCATTTGATATATTACATGCATGATGTGCAACTAGTCGACAGTCATTTCCTTAAGGAGGGTTTAGAATTTTCATTCGAGGACGAATGATCCCAAGAGGAGATATTGTGACACCCCAGAAACTAGTGAACTAAACTAAGAGAGTTCTAGAGCCTTGGGTTAGGGTTGTAGGGTTTGATTTGAGGGTTAGAGTCGTAAAACAACTTCCCGTACTTAGAATGAAGGGTTTAGGGGTCTAACGTCAAGGTACGACTCCCCAAGGACCAACCAAGGATCCTTGAGGAGGACCCTAAGTCAAACCCCCAAGCTGTCCAAAAACAGCCTTCCCACGAAGGGCATCTACAGACAATAGATGGACCCACGCCCCGTGGGAAGGGGTCATGAGTCAGGGCCCTTGTTGTCCTATTTTGCTAAGCTTTAGACCCCAACCCACGAAGGAGCAATACAGTCCGTGGGTCCATCCACGCCCCGTAGGTGGGGGTCGTAGATGGGGGTCCTGCAATCTGCTCATAGTCAGCCTAAGGTGAGTTAGTTTAGGTAAATTCTATTTTAGTTAGTTTATTGTAGGGTCGGTTTATATTGTTTTAGTAGACCTATATAAGGGTTATTAAGTTATTAAGTAACCCTTTACACTTCATAAATCCCAAACCCAAAATCATAACTAACTTTTCCCCTCAAGAAATCCTCTCTCTAGAAGTGAAGAAGAAGAAGAAGAAGAAGAAGGTGAAGTCTAGGGTTAAAGGGGCTGTACTTTCTACTCAAATTCGTGGATAATCTTCATAAAGGTATGTTAGCTTATTCATCTATGGGTTCTTCCACCCATAGAGCCCCCTAGGTTTCCCCCAATTGTGAAGAAAAACCCCAATCAAGCTAGGGTTTCTTCCTAAATTATGGGTAGTGTTGATGTTTTATTCCAATCAAGTCGATGATACGTAACTGTGCTTGATTTAGTATTGAATTGTGATATTATGATGAATTTATGTGATTTATATTGATGAATTTGGTAGTATGTGGGTTATGCCATGAAAGGTGAACTTGATGATTTTTAGGCGATCTTCTAGAATCAGTGTTATGAGTAGTAATTGATTAAGAATACAAACCTATAGGCATGGATTGAATTATAAGAATGTGAATATGATGAATCTTGACTAGTAAAGTTGAAGTTGAACGTTTATGGTGGATTATCACTAGAATCTCCTTGTAATGAAGAATATGATTAGAATACCTTGAAAACTAGGTATGAATGTTGATTGTAGAAGTGAAGCTTTGTGAATAGAGCTTGTAGTCATGAATGGTGATCAGTAGGGCTTGAGAGTAAAGCTAATATTTTACTAACTATAGATGCCAAGTCTTTGAGAGTAAAACTCCATGTGAATAGAAGGCTAATGAATGGAAGTGTCATGAAAGACCCTTATCTACCTAATTCACCTTATGAATAATAGATGGTAGGAAGTAATAGAATCACTTGAGTCATGATGATATCCTTGTCTAATTTAGAATTCTAGGCATGATATTAGGCATGAGTATGAACTTAACATGAAAGGGGTTCTAAAATAGTGTTGGTTCTAGGGTTTTGAGGGCAAATCCAATATGATGAATTATGTATGTTAAGGCTCCAAGAGTGAAGCTTATGAGATAATGGTAGACTATTAGATAGAATGGTTATGATAAGACCTTACCACCTAATTTACCTCAAGAAGGTTTGGATGCATAAAGTTATAGAATTACATGGGTTGGGAGGACATCCATGTCTAGTGCTTGAACCCTAGGTGGGATGATGGAAAGTAAGAATTGAACCCTAAGGAGGTGAAGTATGAGATTTGGCTTGTAGTAATTGAACTACTTGAATTATGAATATATCCATGTCTAATGTTGTCATTCTAGAAGTGTTGATTTAATATGAGTTTTGACCTTAGAAAGGGGAAATATATGATAGTGTGCATGTTGTATGAAGTTTAGTACATGCTTTAGAGACACTTTGAGAGTAAAGTGAATATGCTCATGACCTAGTTGTAGTGTTGTTGAAAGGTTAATTCCATATACACACTCATGCATGAATTTGAGATAATGTGAAAGGTTTGTCACATGTAGTAATTCTAAGGTTGGAAGACTAGTGTCACCTAATTGAATCAAAGGCTCTAGAGCCATCATAAATAGGTCATGGATGGTAATAGTTGCTCACACATGATCTAATGAGCTATAGTATGAGTTATGTTGGATTGAGTGCCAAGACATTCTTCCAAAAATATGAACTTAAGTCAAGACTTAATGTCAACTCAATGGGACTTAATGCCTAGCATCGAGTGGATATGAATATGAGATAGAAGCTTTTACACTAGTTGAGTCCGTCTTCCCCTTGAAAGCTTTTACACTAGTTGAGTCCGGCTTTCCAATTGGGTTTCTTTTACACTAGTTGAGTCCGGGTTCCCAAAGTAGGTATCTCATGAGATGGGAACCTTCTACCATAGTTGAGTCCGGGTTTCTAGAAGCAATCTCCTTATCCCATAACTATGTGCCTGCATAGGTTACTTAGCTATTGGTTTCACCCAAGCTAAGAGTATAGTTCTACCCTCGACAAGTAGATATCGGATTCCATGTTAGCTGACATAGTCTATGTCAGTTAAGGCTTATTTCCCCAATAGGGTAGTAGTATGAACAAGAATAGTAGTTATGAACTATGGGTACTTAATAAGCTTACTTGGTATGGGTAAGAGTATGGGATCTTACTTATGCATGGCATAAGTATGCTTTTAGGTATCTATGGTGTGTTTATTTTATGTTATGGTGACCTATGAGATAAATATGTTGTTGTTTTATGCTTAGGGTGTATGTTTGATAGATTGTTGCTATAGTTGCCTTCCATGATATGATTGACTAAAGGTGATAGTTCCCTTGTCTATATGAAGTAAGCTAATAATGAGAACAAAGGAGGGTAAGTATGATTAGGATGACTTCAAGGTTATGCTTAGTGTGAAGGGTATTATAGGATGCCTTTCATGCATTGCACAAGCGTGTTTTGAGGTTACTTAGGAGTATAGTACCCTAATGGTAGAAAAGCCTAAGACTTGACCATGTATGGAGACTATGTTTAAGATGACCGAAAAGGGATACTTGGCTTGGATGGTATTATGGGATGCTATTCATGCATTGCACAAGTATGCTTTTAGGTTACTTGAGAGTAGTTCTATTATGGTATAGATGACTAAGAGTTGAATAATGCTTATATGATGCTTATGTTGGAGACTTTGCTTATTATTATGATATTGTCTCTTATGCTTATAATTGATGTTTCATGAATTATTTCATATGACTTTGGATTATGTCTTCTATTGACTAACCCTTATCTTATGTTTTTATGGTTATGCTACCTAACATATTTAATACATTTTTTACTAATGCATACTTTGCCTACATTCTAATCAAATGTAGGTTTTCGGAGATTGAGTTCTATTCTTGGAGATAGGTTTCTAAGGAGCAAGGAGTTGAAGATTTGGTGAGTCCTCATAGGTTCGAGGACAAACCCACTATTTCTTTTATGTCTTTCATTTTCATGTCATGAGACTATTGTATGGGTTGTGTCCCAAAGCTCTTAATTCAAGTTGAGTTTAGATGGTTTGAGACAAAGTGTAGAAAGACTTCCACTTGCATTTTATAAAGACCTCAATTGGATGGATAAAGTATTTAAATTTTCCGTACTTTTCTATTATCTTATATTCATGATATGCTAAGGGCTTGTATGAGACCCCTTCGGGGTCAAGTATGCCATGTTACATCTAGGGTGTACCCCTGGGTCGTGACAACTATCCAAGACATCGATATTGAATTAAATCGATCCTCAAATTATTATTAATGAAAATTCAAGAATTTCAAAGACTTCCTAAATCTTGAACAGTTAGAGTTTAAATTGAGCCCAAACCATCAAAATACTATAATAAAACCAAAATAACAAAATACTACAATTATCCAAAAAACAGAAAAATGACCAAATACAATCAAAAGGTGAATATTTCTAGAATTACCCTCATCCTACAAAAAAATAAAAGCAGTGTCCTCAATTCGGAATGAAATAATGTAAGTATAGGAAGAGAGGTGTAAAAGTCCCCCTAAAAGACTATGCCTATGAAGTGCTCAAGTCCGAAGTCTCAGAAGGAACGACATTATCCTGGGCATCAGTGCTTGGCAAAGTTATCACAGAAGGCTACAAAGTAGGCTCAACATGGGCATTAGTGCCTCACACATCAATGGGAAAAATGGCATAGTCAGAAGAGACATCACTAGTGCCAACTAGGGAGGTATCCTCAAGGGATCTCGCCATCATCTCCAACACTATAGTATCCACCAAATCCTCTAGCTCTGTCAAGGTTATAGCCATCTGCTGCTTATCCTCTACTCTCTGTATCTCCTCCTTGTCTGTCTCCTCAGCTGATTGAGCATCATCATCATCCTCAACTCTCTCTTCCTCCTCCTCCTCTTCCTTATCATCATCATTTACAACCACACTATCATCAATAATAACACTAATAGTAGAACCATCCACACTCAATTATTCTGTTACACCATAAGGAATCCTAATGCTCGACACAGAAAAAGGCACATACTCGGGTGCATCGAGCAAGGGAACCTCACCCCATTCCATAGAAATTTCCTAAGACCTTAGATGGTCTAAATCGTCCTTAAGAGAGTCAATCTCAACCACCATCATAGAAAAAATATCTTAGCTGCCCTCCTTCTCCTCTCGGGCCTCTATCATAGCTCTGTGGTTATCCAATCTCAAGCCATATGACACTGTGGTGGCCTAACACTAAGTTAACTTATCTTTTAAAGGAGACAATACAACATCAATCGCCTGATCAATCAATTTTTGCATATCCGTCTCAACCCTATAACCCATCATATCCGCAAACTGGGCAAGGTTGCCCATTTGATAAATTGTATCCTACGTCAAGGGGGTCGGAAAAGAGGAGTAGGGGCAGATGCAAAAGTGAAAGTGGATGGCTCAGAGAAAGGTTGGGATATACCTAAAGGTGCCACATAAGGAGGTGGTTGTATAATATTGACCTCAAGGCCAGCAGGGTCAGTAACTGGAGTGGTGTCTAGTGTGGTGGTGTCACAACCCAAGAGCACCCCCTAGTCGCAACACGACGTACTCAACCCCGAGGGGGTCTAATACAAGCCTCTTATCATTCATTACATTCGACATATAGAAATAGTGCGAAATTTAAAACTTTATTTAAAACCAAACAATCAAAAACTCATTTACAAAGAAATGGAATACTAAGTCTCACATGGCCATCTTAGACAAACTTTAACAAGACAGAGTCATGGCCTTTTACAATCGAAGTCTTGACAAAGTCTTAAAACATAAAAACTAGAAACAATAAAAGTCCCTGTCCTCGACATATGAGGACATACCAAAAGAGGTCTTGAGAAAACTCTAATCCCAAGCTTCACTAGAGAATGCAATCACTTTCCAGAACCTACACTTGTAGTAAAAATAAGAAAATATGGGTTAGCACACAAAAATGTACTAAGAATGATGACCATGCAAAAACATGCTTTAAAAAGGGACATTTTGTTGAAGTCATGCTTTATGCCATTTTTGTAAAACTTCAAGAACATTGATACAAGAGGCATAATATAAGTCACAACCAACGTACAAAGTCACATAATTCATATTTGAGCAAAATCACATATAACTCTTTACCTTCACCTTTAGCGTACACCTCAAGTAACCCTCAAGCTATGCCTTGTGCAATGTATGGGTAGCGTCCCATACCACCACCCACACTATGGCACCACATTGAGGTCACCCAAAACTGAACTTACCATTCATCCTTTCCACCTTTACACAATAAAGCATTTAAGAGACATAAACATTATATGAATCACATCATCATATTAAGACCAACATCTAAGACAACTTTAAGTCATACTTGTGCAATGTGCAAGCAGCATCCCATACTACTCTTCACACTAAGTACTCCTTTGAAGTCACCATAGACAAGGGCACATTCATATAGAAGAGACATGACAAGGAAGTAACTCATAATACAATCCAAGTATAGTATGCATCTTTACATTTAAGCATTTTAGCCAACATTATTCATTAGATTCATTTGGGACACATTCATGCATTTAGAGGACTTTCATACATTAAGTTTGGAAAGCGAATATGCATTTTCAAACATAGAAGACAAGCTATAGTCACAATACACTCATAACATAGTAATATCAATACCTTAGCAACCTTTAAGAACACTAGTGCAATGTATGGTTGGCATCCCATAATACCAACCTTACTAAGCATTCCTTGAAGGCACATATTCATTTCCATAATCTTCAAGCTTACCATAATCCATAGTCATAAATGAGGAATTATACAAGTACATGAAGTAACCATAAGGAAAGTCATCTATTCATGTCTTATCATACCATAAGGAAAGTCATCTATTCATATCTTATCATACCATAAGGAAACCATTCCACAACATCCTAATAAGTCTCATTGCGCAATGTAAAAGTGAAGTCCCATACCCCCACTTCTACCAAGTAAACCCATTAAGAAGTCATAGTATAGTTCCTATCATATTCATTATCTTGTTGTTATTAGGAAATATTAGCCATAACCGACATAGACCATGTGAGCTACATAGAATCCGGTGTCATATAACCCCACACCGAAATAAGGCATTCTTACTTACCGAAGGTAGAACTAATTATATTTAGCTTCTAAGTGGATCCACTAGGTAAGTCCTATGTTTGGCACATAGTTATGGGATAGGGAGATTGCTACTAGAAACCTAACCTATTGCATTAGTGGAGGAGCTTACATCTCATGAGTTTACTATAGATGACCCAACCTATTACATTAGCAGAAGGGCCTTTACCTCATTGTCCATATCCACTCAGTGCTAAGCATTAATTCCCAAATTATACATAATTAGTATGGAATTGTATCTACATGTGTGAAGGCATACTTTACCCTTCGTTCAATACAACTCACCAAATAGCTCATAGATTTATTTAGGTGAGAACTACCTTTCACCTTAGAATCAACATTAGTATGTGAGAATAACTATCATACCAAGATCATGTGTTCTCATGAGAATGGACCTTCAATCAACACAATAGGATCAACATGGTTATGTATATTTCATGCATAATAATATGTAAAGGTGCATATGAGAACTATTCTTTCAATTAACACCATTGATACATCATAATCATGTTTATGCATGTAGTGTGTGTGTGTGTAATTGTCCTTGCAATGACACAAATAACAACATTATCATCCTAGACACTTCATTCATAATTAAGTGTAAGGGTAAGGGAATAATGGCCTTTCAACAATACTACAATATACACAATATTCATGTGACCTTCAACTTCCAAGTAAATCATGAGTTCACACACAAACTTGTCAACATACACAAACCTTCACAATATGCCCTTCAAGGGTTATGGATGAACTCATTCCAACATATAGCAATAGTACAATAGATAAGGGAATACCATGATCCGACAACTCACCAATACATTAATCACATCATGATTGGCACTTTATACTTCAAGTATTCATCAACATGCACATAATATCATGATCAAGTCAATTCATGTTTAGAAGCATTACCCTAAACCAATTCAAGTCTAGGTGATCTAATCTAAGGCATTACATTGAGAAATTCATCATTCTTGCAAGATCACATTTAACCCTCAGTTGCCTCTTTCATGACATAACCCTATAATCTTAGGTTAATCAAGAATACATGTAGAATTACACTAACATCAAGTAACTACATCATAATTAAACTCCTCCACCTTTCAAGTGGTTCAACATCTCTAACACAAATTTACTACAACAAGTACTTAGGTCAAACTTGCCCCTTTAAAGGCTATGAACACAAATCTTCAATTCACCAACAATTCACCATAATTAGTCATAGATGATGATACAAGTCAACAATCTAATTCAATCTAGGCATAAATCCATCAACATTCATTCATAATCAACAAACCCACTTCATAAGGCACAATTTAGGAATTGAGAGAAATCATGGGTTCATACAGTATTTTCATCTTAAATGATCAATTGAACATCAATATAATCATAGTTTATCATTTGGAAACGTTTGATGCAAGAACCCATGAGATTGAGTAAAACTTAGGGTTTTGTGTAACTTGAAAATCTTGAAAACTTCTTTGAAATTGACTCTAGGGTGAAAACTAACCCCAGATGAAGGATCACCATACCTTACACTTGAAGAATCCCACGAAAATCTACCCAAAAGCCTTCCTCTTCAAGCCCTAAGTCTTCTTCTCCTCTTGGTCTTCAATAGAGTTCTTAGAGAGAAGATATTTTGGGAGAGAGGGTTTTGATTTGGGGAAAAGTGAATAATGAAATATAAAATACCAATTAAATGTTTTAATACTCTTAAAATACCTTAAAACATTTAAAATAACCGTCCATACACTAATTGGGACTTAAATTCACCCCCAAGTTGGTCGTGTCCCTTGACAGCAAACTAGGTCTCATTCACGAGACCCCCATCCATGGACCGTGGAGGGGTTGATGGACTGTACTGGTCTTTTGTTAATGGTGGCTATGTCTTGGTTAGAAGCCCCTTGACCTACGGAGGCCATCCACGGAGCGTGGATGGACCTACAAGGCGTGGAACCCTTCCGTAGGTTACCCCTTTTTGACCAACTTTATGGTTTCCTTAAGGTCTTGGGGTGTAGACTTAGGGTCCTCCTCAAGGACCCTTAGGGTGGTCCTTGGGTAGTCGTACCTTGATGTCTAACGCCTAAACACCTTAACCATGACTTGGGATAACATGCAACACCATCAAATCTCATGACAAACACAAACGCACACACGTTAAGCTCTAGTTTCACTAGTTCCTTTTTAGGATAGTTATAGGCGGATTTCTTCGAGCTAAATCAACTCTCATATAGTCCACCTCAGTCCTCTAGATATCATTGAAGGAGGTGGTGCTAAATCTCACATCAATCATATCCATAAAAGAAACTCATATAGTCTCATACAACTTTGTGATCAAGACCACGAAAGGGAGGGAAGTGTGCTCTTGTGTAGCCCTAATAAACATCTCATCCACAATAATCAACCCCATATTAATCTTCTCCCTATTAATAATTGTGGAAACTAAGACAACGTTTGGGTGCCGGAGGATTGATTCATTTTATGAAGGCATGATATTGCTTCTTATGAATTCAAACCAATATTGGGCTCCAACGTTCATGTCATTCTTTTTTATCTTCACTCTGTCAGCCATTCACGGATGAGAAGCATCAGAAATAAGAGGTGCTAGCAAACCCTTTAATGAGTGAAGGCCATGTTGCATTTGTAGTGTAAACATTTCAGCCCGATTTTTTTGAGTGCCTAGGGTAGTGTTGATTTCACCCATGTGGCATTGTACCATCTTGCCCCACTCTTTCACTTCTTCCAAGGCCTTCCAAATTATTCCCTTCCTCTTCTTTGGCAAGGCCTGTGCATAGGCCATGTAGAAGTCATGTACACATGTTGAAACGTAAGGGGGTCAAGGTTTTGTGAACCTCTCAAACCCATGTAATTGAATAGTGTTGCAGATGGCCGGGTAATTGGTCATGACTCCATATATGGAGAGTCCTTTCTCTTCAAGAATTGTATGTTATCTAGTTGATTTGAGCCTTTTGAAGGCCCTTGGAGCGATGATTGGGAGAACACAAGAACCACAAAATTGGGCCTGAGGAGGCTGAACCAACTTTGATCTGATGTCCATTCATTTTCTAGAAACCACCTTCTTTGGTTGCTCACTCACATAGGTATAGGAGCCCAGAGTGGCTTGTTGTTGGTGTGGAGCCTTGGAAGGCTTGTTGATAGAGACCACCTTATTCTTTTTCAATGGAAAAAGAGGAGGACACTCTTTGTCTGACTTAGTGTCAGAGGAGACAACTCTTTTTCATTTTGTTTTAGCCATTCCTTCAAGGCACAATCATTCAAACATTGATTTGTTGAAGGTTAGTTGAAATTAAACCCAAAAGAAAAACATTTCAAAATTATGTTTCGCGGCTCGCCTATTGGAAGGCGAAATGCCTACAAGGTTAGGTGAGCTCATGTGAACTCGCAGAAGTTAACAGTGCACAATTATATTGAACTCAGGCCTGAATAGCAGAGTCATCTTCAACTCGGGGATTCGCCGAATGGGTTTTGGCGGACTAAGATAAGTCTGCTGAAAGTGAGAGTGCAAACTTAAAACGAACAAGCATAGAGGGCGATGTCCACTCCCACTTATCGATATTGCGAGTGGGTTTCGATGGACTAAGAAAAGCCCACCGAATGGGACAACAATACCTAGGTCACAAATTTAAACAAGTAAGGTGGTTTAGGGCTTATTTGATGATTTTCCTAACTAGCTTAGGCAGCTAATAAGAGCTTTCCGAACTTTTAGTGTTTATCCAAGTGCCTATTTTCACAAATTCAACCACTATATGCAAAAATACCCAATTATCAATAAGTTTTATGATCTACCCACATGTTTTTCTACCTATGGGTACTCAGACGTCCCCAAAAATATCATAAATTATCACCTAAATTGACCATTTTTCCTTAACAAATTCGTCACTCTATCTATCATTAAGCAAATTTAGGTAATCAGAGCATCACTAGGCTAGTCAAACTTCACCCATACTCAATTCAACCAAGACCTAGTACAAATAAGGGTTCATTTCAAAATTTTAACAAAAACAATCAATTTAAGCAATCTTAGACACAAAATCACATATAACTCATGAGAACAATTCAATATGATCTATTTAGAATTACCCATAAAAATTAAATAACGATAGAGCAATATTAGCATCAAGTCTATATCAAAAGTAATCATTTCTCACAGAAACAACAATATAAAAATTGAAAACCAAGTCAAAGATAGTATTAAAGCACAAAAAATAAGGGAAACTAGGATTGGGATCGAGATTCTAACAGCCCAAAGAACTTCGAGCAAGTGAAATCACATAATGGAGTACAAAACAAAAATATGAGGGTATTGGGAGTTTAGGAGGGAAATGAGCACAATGAGATGAAAAGCTTTCTTTTTTACCTTGAAAAAACTCTTGGCCTATTTAACTTAGATCCACTCAGTTGAATGTGACTAACATCACTGAATGCATTTGGCGTATCGTCGAAGGAGCTAAGGCTCACCGATTAGGCCTGAACGAATACCAAACCATAAGAGAACTTAACGGAGCCAACTTAGTGAACTTCGGTGGATTTCCAATTGGAACTTTGATCGCCTAAGTTGATATTACACTTTTTCAAATTTTCACCCTAGAAGGTGGAGATGAAGATGTACACACAACACTCTCGGTTGATCACAGATATGGTCATGGCATCGCCTAAATTACCTCTCTCAACACTTTGAATTCATTTCATCCTGTACTCACAACTCACTTTATTGAAAGTAATAAAATATATTAAAACTTGGGTTGCCTCCCAAGAAGCTCCTTATTTAAAATTGTGGCATGACACATGTGTTACTCAACAATCATCATTTTTGGGATTTGGAACGAGTGACTAGGCAACATTCCTTTTTGCCTTGGATTGAAATGAGTGAAAAGTTATCACACCCCGAGCCTACACCCTGGGCGTGGCTAGCATTTGAGAACCATTGTTCACCCCAAACGAACCCTTGGCCTGGCTTAACTCTTAGCAGAAGACTTACTTATAATAAAAGCACATTAAAAAGTAATTAAACTGTAAGTCAAATGATAACTTAGAATGCTTTATAAATAAAAATTCAATCCAACAAAGTGACAACTCAAGTCTTAACATAACCGAATAAAAGTGAAAGACTCATGAACTAACAATATCTAATTATCTATGAAGCCTCTAATAATTGAGATGAAAGTTAGGACAAGACCCACGACATCCTAATAAACTAGAACGATAAAGCAAATAAAAGGGATCCTTCGAAAACAAGGAGGCTTACCAACAACTCTGAAGCTCAATCGGATCAACGAAGTACTAGATGATGATCTTGGTTACCTGTATCTGCATCATAAAAGATGCAGGCCAATTGGCTTTAGTACATGGAATGTACGAGCATGTTAGGGGATCTATAAAATAGACTTAAGCTTGGAATAGACTCGAAGAAACTTACCCCATCTCAACTCAACTCAACTCATTTAATATAAGGTATTGATATAAATGCAGTATAAAGAAAAGCTTTAAAACATGTAGATAACAACTTAGTGTATTGAAAAACACAAAAATAACTTAGTTTTGTATATGAAAATACAAGTAACTTTGTGGGATATTCTCTAATCGAAAATCATCACTATTAGCTATGTGATGATACATCATCTTGCCTCACAGTGCCAGGGTTGTCCTATACTTTGTCGGAGTATAGAACCTACTATCAAGTCTATGCTAAAAGCATTAAGGAATCATCTAAAAAGTATGACCCTTTTCTACCCATGTTGGCTACATAGTTTATGGAGACTTAGAGTTATTTGAACTCGTCCCCATATCGGTGCTCAATACTACTTTCTAAATGTAACTAGCTCATATGTTTAAAAACATAAATCTTTTGTGGTTTGATATTATTACTCAAAATCTTTGTTTTAAAAGAGATGGTACTAAAACTACTCATGAAAACTCTTTTGGAAATCAGTGTTTCCTCTCATCTTAAATGTAAAAGCATTTACTCTTTGGGAATACTTAGTTCCCATATAACATTTTAAAGAAATTAACTTGGCTCTACTCTTTCTCAAAATCAATGCATAAGTCTTAAAACAAGTTAAAAGCAATTGTAAAAGACTTTTGAAAAGACTCTAAGAACTTTCTATAATTGACTCTTAGCTCTTCCTTGAATTTGAATTATGTATTCAAGGGTTATGATCTCATTTTATGGATGATCTCAAAATGTTTAGACGTACCTTAGAGTTTAGAGATCAAGTAGAAAGCATAGGTACGATTCGAGAGGGAGCTCAAACGGAAAGAAGTGGGAAAGGGTAGAGGACCTGGCGACCCTGGCATACTGAGTGGCGCAGGGCGCCAGAACTTGAAATTCAACAGCTGGATTGGGGTGCACTGAGTGGCACAGTCCCTCAGAGCCCAAAGTACAGACCCTGATGTGGGGCACACTGAATGGCGCGGCGCCCCACCCTTTTTCCTAGAAAACTTGATGAATTTCCTTACTTGTTTTCTAACCCCAATTTACCTAGAATTGAATGGTTTCTTCCCCAATCACTTAGATTTAAATACCCATCATTATTGTACAAGAATCTACTCAAAAACAATCTTAGAACTGATACGATTTACTCAATAACTCATCAAAACCTCAACAATCAAGATTATGAACGAAACTTCAACAAAACTCATCAAGAACTTAAATACTTTACTTTCAAGAACAAAGTTACGTTGAATTAATCATGATTGGTGTGTCTATGAATGAATCCAATGCTATGTGAACTCACATATCTCTTAGGGATCAACCTTTGGCGAAATCCGCAACAAAATCCTCAAGAACTTGACGAACACTTGACTTTTCTCCTCGTCTTAAACTTCCCTCAAAATCCTAGCGTAAATTTGGATTGGTAAGCTGAACCAAATCAGTTTAGACTCATAAATATTACAAAATTTCGGTTTAAGCTTATTGGGTAAGGAAAAGACAAAAATACCCCTCTTAAAACTGGGTAACTTTTCTTAATTGACAGGTAGATTTTCAAATGATCATATCTCTCTCATACGAGCTCGAAAATTAGAAAACTCGGTGGCATTGAAAAGATAATTCAAATACCTTTCATTTGATATATTATGGGCCACCTAACTCATCCTTTAATAAAAGTTATGGTCGTTTGAAGTTGACCCAAAACTTACAACTTGACCTTAACTTGCAAAATTGCAGATTTTGCTCTATCCAAATTAGTTATTTCTATTTTTAGATATTTCTAAGGCAGGATGTTATAGTATCTCCCCCTTGAGAACATTCATCATCGAATGAGATTACTCTTAAGTAGACTAAGGGTTTAACATTTATCATTCATCTCAAACACCCAACAAACAATATATATAACGCAACAACTCAACTTAAAATAATTGCCAAGAAAAGGATTAGTACCTTAATTTGGAATATCTCTGGACTCAAAGATATTTGGATATCTCTTCTTTATATCCTCCTTAGCTTCCATGTTGCTTCCTCAACAAACTGATTTTTCCATTAGACCTTGACTGATGCTATCTCTTTGGTTCTCAATTTGCGAACCTGACGGTGTAGAATCTGAATAGGAATCTCCTTGTAAGATAAGTTATCCTTAATACCAATATCTTCAGTAGGTATGATAACTAAAGGATCGCCCATACACTTCTTTAACATCGAAATATGGAATATCAGATGAACTGCTGCTAACTCTTCCGGTAGCTCCAACTCATAAGCTACATTTTCAATCCTCTCAGATATCCTGTAAGGGCTAATATACCGTGGACTAAGCTTCCCCTTCTTACCAAATCTCATAACATCCTTCATGGGTGAAACCTTTAAGTAAACCTAGTCATTTACTTCAAATTCTATGTCTCTTCTCCTAACATCAGTGTCGGATTTCTGATGACTCTACACTGTTTTCAACCTATCTTGAATAACTTCCACTTTCTACATAGCTGGATGAACTAATTCTGGTCCTATCAACCCAGCTTCACCAACTTCAAACCATCCAATAGGAGATATGCATCTTCTCCCATAAAGAGTTTCATAAGGAGACATCTAGATGCTATAGTGATAACTGTTGTTATAAGCAAACTCTATGAGAGGTAGGTGATCATCCCAATTATCTTTGAAATCAATCACACAAGCCCTCAACATATCTTCTAAAGTATGAATAGTGTGCTCTACTTGACCATCAGTCTGAGGATGAAAAACAGTACTCAAAGACACATTCGAACCTAAACCTTTCTGGAAAGACTTCCAGAATTATGAAGTAAATTGTGCACCTCTATCTGAAATAATTAACATTGGAACTACCTAAAGTCTAACTACCTCTTGAAGATATAACTTGGCATAATCCTCTGCTGAATGAGTAGTCTTTACCGGCAAAATGTGGGCTGATTTAGACATTCGATCTACAATCACCCAAATGGAATCATGTTGCCTGCGAGACCACGACAAACTAGTAATAAAATCCATATTGATAATTTCCCACTTCCATTCTGGAATCTCTATATTCTGTGCCATACGACAGGGCCTTCGGTGCTCTACCTTAACTTGTTGAAAATTCGGGCACTTAGCAACGAACTCTTTCATACTACTCCACCAATAGACTTCTCTTAAATAGCGATACATCTTTATGGAACCTAGATGGATGGAATATCTGGAGCTATGAGCTTCCTCCATGATCCGTTATTAGAGTTCATCCACCCTTGGTATACGCAACCTACCTTGATACCTCAATACACCATCTCCTCATTGTTCAAAAGCCATTACTTTTTGCTTATGAACATTTTCCTTCAATTCAAGCAAAATAGGATCTTGATCTTGTTTCTCTTTCACTTCGCACACTAATGATGATTCATCCCCATTCATCACCACCACTCCTTCCTCATGGAATACTTCAATCAAACTCCTATTCGTGCAAGTTTGTGCACATATTTCGCTAACTGTCTCTTGTCTTCCTCAACATGGACGGTACTACCCATAGACAATCTGCTAAAAGCGTTAGTAACAACATTGGCCTTAAATGGGTGACATAGAATACCCATATCATAATCCTTGAGTAATTTCAACCACCTCCTCTCTATGAGATTAAGCTCTTTCTAGCTAAAGACATATTGAAGACTCTTGTGATCGATGAACACATCAACGTGAACACCATAAAGATAGTGACGCCATATTTTCAAAGCGAATACTACAACAATCAAGTCTAGATCATGGGTTGGGTAATTCTTCTCGTGAATCTTAAGCTGTCTGGATGCATAAGCTATTACTTTGCCATTTTGCAATAACACACAACTCAATCCAACTCCGGATGCATCACAATATACCACAAAACCTTGCGTACCCTTTGGTAAGGTCAATACTGGGCAGTAGTCAACCATTTTTTCAATTCTTGAAAACTTTTCTCACAAGCTTCAGACCATTGAAACGTAACTATTTTATGAGTCAACTTGGTCAATGGGGATGAAATAGATGAAAAACCCTCAATGAAAGCCAATCCCAAGAAACTTCTAAGATCAGTTGGAGACGTGAGTCTAGGCCAGTTCTACACTGGCTCTATCTTTTGAGTATTAATTCAAATTCCATCACCGAAAACAATATGGCCTAAGAATGCCACAGACTCAAGCCAAAATTAACAGTTAGAATATTTAGCATATAAATCCTTATTCTTTAGAGTTTGGAGAACAATTCTAAAATGACTAGCATGATCTTCCTCATTCTTCGAATAGATTAGAATGTCATCAATAAACACAATAACAAAGTTATCTAAATAAGGATTGAATACTCCATTCATAAGGTCCATGAATGCTGCAAGAGCATTGGTCAAACCAAAGGACATAACTAGGAACACATATTGACCATAGCGGGTCTTGAAAGCTGTCTTAGGGATGTCACTTTGAATTACTCTTAACTGATGATATCCTGATTTGAGGTCTATCTTAGAAAAACAAGTGGCACCCTGTACTTGATCAAATAGATCATCAATTCCTTGAAGGGAATACTTGTTCTTCATAGTAACCTTGTTCAACTAACAATAATCTATTCAATTCTAGGAGAACCATCCTTCTTTCTAACAAATAAGACCGGAGCGCCCCAAGGTGACACAGTTAGTCAAATAAAACCTTTCTCAAGGAGATGTTGCAACTGCTCTTTTAACTCATTCAACTCTGCTAGAGCTATTCTAGATGGCAGAATAGAGATAGGATGAGTATGAGGAAGAATATCTATACCGAAGTCTATTTCTCTCTCATGAGGGACTACAGGAAGATCATCCAAAAGGACTTCTGGAAACTCACTAACAACTAGAACCGACTGAATAGGTGGTGTCTCAATACTAGAGTCATTCACTCGGACTAAGTGATAGGCACACCCCTTGGAAACTAACTTTCTCACCTTAAGGTATGAAATAAAATGACCCTCAGGCCCTGCTGAACTAATCCTCCACTCTATAACTGGCTCATTAGGAAACTGGAACTTAAATACTCGAGTTCTACAATCAACTGACGTATAACAGATGGAAAGCTAGTCCATACCTAAAATGATATCAAAATCTACCATGTCTAACTCGACTAAATCAGCCATGGTGCTCTTGTGATTTACGAAAATGACGCAATCACGATAGACTTTCTTAGCTAGAATAGACTCACCAATAGGTGTAGAAACACTAAAGGACTCAAGAAGTTTCTCAGTAAGAACATCAAATTCATCACAACATAAGGAGTCACAAAAGATAGACTCACTCCTGGATCTAGTGAAGCATAAACATCAAAAGTAAAGACTTTGATCGTACTAATGACAACATCTGGTGAATCATCTTGCTCTTGGTCACCTACTGAAAAATCTTCCTAACCCTGTTCTTTTCATTCAATGCTATTGCATTTCTATCTTTATTTTGTGTTCCTTTATTTCTATTACATTGAGGACAATGTCGGATGGAACCTTGTTAGGAATTCCACCTCTAGATGTGTTTGAATGAAGCTGTTCTCTTGTATTTTTAAGTGTCAGTTGGGGAAAATACGAATGAATTGAATAGTGATCTTAATTGAATGACATGAATGTGAGGGTACAACGAGGGAACTGAGTTATATAGGCAATATGTAAACTTTTAGCATATCATTGTGACTAGCCGATTGTCGATTAAGTCTCTTGTGATGAACATTGTATACTAGCTAGAAAGTTTGGAGTCTTGTTTGATAATTGTATCAGATTCCTTGTGCGGTGTGGTTGTAATACCCCAGAAATTAGTAGACTAAACTAGGTCCTTAAGCTAGAGTTCTAAGGTTCAATGTATGAGGAATGGAGTCGTAGATGAGACTTTCCATGCTTAGAATGAGAGATTTAGTGGTTGAACTTCAAGGTAAGTGTTAGTCCCCATAACTTAAAAGGTCGTCTAAGGATTGGTATAGGGTTGTAAGGGCAAAGGCCAAGGCCAAGGGAGCAAAGCCTTAGCCAAGGGCCAAGGTTGCCCAACCTTGGCCAAGTTCTGCCTCAAGACCACAACTACTTCCACAGCTAATGTTGTTGACCACAGACCGTGAAGTGGTCTGTGAAGTCTCCTTAGGTTGGTGAGAGCCAAGGTCCTTAGGCCTAGCTATTGCCTAAGGGACCACGACCATTACCACGACCCGTTGGCTTGACCACGGATCGTGGGAGGCCTTGTGGTCTTCCTTTAGCCCCATGGAGGCTTTCTATGATGAGGAGGGTCACTGGTCAAGGGACCATAGGCACCACCACAGGCCGTGGTGCCCTTGACGGTCCGTCCAAGTGGGCGTGACCCCTGGCAATAGGCTGCCTAGTCTAGGGGTTTTTGGTAAATTCTTTTTTAAGTGATATTAAGTGGGGGGTCATTTTATATGTGTTTTATATACCTATATATATTATTTTAAGTCATTAACCACCCCAACTAAGTCATTCATTATCAAAACCCAAATCACTCCTCTCTCAAATATTTCTCTCTCTAAGAAAGACCTCTATTAAAGAAAAAGCTAGGGCTTAAAGCTAAGGTCAAGAACAAAGGTTCCATTGCTAAAGTCTTGTGCTAGGTCATTGATTAAGGTATATTTAGCTTATCATATATGGGTTATTCCACCCATAGAGCCCCCTTAGTAATCACCCAATTGTGGATCAAAAATCCGATTCAAACTAGGGTTCTTTTACATTGTGGGTAGGGTTTGTGCATGATTCCTATCTAGTTGATAATACCCAATTATGATTGATTTATCATTGCTTAGTTATATTATGATAAATTAATGTGATTTCTATGGTAAACCCTAATCTAAATTGATGAATGTGATATTTGTGTGTTTATTCCATTAGAGGTGAAATTGAAGATTTATGAGTAATCTTCCTAAATCAATGTCATGAGTAGTAATTGATTAATATTAGGAATACCTAGACATGAATTGAACTAGACTCTATACTACATGATTGATCTTGACTTGTTAAGATGGAATTGAGGATTCTTGATAGATCTTCTAGGATTGTCATCATGTATAGAACTTATTCAATAATAGAAATATGAAATAATGAATAGAACTAGAATCGTGAATGCATGCTAAATCATGAATGGTAATGATTGAAATTGGGGCTTTATGATGAATTATGCTTAGAATTTCCTATGACTATGCATTGTGACTAGAATCACCTAGTATCAAAGAATGTGATTGAATGTCTTGTAATTTAGGTTCATAATGCGCTTCCATGATATAGAGTCTTTGAGAATGAGGAGTCATGGTTATGAATGATGATCATTAGGTCTTAAGAGTGAAGCTAATATGATTAACTTTAGATCCTAAGGCTTTGAGAGTAAAATCTATATGTGAATCCAAGGCCAATGAATAGGATTATGTTGAGAGACCTTTACCTACTCAATTCACCTTATGAATCATACACGGTAGGAAGTGATAGAATCACTTAGGTCATGTTGATATCCTTGTCTAAAGGTAGTATTTTAGACATGATACTAAGCATGAATGTGGAATTAACATGAAAGACTTCTCACATAGTAATGGTTCTAGGGTTGAAGGACTTCTCCTAACTAATTGAACCTAAGGCAAGAGAGCCATTATACCTAGGTCATGGATGGTGATAATTGCTCACACATGGTCTAAAAGAGGTAATAGCATGGATTTGTTGTCAAGAACACCTTTCCATAAAATTGATTCAAAGTAGAGACTTAATGATTATCTTGTGGGATTTATGCCTAGCACCGAGTGGATATTGAAATGACATGAAGGTTCCCACCTAGATGAGTTTGGGCTTTCATGGAGGTTCCCACCTAGTTTGGTTTGGGCTTCCCACATGGGATCTCTCACCAAGAAGAGTATGGATTTCCCCAAGTGTGTCTCATGAGATGTAATCCTCACCTAGTAGAGTTTGGGTTTCTAGTAGCAATCTTTTTATCCCATAACTACATGCCCTATAGGAAAGTTAGCTAGTGGATTCGACTAAGTTAACAAACCGGTCCTACCTTAGGCAAGTGGACCAACCCTTGATGGTGTGGGTAACACCATGAGATATCATGTGATAGCTCATATGTTCTCATGTCGGTTAAGGCTATATCCCAATTAAATAAGATTGGTAATGAACTAAGATTGTGCTCAATGTAGCATCTCCTAGAGTTCAAACCTTATAGGCTAAGTTTATGCATAATGTAGCATTTCCTAGAGTCCAGTGCAAGTAATGGTCTAAGATTATGCTTGAAGGAGCATCTCCTAGAGATCAAATTAAGTGAACTAAGAGTATGATTTAAGTAGCATCTCCTAGGGTTCAAACATGATGAACTAAGATTATGCTTATGGAAGCATCTCCTAGGGTTCAACCTTAATGAACTAAGATGTACTTAGTGTAGTATATCCTAGGGTTCTATGTAATGAGAAACTCAGATAAGCTAGTGATGTACCTCAAATGTTCAAGAGTATAACTGGACATAGATATGCTTGAGTAATGTCTCCTAGAGTCCATAATGATAATGAACCTAGACATGCTAAAAGAAATATGTCATAGGGTCCATCATTAAAATGAACTATGATTATTCTTTAAGTAGCATCTCCAAGAGTTCAAGTCTAACGAACTTAGATTATGCTTTGGGTAACATTTCTTAGAGTTCCAACATGATGAACTAAGATGTACCTAGTATAGTATCTCCTAGGGTTTAAAACAAGAAGGGACTAAGATAGACTAAGTAAAGTGTCTCCTAGAGTCCCCATGCTTTAAAAAAAGTGCGCTAGTCCCCAATTAAGGAACATGAGTATGATGACCTACAGAAGTACTTAGTATTAGTAGTAGAATAGGATGATACTTACGCCTTGCACAAGTATGACTTAAGGTTACCTTATGACTGTTGTCTTACATGAGTTATACTTCGATAGGATTGTGCTATAGTTTCCTCCCTTGACATGATATGATTGACTAGGGTGATAGTTCCCTTGTCTATATGAAGTAAGCTTATAATGAGACCAAAGTACGGTAAATATGACTATGATGACTTCAAGGTTATGCGTAGTGTGAAGGGTTGTGTGGGATGCCTTTCATGCATTGTACAAGTGTGCCTTGAGGTTACTTAGGAGTATGATACCTTTATGGTAAAGAAGATTAAGAGTTGACCATATATATATATAGACTATGATTAAGATGACTAAAAAAGAGATACTTGGCTTGGGTGGTATTATGGGATTCTATTCTTGCTTTGCACTTGTATGCTTTTGAGGTTACTTGAGAATGGTGCTATTATGGTATAGATGACTAAGAGTAACTATGCTTATATGAATATGACTTATCTCCTATGCTCATTACTTATGTCTTATGTTGGCTTATGATTATATGATGCTTATATTGGAGATTATGCTATGATTATGTTATTATCTCTTATGCTTTTGTCTTATGTTGACTAACCATTTTGAGATGCTCTTATGATGTTTTGCTGGCTTTCATACTTAGTACATTTTGTACTAATGCATATTGCCTACATTCTAATTGAATGTAGGGTTGGAGACTTGAGTTGCTTTGGAGGCTAGGTTTCTAAGGTGCAAGAAGACTTGAAGATTTGGTGAGTCCTCATAGCTTAGAGGACAAACCAATATTTCCCTTATGTCATTTCTTTATGTTTTAGACTTTATATGGATTGCGTCCCAAGACTTTTATTCAAGAATTTAATAGATGGTTTGAGACAAGGATTTTTTAAAGACTTTTGTTTGCTTATGAAAAGGATTTCGATTGTATGGTTTTAAAGATAGTTATAAGTTTTCCCTAACTTTTTTATGATCTTATGTTATGATGATGCTAAGGGCTTGTATGAGACGCCTTTTGGGTCAAGTACATCATATTACGTCTAGGAGGTAACCCTGGGTCGTGATAAACTTGGTTATCAGAGCACAAGGTTCAGAATGGTTCTAAGATTGTCTCAAACCACGTCTAGTAGAGGCTTGTTCATAAATGTGAAGCGCATCACTTTTATGAATAGGAGGCTATTGGATTCTTAGAACACTTCACTTCTTCATTCTCCAAGTCGTGCCATAGAGTTTAACTCTATAAGTTCTCTCTCTTATTCCTTATCCGGTAGTCTTTAGGATATGACCACTTGAAAGGCTTATGTTAGAAGGAGTGAGAGAGGAAAGTTGGTTGTGATGCCAATTATGGCTATGTGACTTGAGAGATTTGAGATGATAGATTGTGATGTTGTCTTTAGTCTGAATGATGCTTCATTATTGCCTTTATGTTGTGAAAGATGTTTAGAAGATTTTGTGTAGGCGTACTCCCAAGGGGCAGATAGTGTGCCTACCTAGCAAGGTGATCGTGAGATGATGTTTAGTTATTGGTAGAACCCGACTTAGTCATGATGAGTTTTGAAGTATGATTGATAGATTGGTTGAATTGGGTGTTTAAGTAATGCCTAGATGGGTTAAAAGAATAGACTCCTCTAAGAAGGGTGGAAGTGTAATTCACCTTGGTGTAGAATCATCTTGTGTGATGGATGTGAAATTATAGTGATGACTTGCTCCGACGTTAGAATTGAAAGAATTGATGCTTAAAAGAGTTTGTATAGGCTTGCTCCCAAGGGAGAGATAATGTGCTTAGATAGGAAAGTCGTTGAGTGTCCATGATGTCCATGAGTAAGGCTCATGTTAGATCTTGAGTGGTGTTAGTAAGATTTCTTGTGAACTATAGTTGCTTAATAAGAACCTCTCTAATTTAGAAGTACCGGTAGATATCTTAGACCGACAAGTTAAGAAATAGAAGAAGAAAGAAGTTTTTCCATGAAGAGATTTGGAGTGAGTTTAGGTGAGGGTGCTGCTTGGGAGGCCAAGGGCCAATGAAATGTCCCAATGTCCTCATCCTTTTTCCTTCTACTCCTATTCAAGCTTGAGATGACAGGTTCCTCTGGATTTGCTTTTATATGAAGTCATGTGTGAATAGTATGTTTCCATGATTTTCCTATGTGATGCATGTTCATGAAAATGCTTAGGTCTTGTTAGAAATGACTTATATGCATTGTTTTCCTCATGTTGTACTAGCATTGAGTAGATTTGAATATAGACTTCATGAGATGATTATATGAGCATGCTTTAGTTTTGGAGTTGAAAGACTCCTCCTTGAAATGAATGCTTTTTTAGGGTAAATTGTGTATAGGCTCCAGAGAGTATGTTGAGCAAGTTATGATTCGGAGATGGTAGTTCCTCCTTAAATCTGACTAGTTATGAGAATGTCATGCATGAATGAGTTGTTGATGAAGTTCTTACTTCCTTTTGTGCATTGAGTATGTTAGTGGGAATTGATGTATTGCATGCATGATGGATTGCTAGTGTAGAGTCGTTTCCTTTAAAAAGTGTTTAGAGTCATCATTCGAGGAAGAATGTTCCCAAGGGGGAGATATTGTTATGCTCCAAATATTAGTAGACTAAACTAGGGCCTTAAGCTAGGGTTCTATGGTTTGATGTATGAGGAATAGAGTCGTAGATGAGACTTTTCGTGCTTATAATGAGACGGTTAGTGGTTGAACATTAAGGTAAGTGTTAGGCCCCATAATTTAGAAGTTCATCTAAGGATAGGTATAGGTTTGCAAGGGCAAAGGCCAAGGCCAAGGGGGCAAATCCTTAGCCAAGGGCCAAGGCTGCCCAACCTTGGCCAAGTTCTGCCTCAAGACCACGACCACTTTCATGGCTAGTGTTCTTGACCACGGACCATAAAGTGGTCCGTGAACTATCCTTTGGTTGGTGGGAGCCAAGGTCCTTAGGCCTAGCTACTGCCTAAGGGACCAAGACCATCACCACGATCATTGGCTTGACCACGGATTGTGGGAGGCCTCGTGGTTTCCCTTAGCCCCATGGAGGCTTTCCATGATGAGGAGGGTCACTGATCAAGGGACCACGGGCACCACCATGGGCTGTGGTGCCCTTGATGGTCTGTCCAAGTGGGCGTGACCCGAGGCAATAGGCTGCCTAGTCGACGGGTTTTTGGATTTCTTCTTAATGATATTAAGTAGGGGTCATTTTATATGTATTTTATACACATATATATATATATATATACATATATATATATATATATATATATATATATATATATATATATTATTTGAAGTCATTAACCACCCCAGCTAAGTCATTCTAAATCAAAATATATATATTATTTGAAGTCACTCCTCTCTCAAATATTTCTCTCTAAGAAAGACCTCCATTGAAGAAGAAACTAGGGCTTGAAGCTAAGGTCAAGAACAAAGGTTCCATTGTTAAATACTTGTGCTAGGGCATTCATTAAGGTATGTTTAGCATATCATCTATGGGTTATTCCACCATAGAGCCCCCTTTGTAATCCCCCAATTGTGGATCAAAAACTCAATTCAAACTAGGGTTCTTCTTACATTGTGGGTACGGTTTGGGTATGATTCCAATCTAGTGGATAATACCCAATTATGATTAATTTAGCATTGTTTAGTGATATTATGATGAATTCATGTGATTTCTATGGTAAACCCTAATCTAAATTATTGAATGTGATATTTATGGGTTTATTCCATTAGAGGTGAAATTTAAGGTTTATGAGTAATCTTCCTAAATCAATGTCATGAGTAGTAATGGATTAATATTAGGAATACCTAGACATGAATTGAACTAGACTCTATACTACATGATTGATCTTGACTTGTAAAGATGGAATTGAGGATTCTTGATAGATCTTCTAGGATTGTCATCATGTATAGAACTTATTCAAGAATAGAAATATGAAATCATGAATAGAATTAGAATCATGAATGTATGCTAAATCATGAATGGTAATGATTGAAATTGGGGCTTTATGATGAATTATGCTTAGAATTTCCTATGACTATACATTGTGACTAGAATCAACTAGTATCAAAGAATGTGATTGAATGTATTGTAATCGATCTAGGTTCATAATGTGCTTCCATAATGTAGAGTCTTTGAGAATGAAGAGTCATGGTTATGAATGATGATCATTAGGGCATAAGAGTGAAGCTAATATGATTAACTTTAGATCCTAAGGCTTTGAGAGTAAAGTCTATATGTGAATCCAAGGCCAATGGATAGGACTATGTTGAGAGACCTTTACCTACTTAATTCACCTTCTGAATCATAGATGGTAGGAAGTGATAGAATCACTTAGGTCATAATGATATCCTTGTCTAAAAGTAGAATTCTAGACTTGATATTGAGCATGAACGTGGAATTAACATGAAAGACTTCTCACATAGTAATGGTTCTAGGGTTGAAGGACTTCTCCTAACTAATTGAACCAAAAGCTAGAGAGCCTATATACCTAGGTCATGGATGGTGATAGTTGCTCACACATGGTCTAAAAGAGGTGCTAGCATGGATTGGTTGTCAAGAACACCTTTCCATAAACTTGAGTCAAAGTAGAGACTTAATGATTATCTTGTGGGATTTATGCCTAGCACCGAGTGGATATTGAAATGAGAAAGAGGTTCCCACCTAGTTGAGTTTGGGCTTTCATGGAGGTTCCCACCTAGTTTAGTTTGGGCTTCCCACATGAGATCTCTCATCTAGAAGAGTATGGATTTCCCTAAGTGTGTCTCATGAGATGGAAGCCTCACCTAGTGGAGTTTGGGTTTCTAGTAGCAATCTCCGTATCCCATAACTACATGCCCTGTAGGAATGTTAGCTAGTGGATCTGACTAAGCTAACAAACCGGTCCTACCTTAGGCAAGTGGACCAACCCTTGATGGTGTAGGTAACACCATGAGAGATCATGTGATAGCTCATTTGTTCTCATGTCGGTTAAGGCTATATCCCAAATAAACAAGATTGGTAATGAACTAAGATTGTGCTCAATGTAGCATCTCTTAGAGTTCAAACCTCATGGGGTAATATTATGCATAATGTAGCATCTCCTAGAGTCCAACGCAGGTAATGGTCTAAGATTATGCTTGAAGGAGCATCTCCTAAAGATCAAACTAAGTGAACTAAGAGTATGCTTTAAGTAGCATATCCTAGGTTTCAAACATAATGAACTAAGATTATTCTCGTGGAAGAATATCCTAGGGTTCAACCTTAATGAGCTAAGTTGTACTTAGTAAAGTATATCCTAGGGTTCTAAGTAATGAGGAACTAAGATAAGCTAGTGAAGTACCTCAAATGTTCTAGAGTATAAATGGACTTAGATATGCTTTAGTAGTGCCTCCTAGAGTCCATAATGATAATGAACCTAGAAATGCTAAAAGAAGTATCTCATAGGGTCCAAGTTTATAATGAACTAAGATTATGCTTTAAGTAGCATCTCCAAGAGTTCAAGTCTAACGAACTTAGATTATGCTTTGGGTAGCATTTCCTAGTGTTCCAACATGATGAACTAAGATGTACCTAGTATAGTATCTCCTAGGGTTCAAAGCAAGAAGGGACTAAGATAGACTTAGTAAAGTGTCTCCTAGAGTCCCCATGCTTTAAAAAAGTGGGCTAGTCCCTAATTAAGGAACATGAGTATGATGACCTAAAAAAGTACTTAGTATTAGTAGTAGTATGGGATGCTACTCATGCCTTGCACAAGTATGACTTAAGGTTACCTTATGAGTGTTGTCTTACATGAGTTATGCTTAGATAGGATTGTGCTATAGTTACCTTCCTTGACATGATATGATTGACTAGGGTGATACTTCCCTGGTCTATATGAAGTAAGCTTATAATGAGACCAAAGTAGGGTAAATATGACTAGGATGACTTCAAGGTTATGCTTAGTGTGAAGGGAAGTATGGGATGTCGTTCATGCATTGGACAAGTGTGCCTTGAGGTTACTTAGGAGTATGATACCCTTATGGTTAAGAAATTTTAGAGTTGACCATATATATAGACTATGATAAAGATGACTAAAAAAGGGATACTTGGCTTGGGTGGTATTATGGGATGTTATTGTTGCTTTGAACTTGTATGTTTTTGAGCTTACTTGAGAATGGTGCTATTATGGTATAGATGACTAAGATTAAATTATGCTTATATGAATATGACTTATCTCCTATGCTCATTACTTATGTCTTATGTTTGCTTATCATTATATGATGCTTATGTTGGAGATTATGCTATGATTATGTTATTATCTCTTATGCTTATATCTTTTGTTGACTAACCATTTTGAGATGCTCTTAAGATGTTGTGCTAGCTTTCATACTTGGTACATTTTCTACTAATGCATATTTCCTACATTCTAATCAAATATAGGGTTGGAGACTTGAGTTGCTTTGGAGTCTAGGTTTCTATTGTGCAAGAAGACTTGAAGATTTGGTGAGTCCACATAGCTTCGAGGACAAACCTATATTTTCCTTATGTCATTTCCTTATGTTTTAGACTTTGTATGGGCTAAGTCCCTAGACTTTTATTCAAGAGTTTAATAGATAGTTTGAGACAAGGATTTAGTAAAGACTTTCGTTCGCTTGTGAAAAGGTTTTCGATTGTAAATTTTAAATTTTCCCCTACTTTTCTATGATCTTATGTTATGATGATTCTAAGGGCTTGTATGAGACCCCTTCGGGGTGATGTACACCATTTTATGTCTAGGAAGTACCCCTGGGTCGTGACAGAGGTTGTCTTGAAAATTGTGCTTGATGACACCTAGAATTTGCCCTGTTGGTTTGATTGATTGAGTGAAGAAAGCCATTGAAATGATCTTAGGAAAAAGTTATGAAGAGTGGGCCAAATTGATGATATACCTCTTTGTGGCCACCTTGTGAGAGTGTGAACCTTGCTTGCACCTTTTAAGTCTATCATTTTCTTTGGAACAATCTTGAACAACTTCGACCTCTTTTTCCTACTACCCATAACCTTCATGATGTATTGGCTCGTTTGAATAGCCAATTTAGGCCAAAAGCCTAAGTCGGGGGTGTGGTGAAAAAGGAGGAAGGTCAAGAAGTTTAAAAAATTCCTCCTTGATGGATTGTTTTTTTTTTAAAAAAAAAGAGATGGAACCCCTCCATATAAGAAAAATAAAGAATAGAGGAAAGGCAAATTGTAAAAACAATGCAAAGAAGAGTTCTGAAATAAAGTGTGTGAAAGAAGCAAAAGAAATGGGGTATCCGGTGAGTCATGTTTAGTTGAATTATGGGGTGGATTATGAACATGTTTGAATGTGAAAGAGAAGAAGAAGAAGAAGTGATTTTCAGGCCATACTTCATGAGGGTAGAAACCACTAAGCCTAAATAACCATACCTTTACACTCAGCCCCGTTACAGGCCTTTAAAAAGACCTTTGTTATTTTGAGTGAGCTGAATGAATGTTGATTGGAAAAAAGGGCAAGCCCATGGGTAGAGCCGTGCATGTGTTCATGAGCCAACCCTCCGTACAGTCCCTTTATTTGGATGAGATGGAGAGTTGTGCTAGTAACATGGAATATAGAATTCCCTTCGGTTGACGGTAGAAGGATTGTACCAATTCCACCCAATTGGATTGGGTTATGTAAACTAAAGATCATCAATATCAACTTGGTGGCCCACTTGGCTACCGTTAATATCTGCCTTACCCATTTCCTCTTCTGTTCAACACAACCATCACAAACACAAAACAAATCAAATCAATTCAACTACAGCCAACAAAATCACATATTAAACTTCAATAAGAGAATTCTAAACAACACCACTCCCCAGCAGCGGTGCCATTTTGATGTACGTATCAACTAGACCTCATCTGATACTAGGTGTAGACGATCGTTAAGTAGTATAATCCTAACAAGAGAGTTGAGGTCGATCTCACAGGGATTAGTTCTATTTTGAATTCAAGTATCAATTTAGACTAGTGATTTCCACAACTGAAGGAATAGAAATTTTCAGAAACTTTTAATAAAATTAGAAGGGTGACATCAATGTTAGGGTAAGGTGTTTTAGATCAGAAAGCAACCTCAACAATTAATGAAAAGTAATCAAATAGGAGAACGATACTTGGGGATTGACTGATGAATTTATAAACTCAACTCAATAGGTGTTAATTGATAACCAATAGTACTAACTCTTCGTGGGTAAGATGAACTTTAGATGAGGTACTTTTCTCTCGAACAACTACCTCATTTCAATTGAGTTCTCTCGAACCTCAATGTGTTAAACATAGAGACCAGACCACAACCTCACTACATCCACTCTTTCGAGCTGAATACATAGAATGAATCTTCGGATTCAATTCTCGAGTTGAACCCACCATGACCCAATAACTACGAGTGCCAGCTTATCACCTTAGTTTTACACTTCTTTCTCAATAAAGCATAAAACACTAAATCATACTAATATAACATACAATAGAGCAATTAATCCACAACAATATGTCAGACCCACTTTGAATTAGCACTAAAATTGATAATGACTAACACCCATGAAGCCAAATTCAGTAATTAATCACATTGTCAAAACCCCCAGATTGGGGTTTTACCTAATCATCATAAAAGAAGATAATTCAGTACCTAATACATGCTCTATAACTGGGTATTGATTTTTGAATTTCTAAGATCAATAAATATTTGTCTATTACAACACCCAATTAAAATATCTAACTAAAAAATGCTAAAAATCAACAATAATAGTGTTTTTGTTCTCTCTATTCCATTCCACAATAACTGGATGCCTTCTCTCTATTCCAAAAATCCACTAATACCGATCTAGGATGTGGCTATTTGGGGTTGATCGGCAAGGAAAGTCGGGCTTCGCCGACCAGTCGGGGACTCACCAATCATTCTTGTCCATCGCCTTCTTTCTTCACGTTTTCATCTATCATGCACTGTAACTTTAGACAGTCTCGATCGGGATCGCCAATCACTTCTATGATCCGCCCTTTAGTCCTTTGGCTAGCAAATTCAATTTTTTCTTTGCCTCGTTCAGTGCGTTTGGTGGTACAATATTTTTTCACTGATTAATCCGGCGATTCACCGATATAGAACACTGTTTGCCTAAATTTATCTCATTTCAGGCATAGTGTTCTGTAAAATTAGGTGGTTAGGGGCAACGCAGAGATTAGCATACGGACCAGTTTATTTTAACTGTTATCCAAATTTTACTGTTGATATTCATGATCCGAATATTATTGATACTTTGACACTTAATGTCAAAACTAAGAACATGAATAGTAAAATAGATACTAGAGAAATAGCTGTAATATATCGGGTATATTATAAGCTAATGAAGACCACTATAGCTCCAAAAGCTATAGCTTCTAGTGTTAAAGGTGTGACTATGCTTATGGAAGCTAACCAAGAGCATAGTACTACTTTTGTCCCTAGACTTCTTAAGTGGACTGATATTTTAGCTGATGAAGAATGGAAATTTGATTCCATTACGAATCCTTTACCCCTTCAACCTGAGACTTCACAGTTAGATCGGGTTATCCAGTTCCCTGACGGATCTATTAACCTTAAGTTTTACGATACAGTTCTTTCAGCCAAGCGTCTTCAAGTAGAAGAATGTCTTTGGCAAGACCTTCTTCTTTTCAAACCCGGGAGGAGGATGAAGATAATATTAGCCAGCCTGACCATAGAAAACTTCATGGTGTAGATTTCTGCCAGACTGTTCCTAAGGTTTACTATAAAGAGACTTTGGTAAGTCCTATAGCCAGTGATATGAAACCTGTTCATCAAAGAAAAGATTCCATCGGAGTGCTTACTTCTGAAGAGGAAGACTTTGTCCCCAGTAAAAGGAAATTACACTCTTGGTGGAAATCTCCAGAACATAAGCAAAAGGTAGATTGGTACAAAGCTACCTATACTGTGGAACAATGAACCTCTTTTAGAGACAAGTGGTTCAAAGACATGAAAAGGTTTAAAACAGAAATCGAGTTTTTTAAATGGTTTGAATCTTCTAGACAAATTGATGATAAGCAATCATCTCTTCAGGTTCTTATTAACAAATGGTACACCAAAGATCAGGTGGTTGAAAGTGTTACTCCTCCGCTTGAGGGACTTAGCATTCCCTATTGTAAGGAGATCTTGAAAGCCGCTCCCTTTAAGAAACCTATAGAAAAGGAAGCAGCATTTATAACAGGAAGGGATATTAACAAAATCCTTTAACAAAACAATTATACCAACCAGATTCTCCATGTTATCTCCCGGCAGATTGAGGAAGATAAAGGGAATAATTTCAAAGGAATTAGTCAAATTGGGAATAAACCCAGTTCTTCCAAATCTAGTCCTCAAATAGAGACTCCTATTTTCAAAATTCCTGAGTTCTCAAAGGAAAACTTCCCTAAATTATCCAAAGAGTTTAATCATTCCAATGAACTGCTAGACAGGATTAATGAGCAATTGTCTAAGCTTAATATTACACAAGGTAATAAGCTTAGAACCTTGTTGGAAAGACATCCAAATAAAAGGAATTATTATCCTAGACCTTCTTTCCCAGATGTGCAGTTTGAGGAAGATGTCCTTCACCCATCATCAACGGCAGATGGAACTTGCCTGACTGAATGGAACATAGATGGAATGGCAGAAGGCCAAATTTATGCCAAACTCCAGGAAATGGGGATGAACATCACCGCATACAAAATGAAAGGTGCGGGTGATAAGGAAGCTGCTAATATGATCATTGCAGGTTTTACAGGAACCCTTAGAAACTGGTGGGACAATTACCTCACTGATTAAAATAGAGCTGAGGTCCTTGGTGCTGTCACTACTAAAGTAGTGGTTAAAATTGAAGATGGTACAAGTACCCCTTCAGAAGTGATGTATGAAGATGCTGCAGCCACTTTGCTGTATAGTATAGAAAAGCATTTCGTGGGAGAACCACGTCTTTTCCAAGATAGAAGTTTGGAAATCTTGAATAATCTGTACTGCAAGAAATTAACAGATTTCAGATGGTATAAAGACATGTTTCTAAATAAGGTCATGATAAGATCTGATTGCAATAATGATTATTGGAAAGAACGATTTATCAGCGGATTACCTACCCATTTCGCCGAAAAAGTTAGATCCAAAATAAGAGATCGATGCGAAGGGAAAATCCCATATTCCCAACTGGCATACGGAGATCTCATTAGTCTTATTAATGTTGTAGCTATGGAGCTATGTAATGATCTTAAGCTAAAGGAACAGCTTAAGAAAGATCAGAAGACTACTTATGCAGAACTTGGTAGTTTTTGCCAAGATTTTGGATTCCCATTACTTAAGCCTCCTTCTGCTAGGACAGCAGGAAAAAGAGAAAGAACTACGGGAAAATATAAAAGAAAATCTTCTAGGAAAGGAAGAGAACCTCATGAGAAATCTAAAAGGTCAAGAAAAAGGCAAACCTCTAAAGAATCCTCTTCAGAGGACACATGCTGGACATGTGGTAAAAAGGGTCACAGGTCAAATAAGTGTCCCAGAAATAAGAAGAAGAAAAAGAAGATTAATCTTCTTGAAGTTGATGATGAAATTAAGCAAAAGCTCTTCTCTATCATTGAAGAAGAGGAAGCTTCAGACTCAGAATATTCTTCTTCTGAAGAAGAAAGCGATGAAGAGTTCCTCAATGTCGCACATAATTCAGAATCTGAAGAAGGTAAGTCAGAATGTAATTGCAATGGTGCATTTTGCCTTTGTGATAGTAAAACTATCAGTGTCATCTCTGAGAGAACTGCTGAAACTCTCTTTTTTACAATTGAGCATATTCAAGATGAAGAAGCCAGGAGAAAGTATCTCCTTGAATTGCAGAAATTGGTTACTAGGCAAAAAGAAGAAAAGCCTAAAGTTACTCCTTTTAGCATGAAGCAAATCATGAACAGATTTGACTCCAAAAAGGAGGAACCATCAGTAGAAGAACTTAGAAGAGAAGTCAATTCTCTTAAAGAAGAAATGAAAGGAATTAAGTCCAGACTTCATAAAATAGAAGTTGAAGCTATCACAGAAAGACTTCTCAAAGAAGTTAGAAATGATGAAGGAACCTCTAAAGCGGCTGCTTCAGATAATGAAGAACATGAGGAAGATGCGGATAGCGAAGCAGGTATCCATGCTATTACCAAAATTAGACCTCAGAGCTCTCATATTATGATTAAATTTGTTATTAATGATCATTTGACTCTTAACAAGATTGCTTTGTTAGATAGTGGTGCAGATCGAAATTGTATTATTGAAGGATTAATTCCTACTAAGTACCTTACCAAAGGGACTACCAAATTATACAGGGCCACAGGTGAACGTATAATTATAGATTATAAGTTATTTGATGCTCATATTTGCAATAATGGTATATGTCTTAAAAATGACTTTGTCATTACTAAGAATATTAACGAAGATATTATTTTGGGAATACCATTTATTACTCAAATAAAACCTTATATTTCTGATTTTGATTCTATCAAAACAAAGATTTTAGGAAAAGACATTTCATTTCCTTTTATTAAAACTCTTTCTCAGGAAGAAAGTAAACTTTTACATAAATAAACTGCTTTTAGAATTAATCTAATTTCTAATCAAATTTGTTTTCTTAAAGAAGATATAAAAATTAAGAAAATTGAGCCAATATGTAATCAAGAGATATTCCAACTCTTTGAGTTTCATCTGTTACCTTTTAAATAATTCTGGCTCTTTGAGTATCTATTCAAAAGGTCAGTAATTTTGGATTTTAATATCCTCTACTGGATTATCGATTTAATTAAATCAATCATAAAATGGATCTAGATAAGATAATGCTAAAGCTTTTGGCCTTAACATATCTCCATTATCATCACTCTATGAAGAGGCTTCATCTTCACTCGGTGATCCGCCGAGTAGCCTCTTCATCCACCAAAAGGTACAGTCTGCCACGCCTGAAATAAGAGAAATTGGGCGAGGGATAACCATTATTGGCAAAGTGCCAATTGGATCGGCGAAGAGAAGTTAGTCTGCGGAAATTTACAAAGTGCCGATTCAATGAGGATGGAAGCAAATTGGCGATGCAAAGGGTGCATCGCGGAATCCATCGGCGACCCTGACATAGACAGCCTAAATCCATATATTTCTCATTAGATTAAAACTTGAGACAAGAAGGCGATGGACAGGTGCGATTGGCGAATCGCCAACCGATCGGCGAAGCAAACTTACCTCACCGATTCGCCCCAAAGGCCAAATTTTGAATTAAAATAAATTGATTTTTTTGAAAAGGAAGAAAGCATCCTAACATTGGGAAAACTCATACCCAGAACAAAAAACACTGTTCTATTTTAGTTTTGAAACACTTTTCAACTATATTTCGAATTGGGTTTTGTAATTAAAGTTATATTAAATTATTTTAAGGGTTTGGAGATCAATACCCATCCATGGAAAATGTAATAGGTATTGAATTATAACTTTTTATGATGAATAGCTAAAACCCTCATACTTGGGGGGTGTGACTATGTGACTTATTATCTGACTTAGCTGATGGGTGTTAGGTATTATTTATCTTTTTGCTATTTTGAAGTGGGTTTGATTTATAGCTAGTGTTAAATTGTTGAATTGGAATGTTTATTTCAATCTTGTTTAGTTTTTTTATGCTTGCTTGAGAGAGAGAGAGAGGTGTAAAACCAAGGTTATAAATTATCATTTGTAGTTATGGGGTTGTTGTGGGTTCAGCTCGAGAGAGTGATTTCTAAGCTCAATTCTACTTATCTGATTCGAGAGAGTAGATAAACTGAGGTTTTTGGTTGTTAATAGTGTTAAGCTTGTTGAGGTTTGAGAGAACTCGCCTGATTCGTAACAGTTTTTCAAGAGAAAGCTATTACATCTAAGGTCCAGCCTACCCACAAAGATTTAGAAACCGTTCGTAATTACCGAGTACCCATTTAGTGAAATTGATAGTTTGTTGGTCATGTCCTTGAGTAGCTCTTAATTACTTGATTCCCCATGTTGTGTGTGATTTCTTTACTTAATACTTGACAATCAATTCCTCCATCTAACATTTATGTAATCCCATCGATTTATTGAAGCATTTATGATAATTTCCATTCTTACAACTGACTAAATCGCATTTACAACTTCATAATTAAATTCAAACTTGTACAGCTCCCTGTGGGTTCGACCCCAGCTCACTTGCTAAGTTTTATACTAGATTTCTATCGTCTACACCTAGTACTGGATGAGGTGTAGTTGAGCGTTATCAGTAATGATACAACATCTTGCCTCACACTGCCAAGGTTGCCCTATTCTTTGCTAGGGTATAGAACCTACTGCTAAGTGGATCCACTAGTATATGCTAAAAGCATTAAGGAATCATCTAAAAAGTGTGACCCTTTTCTACCCATGTTGGCTACACAGTTTATGGAGACTTTGAGTTATCTGAACTTGTCCCCATATTGGTGCTCAATACTACTCCCAAAATGTAACTAGCTCATATGTTTAAAAACATAACTCTTCTGTGGTTTGAGATTGTTACTCAAAATTTTCTGTTAAAAGAGATGGTACTAAAATTGCACATGAAAACTCTTTTGGAAATCAATGTTTCCTTTCATGTTAAATGTAAAAACATTTACTCTTTGGAAATACTTAGTTCCCAAATAACAATTTAAAGAAATGAACTCGGCTCTACTATTTCTCAAACTCAATGTTCAAGTCTTGAAACAAGTTTAAAACAATTATAAAAGACTTTTGAAAAGACTCTAAGAACTCTCTATACATCACTCTTAGCTCTTCCTTGAATTTGAATTATTGATTCACGAGTTATGATCTCATGTTATGGATGATCTCATGATGTTTAGACATACCTTAGAGTGTAGAAATCAACTAGAAAACATAGGCATGATTCGAGGGAGCTCAAACGGAAAGAAGTGGGAAAGGGTAGAGGACCTGACGACCCTGGCATACTGAGTGGCCTAGGGTGATAGACCTTGAACTACAGTAGGTAGGTTGGGGTGCACGGAGTTGCGTGGTGCCCCACCCGTTTTCCTTGAAAACATGACGAATTTCCTTACTCATTTTCTAACCCCAATTCACCTAGAATCGAATGATTTCTTCCCGAATCACTCAAATTCGAATTCCCATCATTAGTATACAAGAATCTACTAAAAAACAACCTTATAACTCAGACAGTTTTTTCAAGAATTCATCAAAACCTCAACAATAAAGATTATGAAGGAAATTTCAACAAAACTCATCAAGAACTCAAATCCTTTACTTTGAATAGCGAAATTACGCTGAATTAATCATGATTAGAGTGTGAATGAGCGAACCCAATGCTATGTGAACTCACATACCTCTTAGGGTTCAACCCTTGGTGAAATCTAAAATAAAATCCTTAAGAAATTGACGAACGCTTGACTTTTCTTCTCTTTTCTCCTCTTATTGAACTTCTCTTAAAACCCTAGCATAAATTTGGATTTGTAAACTAAACCAAATCAGTTTAGACCCCTAAATATTACCAAAGTTTGTTTTAAGTTGATTGGGTACGGAAAAGGCCAAAATACCCCTTTAAATCCGGGTAGCTTTCCTTAATTGACAGGCAAATTTTCAAATGATCATTTAGGGATTTGTTTTAATGAATTTAGTGTCCTCAAACATTTAATTTATGCTATGAACTGATGTGAAAACCTTGATTTTTAGGTATGTGGATAGAGGAGCAAAGCAAGGACACTAATAGGTAAAAAGGAACAAAACAAGCTAAAGAAGGGGAGGAAGACAAGCCTGACGATCGCCAAGAGCACTCAGTGAATCTCTGAGTTGCCCCTAACCACCTAATTTTACAGTCACTATGCCTAAAACGAGATAAATTTAGGTGAACAGTGTTCTATATCGGTGAATCGCCGGATTGATCAGCGAAAAAAGATTGTACCACCAAACACACTGAACAAGGCAAAGAAAAAATTGAATTGGCCAGCCAAAGGACTAAAGGGAGGATCATAGAAGTGATCGGCGATCCCGATCTAGTCTGCCTAAAGTTACAGTGCATGATGGATGAAAACGTGAAGAAAGAAGGCGATGGACAAGAATGATTGGTGAGTCACCGACTGGTCAGCGAAGCCCGACTTTCCTCGCCGATCAACCCCAAATAGCCACATCCTAGATCGGTATTAGTGGATTTTTGGAAGAGAGAGAAGGCATCCAGTTATTGTGGAATGGAATAGAGAGAACAAAAACACTATTATTATTGATTTTTAGCATTTTTTTGTTAGATATTTTAATTGGGTGTTGTAATAGACAAAGATTTATTGATCTTAGAAATTCAAAAATCAATACCCAGTTATAGAGCATGTATTAGGTAGTGAATTATCTTCTTTTATGATGATTAGGTAAAACCCCAATCTGGGGGTTTTGACAATGTGATTAATTATTGAATTTGGCTTGATGGGTGTTAGTCATTATCAATTTTAGTGCTAATTCAAAGTGGGTCTGACATATTGTTGTGGATTAATTGCTCTATTGTACATTATATTAGTATGATTTAGTGTTTTATGCTTTATTGAGAAAGAAGTGTAAAACTAAGGTTATAAGTTGGCACTTGTAGTTATTGGGTCATGGTGGGTTCAACTCGAGAGGTTGAATCCCAAGATTCATTCTATATATTCATCTCGAAAGAGTGGATGTAGTGAGGTTGTGGTCTGGTCTCTATGTTTAACACATTGAGGTTCAAGAGAACTCAATTGAAATGAGGTAGTTGTTCGAGAGAAAAGTAACTCATCTAAAGTTCATCTTACCCAGGAATAGTTAGTACTATTGGTTATCAATTAACACCTATTAAGTTGAGTTTATAAATTCATCAGTCAATCCCCAAGTATCGTTCTCCTATATGATTACTTTTCATTAATTGTTGAGGTTGCTTTCTGATCTAAAACACCTTACCCTGACATTGATGTCACCCTTCTAATTTTATTAAAAGTTTCTGAAAATTTCTATTCCTTCAGTTGTGGAAATCACTAGTCTAAATTGATACTTGAATTCAAAATAGAACTAGTCCCTGTGAGATCGACCTCAACTCTTTTGTTAGGATTATACTACTTAACGATCGTCTACACCTAGTATCGGATGAGGTCTAGTTGATACATTCATCAAAATGGCACTGCTGCTGGGGAGTGGTGTTGTTTAGAATTCTCTTATTGAAGTTTGATCTGTGATTTTGTTGGCTGTAGTTGAATCGATTTGATTTGTTTTGTGTTTGTGTTGGTTGTGTTGAACAGAAGAGGAAATGGGTGAGGCAGAGATTAACAGTAGCCAAGTGGGCCACCAAGTTGATATTGATGATCTTTAGTGTGCATAACCCAATCCAATTGGGTGGAATTGGTACAATCCTTCTACCGTCAACAGAAGGGAATTCTATATTCCATGTTACTAGCACAACTCTCCATCTCATCCAAATAAAGGGACTGTACGGAGGGTTGGCTCATGAAGACCCGCATGAGCATATGCAAAATTCAATAGATGTTTGTTGTCCGTTCTCATTCAAGAATGTATCACAAGAATCAGTTTGTCTTAGGTTAGTCCATTATCTCTGATGGGTGAACCTAGCAAATGGATGGCTGAGTTACCGAAGAATTTCATCACATCTTTGGATGATCTTTCCACGACATTCAATGTGAGGGTCTTTTCCCCGCCAAGGATGATGAAACTTAAATACAACATTCAAGGTTTCAAGCAATTGGAAGGTGAACCTATCCACGAAAAGTGGCTGAGGTTTAAGAGGCTACTACTTCAATGCCCAACTCATGGACTTCCAAACAATGTGTTGCTACAATACTTTTATTGAAGTCTTGACTCGGTAAATAAAGGAGTAGCAGATCAATTGGTTCGAGGTGGAATAATGCTGCAATCATTTGAGGTGTTTTCATTTCTTCTTGATGACATGACAAAAATAAATCAAGCATGGTACACTCAAGAAGATCAAGTTTCGCCTTTTTGCTTTAGGATGACTTAAGAAAAACTTATAAAGAAGGAGAAAAGGATGAGAACATCAACAAGATGTTATCCCAAATGGAGTTGCTACAAAAACAAGTGTTAGAAAATGTGGACAAACCCAAAAGAGCAAGGGGAATGTTTAGAGTTAAGGAGGATTCTTCCTCAGGCTACTTGAAGTCGGGAGAGAATCAAGGTTGGAACTTTCACAAAGTTGAGGAGGGTTTCCACCTACGCAACTTACAACGGGGTAGGAATCAAGGTTGGAACTCTCACAAAGAAGAAGTATGGAGAAGATACTATCAAGAATGGACCGAACAAAGTAACCATTGGAAAAGAGATGATGATCATGATGAGGATCACACACAATTGAGTGATAGCCCAAAGTCAAAGGCGAGTGCAAGTAGTCTCCGAGTTGATGATTTGTTGTCCGCATCCTTGACAGAGTTGAGGGCTCGAATGACTTGTTAAAAGGGATGAAAGCCAATTTCTCATCATTAACCAATAGAGTGAACTCTCACGCTGATGCAATCGAGCTACTTGAAGGCTAGCTAAGTCATCTTTCAGCACAATTAGAAGCAAAAGTAATGGGGGAAGGCAGAACCGTACACATTACAACTTTGATGGAGGATGGTGATAGAAATCTTGTTTTGGTTACTCAAAGTGGAAAGGTAGTGGTAGGTGATATGAAGGGTAATGATGAAGCATAAGCTGATGAAAAAGAAAGAGGTATTGAGGAAGAAGAGATCCCCATCCAACAAATCTTTGTCAAAGAGTTACAAAAATATGCAGGAAAAAGAACCGCAATCCCAAAATTGGTACAACCTCTCCCCAAAATAACTCCTCCATTTCCCCAACATCTCAAGAAGAAAAATTAGGATGAAAAATTCAAGAAGTTCTTATCAGTGTTCAAGACATTATTGATTAATCTTCCACTAGTGGAAGCATTGTTGGAAATGTCGGGTTATGCCAAGTTCATGAAGGAGTTAGTCAAAAAGAAAAGACGCTTGGACTTCGAAACAATTGAAGTCTCTCATAGTTGTAGTGCGACTATGACTAATGAGATGATTAAAGATAAAAAAGATCTGGGAGCTGTCACCATTCCTTGCACTATCGGTATGCTCTAATTTGCCAAAGCTCTATGTGATTTGGGGGCAAGTACAAATCTAATGCCATATGTAATCTATAAACAACTTGGGTTGGGTGAATCAAAATCCACAACAATGAGGCTTCTGATGGCATACCAGTTGATCAAGCACCCCATGGGGATACTCTATGATATCTTAGTAAAGGTTGACCAATTCATCTTTTCAGCTGATTTTGTCATCCTTGATTGCAAAATTGATGTTGAAATTCCCTTTATTTTGGGAAGACTATTTTTAGCAACCGGGAGAGCGTTAGAATATATTGAAAGCGGAGAATTGAAGTTCCGGGAGAATGAAGATAAAGTCACTTTTAATGTGTGTAATTTAATGAAACCCCCAAGAGATATTCATGTGGTTTCCACTATTGATGTAATTGATGAAGCAGTTTCTAGTGTGAACCATTTGATGTATATGAGTGAGCCACTTGAGGCTGTGCTTGCAAACTATGATGAGTGCGAAATCCAAGGTTACGATGATATGGTAGTTGCCCTTTCAGGATTTGGGGAATGTTCATACAATCCATTAAAGCTTGATATTGATCTCAAAAATCAAGAAAATCCACCCGCCAAACCATCAACGAAGGAACAACCAAAGCTTGAGTTGAAAGTGCTCCCCGCTCATCTTCGATATGCATTCTTGGGGGAAAATAACACCTTACCCGTAATCATTGAAGCTTACTTGCTTGAATGGAAAGTAAAGTTGCTTCTTGAAGTGTTGAGAAGATACATCAAAGCTATTGGGTGGACAATCGCTGACATTGTGGGCATTCCACCCGGCATTTGCACTCACAAAATTCAACTTGATAGCGAGTGTAAACTGAGTGTCAAACATCAAAGGAAATTGAACTCACCAATGCAAAAGGTGGTGAAAAAAGAGATAATAAAGTGGTTGGATGCAGGTGTGAACTACCCTATTGTGGATAGCAAGTGGGTGAGTCCAGTACAATGTGTACCAAAAGAGGGAGGCATCACAGTAGTTCCAAATAAAAAGGGGGAGCTGGTTTCTATGAGACCGCTAACCGAATGACGAGTATGCATGGACTACCAGAAGTTAAACTCTTGGACCAAAAAAGATCACTTTCCCATGCCTTTTATGGATCAAATGCTTGATCGACTTTCAGAGAGAAGATGATATTACCTTTTGGATGGGTATTCCGGATATAATCAAATCTCTATTGCTCTGGAGGACCAAGAGAAAACTATTTTCACTTGTCCATATGGAACTTTTGCTTTCAAAAGGATGTCGTTCAGGTTGTGTAATGCTCCAACAACATTTCAATGTTGCATGCTGTCTATTTTTGCTGATATGGTAGACGATTCAATGGAAGTCTTTATGGATGACTTCTCAGTTGTGGGTGATACTTTTGAAGCATGCTTGGCACACTAGGGGAAGGTCCTCCAGAGATATGTGGAGACAAATTTGGTCCAAAATTGGGAGAAATGCCACTTCATGGTTAGAGAAGGTGAGTTCTTGGTCACAAAATGTCACAAAAAAGGCTGGAAGTTGATAAAGCAAAGATTGAAGTAATTGATAAGCTACCACCCCCAATCTCGATAAAAGGTAATCATAGTTTCGTGAGGCATGTCGGTTTTTACCAGACGTTTATCAAAGACTAATAAAAAATTGTACACCCTCGTACAAACTTTTGGAGAAGGAACTGAAATTCAACTTTGATGATGCATGTATGGTAGCCTTTAAATGCTTGAAAAAGAATTGATCTCTACCCCGATTATCATCAGTCCTGATTGGTCGGCACCCCTCAAAGTGATGTGTGATGCAAGTGGTACAGCATTAGGTGTCGTGTTGGGGAAAAAACGCAATAAGTTATTCCATCCTATTTACTACACAAGCAAAAACCTGAATGGTGCTCAGCATAACTACACAATTACAGAGCAAGAATTAATTGTGGTGGTACATGCCTTTGAGAAATTTCGGGCATACTTGCTAGGCACCAAAGTGGTTGTTTACACTGATCACGCATCTCTGCATTATTTGATGGCAAATAAAGATGCCAAGCCAATATTGATAAGGTGGGTGCTATTGTTGCAAGAATTTGAATTTGAAGTCAAAGATAGAAGAGGTTGTGAAAATCAGGTGGCTGACTATCTATCCAGGTTAGAAGGCAAGGAGAATGATGAGATGGAGGTAGACATAAATGATTTATTTCCCGATGAACAAGTATTCACGGTCACTCTAAAACAAACTCCTTGGTGTGCTGATTTTGCTAACCATGTAGTGTGTGGATTAATACTGGATAAACTGAACTTCTATCAACAAAAGTGGTTCTTGGTCGATGTCAAGAAATACTTTTGGGATGAACCGTACTTATTCAGAGAATGTGTAGACCATATTATTGGGAGATGTGTACATGAAGAGGAATTTAATGAAATTCTCCATGCTTGTCATGTTTCACTGATTGGTGGTTATCATAGCGGTGTGCGTACAACCTCTAAGATTCTTCAAAGTGGTTACTACTGGCCATCCCTCTACAAAGATGCTCATGAATTTGTTAAGAAATGCATACAATGTCAAAAACAAGGTGGGGTGTCTAGAAGGCATGAGCTGCCTCTCAAGCCTATTCTTGAAGTTGAGTTATTTGATGTTTGAGGAATAGATTTCATGGGTCCATTTGTGAGTTCGTTTGGTAATAAGTACATTTTGGTGGCGGTAGATTATGTCTCTAAATTGGGTGGAAGTTGTGGAACTACCAAATAATGAAGGGAAAAGTGTTGTTCAGTTCATAAAGTGCTACATCTTTGCTAGGTTTGGCACCCCTCGAGCTATTATTAGTGATGGCGGATCCCATTTTTACAACAGGATTTTTCCATCCACATTGAGCAAATACGGGGTGTGGCATAAAGTAGCAACACCATATCATCCTCAAACGAGTGGCTAAGTGGAGGTTTTGAATCGGGAGATCAAGAGTATCTTAGCTAAGACAGTGAATGCAAATAGGACTGATTGGTCTCAAAAGATAGATGATGCTCTGTGGGCATATCACACTGCCTACACGATGTCAATTGGTATGTCTTCATATCAGCTAGTTTATGGGAAATCATGCCATTTTAGCAGTTGAACTAGAACACAAAGCATTATGAGTATTAAAGGCTGTGAATCTGGACTGGGTCAAGTCTTCAAAAAGAAGAGTACATCAACTAAATGAATTGGATGAATTCAGGTTTAGGGCATATGGAACTTCAGCCCTCTACAATGAAAAGATAAAGTAGTGGCATGATTCTAAAATCCTTAGAAGGGAGTTCCGAGTTGGAGATTCAATGTTGCTATACATTTCTTGATCGAGAATCTTTCTGGGAAAGCTCAAATCAAAATGGTGAGGCCCATTTAGAGTAACACAGGTGTTCACAAATGAAGCCATTGAAGTACAAGGTAAAGAGGGCCTTGTCTTCAAGGTGAATGGGCAAAGCTAAAATTGTATTTTGTAGAATGCCATGAAATTTCAGTGATTAAGGTGGTGTACTTGGAAGATGCTTCAAAGCATTTTCACGTTGTGCCACGACATTAAATAAGGCGCTTCTTGGGAGGCAACCCAAGTGTTAGTTTCTTTGAATAATGTGTGATGAACATGCCGGTGTAATTTTTCCTATTATCTAAAAGAACCATTAGTGTAATTTTGTTAGTATTCTTATTTTAAATTAAAGTAGAATTCATTGTTGAATAAAGTTATGGACTTACATTGTCCTTTTCTTTTAAATCATAGTTATGTATGTTATGTTGAAATTTGACATAAGAGCATCATGTTAAATTTTTATTTTGAATTTAGAATTTATGTTATATTTTCAATTTCATTTATTTTAGGAGTATTTATTCGATACTTTACATTGCAAGCTATTTTTTAAGTTAGACTTAATAGATTATCTTTTTGTCTAATGTTTAATAATCTTATGAAATTATATTTATAATATTAGTTTTTGTTTTTCAAAAATGTATCTCATGATGTTCATAGAAATTTTGTACTTCTCGTTTTTATGATTAATTTAATTAAACTATACTAAATTAAAAATTAAAAATCAATTATTTTATCATATTAGTTAAGAACATATGTTTATTAATTAATATATTTTAAAAGATAACATATATCTTGAATATTCAATTTAACCTAATTTATAAAGGTCTTTATTTGTCTAATATAAATTTTTAATTTTGAATAATTTTTTTTTAAAAAAATCAATATAAACTTATGATCGCACTTGTGAAACCAAACAGTACACTTGTAATTACATTGTGGAAAACAAATAGGTCAACATAATTACTAGGGTTGTAATTACTACCCTAGTAATTAGACCAATTCCAATTGCCTGGTGACTTTCCAAACATATCCTAACCAAAAATCTACTACAACTAAGCAAATTTACAAAAGTAATTTCTCAAATATCATTCTTAGCCATCACTCCCTGAGAGCGGTACCATTTTTTATAATGCTCAAACTATTCTAAAAAACATTAAGAGAATAAGCGGTAGTCGTTAATAAAAATACACAACTAAGAGTTGGGGTCCAATCCCATAGAGAGTGATATAGTGCAAAAAATTTCATCAAAAAATTCAGAATGTAAATCGATTCATATGCAACATTTAAGAACAATGGGTGGATAATTCAACCAAATTTATGAAAAGGTTTTGGTATCAAGAATAACAATTATACAAAAACTTCTGAAATTCAACCAGTTGACAAACAATCTAGGAGTGCGGGGATAACAATTGAATGTCACTTAGCGGTAATTGTGTTGCTAAATAGTGCTAAACACTCATGGATAGGTTGAGTCATATTCAATGACACTAATCTTCTTTCGATATCACAGTACCAATTCATAGAATCTCCTTTTGTTCTCATATATGTAAATGACAAATCAACCCGCTACCTTACAGAATCTCTCTTTCGAGTGGAATTGGGGCAAAATAGACCAGACCAATAACTTCTCTTTCAAGTAAAGCATGGACATGAAACCTAAATTGCATGCATTAGACTAATTACCCATTTCAATCAATATCATTCGAGCATCAACCAAATATATAAACTAGGATTAAGCTTAAAACTTTAACCCATGAGTTAACGACATGCTAATTAGGCAAAATCCATGAATGAACAATAATAAAAAAGAGAAAAACACAATACCACTACATTATATCAACACCCAATCACATAATTGCACCCCTAGACTTTGAGGTTTTTAGCCACTCATCACAAAAAGTAAAGGGATGATACCTATCATGAAGGTAGTCATGGATGCAATAAAATTAAGCAATTATAATTAATACCCATTTCAATTTCAACTTCAATTTGTCAAATCTAAGAGAAAAAGTTTAAACCCCAAATTTAAGAGTGTTTCTCTCAAGAACATACAAAAATTAGGAACTCTAACATTCTATTCTAAAAATATTCTCCAAAAGTCCTCCAGAAAGTCTTCCTTTTGGGTTATTTAAAATTGAGCCTAAAATTTGTTGCATGACCACTTCGGCGACATTAGTCAAGCTCATCAGGCTAATTGAAAGATCATCATTTCATTCTTAGCTCACATTTCTCTTACTTTAGTCATCACGTGTCTGAACCTCAGTCGGTGAAGTTATTTGAGTCAGCCTTTCACATATGCTGAATCACTGAATACCTCCTTCGTGTGTCCTTTAAGCCTTCAATTTTTCTCCAAGTCCTATCACCTGTGTTGATGGTCAACATGTTTGCCCTTTGCATTTGGCTAGTTGCCGTTTCTTTTTAAGTTCACCGACCAGCCTCAATTAATTTAAATATTGAGTATTACCACTTAGGCGAGGTCGTACCATGATTGGGTGATCCACCCTTCTTTTTAGGAAATCAATAGTGTGGAGTTTACACTTCTTTCCATGTTTTTGGCCTTCTGTTTAATAATTCATCCTTGCCTTGTCCTTTTGCCTTTATAGCTGCAAATCATCAAAATATCATTAGAATAAGATATAGTTAGGCATTGAGGACACTAATTGTTAAACTAAATTGGCCGTATATCTACAACTCATCAGTGATCCAAGACTACTCTCTATGCGTGAAATGGTACCTAAAGCCCGAAAGACTCCAAGAAAATCACCTGACACAACATGACGCTAAGATAACAACATAATTGAAATTAAGAGATAAGCGGAATCATATTGTCAAATGGTAATCTCAAAGTAATACTGAATAATAGTACAATGACCATATTATAGAAATATTTTGTCCGACTACAAGCCTCTACTACATTAGAGTGACTAGGACAAGTCCTAGCTCACTTAAAAAATTAGAAAACTAAAGTAAGTTTGAGTAACTTAAAAGATCATATGTGGCATGCCCTCGAACTCTGAAAACACACCAATCATATGTGAAGCGATAGGATTCAACAAAACCTATATCCTAATATAATAAAGGCTGAAGAGATGTATGCGGTCAGTACTCAACATGTACTAGATAAGGAGAAAAATGTGTGACTTATAACATGATATCATGATAAGTCTAAAAACGTGATAATGCAATGACCAAAACATGACTTAAATCTGATCATATTGTTTCAAAAAACATAGTACAAGGTCATGCATTATCCTTTAAATAATAATCATAGTTATAACATAAGCCTTAGAGGAAGTAATAAATCTTTGTGGGAGATACCATTCACCGACATAAATCATGTGAGCTATAACATGAATTTTAGTGTAATGCTCCCACATAAAAAAACGTGTCATACTTGTCAAAGTAATAACCATAATCATGAGCTTAGGTGGATCCACTAGATAATGACCAATTGACACATGACCTATGGGGGCACGTAGTTCTATGATAGGTAATAATCGCTAGTCCAACTCGGTGCAACGTAAACTACCAATGGAATACATGCTTAATCATAATCATATTCATAATCTTTGACATGGTAAGAATCTTGTGATACCAAATCGTTCATGAAGATCACATAATCATAAGACAAGCTCCTTTAACATCATGATTTCATAACATAAATTTAGGAGAAAGTTTAATCAAAATTATCTAAATCGTGATAGTATTTTCATAGTAAGAACTAATTCAATCAGAAGTATCTATATCACATCATTCATTCATAAATGAGATAGTTCAATTGGAAGCCTTATATTTTCATAAAACTAATTGATACTTTATTCGAGAGTATTCTTGGTTCATAAAATTATCATTGAAACATTGAAATAAGTTCAAATCATGAATAATAAGATCAATTATGATGAGTAAACTTAAAATTAGTTGAACCCATAAGAAAATCATGAAAACCCTAGAATTTGGGCAAGCATCTTAAAGTATAAATTTGGGTTTCTTTGACAATCAACTGCTGAAGAAGAGTCCATTGATGAAGTTCTCATATACCTTGATCAAAGCCTTAACTGGAATTTTCAATGGAGGCTTGAAATTATTAAAATCCTAGCTTGGTTGGAGAGGAAGACTTGAGAAAGAATAAAAGTGAAAGGGGAGAGGATAGGGTCTTAGGGTTAGTTATACCCCTTAAAAATATGCCTAAAATAATGTAGTCTAGGTAGTAAAAGAGTAGGTAAAGACCCAATTGACCCTGATGAAAGAACTGTTAGAAAGAACTAGGACTTCATGTATGGTTCATATAATAAATCACGAATTGTAGTATCCTATTGTACAACACTAACTGAAAGTTCACATCTCTAAAAAAGAACCACAAAACCCTTACATAATTTATTCAACCTTTTATGGCTTGTATACCCTCTTCTTAGCCTTGAGCCTCAAATATGCATGGACCCTTAGGCCTTAAACCATTATGGCCATATACAGACCATGCTTCCCTTTATGGCCTGTATTAGCTAGACGTAAACCCACATCCTGAAACACCAATCCCTTAATGTTAACCATGAATGGGTTCCATGATCTGTGGATCCATGGACGACTCATACATGCCACTTGAGAATCCTTGCACCAACAACTTTTTAGCAAGTTTTGAGGATTTAAGAGATCAATAACTTTATATCAAATTTTCAAAGTGTAATTTTGTCTTGAGTCTTTAGCATTCTTAGGGAACGTGGTGTCCAAGGGTGGAATTATAGTGGAACTGGTGAAGATTTAGAATGTTCATGATTGGGCTAGGCCAACATCAGTGAGTGAGACTTAGAGCTTTATTGTATTAGCAAGATACTATAGACGGTTTATGAAGGGATTCTCATCAATTATAGTGCCTTTGAATCAGTTGACTCGCCTTAATGTTACTTTTGAGTGGTTATATGAGTGCGAGTTAAGATTTTGTATGCTTAAGGACTTGCTTACTATTGCTCCCATTTTGACTCTACTAGTTTAGAACATAGACTTCACAGTATATTGTGATACATCCAACGTTAGATTTTTTTGTGTGTTTATGCAATAGGGCCATGTGATTGCATATGCCTCGACACAACTTAAGGTGCATGAGTGCAACTACTTCACTCATTATTTGGAGTTGGAGGCAGTAGTATTCGTGCTTAAGATTTTGAGGCATTAAATTTTATGGGATACAATGTGAGAGCTACATCGATAACATGAGTGTATAGTATTATGAGCCAGAAGGACCTTAACTTGATAAAGTATAGGTTAATCGAGCTCTTAAAGGACTACGACCTATCTATTCTATACCATACGTGTAAGGACAGTGTGGTAGTGTATGCTTTGAGTCGAAAGGTCATAAATATGGGTAGTCTAGACATTCTTTCAGTCTTAGAGTGGCCTTTAGCTTTAGACATCCATTTCTTAGACAATAAGATGATTTGTCTCAATGTTTTGGATTCTAGAAGGGTTCTAACCTATGTTAGGGTTCAATTTTCCTTATTGGAGCAGATTTGTGGTCATTAGTTTGAGGAGGATGCCTTGGTAGCTATCCAAGATTAGGTTTTGCAATGTGATTCTTGGTACGCCACCTTGAATGATGATGGTGTATTGAGATTCTTTTGTTGTATCTCTGTTCCGAGGGTTGGAGACCCAATTAAGTTGATTCTTTGTGAGGCACATGAACATGACGATGAATCATAATTTTTATGGTAATATTATTGGTAGAGTGGAATGAGAAGAGATATTATGGACTATGTGTCTCGTTACTTGTGTTGCTAGTACATGAACGCCAAGCATTTATATCCTGGTGGTGAATTTAAGAGACAATCCATTTCAGGGTTTAAGTGGTAGAGTGTCACCATGAACTTTGTTATAGGTGTGCCACAGAATTTTAGAGGTGATAGGATTTGGGTCACTATGGATTGACCAAGAAAAAACAATTTCTCCCATTTAGTCTTCTTTCAATGCCAAAAGTTTAGGTTGTGTCTATATTCGGGAGGTAGTTCATCTTTACAGGGTGCATGTGTTCATTATTTTAGATTGGGTTTCTCAGTTCACTTTGAGCATTTGGTTGACTATTCTGCAGGAGGAGTTGGGTACCCGTGTTGATCTTAGCATAACTTTCCATCCGTAGACTGACAAGCTGTTAGAGCTTAGTATTAAGGTTTTGGAGGATATGATGAGAGCTTATATATTGGACTTTGGAGGTCAGTGGGACTTATTATTAACCTTGGTGGAGTTTACGAATAATAAGAACAACCAGTCGAATTTTAAGATGGCCCTATTCATGGCCTTATATGGTAGGTGTTTTTGCACTCCAGATTGTTGATTTGAGTATTTGGAGCCTAGGCTGCATTGAACTAATTTTCTTTTGAAGTCTTTGGATATATTTCGGGTGATTTAGGATAGACTTAAGTCAGCTAAGAGTAGGCATAAGAGTTATGCTGACCATAAGCACTAACCTTTGAGATTCATAGTTTGTGAACACGTATTTATTTGAGTATCACCCATGAAGAGTGTGATGAGATTTGGGAGGTGTGGCAAGCTTAGACCAACGTATATAGGGTCATTTGATATTCTTCAGATATTGTTAATTACGCTTATGAATTGACCCTTCCTCTTGCATTTTCACCTATTCATCCAATTTTTCATATTTTATGCTTTGTCGGTATGTTCCTAATGAGTCTCATGTGCTTTGGTATGAATCTGTTCAGTTGGATGACCGTTTGACCTTCATGGAGGAGTCAGATGTTATTTATCCAAATATTTGAGAAGATTGCATTTAAGAGCTATTTCTATTGTTAAGGTATGGTGGAGGCATCACCTTTTCAAGGAGGCTAACTTAGAGACCAAACATGAGATGTGAGAGTAGTTTCCTCACTTATTTGAACCTTCAGGTACTTCTTGGCTCTTTACTTTTGAGGATGAATGTGTTTTTAGTAGTAGATGTTATAATGACCCTCTAGGTCATTTCCTCTTTATTACATTCTTTTCGGTGATTAGAGCGTTCCGATAGAGAACTCAAGTGATTTATTACTTGGTGATTCATTTGTGTTCTTTGGGTTGGTTTTACTATGATTTGTGTTTTTGGATGGCCGTTGCAGTTCCCGAATACTCTTAGACTTAGCTAGCAGTTTCTTAGATCTTATGTATACTCATTGGGCTTATGGGTGTTCGTTCTAGTTATTTACCTTGAATTGCACATGAGTGTACCTTTTGGACTTATGGGGTCCAACTAGGTTGTATGTAGCTATTTATTTTGTCGTTGTCCTTTCCTAGACCCATGTGCTTTATAGATAGGTCTTTCATTTCTCTTCCATTTGATGACTTCTAGTTTTTGTTACTTTTCGCTTTTCATTATTGTCTTTACTTTCCAAGCTCAGTCAGCCTATGATGCCTACTAGTACCTACTGTTTCGTATTTATATTGGGCTTTGCATCAATTTTCTTGATGTAGATTTAAGCACGAGTCGTCAACATTAAGTTCAGGCTTGTTGTGGGAATCTCTAGAGACTAAGGGTAAGCTTATGGCATCCAAGTTCAGCCTATCTCCTTCTGTATATAGGCTTGGTATACGAGACAAGTCTGTATTTTCGGTCAACTTTTCAGACTTGTACTTTTTAGATGTTTTGTACCTATGTCCACCATGTCATCGGATTGGATCTATCTTTGATTTGTATATATTCTGTTGTTCCCTCTTTTAGTTGTTTTTCTTCTAAATTGTTCTTTATTTCTCGTTGAATTTTAAATCTACCCAATATACATGTTACTAGTCATTTCGAGATATGTGTTGACTTATCTAATGGTGGGTTATGGTAGGTTCCATCATGGCTCAAGTTTTCAAGTTGTGACATACAATTTTTCATGCATCTTAGTGAATGAGTATGTACATCTATTCAATGAATATGCATTTCATAGCACTCCCTCTTGAATGTCCATAGATCATGCACCTTGTAAAATTTTATTTGGAAAAGTAGTGTAAAAAAAGTTTAATGAACGAAAAAGAGTACACATATATTGTATTATGCCTTGTGTTGTCTCATTAAAAATCATAGCAAAAAACTCAATTGAAAAAATATCTTGATCAAGTAAAAAGAAGTACAACGTGTGTTTTACACCACTTGGTGAAAATTTCAACTAATATCTTGAAGATGATGCATTTCAATCTTGTATCTCAACTTTTCAAATGTTGATGTTGATAGTGCCTTAGTGAATAAATATGTAAGATTATCACTCAAATGGATCTATTGTTGAACACCTATCTCACCATTTCATTGAAGATCATGTGTGAAAAAGAACTTCAGTGAAATATATTTTCTTTTGTTTCTTTTGATGTATCATTTCTTCCATTGAGCATCGCTTCTTTCTGTACGATATGTTGAATCTATGTATTTAAATAAAAGCTACATATTTATAAAATATTTCAAGTTGTTGATCTCAACTATACAAATTCTCTATTGGTTTCATGAATGATTATTCTTTTAGCATGATGAGAAGATGTATCAGGTATAATTTGTTTTTTTGAACTTCATGATATAAATGTATCTATATAAGTAAATAGATAGACTATTTGAGATTGAATTTTATATGAATCAAGCAAATAATCTAGTTACACCCCGAGAATACCCCTCAGATGTCATACAGTGCTTGGAGACACAAGGGACCCCAAGCTAACCTCATGGCATGACTTGAGACTATGATATACAAATAAACACTGAGAAGCGGAAACTCAAAAGATAGTTAAACAAAATTGAAATAGAAAAATATTTGAGTACACATGAGGGGAAGTCTAAACTGAATGTCTGGAAAGCCTCTACAAATATGACTTGCTAGGAAAAGCATCTAGTTAACTCTAAAGTGTTAAATTTGGAAGTAAATGTATCAAAGCAACATAAGGGGTTGCCCTCGAAGAGATGAGGGCTCACTAATAGAACTGCTAGATGATCAAAGGTAGTACTAACTACGGGCTAGATACTGAGTGTCAGAACCTATATTATCAAACAATATAGGCAGAAATATACGGTCAGTTCTTTGAATGATTATGTGAGATAATAATAATAAATGTGATAATTGAACATGCTGAATTTATAAACATGATAATTCAATGACCAAGTAAATATCATGAAAATCTAAGGTATACTTAAATAAGGTACATAATTACAAGGCAATGTTATAACCAAAAAACTGATTGTGGGAGATACTAAAACCAACATAAACCAAGTGAGTTACTACACAGAGTTTATTCTAAGTTTGAGTGACACCTCTAGCTAGATGTGCCACTCCCCTCCTTGTATTACCATTTCCTTTATTCCCACGACCTCTCTGGTTATACGTCACCCACTTTGAGGGCGTCCCTTTCCATTTCCACCTTTACCCGCTGGAACTACTGTTCTATCTTCTACTACTTTGGGTTACATGTCAGTTTAAAAGGGAAGTCACTCTTATAGTGACGATAGTTACCATAGTTAAACTACCCTCGATCAAGACATGGCTCGTTGATATAAGAATAATAAGATCCTTGGCCAGTACGAGCCGAAGAGTATTTAATGACTCTAGAATGGCCAGTTGGAAAGGCCATTAAGGATATCTGAATTGGACGAGCCAAATACACTTGTTAATTGGGACCTCTTGAGTAAGAGCCACTGAAACCTTAGCATGCCAACCATATTTGACTCCCTCCAACTTCTTCACATAATAAGCTACCTCATTAAAACTCTTTTCCCTAGAAGTTATAAGCACCAATAAGACTTGTAACTCAATGTTCAAATCTTTCACACACAGATAAATTCTCTCCTCCTCAATTCACAAAAGTAGGGTAGCATAGCAAGACAAGTCATTGAATTTAGCCTTATAGGCTGCAACAAATATGTTTCCCTACTCAAGCGCCAGAGTTGGAGAAACATACTTTTCCAGAAATAGGGCATAAAATTGGGCCCAAGTCAACAAACGCGAAATAGGTGAATGACACTCCACATGAGTCCTCCACCACTACTTAACATCTTCTTACAGCTTAAAAGTAATAAACTTCACTCCATGTTGCATCATAATACCCAACTTATTCAACATGAACTCAAAAGTATCCTCATTCTTAGTACAATGAAACGATAAAGGCTTCAGTTTCAAAAACTTAGTGAACAATGATACACTCAAATTGCACCTCTCTTAAAGAAGCATAAGCGATCGTTGTCAAATAAAGAAGCCAACTTGTATGTTTGGGTCAATCCCATGAGGAATATGATTTAGACTTAAACTTAACTCACAATTATCTCTTTTTAGTCAAACTATTTATGAGAAAAGTAAACAGGGGGTTTTTGTAACTAAAGTAGCAAATTGTTGATTTGAATCAATAAGTAACAAGTAAGCAAGATTCACAGATTGAGATATCAATATAAGAGGGAAACTAGGGTATATTGTTCCCCACAAGCTCTTAACGCATTAATCATAATAGTAGTAATTGTATCCTAGTGTTTGACATGCAAGGTCGATAAGTTATGTATCCTAAGTGATTTGTAATCATCAGAAGGGCTTTCACTCGCAACTTGGTAAATCTACGAATGTGTGCTTTACTAACCCTTACCTTCACCCCAGATTAGTCATCATGTCAATTAACTTAGGGTATTCACCCTTTCCTCAATTGATTAAACTCAGACTATTAGATAGCAGCAAATCCTTAACTAAATCTCTGTTGTTTAATCTTTTTATCATTCATTACCCCTTCGTAAGACAAGTAGGAACGAGGTGAGTTCTAACGTTGTGCACCGCCAGAAAGATTTCTAAATGAATATATTAATAGTACATGCATAAACACTATTCAATAATTACTTAGTTATTATTTATCTTTGTTAATTGCTCATGGTTCCCACAACGCTAGTGTTGGATTTAGCTACTCATGCTTGATAGTTCACAATTCATAATTAGGTTAATAGAATTCATGAACATACAATTCGGATAGATGAAAACCGAAATCTTGAATTGAAATTCAAAGTGTTCTTGCATAAACCAACACTTGGAAAAAATTTAGGTACTGGAACTTCAACTTTGTGATCACAAATGACAGATGTGCAGGACAGGTAATCACTCGACCTACGGTCCATCATTAGTTTCGTGGTTCTACACTTGGTCAGACTTCCCTGATCTTCCACATACGATGTGCTACCTACGAGCCGTCACTGGACCTACGTTCTGTGGTTGGCTCTGTTGGTTGTTGCTGCTGCCAATTTTAGTCCCGTCTTCTCTCAACCGCTCCCAAACCAATATCATGCAAAAGAGTTCATAATATCATTATTTCAAATAACAAAATAGCTCAAGACACACACAAACTCTAAGTGAAATGCATCGAAAATACCGTAAACGCACGGTATATCAACACCCTCAACTTAAACTTGTTGATTGTCCTCAAGCGATACACTAATACTCTAAACGATACTTGTGTAGAAGCGAACATACAAACTCAAGCAATCACATGGCTTTCTCAATCAATTCCATCACTTAGTGCAAATCCTTTCATCTAGACTCAACAAGCTAACTCATGTGGATCAAAACATGACATAGACCAACCAATAGACATCACCACATATACTTTCAACAATCACCAAGGTACCAACTCTGCAGTAATGTAACTAGTGCCCTCACTTCAAAGAAATCCTCATTCACACAACAAATCTGATTTTTAAGTTCAAGGATTCAGTGAACACTCACTCTCAGAAGTTAATTCAAATACATTTAGTGCTCAATACCATAGGCTTGCCCTTATTTTCACTACACAGACTCTCCAAACTAATCACTAGGATCACTATAGGAATTTCTTAGTTTCTAATGTAGGCTCAAGGTCAGGTAGGGTACATTTGGGTACTTTTAGTGACTTTTCTACCCTCCTTGACATTACATTGGCTTTTTACCTCTTTTCCCAACCAATTCTTGACATATTTTTATTTTCTGCTCTTTTTCTTTATCGCTATTTGTTTTCATGTTTTCTTTTTCTTTTACTTTTTCTTTCCTTATTTATTATCATCATCACCTTTCTCTTTGTTTTGTTTTGACTTTCATCACATCTTTTTCTATCTTTTTTTTTCTTCTACACACAACTCTTTTCATACCTTTTTCTTTTGGTTTCCTTTTCCGTACCCACCCTCAACTGATGTATTTTGCATGAGTTGAGGTGCACAATATCTGATGTCGGACCAGGGTCAAGATTAAGGTAAATTTTTGAATTATCCACCCTCAACTTAGGCTTTTGGCCTAAGTTAAGGTGCACATGTCCAAGAAGGGACCAAGGCCAAAACAATCTTTTAGGGAAGGAAAGTTAGGTGCGTTGACTGAAGTGGTCTACATTAGGCTCAAACATTTAGATCGAAGGGAGAATTTATTTCTTTTGGTTGAATTATTTTAGGCTTAAGTGGACTTATTTGAACAAGGTCCTATGATCATTTCCCTATTCCAAGCCTAGATTGTCTTAACAGGACCAACGGGGCAAGTTCTAGATTGTCACAAACAGTTTCAATATAAAAAATCTACTCACACACACTTGGCACATTGTTTCATTACTGGATTATTGAATTACCTAGTTCAAGTTTTATCATAAGTCATGCTGTCATACCGGTTCCTTATCATGTCATATGAAGATCCAACAGATTCAACTCATCAAACCTATAGATCTAGCACATTTCAACATTTTGGATAGGTACCAATTTCATGCTCTTATGCCATCTTGCTTTCATTCTACTACTTACTTCTACACATACAATCCTAAACATGTTGGTTTAACATAAAAGTAAATCAGTCCCTTGGGGAAAAAGAATACAGGCAAGAAAACCCCAAGAGAGGATTATGAGTTGGGTTAATCAGACTTTACCCTATCACTAACAACCCATTTACCCCACCCTAAATAAAATATGGTGCAATTTAACTTAATGCATAGATAAAAAAAAGTAAAGTGTAGGGTGAAGCAAACCTGTGGCACATAAGTGCCGAAGATCCATCAAGAGGCGGGTGGGTCCAGTTTCCCAGAATCTGCTAGATCAGCAACATGGACATCATCAGTAATGCCCTCATCAACAACAGGAACACCATCAGTAGTGCTCCTCAAACACGATGCACTAGCAAACTCCATCTCACGGGCTCTCCTCAAATGCAACTCATCCCCGTAAAAAGACAGTCGTTGGGCAGCCTCTCCCTCTTCTTAGCTAGGTGAGCCTCGTTAGCATCAAAAGTATGTACAGAAGAACAGTGGTGCTTTCCAGACACTTGGGAGGGGTAGGGTTGAGGCATAGTATCACTGAAGAGGGCTAACATCACTACCTCATCCTCATCAACCTCAAGTACAGGCCCTAGTACAGACTCAATGGGTGCTAGAACGGCATCATCATCAGCATAAAATCTAGCCAACTCTGTCTGGAAAGTGGTGACATCAATCGTAGGGGCAGGCCTCTCCAAAACTCTCAACTCAAAAGCATCTATGCGCTTGTGGACTGCCTAAATCTTCCTCTCCATCATTTGCTTCATAAGAGCCTTAAACTCCTCCACATATTGCAACATCCAAGGTCTCATGTATCTCTAACTTTTGGACCCGGGCTAGAGGAACTAAAGTGGACCCTGAAGAGGGCGTGGCTCGGGATGAACTCGCAGCCTGACTAGTGGCATTTGACAAGGGAACCTGTGCATCCGTATTAGTGGGAGGTATGGCGGTCTCATCAACCTGGATCTGCTCCACATAATCAGCAAGATCAGCACCCATTGAAGGTAGGTCAATGTGTGGATCTCTCCGTGGTGCAGCAGGGTTTGCATCATCTCGAATGAGGCCAATGTCCACAGTCTTGGTGGTCTCTATCAAACTATCACAATGCAAAATAGGCACCCCCATAGCCCCACATAGATGAAATATGAGACAGTAAAAAGGTAAAGTGGGAGTGGTCTTAAAAGCCCTCTCATTAATCTCAGTAATCAGAATCTGGGCGAAGTCAATTTCAAGTCCTACCAACATCACAACCCTATCCCAAGTAACTACTTTGTCCGCCTGCGTAGGGGACTATCTGGTACGCACAATAGTCTAAAAGAACTTTGCAATGAAGCTTAGATTAGCCTTTTTGATAGAAAAAATCATATTACGCCCACTCTGTACGCTCCCCCTCATCGGCAATGTGTCAAACTATCCAACAGAGTAAGCTCTCTCTCTTCTCAGCATCTCTCTGAAATGCCCACCTCTCAACCATGCCTATTTTGTTGTCATACTCTGCAATATTAATCGGCAATGTGTGGTATGGGCCATAGATCAACCGGCGGATAGTGGTGTTGGAGATATCAATTGAGAAATTCCACATCAAGGTAGCCTGAAGTGGAGTCTAGGTTATTGGCTTAGCTCGTTTGGAAATAGAGTTACATACAGTGGCGGTGTAGGAAGCATAGAACTCTCAGGCTATCTCCTCGCTAAGTTTTCCTGGACTCCGTATCATCCACTCACACTTGTGTCTCTTGAATATCCCCTCAATAGTGGGCACAATTTAGAGACTACCTGTAAGAACCTAACGCTCCTCAGTAATAGTCCGGGTCTGTCTCTGATGCTCGTTCATGCTCTCCATATCATAGTATGTCTGGTATTGGCCCTTGACACACTACCCGTTTGGCTCGGTGGTAAGCAGAACGGGGTACATGGGTATGTCCATCGGGTCATGAGCCTCTCCGGAGGCAGTTACATCAGACGTCGAGGCTGGTGTGAAGTTGGAACTAGAGCCGGACTACAACTCTGAATCAGAATGCAACTCCTCAGTAGGTTGGGGCCCCTCCTCAGACTGGGAGACAACTATGGGGGTGGTAGAGGAAGGATGCTCCTCATCAAAAAAAATCGTCTACCTGTTTTGACATCTAGTGGTCTAAGGGGTAGTGGGAGGGGGGCTCTCCTTTGCCCTGGTGTGTACTCTTCCCCGCTCCAATCATGAATAACCAGATGTGAACGTGCAACAGACTTGGATTTTCCCTTTCTGGAGTAAAGGGGTGCCTCTTTTGGAGCCACGGTACCTGTGAAAGACTAGTTAGCACTAAAACAAGTCAAAAAGAACTACAAAATAGTGTCAGAACACCCTTTTGACCTAGACAAATTTTAAAAAAATTCACAAACAGTAATTGTTTTTGGGACATATGGTGGGTACCTATGGTCCGTCTATGGATTGACTACCTGTGAGTCCCCTCTGTAGGTTAGAGTTCCCAATTTTGGGTCTTTGATATTGGAGCCACGAATGTGCAAAATAGTCCATCGATGGAACGACAGACCGTAGTCCAAATAGACCTAGCAAACCTATTTATTGGATCAAAATTACCTACACACTCACACACCATCATTCCAAGGATATTATCTAACCTAGATTCAACCAATTATGCAAGAATTTGAAATACCCAAGGTCAAGTTCAACGTTTTGACTTCAAGTTTAAATAATGAATGATTTAAAGTTTGGGAGAAATTGGTTACCTTACAAGTAAACAACGTTGGTGAGTGTGTGATCAAGTACAAATGCTTCTAGAACAACTTGGACACCGAACCTAGACCTTGAAAGCATGATGGAGAGGAATATAGAGTTTTGGGAAAAGTAATGGAAAAGATGGGATGTGGAATTGATTGGAAATGGAAATGGAAGATTTTATGGAAGTAATGGGGAAGTTTAGTGGGTGAAATTGGGGTAAATGATCAAGCTGTAACGGTTGGGGGAAGAGAGGGAAGTGGGAAATGAATTTAAAATAAAGGCTTATATTGAATTAGGGGTCTGGGTCGGCTCATCAGAAACCCTAACTTGGACCCATGAGACCCCGTCAACGGACTGTGGGTCGACCTACAGCTCATCGATGGGGCCGTGGTTCAATCCAATACTTAGAAAAAATCAGAAATCATACCAAGGATCTAAGGATGCCATCCACGGTCTGTGGGTTGACCAACGAACCACTGATGGGACCCGTAGATCACTGCATCACCTTATTTTCTATAGATTTTTGCCTCTTCGTCCCTGCACACGTAGCAAACCTTAGGACTTCCTTTTTACATTTTCATGACACTTTTTAGACACAGACACTATTCTATCTATACCTAGCCAACACTAAAAATAAAAATTAATAAACAACTATCTAGAAAACTGCAAATTTAAGAAAACTCCCTATATCGAAAAGAAAACTCCTATAGTTGGCTAGAATTTACATCTTGGGTTGCCTCCCAAGAAGCAGTTGATTTAACGTCATCGCACGATGCAAACTCCTTAGTTACTCAGACTTCACTAAGATCCCATTCCTCTACCACTTCATTGATACTCTTAGATTTTCCCTAGTAGATTTTTATCCTCTGACCGTTCACCTTGAACCTCATTTCTTCCTTGTTCTCGAGTTCAACCGCTCCATGTGGAAGTACTTGGGTTACTCTGAAAGGCCCGGTCCACTTGGATTTGAGCTTGCCGGGAAATAAGCGCAACCTTGAGTTAAATAAGAGCACCAAATCACTAGCAACAAATTTGCACTTTTCAATCTTATGATCATGGTAATTTTTCATCTTCTCCTTATACAAAGCTGAATTTTCATATGCCTTTAGGCGAAACTCATTGAGCTCATTCATCTCATTCAGTATTGGACTTGAAGTGGTGCCCCAATCCAAAATGAACTTCTTCAGTGCCCATATTGCTTTATGCTCTAGCTCTACAAGGAAATGACACGACTTACCATATACAAGTTGGTAGGGGGACATACCTATGGGATTCTTAAAAGTGGTGCGTTAAGCCCATAGAGCATCATCAAGCCTTCTCGACTAATCTGTTTTGTTAGCATTTACAGTCTTTGCAAAGATTTGCTTTATCTCTCTATTTGACACCTCAACTTGCCCACTATACTGCGGATGATATGGAGTGGCTACATTGTGGCAAACGCCATATTTCTCTAGCAATGACTTGAACAACTTGTTACAAAAGTGAGAACCTTTATCGCTGATAATTGCCTTAGGTGTACCAAATCTGGAGAAGATACTCTTTTTCAGGAATGCGGTGACACTTTTTCCCTTATTGTTTGAAAGCGAAATTGCTTCCACCTATTTCGATACATAGTCAAATGCAACAAGAATATACTTCATCCCATGCGAACTCACAAACGAACTCATGAAATCAAGACCCCAGACATCGAATAACTCAATCACCAATATCGGGTTCAAAGGTAGTTCTTGCTTCATTGAAATTCATCCTTCTCGTTGGCAACGATTACAAGACTTGGTGAAATCATGAGCATCTTGGTGGATTATAGGCCAGTAGTACCCACACTGCAAGATCTTGTAAGTAGTCTGAATACCACTATGGTACCCATCAACAGGAGATGAATGACATGCCTTCAGTATACTCATTATCTCAACTGTGGGTACACAGCGACGAATAATCCAATAACCACAAACACATAACAAGGCTAATCCCAAAAGAACTTCTTCACATCAGACATAAACTTTTTTCTTCGGTGAAATGAAAAATGTAATGGAACCAAATCGTTTATCAAGTAGTTAGCAAAATCAGCGAACCAAGGGATAATATCATAAAAAGCAACAAATACATGTTCATCGGGGAATGCATCATTAATATCAGCACTATCTCCTAACTTAAGCATAGCTTCCTCCTCCAACTTGACAAATGATCGACGACTTGATTTTCTATTCCCTTTCTATCCTTTACCTCAAAATCAAACTCTTGCACAAAATCACCCATCTAATCAACCTTGGTTTCGCATCCTTTTTAGCCATCAGATACCTCAATAGGGAATAGTCAGTATGCACTATGACCTTAGTACCAAGCAATATGATCTAAATTTCTCGAATGCGAAAACCACAGCAAGGAGTACCTTTCAAGACACACTATAGTTCTTTTAAGCCACATTCAGAGCTTTGATGTCATAGTAGATCAAATGACCAATCTTCTCTCATCTCTGTCCTAATGCCACACCAAGTGCCTCCCTACTCGCATCACACATCACTTCAAACGGTTGCCCTCAATCTGGTGGGATAATGTTAGGTGTTGACACTAACTTTTATTGCAACTCTCCAAATGCTCTCAGACAAGCATCATCAAAATCAAACTTACACTCCTTTTCAAGTAGTGTGCACAATTGGTGTGCAATTTTTGAGAAATATTTTAAGAACCTCCGGCAGAAACCTCCATGCCCAAGAAAACTTCGAACACCTTTAACAATGATGGGAGGTGGAAGTTTTTAAATTACCTCAACTTTAGCTCTATCAACCTATTTGCCTTTCTGCGAAATCGGATAACCCAGAACTATAGCCTCTTTCACCATGAAGTGGCACTTTTCCCAGTTGAGCACAAGATTGCACTCCTCACACCATTTTAGTATTTCAGCCAAATTTGCCAAACAATCATCAAACGAGTCACCTACCACAATGAAACCATCCATAAATACCTCAATCGTGTCCTCCACCATATCTGAAAATATCGACATCATACATTGCTGGAAGGTTGCTGGAGCATTACATAACCCAAATGGCATTCTTTTGAAGGCAAACATCTCATATGGGAAAGTGAAAGTGGTTTTCTCTTGGTCTTCTAGAGCTATGGAGATTTGATTGTAGCCCGAATACCCATTTAGAAAGCAATGCCAATCCTTGCCAGCAAGATGATTTAGCATCTAATCTATAAAAGGCATCGAAAAGTGATCTTTTTCTATCCATGCATTTAGCTTTCGATAGTCCATACATACTCTCCACCCAGAAACTGGTCTCATTGGGAAAAGTTCATTTTTCGCATTAGGAACCACAATGATCCAACCTTTCTTGGGTACATACTGAACAGGGCAGACCCAACTACTATTTGCAATGGGGTTTATGACTCCATCATCCAACCATTTAATGATTTCCTTTTTCACTACCTCTTGCATAGGGGGATTTAGTCTTCATTGGTACTCAATACTTGGCTTAATGTCCGACATGAGTTGGATTTTTTGAGAACAAATGCCCAGAGGAATCCCAATAATGTCCGCAATAGTCCATCCAATAGCCCTCTTAAACCGCTTCTACACTGATGTCACAACCTCTATTTTCCCTTCACTCAAGTCAGCAACAATAATAATGGGCAAGGTGCTATTTTGTCCCAAGAACACATACCTCAAGTTAGACAGAAGGACCTTAAGTTCCAGTTTTGGAGGCTCATCAATAGAAGGTTTTGTAAGTATGGTGTCACGATTCTTCATATGTAATTCCAACCATTTTGGGATGAAACGAAACACGAACTTATCAAGTGCAGCGGCTAGCACATCTTACTCATCAATACCATCACCATCAAAGTTCATCATCACTGCTGCTAGCGCATCAACACCTAACCTGTTCTCAATGGACACCTCAGTTTCTTGCCCCATAATGTGATTTACCACAGGTACCAATTTAAGATCACTTTCATGTTTCATAGACCTATAGATGTTACCTACGCATTATTTAATCGGAACTTCATCTACCCTCTCTCCATATCAACCAACGCATGCCCAGTAGCATGAAATGGTCTCCATAAGATGATGGGAACCTTTAAATCAACTCACAATATAAGATCACAAAAGCCGCCGAAAAGATGAATGACTGTACTTTCACAACAACATCTTACAACACTATAATGGGCCTCTTTAGAGTTCTATCATCCATATGTAAATGCATCGCAGTCAGTTTCGAAGCTCCTAAACCCAACTTCTTATAAATCGACAATGGCATCAAATTAATGCTGGCACCCAAATCACACAAGGCCTTCGCGAAGTGCAACATATCGATGGTACAAGGAATAGTGAAAGCTCCAGGATCCTCTTTCTTTTGCACAAGTGACCCAATAGCAATAGCACTACAATGTTGCAACATCTCATGATTCTCAAATCTAACAGCCCTCTTCTTGGTCACCAAGTCCTTCATGAATTTTGCATACCTATGCATTTGCTACAAAGCTTCTATCAATGGAACATTAATGGGAAGATGTTTCAACATTGCTATAAGGTATTTTCCTTCTTCAGTCTTTCTCACCAACCTCTGTGGAAAGAGAGATGGAGGTCTAGGCATGGGAAAAACTTTTTAGGTCAACTCAACTTCCTTTTTGTAGCATATTTTGACTCTCCAGTAACCTCAATCTCATCCTCATCTTTTTCTACCACTCTTTCAACCTCAGACGGCATGGGGGGGTCAATAGTTTGTTTTCCTCCGCGAGTAGTGACTGCCATATAATGCCCATCATTTTTCAGATTTTTGATGGTGTTGCTAGGAAGTGTGTGAAGCTGATGTGGGTTCACAATAGTGGAAAAACTGAATAAACTGTGGCTCAAGTTGCTTGATCGACACTGCATGGGCATCAATTTTCTAACCAATCCCAAACAAATCATTACGCATCTCCTTCACATTTTCATTAGTTACATCAAACATATTCATCATCTATTACATCATATCTTCAATGCGAGTCATACTATTACCACCCTCTCTAGTACCAAATTCTTTATTATTAGGTGGAACATAGAGCCCAACTCTCTCATTCTTGGTGCTATAATTGTCCCAGTTATTGTTGTTATCACGATTGTACTTCCCATCCCGGATATAGTTTCCCATTTGGTTGTACTTTCCATAGTTCCAACCTTGGTTTCCTTGACCCTGGCACTAAATATCTTAATTGGAGCCTTAGGCGTTGGTTTAGAAACTCCCTGTCTGATCATTAACCAAATTCACCATCTTCTCACAGTAGCATTCCTCAACTAGTAATGGTGGAGTTCTTGTTAAGCAATTTACCACATTCACCTTTTCTGCATTTCCACTCACATGCTTTAATACCAAGCCAATTTCTATCCTTAATTGAGCTATCTCTTCACAAATGTCATTATTGGATTGAGTTGGTGTAGTTTGGACAGTGAACGTGCTCCTTCCAGTGTTTTCCTTTCGAGTGCTCCATGCCTTATTATTTTGGGAAATCCTCTCAAGTTTTTCAGCGATCTCCTCAAAAGTACACTCACCATATGACCCTCCAACAATAGTATCCAACACAACCCTTCCATTGTCATCCTATCCTCTATAGAAGTACTCCTTCTGTGACTCATCATCTATGCGGTAATTCGGAACACTCCTTATGAACCAAGTGAATCTATCCCACGAACTGCCTATGGACTCTCCAGGTAGGGCTATAAAATAATTTAGTTTATCGCTGTGTTTCAACTTGTTGGACACTAGAAAATACCTTTCTACGAAAACCTTATACAACTGGTCCTATGTATAAATCGAAGTACAAGTCAGCTCAGAAAACTATACAACAGCATCACCGATCAACGATAATGGGAATACTCTCAAATCGATAACATCCATATCCAACTTCGATCGTCCTACACAACTCTTACAGACACTTGACAATCTAGCCATGCGAGCGTATGGGTCTTCCGAAGCCAATCCAGCAAACAACCCTCTTATTGTAAGAATTTGTATAAGGTTGTTGGTTACCACAAATGTATGTCTTGGAGGTAGAGGAGGGAGAACAATAAGCCCATCTGATCCAACTGTATTATAGCCAGCCCTATAGTTATCATGAAACCTCGGTGTTGGTAGATTCTTCACCCTTTCTGCATTTCGGATTAGATTTCCACCATGAACCGAAGCATGCACATTAACAACCCCAGGAGGATGCAATTCAACTCCTTCTTTTTGACTCTCTCTGATTGGATTATTGTGAACCACTATATTTTCCATTTCTCTCAAAGTTTTTCTTTGTTCAGGATCATAGTGGGTCAAGGGTTCACCTCGACTCTGTGTACTTGGCATACACTAGAGTTGAAACCTGTAGAAAACAAAAACAAAACATAAATGTAAAACTAGGAAATACATGACTAAAGTTCAATAATGTATTTAAACTTAATCTAAAAGCCATATTCCCTGACAGCGGCGCCAAAATTTGACACGCTCAAATTACACCTCTCTTAAAGAAGCATAAGCAATCGTTGTCAAATAAAGAACCCAAATTTTAGGCTGGGGTTGATCCCACGAGAAATATGGTTTAGACTTAAACTTAACTTATAAATATCTCTTTTTAATCAAACTATTTCTGAGGAAAGTAAACATGGGGTTTTTGTAACTAAATTAACAGATTGTTGATTTGAATCAATAATTAACAAGTAAGCAAGATTCACAGATTGAGATATCAATATAAGAGGGAAACTAGGGTATATTTGTTCCCCACAAGCTCTTAACACAATAATCCTAATAATAGTAATCCTATACTAGTGATTAACATGCAAGGCCGATAAGTTATGTATCCCTAAGTGATTGGTAATCATCGTAAGGACTTTCACTCGCGACTTGGTAAATCTATGAATGTGTGCTTTACTAACCCCTACTTTCACCCCAGATTAGTCATCGTGTCAATTAACTAAATCTCTGTGGTTTAATATTTTTCTCATTCATTGTCCCCCCTTGGTAAGGCAAGTAGGAACAAGGCGAGTTTTAACATTGCGCACCGCTAGAAAGATTTCTAATGATTAGATTAGCAATACATGCATAAACCCTATTCAAGAATTACTTAGTTATTATTCATACTTTTTCAATTGATCATGGTTCCCACAACCCTAGTTGTGAATTTAGCTACTCATGCTTGATAGTTCACAATTCATAATTAGGTTAATAGAATTCATGAACTTACAATTCAAATAGATGAAAACAGAAATCTTGAATTGAAATTCAAAGTGTTCTTGCATAAACCAACTTACGAAAACTAAATTGCTAAGAGTTTGCAAAAATAATTCCAAAAGACAAAAATAAAAGTATACAATAATGTCTAACCCCCAAAAATGGGAATAACAACTAATATTTATAGAAAACAAAACCTAAAACAACTAGGAAACAAATTAAGGGAAATTAGTCTAGGACGCGGTTTCGACTGACGGCGGGACCTACGGACTGTGGTTCGACCTATGGTCCATGGTCTACCTTTGTGGACCAACACTTAGAAAATAATTCAGGTATTGGAACTTCAACGTCCTGATCACATATGGATGTGCAGGACAAGTCGTCACTCGACCTACGATCCGTCGTTAGCTTCGTGGTTCCATACATGGTTAGATTTCCTTGATCTTCCACCATGATGCGCTACCTACGAGCCGTCAATGGACCTACGGTCCATGGTTGGCTCCGTTGGTTGCTATTGTTGCCAATTTTAGTTCTATTTTCTCTCAACCGCACCCAAACCAATTTCCTACAACAGAGTTCATACAAACATTATTTCAAGTAACAAAATAGCTCAAGACAGACACAAACTCTAAGTGAAATGCATCGAAAATACCTTAAACGCATGATATATCAAACAACTCATTCTCAATCTTGGTCATGAGAAGGCCTAGTATGGGATGGAAGAACACATCAGTACCTGAAGTTTCACCCATCCTAGAAGTGGTGATATCAATGGGATGAGCGCCTAAAGCCTAAGGAGCTGACACACTAAGAGTGGCTCTAGTACCTGCTAATTGTCATGACTCGAGACTACCCCTAGTCGTAACACAGTGCTTAGAACCACAAGTGAATCCAAGATAACCCTTGATAGTGGCATAAACATGAGCAACTCAATATTAACATGTAAAAGAATGAAAATGACTGAGCGGAAGCATATTTATGTAATACTGGTTCAATTTATAATTGGAAAAATTTGTATACAACAGTTGTGATGTGAAAGGAATCTCAAAAAGAATAAACTGAACAAAACAACTCTAACTAATTGTTTATGAAGCCTTTACTAATACTGATTATAGTTAGTAGGACATGACCCCCACTTACCTTAATAATTACATGTGAATAGAAATAACATACTAGAACTACAAATTGACTTGAGTGCTCAAAATTAGAGAACTCCTCACTTTTTGATAGGAAGTTGCGATCGAATTGACTAGGATCCTGATTGTAAGAACCTAATTCTCCATCAAATGAAAAATATAGGCACTAGAGGTGTGTGAATCAATACTTTGAATATACTGGTATAAGATATTTGTATGATAATTTGTAAAGCTGGACATGATGAATTTAAACATAATATGCAAGATCAAGTAAAACCTGATAAAAGCCTTTATAAAGAAATCATAAATCATATATGAGGTCAGTAAATACATGAAACCATTTGATAAACTGATGAGTGGTAGATTTGCACTCACTTGAGGTGTATTTAGCTTAATAATTAGTATCCTCAATACCTTAATTTGTCCTATTATGATGATTTGTAGCTATGAATGCCAATATACTAGGAAATGATTGATGTTTGAAAGAATGGCCAACAACTGCAAAAAATAAAAAGTGCAAACTATACATTGTTGATCGCCAATTGAGAAAGGTGGATCACCTATGTAACAACTCAGAATTTGGAAAAGAGAGAAAAAGAATTTTTGAGTTGCAGGTTATGTCTACATTCCCTTTTACGCATCGTAGAAGCTACTACCAGCTGTAACTAGCAACTGTAGGAATTGGGAAAATACATTTATCAAAAACAAGTCCTAGTACCCTTTTTTATGGTTCACCGGGAAAGTTTATTATTCTATGTACAAATCGTAGATAGGTCTAGTAGGTGATTCCCATACTTAGTGTAGTTGTTATGCATAAATTTGGTTTATATAGTTGGCATGTATGGACCATAGGAAGACCTACAAGTTGTACATGGCTTCCATCAAAGAAAGGTAATTTTTAAGGTCCTACTACTTGTTTTATAGTAGACCAGTACGGATCGTAGAAAGTTCTAAGGTTCGTAGGTCTTAACCATAGGTCGAGTCGTCAGTTATTTGCTTTTAAGTATTTTTCTAATTGATTAATGCTTAAACTAGGTCATTTTGATCCCAATCCTAAGCCCTTTATAGGTCTTTTAAGCTTAAAAGCTATGCATTCTAAATGACTCTCCTAACATTTCCTAAATCCCCTCTAAGATCACCCCCAACTTTCTCTCAAGAACTAAGGATTGAGAAAGCTAGGGTTTGGCTTGAAAATATGCAGTTCACCATTGATTGTGGGCATTGATTGCTAAAGTATGATAGTATTCACCAATAGAGTCCTCTCCTCCATAGGGTTCCTAAATTCTCCTATCAAAGTTAGGGTTTTATTCCATCTCCATGGGTTCTTTTCCATTATGATGTAATTGATTGTTTTTTATCTTTTTATGTGCGAATTATAGTAGCTATATGTTTTAAGTAAAATTCACATGAACCCATGCATGATCCATGATTTCTAGACTATGATCATATGATGAATCTTATGAACTATGAAATATGAATTTATGAAGATATGCATGTTTCTTTCTGAAATTAACATAAATGATTTAAGGTTGCTTTTAGAGTAAAGCATAAGCCACGTCGAGTAGAGTCTTGTTCATGAGTGTGAAGCGCACCACAATTATGAATAAGAGGCCATAAGATAAATGGAAAATTTCACTTCTTTCATCATTATAAAGTCATGTGATATAGTGTAACTCTATATGTCTCTCTCATAATCCTTATCTGATGTTTTTTAGGATATGGACCCTCGAAGAGCATATTTTACAAGGAATTTGAATGAGGATGTGGAATGAGAAGCTCCTCAAGAAACTACTTAAGTTCTAGTTGACCCTTTGGCCGAGCAAGTGACTAATGTGAAGTTTAGGTTTCTTTTCAAGTGTTGGCTCAAGCCATGATGGCCCAAGACAATGGGGAGGTTGTGGTTCCCGTGAACCCAAATTTGGGTACAACGACAACTAGAATGAGAGACTTCACTAGGATGAATCCTCTGGAGTTTCATGGTTCCAAAGTTGAGGAAGATCATCAAGAGTTTATTGATGAGGTATAAAAGGTGTTGATGATCATGTGAGTGATGTCGATGGAAAAGGAGAAATTAACTGCTTATCAATTTAGGTGTTGCTCATGTTTGGTTCAATCAATGCAAGGAGGAGAGGGTGATGGATGTGGGTCATCTTGATTGGGAAAAGTTTAAGGTTTCTTTCTTTAATAGGTCCTTTCCCCTTGACATGAGGGAGGCAAAGGTACTTTATTTCATCAACCTTCGTCAAGGGAATATGACTGTGAAGAATTATTCCTTAAAGTTCACACAATTGTCTAAGTATGCTCGTACTATGGTTGTCGACTCTAGGGAAAGGATGACCAAGATCGTTTTGGGTTTGTCCAAAATGGTGGTTAAGGAATGTCATGCCACCATGCTCATTAAGGAATGGACATTTCTCGTCTAATGATTCATGTTCAACAAATTGAAGAGGAGAAATTTAAGGAAAAGTATAGGGAGGCAATGAGGGCAAAGATCGGTGATGGTGACTTTTCACATTAAAGGTCTAATGGGCATTATCGTTCTATGTTCTGAGAAAGGTTCTTCGATTAAGGTTCCTCCAATGCTAAGATTACAAAGTTCAACGAAGATACAGGGTCCAGCCCTAAGCCTTAAGGATGAAGTGATGGTGGATTTTCATTGACTACTTGTCACGCCCCGAGGCTGCCCCCTTGACGTAATACGTGACCTAGGATCACGAGTGACCCCAAGCTAAACTTGAGTCTAGCATCATAAGTATAATGAAAATAACTAAGTAAATCATGAAATATGCGGAAGCTAAATCAATAAATATCTGGTGTGGGGACAAAACCCAAATAGTGTGAACATCTAAAACATACTAAGAGTTTAGTGATAACTGACAACCATTTAACAACTCAAGTTGAATTTATTACTATGTCTGAAAAGCCTCTAACTAAGTTGAGTTGCTCGGACATGCTCCCCAGCTAATTCTAACAAAACTAAAAACTGAATATAAAGACTAAAATGAAAAGCATGTCTATTGTCCTCGAAGCATGAGGATTCACCTTTAAAGTTGCTGAAGTAGGACTGAGAATCGATCAAAGCGTGATCTGGATGCTGAGTACTTGGACCTATATAATGAAGGATGTAGCGCAGAGTAAGTACTTGAAATGTACTGAGCATGTAGGATATAAATACTAAATAGAACAAATATATATAAGTTGAACAAAGCATAATTGAGCAATGACATAAACTGAGCCAGGATGTAAATACTGAAACATAACTAAAAAGCTAAGCTGAATAAACTGAATAAGTACTAATCCTGAAAGTAACATATTGAACTAAATGTTGAAGTATATACTGAAAACCTGGTCAAATGCACATAGAGTCTGACTATGGGAGCTACAATTAACCGATATAAACCACGTGAGCTAAACGTGGAGTCCAATATATATGCCCCATCAAGAGGACCTAATATACCTTGCCAGGGGTATAAAGGTGTGACTAGTGTGATCACTAAATTTGATGCCCAATAAAGGGTAATTATAATCCTACGGGGGCACGTAGTTTTGCGACTATGAGGATATGCTGAACCCTAGTCCAACTCAGTGCTAAGTCAACTCCTAATTAAATATGTGTGTCTGAAATGTAACTGAAATACTGAATAGCTCAAAATATTAACATTTTAACTGAGAATGCAATATTTATATACTAATAATGTGACATTCGAAATCTGAAGCATGATTAACTGTTTAAATAACCTAGCAAGTGTAATTCATGAACTAAGAGAATTTATACAAACTAGGGTTCTGGGTTTCATGCATTGAATCAAGCAAACTTTCCAAGAAACAAGCTATTTCGATTTAGGATACTACAATAGCTAAATCACAGTAAATATCCAAGGTTTTAGAAACCCTATGTCTAAACAAGATATGGGGAATCAAGGAAATGACTGAATTCTAGAGACCTAGTGGATGAAAGGAACCCACTAGTGAAATCCCATATACGTGGTGAAGAAATCTATGGAGAAATCAATTAGATTTTGGGGCTGAAACTTGAACAAAACTTCTGCTTGTTCTTGAAGAAACTAGAACCTCTTTCTTTTCTTTTCGTTCTAATTTGGATTATTTTTTGGAGAATGAGGGTTCTGGGTAAGTTTGACTAAGTTATTAGGCTTAGACTGAGTAAAACAATGTAGTTTAGGAATCAAACAACGTAGTTTAAGTGCCTGACGCATAGGAAAAATGACCAAATCAACCCCAACTTAAAATTGATAAGTGTAATCTACTACAAGATTGACGGGCCGTCGTTTTTATACCAACCGTCGTTTGGAGTTGTCGTTCATGCTCTGCCCGATAGGGCTTCACTAAAATGAGCATAACTTCTTACTCTAAGCTTGGATTTTAGCAAACTTGGTGGTGTTGTAAATAGGATTCAATTATCTTTAATTTTGTAGGATATGGGCCACCTAATTCATTTTGTGCTAAAAGATATGACTGGTTCAAGTTGACCCAACAACTATTTTTCTCCAATTGGCTGCTGACCCTCACCTATGTTCCATAGGTCCAACCACGGACCCTACTGGTCGATCGTGGGTGGGATTAGAGACCATCAAAATTTGGACCTTAGTGACGGAACCCCACCTACGGTTCGTGGGTGTTTCAGTTGGTACTGGCACCAGTTTTCTAAAAAAACTAGGATTTTTTTCATTTTGAGATATGAGGTGTTACATTTTCTCCCCCTTCGGAAAATTCATCCTCGAATGAAGTCTAAACAAGCTGAGTTACAACTGAGTACTAACAACTGATATCTAACTGAACTGGGTTCCCTGTTCATGCAAATATGTGAAAATGGAAGGATAACTGAAGGAACAAGATACTGAGACTGAATTTATGCAAGAGTAAACAGAGAGACGGGAGAGGAACTATTACCTCAAGCTGAAATAGAATTGGAAGGAAAGAGGTGAGGATACTTGGCCATCATAGCTACTTCTTCTTCCCAAGTAGCTCCCTTTATGGACTGACTCCTCCACAAAATCTTTACTGAAGCGACTACCTTATTTCTCAACCTACGAACTTGATGGTCAAATATTTCATGTGGTACTTCTTCATAGGTGAGACTAACCTTCACAACGATATTCTCTAATGGTACTATTGATGTTGGATCACCCACACACTTCTTCAATAAGGAAATGTGAAAGACTGGATGAACCGCTGCTAGTTCTGCTGGCAACTCTAACTTATAAGCCATATTAGCAACCTTTTATAGATTCTATAAAGACCTACATATCTAGGACTAAGCTTCCTTTTCTTGCCAAATTTCATCCACCCCTTCATAGCTGACACCTTCAGAAAAACCCAATCATCAATTTCAAAGTCTAAGTCTCTTCTCCTCACATCAAAATAGGACTTTTGACGACTCTGGGTTGTCTTTTGTCTATCTCTAATGAGTTGAACTTTCACCATAGCCTCATGAATCGAATCTGGCCCAATCAAGGCTGTTTCATGTACTTCAAACCAACCAATCGGGGACCTACATCTACGCCCATATAGTGCATCATACGGGGCCATCTGAATACTAGAATGGAAGCTATTATTATAGGCGAACTCTATGAGAGGTAGGTGATCATCCCAACTTCCCTTGAAATCAATCACACAAGCTCTCAACATGTTCTCTAATGTCTGAATTGTATGCTCTGCCTGACCATCCATTTGTGGATGAAATGTTTTGCTGAGATTTACCTGAGTACCAACACCATTTTGAAATGATTTCTAGAAATGAGAGGTAAATTATGGACCTCTATCTGAGATGATAGACAAGAGGAAGCCATGCAACTTGACTATCTCATTGATGTAGATTTTGGCATAGTCCTCTACTGAATCTGTAGTCTTGACAGCCAAGAAATGAGCAGACATAGTGACCCTGTACACTATCACCCAAATTGAGTCATGTTATCTACGATTACAAGGTAAACCCATAATGAAGTCCATATTTATCACTTCCCAGTTCCATGTAGGAATATTAATCTTTTAAGTCACACCTCCTAGTTTCTGATGTTCTACCTTTACCTGTTGACAGTTAGGACACTTAGCCACAAAGTCTGTGATGTCTCTCTTCATGCGGTTACACCAAAAGACTTCCTGTAGATCACGGTACATCTTAGTGGCACCTGGATGAATAGAATACCTGGAGTTATGAGCTTCTGTAAGGATATACTGCCTCAACTCACCAACATTAGGAACACATAAGCGACCCTGGTAACGAAGCACACCATCTCCCCCTTTAGAGAAAACCTAAACTTTCTACTGATGAACTGCACCTTTCAATTGAGTAATATAGGATCACTGTCATTTTTTTCCTTAACCTCCGCTACCAATGAAGATTCTAATCCATTTTGAACTATCACACCACCTTCTAATGTGTCTGTAAGGCGAATTCCTAAGCGAGCAAGCAGTGAACATTTTTGGCTAACTCTTTCTTTTCTTCCTCAACATGTGCTACACTACCCATAAACAGTATGCCGAGAGTATCAACCACTACATTGGCCTTACCAGGATGGTAAAACACATTCATGTCATATTTCTTGAGGAATTCAAGCCATTTCCTCTAACGAAGATTCAACTCTTTCGGGGTGAACACATATTGGAGGCTCTTATGGTCTGTGAATACATCAACATGAATACCATACAAGTAGTGGCTCCAAATCTTTAGGGCAAATACTATGGCTGCAACATCGAGGTCATGAGTCGGGTAGTTCTTCTCACGGACCTTAAGTTGTCTAGAAGCATAAGCTATGAGCTTACCTCCCTGCATCAACACGCATCCTAGGCCGACCCTGGATGCATAATAATAAATTACACACCCGTCTAAACCATCTGGTAGAGTGAAAAAAGGAGTTGTAATCAAGACAGAACCTTCTGATAGTTGATCGAGAGATGGCTATTGCATCTAAATCCTAACCTACCCACTAGGATTCAACGAACATTGGTAATTAATAATCACTCGTATAGCATTGTTAATTAATGGATCAGTTCCCCAAGTATTTCTTATCTACTTGATTACTGCACTATTTTATGTAGGTGTTAATTGTCAAACATTAATCCCCCATTTGACACTTAATGTCAACACCTTAGATTTAATTGAATGGTTTTGATAATTTTTATTTCTACAATTGTTTAGAACATGTCTTTCACTTCATAACTGAATTCTCTATCGTATTACTCCCTGTGGGACCGACACCAACTCTTTGTTGGTTTATACTAGATTACAATCGCCTACACTTAGTATCTGATAAAGTGTAGTGGATTAACGATAAATCTTTTAACGACCGGTGATGACCAACTTTTTCCCGATCATTATAGACTTTTAACCATAGAATTTGGACTTTTAGCGACAAAATTTTCTTTCACCAAATGTCATTTTTCTTGTAGTGTAGCGACAATTGTTTTTGCCTTAAATATTTGGAGGCATTACCTCTATGGTGTTCATGTTGATGTTTTTACCAACCACAAAAGTTTGCAATATGTATTCAAGCAAAAATATCTAAATCTTTGCCAATTGAGGTGAATTGAGTTACTAAAGGATTATTGCAAAAGTGTTCTCTATCACCCCTACAAGGCGAAGTCGTGGCGGATGCTCTTGGCAGTTATCAATGGGTAGTGTTGCTCATATTGAGGATGAAAAAGAGAACTTGGTTCTAGATGTTCATATATTGGCCCGATTGGGTTTTCGGTTGGTTGATTCCACCAAAGGTGGTGTTATGGTTCATAATGGTTCAGAATTGTCTTTTATTTCAGATGTGAAAGGCAATAAAGGTCTTGTTCTGGTTTTTGTTGAATTGAAGGAAGTAGTGCTTAAGAAGTCCGTTGAGGCTTTCTCCCAAGGAGAAGATGGTGTGCTTCAGTATCAAGGTCGTGTGTGTGTTCCTAATGTTGATGATTTAACGGAGAAAACTTTATCGAAAGACTATAGTTATTGATATTACATTCACATGGGAGCCACCAAGATGTACCGTGACTTGCGGGAGGTCTATTTGTGGAATGGGATGAAGAAGGATATTACAGAATTTGTGGCTAAATATCCTAATTATCAACAAGTGAAAGTTGAGCATAAGAAATTGGGAGCCTTGTCCCAAGATATTAGCATTCGTACTTGGAAATGGAAAGATTTGAATATGGACTCTATTGTCGGTTTACCCCGCATCCAACGATAACATGATTTGATTTGTGTTATTATGGACAGTATGACAAAATCATCCGATTTCATTCTCGTCAATATTTCTTATTCAATGGAGGACTATGCTAAGTTTTATTTGAGGGAAATGGTTAGGTTGCATGGAGTGCCCTTATACATTATCTATGATCGTGGTACTTAATTCACTTGTGAGTTTTGGAAATATTTCAAAAAGAACCTTGGTACTCGTGTTAAGCTTAGTACATTCTTTCACCTACAAAATGATGGGCAAGTAGAGCGTACTGTTCAAACTTTGAAAGATATGTTGAGAGCTTGTGTGATGGACTTCAAGGGAAATCGGGACGATCATTTGCCTTTGATTGAGTTTTCTTACAATAATAGCTATCATTCAAGAATTAGCATGGCTCCATTTGAGGCTCTTTATGGTAGAAGGTGTAGACTCATATAGGCTAGTTTTAATTTGGTGAGGTTGCCTTGATAGGTCCCGAGTTGGTGCATGAGGCTATGGTAAAATTTAAGCAAGGTTGCATATGAACTTGGTTTTCCCAATTATTTAACATCAGCGCATTTGGTATTTCATGTCTCTTTGTTGAAGAAATATGTTGGAGATCTGACATCTATTATTCCCTTGGAAGGTTTGAGAGTTAAAAATAATCTTTCTTATGAAGAGGTTTTGGTTGAGATTTTGGATAGCCAAGTTAAGAAGTTGAGAAATAAGGAAGTAGCATCCGTTAAAGTCTTATAGAGAAATAAAAGAGTTGAGGGTGCTACTTGGGAGGCTGAGGCCTAGATGAAGTCTCGTTATCCACAACTCTTTCCCTCCGACCCTACTCTGGCTTGAGGTATTTAGTTCCTCATGGTCCATCCTTATGTTTTAATCATTCTCATATTTTCTCATGCATGCTCATGAAAACTTTCTTTTTGAGATGTTTATGTAACTTTGATTTATTTCTTCATGATTATGTGCATTAGAATATGATTTGCATGTACACCTTATGAAGTGATATTTTGAATATGCTAAGCTTGTAGTTGATGTTCCTCCTAGGTTATGTGTTGTTGATGAAGATGTATTCTTGTTAGGTTGTTAGATCTCTTCCCCTACCCTCCTTATGTTGTCTTGAGTCCCATTCAATGAAGAATGTTCCCAAGGGGGAGATATTGTAACACCTCAGAATTAGGAAAATAGAGAAAATATTTTTTTTGGTTACAGGTTGTGTCTACGGTTCCCATTTATGAACCGTAGAAGCTTCTACAGTCCGTAGTTTGCAACAGTAGGAATGGGGAAAATAATTTTTTCAAAAAAAAGTCTCAGTACCCTTTTTACGGTTAACTAGAATGGTCTGTCATTCTATGTACAAGTTGTATATAGGTCTCGTAGGTGACTCCCAAACTTAGTAAAATTTTTAAGATTAAAGTTTTTTTCTATGGTTGGCATGTATGGACTGTAGGAAGACCTACGATCTGTACATGGGTTCCAACAAAGATAGGTGATTTTTTAAGGTCTAGTAATTGGTCTACGATTGACCAGCACGGACCGTAGAAAGTAGGTCTGAATCATAGGTCAAGTGGACAATTATTTTTAAGGGCTTTTAAGTATTTTCTCTAATTGATTAATACCTAAAGTAGGTCATTTTGATCCTTATCCTAAGATATATATAAGTTTTTTAAGCTTAAAAACTACCCATTCTAAATAACTCTTCTAAAATTTCCTAAATCCCCTCCAAGATCACCCCAAAATTTCTCTCAAGAACTAAGGAAGGAGAAAGGTAGGGTTTGTCTTGAAGAACTCTAATTCACCATTAATTGTGGGCATTGATTGCTAATGTATGATAATATTCACCTATGGAGTCCTTTCCTCCATAGGGTTCCTAAATTCTCTAATTTTACAAGTTTAGATTCTCCAATCGAAGCTAGGGTTTTGTTCAATCTTACTGGGTTCTTTTAACTTATGATCTAATTGATTGTTTTCTATCTTTTTATGTATCAATTGAAGAAATTATATGTTTTTACGTTGAATTGACATAAACCAATGCATGATCCATGATTTCTAGACTATGATCATATGATGAAGCTTATGAACTATGAAAGATGAATTTATGAAGATATGCATGTTTCTTTATGAAATTGATATAAATTATTTAAGGTTTCTTTAGAGTAAAGCATCGATGTTTTTGTTGTTGTGAAAGGATTTCTCACATACTACTCAAAACATGATTATGAAAGGGTTTTCTCACAAAAGGATTCATAAGGTTGAACGGTTTTCTTAACTAAGTTGAAACAAGATTAAGGAGATGTTCTAAATGAACTTTATCTTGGATTGGTTTCTTAATTGTTTCTTTCCATGGATGATGAAATGAATTATGATTAATTACTATTCCGTGGGATTTATAATTAGCACAGAGATGATATTGAGATAGAATATCTCCCGTAGTTGAGGTTGGATTTCTAGTGGCAATCTCCCTATCCTATAACTACATGCCACCATATCTTTGTCTTAGATAGACAGTAGCTAGTGGATCCACTTTAGCTCAAGTTTATGGTTCTTACCTTGGCTAGTAAGGACATCTCTTTTCGGTGTAGGATAGACACTGGATTCCATGTTATAGCTCACATGGTCTATGTCGGTTAAAGTTAAACATTCCAAAATAGTGAACTAAGGTTACTTTCTAAAGTATTTCACAAGTGTTTTATAAGATGTTTAGCTTCCATTAACCATGGTCATGACTTATATTTTTTATAATGTTATTTTATGATTTAGCTTGGTCATTACATGTCATATAAAATTTTTTTGCATGATCTCATAACTCCTATACATTGCTCTCATGCTTGGTACATTTCATGTACTAATGCATACTTGTGCCTATATTGTTTCACTAATGTAGGGTTCGACTCTCCTGTTCCCCATACTCGTAGCTAGCTGATTCATTTGAGCTTTGAGGATTGGTGAGTCATCATGATCCGAGGTCCAAGATTCTTTTATTGCTTTCATGTCATTTTCATTTTCATACTTCGTATGTGATGTTGGGTTTACGTCCTAATCACTTTTCTTGTGATGTAATAGATGGCTTTGAGACTTATGTTTAGACTTTTGCTTTTGTCAAACTCTTATGTATGAAATGCTATCTTTTGAACTTTACTTTTATTATCTTGTATGTTATATGCTATGTTGCTTGTATAGGGCCTCTCTGGGTTCTATATGTCAAGTTACTCCTAGGGTTTACTTTGGGTCGTGATAGCCTAGTTAGTATGACCTCGCCCAAAATGATAGTGCACAACACTTGTGTCTATCGAGACACATCAAAGAACTCAAAAAGAGAAGGTGATGCGTCGAATGAGAAAGGCCACATTGCTAATCCTCGTCGAAAATGACAGTGCAATGAGAACAATTAAATGCTCAAAAAGCAAACCAAGGTGCTACTAGGTGATTCACCGAATATGTAAGGCAAACTCAAACGAGTTTGCCAATTGAGGTTCAAACTCCTGAAGCCTAGAGTATGCAAAGGCAAGCTGAAGGACCAAAGGAGATTAATCGAACGATCTTGGTGAGTCCGACTAATATCACTGAATGAAACACACTTTGAGTTTTTGGATCAAATTTTGGAAATCCATATATAGTCCAAAGGAGAGAGAAATGAAGTGAGTTTGATAGTTCTAGAGATTAAGTGTGAAATATTTTGAATTTTGAGAGAAACACTTGTACTTTGAGAAGAAAACTTTCTAGATTTTGGGGTTTTCCAACTTAAGTTGACTCCAACGTGGGTTTGTTTGTACTTGCTTAATTTTATGCTACCCATGGGCGCTTTCACAAAAGGTATAATTTCTTTGCTTTTTGTGATGTGTTGCTAAAACCCCAAAATCTAGTGGTGCAATTATGGGGTTGGGTGTTGATTTATGTTAGTGAGTATTGTGTTATGCTCTGTTATGTTCATGTTCATACATGAATTTGGGCAAATTAGCATGAGGTTAATTTATAGGTTAAGGTTGCAAATTTAACTCATATTTCCTATTTCTATTCGATGCTTGCAAGAGATTGATTGGAGTGGGTAATAAGTCCAATACTACCAATTTAGGTTTGATGTCTATAACTTTCTTGAAATATAGGTTATGGGTTGGATATATTTGCCCTATTCTTAAAAGAGATAGTAGAGTAAGGTATTGGGTTGTTCAGATTGACATATAGATGAGATCGAAAAGAGATTATATGCAAGGATACTACTAGATAGAAATAAGATTAGCATCATTGAAGATGACATAGCCTATTCATGAATGTTCATCACTAAAGAGAAACACAATTACCCCTATGTGACATCGATTTGAATCCTCGCACCCCTAGATTGCTTGTTAATTCTTAAGATTTCCGTATCTCTTTGTGATAATTGTTAACCAAAATAGGGTCTCTTAGTTGGATTTTTATTGACTAGGACCGCTTTCCCTTTTAATTGGTTTTAAAATGGACATTTGAGCATTATGAGAAGCTTTCATAAAACAGTTGCAGTAAACATAGTTGACAATATCACTACCAAAAAAACTATGTTTAGCGACCGATGAAATCTGTCGTTAAATAGCTTATTCCGTCACTAATTTGGTTTAGCGATGGAATATTGTTCATCGCTATATTGCGCATAGCAAATCATTTAGCAACAAAAAATTGAATCCGTCGCAAACTTAGAGATAGATTTACGACTGTAGTCGTCCATTGGCAAGCTTAGCGATGAAAAAATCTGTCACTGTTTTTGTAATTTATGTCGCTTTTGTAACTTATTTCGTTGCTCGACTTATTGGCAAACAATTTTTTGTCGTTAATTTCGTTGTCATTTTTTGATACATTTTTGCCTTTCTATAGAGACAAAAAAAATCTATCGTTGTATTTTTAATTATGTTACTTATTTTATATATTATTTTGTCATTTCATCATATTAGGTGACCAAATATTTGTCGCTACTTCCGTCGCCATTCTTTTATCGATGAAAATAATTTGTCACAAATCCATCAATGTTTTTTTTATTTGTGTAATATTTTAAATACACATGTTCAAATGCATATTATATAATCACAAAATTAACTTAATTCGTAGAAATTAATGTTCTACAAGATCCATAGTACATAGGTAAGTGCAAATTATATTACCAAGTTCATAACATCCCCAAAGATAGATTTTAAGCAAAAATATAAATTAGAAAGCATTTGCAACAAAATCTAGCCAAGAAAACTAGCTACGAGAGGCTAGAGAGCCACAATCATTTCTCAGAAACCGATGCACGATCCTCATCAATATTTGTTGTAGCCGGAGCAGGATTTATATTTGCAATAGTTGATGGATGGTTGGTAGGAGAGTCTGGCTAAGATAAGGCTGGAGAAATCAACCAACTTACATGCTCTACAAATATAGGAAGCAAGTGATTAGTTAGCGAAGGATCGTTTGCACCACTAACTCATCCACGTTTTATGTCTGTGTTGTTTAAGCATTTGGACATGGTACTGAGTCCGAAGCATCAGATCCAGAAGAGACACAAAGATTTGGTCCAAATAAAACTTTTGCTTGAGCTCTAAGACCATATATCCTTCTTTTCTTTTCCTCTCCCATTGCTTGATAATATGCTTGTCATTGATCAATATCAGATTGAGCTTGTGTTTGGTTCTACAATATTTCTTGATATTTTTCAAGCAAAAGAGAGTGATAATTAGTGAAATTCATTATTAATAACAACAATTGACACATCCAAACTCAACTAACAACAATGAGTACTCATGTATTTAAAAAATTAATCTTGGTCTAAGAATAAAAACACCCATAATGTGCAAAACAATGTTCACATGAGTAAATTTTGAACAAAACCAACATCAAATCAAAAAATAATTACTAGATATAGTTGTACAGTAGAACTTTACTTTAGAAGTTCGTGTCAGTCAGATCGGTGCACTCAAGGAATGTGTTAGGCAATTGAGACTAGCTAGAAATGAGCAAGAGAAAATGATTCAAGATGCTATGACAGAAAAAAAAATGAATTGAAATCTAAAGAAACTGCACTTAAGAAACAACTACTTAAGCTACAGACACAAGTGGAGGTTGGTAAAGCTGAAACTGCCTAAATAGTAGACACAGGTAATAAATAAGAGAATACTAAAGATGTCGATTTATCCACACTTCCATTCCTTGTAAAGGAAGGCTAACTGCTTGCTGGCTAGGAGTTGTATGAGCGGTAACGTCCACCTACGGCTCCATGAGAAAGGCGGTGGACAGAAATGGCCTTGTTGTATCTCACTCTCGTCTTCAATGGGGTATGCTCTTTCTTTTTTGGGAGAGTACGACGTATTTGTATATTTTATTTTTTTTTCTTTTTTTATGGCATCATCCGGGTTTTCAAGACCCGGTCAAGGGAATGTAGGAGCTAGTCTTCAAAGCTATCTGGCATATGGGAAGCCGTGCTTCTTCCTATACCTATGAATTCCATTGGACCCAGAAATGATACATTGGAAGAATCCGTTGGGTCTTCCAATATCAATAGGTTGATTGTTTCGCCTATCCTCTAGATAGGGCTTACAGGGCGATTGGAACAAAGAGACACACTTGGTTGTGAATTCCCATGTGGCAAGCATATATCTACATAGACCAGTCAATAGTTCAAGTCACACACTCCCATAATCCATTTTCTCTTCACAAAATTCCCTTCAATCCCCCCGTATTTCAAGTAGTCAATATGTCAGTGCCTATTTATTCAGTTGCCCTCCCTTCTCTTATGTCGGGCGTGTGATCGATTGGATCTATTATTCATTCAATGGAAACTATTGTCGGATATTCTCCAGCTAAAAGCCAGAAGAATCTTTTTGATTGAATTGAAAGAATTCTCTATTGAATGGAAGACCCAAGACACAAATCACCAAACATATATATGAATATGAGGAAGAGATCGTCCATTTTCGATATACAAACTTCAATGGCTGCAGGAGAACGCTTTCTAAACAAATAACCTTGGTTGACAATGAAGTGAATTTTTCAAAAACATGCTCAGAAAAATGAGAAAAATGGAGTTTTTGAAAGGAAAAAGAAATCGTCTACTTCTACTGATCCTGATATCTTTGACAAGCTTAAGTGTTTAGAAAAGGAGAACAGAGCTCTCAAAATTTAACTTCTCTCTTGTTCAAAAGTGTTGGAAATAAGGACTATAGAAAGGGATTTGAGACCTCAAGCAGCATAAACTACCAACAAGCAGCAGTTTTAAAGCATAAAAAAACATAAACGAGCTTAGGAAAATAGCCCAAGTAGCTGAGGTTCAACAAACTTCTAGTTTAAATAGTGAATTGAAAATAAAACATGTAGCTCTTTCTCTCAGCCTATCTTGTGTTTTTTGTCATTGATGTATAGACACATCGATGTGAAGAAAAAAGATGAAAATTAATAATTGTATGTGAACTTTTTCATTAGCATGGGGATTTAGCAGTGGTTGCTGGCGAACTTGCAGAATGCCAGAAATCAATTGCATCCCTTGGGAAACAACTACATTGCCTATCTACTCTAGAAAATTTTCTGATAGACACTGCAAATCTTCCTAGTGGAGGATTAGTTGTTGCTAAAGCAGGAGGAGAACTACAAAAGTTGAACCTAATTGAGACATTTACCCCCAAAATGTAATTCTGATCCTACCAAGGTTGATAAAGAGAATGTGAGTCATTCTACAAATGAAAATGAAGGGGAATCTCTAGTATTCTCATTTACATCATCTACTTCATCTGCTACTCATGCTAGCAAAGGCAAAAGCAAAAATGGCTTCGGGAAGTTGTTTTCTTGGAGTAAGAGTTGAGTTCCAATTCTAAAAGTTATGGACAAAAATAAATAGAGAAAGAATGTTGATAAGGTGGAACATAATTGTTGGACATCAATTAGTAAAAGGTTTATGCGTTACATGGATGATCAGATTCTATTTGATAAGCAAACTGTTTACTTCAATAGTTATGAATCTTGAGAAGCTTCAAATAGCAATAGACAACTTTAATTTACACTGCTTTGGCAGATCTCCCTCTTTTTATTTCACTCATTTTAGTAGATTTTTGTATCCATTTCTAGTTTCTTTTCTCCGGTTAACTACATTCCTGAGAAACAATAACTATCCCCTAAATAAAAAAAACCTTTCAGGAGCACGTTCCCAGAGCTAGTAATAAAAATTAACATAATCTAGAACAAAAATAAAGGGGAAGAACTTGCAACTTATTCCAATTAAAATCAATATCGACAATAACAATGAAGCTTGAAAAGGGGAAAAGTTTTCTAGATCGAGATAGAGAATTTTATCTAGATTTAGCAAAAATAAACACAATAAGAATATAAAATCAAGAAATCGAGTTCACAAGAAATCGCCATTCCCTTTTGAGGAGATGTCGCCAAAAGTGGCAAGAAACTTTAGATCTTTCAACCACTTAGTAGATTATAAAAGCTTCATGCCAGTCATTGTAAGGGTATAGAGAAAACCAAGTCCTCCAATATTAACCATTTCCTAAACTATTTTAGAAGTAAGAAGAGATATAGGCAATTACTGGGATGATCAACTCATGTGTTATCAACAGTAAGAGGAGATATAATGAGCTGTGGACCAAGACTGAAAAGAACACAAAAATTGGAACCTATGTTGCTTGGACTCAACAAAAATGTCAACGGATGCGTGTCAGAGTTGCCAAAAGTTGTGTAATTTTGGTTAATCTAACACGGGTGCAACATCAAAAGTGAAGAGTTTGTGCAACTAATAATGGAACTAATAGCACCAACCATAAATGAGGAGATAATGATAGCGCTAAAGGGGATCAATGATCAGAAATCACCTATAGGAGATGGATACAATGCCTTTTTATTTAAATTAAAAGGAACTATCAATAATAGTCTAAGATATAATACAAGATACTCAAGAGCTTTACAAGACTACCGAGGTGTTTAAATCTGTGAATTGCATCTCTGTAACACTGATACCCAAAGTTCAACATCCCAATATCATTAGAATGTATAGAACAATCGAGGAAGCTTCAAATATTATCGTGTTGACCAAAGCTGTTATTTTAAGGCTCCGTGGAATTTGTGGAATAAAAAAGATAAAGTATGGGTGAATTGCGTGCACATCTACTATATACAAGGAAAACCAATCGAGAAAGTTCAAGAAAAGCAAGCATCCAGGATAGTATAGAGAAGATGAAAAAATATAGATTGTCAACTAACAATACAAAAAATAACATGAAAAGTTGTCACAGAGACTGAATTCAACTTTGAAGGCAACCCCTTGTTTGAATATCCACTACTAGTGAAATCAAATCAAAACATAAATTGGAAGTGTTATGTTAAGTTGTTTTTCCAATCAAACAACTCTTTAGGCTTTGAAGGTTGTTATTTCTATGATTACCAATTCTTGATTCAGTACAGAGAAAAAATAATGTTATATGGACTTACACGCACCTCAAATATTAGACTTATAAAGTGAATACAATAATAGAACATATATATATATATAATTTTTCCACCACCGAATATATAAAGTGAATATAATTATAGAATATTGAACTTACGTGAATGATTCAAGCTCTTTCACCAACAAAATGTAGGATCTTTGCCCTTTTTAATAGCCTATACAAGAAAAAAAAATAAAAATACATGAAAATAGAAAATCATGTATTGTGTAATTTGAGACAATATGTGTGTGAGAGTGAAACACACGTAAAACTTGAAGAAGTATTAGTGTTTGTACTAAAAAAATTAAGTATTAAAGTATCCCTCATGGTTTGTACTGGGTCATTCTACTTGTGTTATTGCTGGAGACCTCTGTGGCTTGTCGTAGTTGCAGATTGTTTCTAGGTGTGCTCATACTTGGATTAGAGTAGTATCATTGGGGTAGGTGTCCCTTAAGTAGGTTCCCGTTTTATTGATTTGAAAGATCTTCTTTCATCTATTTGCTTGTTGTTTAGTGGTAGACCTATAGTAGTCTTCTTGAGCTTTACTATATTAGGATCGAGGTGTGCACGAGGACCCATTGATCCCAGATTAGTACTCTACCCTTTGGCAGCAAGGTTTGGTTGGATGTACATTTACTTTACTTGAGTGTCTTCTTTGAATGCTGGTGATGGCATGCATTACATTGTTTGTTCATTCTCACGGATTTCATGGTACGATTTTGGCTTATGCATTGGCATAGTTATCATTCATGATGAGATAATGTTTACTCGAGTTTGATTCTAAAAAGGTTTTAACAAGAGTCATACCACCTAGATCACCAGATTTACTTGTTTTTAAGACTAATAGTTATTTGGGACGTGTTCCTTTCCTAGTTGAGATATTAGAGGTATCTGGGATGTTCTTAGTTTTTACTTGACTAACCGGTGCATCGATACCCTTTCTTGCATGCTTACGTCTAATTGTTTCCCCTATCTTTACTCTTTTTGGTGCCCCTAGGATTTTACTAGCTAGTTGGGCGGCATTCGAGTTTACTCTTTTTAGTTGGGCTGGTGCCCCAATAGTCTACTGTGTTGCAAGATGGGCCCTTTATTGGATGTTTATGCTTAGAGGTTTTGGATGGTCCCTAATGTTCTTGACTGCTCACCCTGCATTCATATGCACTGTCTATCACCTATATACTTGTTTTTTGATTAGACCCTCTAGTTTATGGGGGTCGGTTTGGTTATGGTTGTTGTTTGCACCTTCTGGGCTTATGGGATCTGGTTAGGTTATTAGTTGACTATATTTTGTTCGTTGTTATTGTTTCTTTGTTAGCTCATAGGATCTTAATTAGATTATTGGTTATGGGTCCTCATGACCCTAGGTAGTTGAGTTGGTATCTTAGTTGCTTAACGAATAGGTTGTCGGCTTGCGTTCAAGGTATGTTCTTGACTCAGCTTCTTACCCCTTGTATCCCATTTCTATTCGTTTTGCCTATCTACTTTAGTATATGATGTATAGTTACTTGTGCTTTGATCTTCTTATTACTTGTTTTTTATGATTGTATTATCTTTCGAGCTCAATTGGTCGATGCCTACTGAGGACCATTTTTGGTACACATACTACACTTCTGCCCTGGCCCCTACAGATCACAGTATGAGTTATCCACATTGATTTGGAGTCGTGTGGAGAAGCTTAGAGTTTTGGAGACAAGGGTGAGATCCTGGCATCCATAGCTACCGGTTTCTATGTGTTTTGGCTAGGTTTAGTCTTTATATTGTATTCAGAGACAACCTTTACTTACTTAGCATTTGTAAAAGTCGATTACTCTTATTTTGGATTAGATGATCAACTGACTGATGTCAGGTCTTGGGACGGTTCCTATCTTGTTTTTCTGTTAATTATCTTTTCTTCGCTTTTTTATAAGTGTTATACTTCGTGTTGTTGGCTTCCACTTGGTATTCTGTTGCTTATGGATCTAGGATAAGTGTCAGGCTTACCTACTAGTGGGACATAGTAGGGTGTCATCATGACCTTAGAAATCGGATCATGACAAACCCATGAGTAAAGTTACTTAAAAACAAATTATAAGGGATACATTTGAACATAGTGCAATGACTAATCCTGCTAATGATGTGAAAGTGTTCATTATTACGTGTGAACCTCCTAATGATTATTACTTCTTGAAATATATGAAGGCTTAATAGAGCCTACAACTATAGGGAGTTGAATACCTTTCTGATGAAACAAAGTGGATATGATATAGGCTATAAAGACTAGAGTGAAAAATCCCAATGCAATGAAAGTTCAGAGATATTTTGAACAAAAATGAGGGTTTAAACCAACTATGATTATGCACCAAATGGAAGAATATGGTCCACTGACAAATAAAAGATAGGAATTCAAGTGTTAGTGACTGTTTTGCTCAAATAAGAGGCATTTAAGTAGCTTGTGTACAAAGTATGGTTACGTTTCAACTATGATTAATATAATGGACGGTAACAGCAAAATAATCATTAACGATTCATATAAGAAGTACTAGATACTTTACCAACAAAAATGCAAATAGACAACAAAGAAAATTACAATGTTTAGCTTAATATTTAAAATTGTCATTTTCAATAGTATTTTTTGTAAAATGTTTATGAGAAAGATTTTTACCTACTGAATATAATGAATAAAATCAAATTGTGAAGAAAAATCATAAGGCAAACCACAAATAACAACTATTTTAGCTAATTCTTTATGATTTTTTTCTTTACTATATGTGTAGTTTGTTTTTCGACTAAACGGATTAACTGCAAATGTTTAACTGACTCTAAACCATATTAGAACCTCTTAGAGATCCATCAAGCAAGGGTATATCATTTTTTATCCCTAGAGACAATTTTTAGATGAACAAAAAGGTTCTCAAATGCTTACTTAGCAATTTTGTCCCACCTTCCAATCCCCAAATTAAATATTTAAAGATTATGTTACATGTTAAGCAAGTAGCAATAATTTTTTCCCTTATTTTATTTCATAAATTGTCAAACTAAAATTTTTTTAGGATGTTCAACCTTTGTGGATGATTTAACGTTTCAAGCACACCTCATCCAATTCTAGGTGTTCAACGATCATAGATCAGTATAAAATCCAACTAAATGAGTTGGGGTCGAATCCCACAGGGAGCGGTACGTGTATAAGATTCAATTGGGAAGTATGAACGTGTTCAAATCAGTCATAGGAATAAACATTATTGAATAAAGACATCATTTAAATCAGGGGATGATACGAATGTCAAATGGGGGGTTTTGGTTTTAATTATCAACTACAAACAGTCACAAACGATAAAATATAACAATAATGAGACGGGTTCTTGGGATGTGATTTGATTATAGGCTAATATAGACAAATGGGTAATTGCAACTGTTAGTGAGTAAGATAGGCTATAAAGGAGATAAACTTTCTCTCGAACAATTTACCCCGAATCAAGTTGATTCCTCTCGAACATCAACAAGAATGCAAAATACAAGCAGTCCACACCTTAGTCCATTTACTCTCTCCGGATGAATGTGTGGGATTGGGTTTAGGGTTCACTCTCTCGAGCTGAACCCATGTCAACTCAATACCCACTGACCATCAATCAAAAACCTTAGTTCTAAAACTTCTCTCTCGAGCAAGCCAAGAACACAAAGTTAGAACTGCATTTGCAACTACAATTCTTAAATTAAACCGCAAATAACGATTAAACTCACTTCTAAATAGCATTTAAACTAACAATTAGCAATACCCATAAACTTAATCAGCCCATAATCACATAATCACACCCAAGAAATGGAGTTTTAGCTAGACATCATAAAAAGGTAAAAACCGTTACCAAATTAATTATCCATCAACTGGTAAGAGTAGATTCGTCCTTACAAAGCTCCTATTCAAAAAATCTCAAAGACCCACTTCTAATTTCTCGAAAGTGAAAAACTTCAATTCTTCAAAGCTTAGGAAAAACTAGAGAAAACTGTCTCGTAGTTCAAAACTCAAAAATATATTAGCTAAGATACGATTCAGATTTGATACTAAACTAAATGTTCAAAAATGTATTTATAGTCGCCAAAATTGTGCTGCGAAGAGTCACTCGGAGAAGTAAGTCGGGCTCGCCGAACCACTCGGCGAGCCGCCCTTTGGTCACTTCCATCGCCCTTCTGCCTTGGCATTCAGCAACATCAAGGTCTGTAACTTTGGGCGATCTAACACTGCATCGTGGAACCACTCGGCGATCCGCCGACTGCTCCTTTCTCTTTCCAACTTGGTTCTTTCTTGACACACTGGAACTTTAGGCGGTCAAGTAGCCATTCGGCGATTCGCCAAGTGGACTTGGCCATCACCAGGCTTGCCTTTCTTCATTCTTTCAGCTCGCTTTGATCCTTTTTGCAAATTAGTGTCCTTGCTTTGTTCCTCAATCCATATACCTAGAAATCATGGGTTTTACATCAATTATTGGCACAAAATAAGCATTTGAGGACACTAATCTATATAAATAAATCCATAAATGAGTTCAAATCTCATACTCATTAACACCCCCAACTTAAGCTTTTGCTTGTCCTCAAGTAAAACTCAAGTTCAGCAATTCAAAACGAATGTCTCAAACAGTGCTACAAAATACTCAATCATGGATGCACACAACAAGTCTCAACTTACTCATGCAAGGATTAATTGTGCACTCAAAGATTCAAGTTGTAACTCACCATTATCAGAGATTATCAAGTTCACAATACTTGCTTCAAATGCAATTTCAAGCTCAACAAAGGTACTCAAATGCCCTCACAACAAGAATGATTCCATATTCACACACAATTTTTCAACAAATTATAGCTCCGGAATCATATACAACTCTCACACTCACAAAGATGAACACATGCATGAATTCACCCATATGTTTGCCTTTATTTTCCAATCAACCTTCGTTTCAACTCACTCAAGATCAAAAAGGTCTTTTCAAGACTTGTAACGGGACTGAGTGTAAAGGTATGGTCATTTAGGCTCAGTGGCTGCTATCCTCATGATATGTGGTATAAACATCATTTTTATTTTCTTTTCTTCAGCATTGTCACTCATACTCAAAATTCACCCCATTATTCACTTACATGGGATACCGGACACCCCATTTCTTTTGCAACTTTCACAACTTTATTTCACAACTTTTTCGTTCTTTTTTTTCCATCCTTCTTTTATTTTTTTTTTTTTTTTTTTTTTTTTTTTTTTTTTTTTTGTATGGAGGGGTTCCATCTTTTTCAAAACAATGGATAAGGGGGACTTCTTTGCACTTCTTGATTTACCTTCTCTTTTCACCACACCCCCAACTTAGGATTTCAGAATAAGTTGACTATTCAAACACACCACACTTCATGAGGATTATGGGTGAATGGATAAAAAGGGACTACAATTTCATAAAGGTTCTTCCAAGAAAAGGATAAGGCTCAAAAAGGGTTCAAGAAAAGTTCACAGACTCACAAGGTTGGCCACAAAAGTGGTATTTTGACAAATTGTTTCACTGTTCAAAATTGTTGCCTAAGATCATTTCAAGAGCTTGCATCACTTAGTCAACCGGACCAGCGGGGCAAATTGTAGGTGTCATCACACAGGGTTCACAGTAATCTCATCACACAAGGCAGTGGCACCAATATCAAACAAGACTCCACACTTTCGCTAGTGTGCAATGTTCATCACCAGAGACTCATTCGATAATCGGCTAGTTACAACGAGATGCACAAAGTTCACACATTATTTATGCAACTTCATTTTGCCTCATTGTAGCCGCGCATTCATTTTTGTTTGATTAAGAGTGCTATTCAAGTCATTAGTATTGATCATGACCGATACTCAAATTTGCACAAGAATAGCCACAATCAAACACAAGAGGTGGAAAAAATATTTTTTTTCAGAAGGGTCAAAAACCATTTGCATTCATAATAAGGAACCACAAGCTCAAACATCCACAAAACAATATCAAAAAACAATTTAAACATAAAAACATTATTTATACAAAAGATGTAGTCACAAGAGGTAGGTATGGAAATACCTCACCCCACTACAAATTCAAATGCAGTTGTCCTCAAATGCAGCAAAATAGTAAAAAGTCAATAAAAATGATAAAGAGGAAGGTAAAGAAGGGTCATGTCTACACAGTCGCTCCATCTGTTGGGGCATTAGTGCCCGGTGTCACATCAGTAGTGGCTCCATTAAACTCAGCCATGGTGGTCTCTCTCAATGAAATCTGTATGGCTGAATCTACCATAGCCTCCTCGATCTCTGTAAGGCCCTCATAAGTAGCCTCCCCATCGATACCAAGCTGCTCCTTATCAATCTCAGCCTCGAACTCAGCAGCAACCACCTCCTCAACTCGAACCTTATCTCCGGTGGTAGCTGGAGGCACATCCATATCAGTTGGCATGTCAGGGATCTCCACAGTCCCAAAAATCATGGACATATCTGTGGACTTCGGCTGGTCCACATCCTTCCTCAACTCAGCAATCGTGGCCATTGGGGTCGTCACCTCATCAGTCGCCCCCTGGCCTCGCTCACAAACTGTTATCCTTGCCACAAAGACATCAATAGACGCACTAAAGGGTGTCACAACAGCAGTAAAGGTCCTCTCTATCATCCTAGGAACTGTGGCCTTAAGCCTGGAGGCACGCCTATCTGTGGAATGGGATAGCTGCCCCATTCGTAGTAATGCAGCCTAGGTGAGTCAGGGTCGGAAAGCAGCAGCAGGAGTAGCAGACCTAGGAGGCATGGGAGTTGTAGACGGGCTAAGAGTCACAGAAGGAACAACACTAGATATACCTGAAGGCTCGGGTGGAGGGGGCGGAGTAGGCAACTATACCTCTGTAGGTAATATATCAGTATCAACCATCGAAGAGGTGTCCACCAGGGCTCCCTTATCCTTTAGATACTTAGCCTCAATCCACCGGATGTTGGTACAAGTTATGGGAGTAACTTTCATATCCTTCTTCACATCGAAAGGCACTCGGGCTCATCTGTACAGCTTGGTGATCAGTATTGGAAAAAGGAGTGAGGTTAGGCGCTACTTGGCCCTCATGGGCATTTTTTGGCCAATAATCATACCCAAATTGATGTACTTCCCTGAAATGATGGACCCAAGACACGCCGCCTTTATGTGGAAGAGGATAGATTCATTCTAATATGGCATAATGGTGTTGCTGATGAAGCCAAACCAGCACCTCGCTGCCTCGTTGAGGTCCTTCTTGTCAATCTACACTCTAGCCTCGACCCACTTAGGAGTGTCATCCGACAACAGAGAAGACAACCATTCCTTCATAGTCTCCAAAAACTTGGTATTAACCATGTATTGGTAGTCATCAGCAATGTTGGCAGTGCATTCTAATATTGCTTTTATGTTACCGCTTTCACACTTTACCTTTTTGCCCCTGATGACCACATAGTCAACCAGTTTGAAAGTTGCAGCCTTCCTTTTTCCTTGAGGTATTAGAGCCCCATAGGCAGTGTAAAACTCCCGGACCCAATTGGGAATATAAAGGCCACGGGGTTTTGTGAAGATCTGAAACTTGTGGGACCTCAAAATGAGATAGATTTCTAGATATCTGTCATCGCTCCATCTGTAGACAGTCTCTTCTCTTCAATGATGGTCCTCAATCCCTCAGCCTTCAGTCTGTTCATGGACTATGGAGGAGGACCCTGTGCAGGTGGTGCATAGACCACAGCCTTGTTTAGGGCAGGAGGAGGAATAGCGGACTGGGGAGTCCTTATCCTAGATGGATCATTCAACCTTTTGGACCACAACTCAACTCACTTGGATAACAGTAGCTCATCATCCTCAGGCTCAGAAATGGTAGACTGAGGATCCTGGTGCTCACCCTCACTCTCAGAAGTGGTGAGGTGAGTGGCGTGTATCCGTCACTATCGGAGTTGACCTTCGGTGACGCAGGAGCATGTGTCTTGCCTTTTCCTTTGTCATTCCCACCTGTGGTAGAAAGTTTTGTTGCCTTTGCCCATGATGCAGATACATCCTCATTTATGGTAATTCCCTTTGCCCTATTGTGCTCTCGACCTGCTACTTTTGGTCTAGCCATATCTGCAACACACATTGGAAAATGTTAGAAACAGTTCAAGAAAAATTGTAGAAATTAGTTGAAGACAGACTCGCAGATCCTACATTTTGTTGGCTCAAAATTTTTCTAGAAAAAAGGCATGTCGGCGATGAGAAAGGCTTTTCGACGAATCGCTAACATCATTCGGCGAGCACAGAAAAGCCCACCGAAAACACAGTGCATTTTAGGGGTTAGAGGCGCAAAAAGGGTGATCAAAGACTACTTTCGGCGAGTCACCAAGTGCACTCGGCAAACTCAGGCTTCTCACTGAAAGTTATAGAATCAAAATCAACTAACGTATGAAATTAAAGGCGATCAAAGGGGATTTCGGCAAACCGCCGAGTGGTTTGGTGAGCTCGACCCAGCTCGCCAAACTGCCCAACATGCTAATTCTCAACCCCAACTTCCAAAATCAACCCCGCACCCCTCGAAAACAAAATCAAACCACACACATTCTTAATTTAGCCCAGACCCATTAGACCCATGCCACCGAGGTACTCAGACTTCCCCCGGTTTGGCCAAAATTGGTCATTTGACGACTTTAGCCCTTAAGAATGACGTCAAATGCTCCATCTTTGGGCAAAGCACGTCATTTAACACAATTTGGGTTACTCAGACTTCACCTAACTAGACTCAACAACAATTAAGCACAACCCAACAATTTATGATCAATTTTTGAGCACGAAATTTGGGAAATCAATAACTTAGGCAATTTAGGCATAATATCGAAGTTAAAATAGGCACAAAAGAACACATATACAATTTCAGAGAGGCCCAACACACATCAATAAGAACTACACAATTGCACTTGAGTTTAACTATTATTTACGAGTTTAGGGTTTGGAAAACCAACCTTTAATGTCAAATTACGATTTAAAATGCTAGCGACAAAGATTTCCAACTCTGAACACAAGAATCAACGACCAAAAAGCAAGAAAATGCTAAAATATAGGAAATTTGAAGTGCAAGTGTGATTGTATTGAAGTTAAAAAGTGGGGGTATGGAAAGGAGTTTGAAAGTGTAAACCTTTGGCCTTTTAAAACCATTCAATTCGCACCCTGTCGGCAATGTTATTTTTCCTCACCGAACCACTCCGCGACACGCCGAGTGGTTACTTACCTCGGTGAGTTTTACAGGACCTCCAGTTGACTTAGGGGTCCAAACGGCGGACAAAGTCGGGTTTGCCGACCAGATCGGCGTACGCCGACTTGTCCATTGATCCGCCTAGTTTTACAGACTCCAACCTGATATTTTCCTGAGTCCAACGGTGGTCCAAGTGGGGCTCGCCGACCTCTTCAGCGAGTCACCGACTAGACATTTTGCTCGCTAATCTGCACTTTTCGAACACATTCTACACTTCAACCTGCACAATCAAAAAATGATTATTCCAAAAACAAAAATTAAGCAATAAAACTTGGGTTGCCTCCCAAGCAGCACCTTAGTTAACGTCGTGGCACGATGCAAGTCTCCACTCAGGTTCGACATGGTATCACTAGGCAACCCTACTTGTTGTCTCGGGTTTAAATGAGAAGAAATTTGACCCATTTGGGTCTCCAACTATTTGATAGAGACGGAATGGGAGGTCATCATCTGGTTAAGGATCGATACATCTTTCTTCATTTCCTTCAAAGTTTTATCGGACCCTTCAACCTTGTTGAGAGTACAAAAGAGAATATCTTTAGCCCGGCCACCCTCAGAATCTTTGGGCTTTTGACATTCGTGGGGAGGAACCTACCTATCCTTCTCCCCATCTCTTTCCTTCCAAGTGGGGTTACGATCCTTCCACTCTCTATCACAATCTCTCCAGCCCTCATCCCTGTTCCAACCTTGGTTACCACCCGGCCTTAGGTAGTTTGCACGATAACCAGCTCTTTGGTTGGCTAAGAAGTTTACTTTCTTGTTGTACAACGCTTCAAACTTGGCCTCATCGGGGTTTACACACCCAACACTCACAGCATTTACACTTCTAGCACCAGCTCCCATGACGTTATTGGCTAAAATTTCAAGTTGGGTCATCATCTTTGCCATGTTTTGGTCCCTCTCTTGATCTTTTTCAATCTACTTGTAGCGACCCTTCCGAATATAATATAAACCAATAACTCACGTGATTTTTATGCATATATTGTCCTCACACTAGTAAAAATGCTATAAAAAGATTATTTCCAACTTTTCGAGTATCCAAACTAGGTGGTTCATGCTTCATACAATCACTCAAAACAAGTAGTAAATTTAATATATTACAAGACTTGGGCTTACACACCCCAAACGAACAAAACATATAGCCATACTTATATTACAACCCATGGTGACATTATCAAATTAGCCCTTAAAACTCCAGGTAAATATACAACACATAGATCATGTATAAGTCCCAAAGTTTATACAAAATATAGATGCCTAATGCAAATACGATCTTCCTTAAGGCTCTCAAAATCACCAACTCCAACGGCCAGCTTCATGCCTCCTCTCGATCATTCCCTACTATAGAAACAACTATCGCTAAGCATATAGCTTAGTGGTGTAAAACTATAGGTTCGGAGCCCTTAAAATTCACCAAGCTACCTTTCTCAAGTCATGAGCAGCACGATTGAAACATCATAAATAAATCAAGTAATAATATATAAAGAGTATCAAGTTCGATATTTAAAGATCCAAATGTCAAGAACGCTCATAGCACCATTTTCTAAGAGATTCAATAACAAGGCTCGCCCAATATATACATCATGTCATCACACCAAGCACAACATGGTATCAAGAAGGGACGACGCCCTGTATCAAGAAGGGTCAAGCCCAATAATCTAGAGAACCAAGAACTATACTAAAAATGGCTTTCTAGTTCGTACTTAAGATGGACAACTTCCATTCTTAAGACGGACTAAAAGTCCAGAGTCAAGATGGAAAATGATCCAAATCAAGAGGCATGCCAATAGTGACAGAAGGACAAGGTCCCAACAAGAGTGCCCGGTGATCAAACAATCCGTACAAGTGAGCGAGTTACACAAGTGTCCTTAAAGTCTTAAAGGATACCAACACGACAATGCAAAGTGACAAGAGGTAACCAAGGTACCAAAATAAACTTTCAGATATACTAGTAGGTAAAAAAGAGTGAAAGTACAAGTTTATACACAAAGCTCAATACTTTAGCGTAGAAACAGTCCAACACAACTTTGCGAGTTCAAACCGTAGACCAACCAACGTATCAAGGTCCTCAACTTGTTCACAAGTATATACAACCTTAAAAATACAATTAAATAACTTATTTAATTCCTAGTATCTCAATAATGTCGAAATAAAATAGGATTTTCATCACAAGTAAGCTTAGCCTGTACAGGTACGCTATGCTCCCAAAACGGTGATTCTGGCCAGCCTAGTACCTCATGTTGCAACTTAGATTTGAAAAGGAAAATGGCAAAACTAGACTTTATAACCTTCATGAAAGATGTATGTACATCTCTTAAGGTTGCAAACAAACAAGAATCACCCTAAAATATATTTTGTACAAAAATATATATTCAAAACACTAACAGCTATCCATACAGGATTTCTAATTTTGAACTCTGGATAGAACTTGTCCTATGTTGCGTCCCATATTTAAAATCCATAACTGATAAATTAGAGTTTTACATAAACATAAGAGTTGTACATATACGAATTAGCTTTCTAAATCATATTTATTCACTGTAAACAAAGTTCTATAAAACAAGTTATGCTTAAAATACTAAACACCCTACCCAGCTAAAAAATAGATTTTTCCACTTACCAAAGAGAAGTGTGTGTCTCGAATTCCAGCCAAAAGGATCAAGTTTTTCTCTTGTGATTTTCTAGAACAACTGATTAAATAAGGTTATTAGACTTGAAGGAAACGAATTTAACTCAAGGAGGTGTTAAAATATATTGGCACACAAGTGATGTTTATCACTTATACAGCTGTCCTTCAAAGGTGCTGCCCAAATAAAAGTGTGCTGCCCAAAATGCATATATATAGTGGCGGACCTATGTTGTGACTTATGGGTGCTTAAGCACCCACTGCCTTTTGTCACAACATTATTATTTATGTACAAAATTTAGTAATTCAATGTAATATACTACCTGAGCATCCATTATATATAGCAATTTTCTAACTAAAAATACTTGAGCACCTATGATACAAAATTTCTAGATCCGCTACTGTATATATACATACCTATATGTATATACCTTACCACCATTTATAGTTATACATAATTATAATTAGGATATTACGTAAATACCCCAATACAATCCCTTAAATTACGATTACAATTTATGTTAAGCAAGTTTGCAAATATCACAAAATTTCAAGTTCCCAAAATGTGAATAAAACATATTGTAGTAATTAAGCAATGGTGTATCGATATGTGACTCTTTGTTAGCATTTAGGGGTGTTACACTGTTCTTTTGTCATTTTACAAGTGAGAGGGGAGAACTGATCTTCACGGGTATACCATGCTTGGTTAATCTTGGTCATACCATCCAAAAGTTGGGCTGCGTTAATGTAAGGTTGTTGCATTAAATGTCCCGGAGAAAGTTGATCAGCTACTCCTTTGTTCACCGAATCAAGGCTTTGGTAAAAGTATTGTAGCAAAATATTGTCGGGCAATCCATGAGTTGGGCATTGTAGCACCAACTTCTTAAATCTTAGCCAAGTCTCATGGATTGGCTCACCCTCCAAACACTTGAAGCTTTGGATGTTGTCCCGAAGAGTCATCATCTTCGAAGGGGGGAAGAGTTGCACTTGAAATGCAGTAATGAGCTCTTCCATAAAGTGATAGAATCTCTTGGAAACTTAGCCAACCAAGTGCATGCTTCTTCCATTAGAGAAAATGGGAACAACCTTAGCCGAACCGACTCTTGAGATATGTTCTTAAAGGAGAAAGGCCCGCAAACATCACCAAAATTTCTTATATGCTCATGGGGATCCTCAAAAGCCAACCCACCAAACAACCCTTTCAATTTAAGAGCTGCAACATGGTGCTAGTAAAGTGGAACACAGCGTTCCATTCGATTGCAGGCAAGCGAATGGCAGCAACTCCACCCATTAGATTAGGGTCATTAACATTCGGCTCATTAACATCATTGAGATTGCCGATGTAATCTTGGTGGCCCACTTGGCTACCATTGCTTCCGATGACACTCATTTCCTCTATCTTAAATAGCAACACACAAACCAAAACTAAAAGTAAGTAGATTCAACTATGACTAAAAAAAAAAATTCAACTTCACCAAAAGAATTTCAAACAACGCCACTCCCCGGCAGCGACGCCCATTTTGATTTAACATTTCAAGCACACCTCATCCAATTCTAGGTGTTCAACGATCGTTAATCAATATAAAACTCAACTAAATGAGTTGGGATCGAATCCCACAGGGAGCGGTACATGTATAAGATTCAATTAGAAAGTATGAACGTGTTCAAATCAATCATAGGAACAAACATTATCAAATAAAGACATCATTTAAATCAGGGGGTGACACAATTATCAAATGGGGGGTTTTGGTTTTAATCTCAAAGACCGACTTCTAATTTTTCAAAAGTGAAAAACTTCAATTCTTCAAAGCTTGGGGAAAACTCGAAAAAACTTTCTCACAGTTCAAAACTCAAAAATATATTAGCTAAAATAGGATTCATCTTTGATACTAAACTAAATGTTCAAAAATGTATTTATAGTCGCCAAAATTATGCTGCGAAAGGTCACTCGGTGAAGTATGTCGGGCTCACCGAACCACTGGGTGAAGTATGTCGGGCTCACCGAACCACTCGGTGAGCCGCCCTTTGGGCACTTCCATCGCCCTTCTGCCTTGGAATTCAGCAACCTCAAGGTCTGTAACTTTGGGCGATCTAACACTGCATCGCGGAACCACTCAGCGATCCGCCAACTACTCCTTTCTCTTACCAACTTGGTTCTTTCTTTCAGGGCTTGGCACACTGAAACTTTAGGCGGTCAAGTAGCCATTTGGCGAGTCACCAAGTGGACTTGGCGATCACCAGGCTTGCCTTTCTTCATTTTTTCAGCTCGCTTTGTTCTTTTTTGCAAATTAGTGTCCTTGCTTTGTTCCTCAATCCATATACCTGGAAATCAAGGGTTTTACATCACTTATTGGCACAAAATAAGCATTTGAGTACACTAAATCTATATAAATATAGCCCTAAATGAGTCCAAATCTCGGACTCATTAGTGGATCCCTAGTAAACATAGGTAATGGGAAAATATCTTCTTGTTGGAGTAATTTCATAAGGAAAAATCCTTTTGGCCATAAAATTTGACCAGAATTGGGCCAGAATGGGATTTTACCTATGTTATTTTACCTTTTTAAACATTTTTATCCTTTTAACTTTAATACATTTTAACTAAAAGATGGAAAAAATCAGTTTATTTTAAAATAAAAAAGATATTATAATTTTTTGAAATTTCTGGCCAAATTTTCTGGCCATTTAGAATTACCCATTTCATAATGGGACTAGTAGTGGTGTCATCAAACACTTTTTTCTTCTACTTCTACATCTTCCTCAGTAATTAGCAACAAATAATTTCGTCACTTATAAATCATATTACGTCACCAAATATCTTGTGTGACAAAAAATATTTTGTCAATCAATCGTCCCTAAACGTGTCATTCAAAGTATACAAAAATGATTTAGTGCGTCATCGCTAAAAATGTTATATTAAGTACAAAATAAAAAAACATCCCCAAATGAGTAGCATTTGTGACGGGTTTATTTGTCATAAAAATGTAACTTTTCGTAGTTGATATTATGATTTTGTCACTAAAAAGGTTATTAACACCGACAAAACTACATAGTCATTAATTATTTAGTTCAATCAATGACAACATCAATTGTCTGTAAAAGTTATATGTATTTCGTAGTAATGACTACTTTTTATATACAATAAAAAGTGTTTCGTCCTTAAATATATAAATTAGTGACAAATTTATTATTATAAAGAAAAAAGTTAACTATTTCGTAGTTAAATCTATCATCTTGTCACCAAAGGTATTGCTTTTACCGACTGCATAAAATTGTCACTATGGATTGTTATAATTAGTGACAAATATGTTTTTGTCACTAATATAGTCAACTTATGACAACCTAATTTTTTTTGTGACAAAAACATTTGTCTTGAAAAGATTAATTTAGTCGTTACTAAAAGTTAATCCATTGAACATAATTTTTCTGTTACTAAATACTATCATTTGATGGCATATAATTATTTAATATTAGAATTATATTTTAAATTAGAATTGCATAAATTGAAAATAAAATAATATAATATACTAAATAATAATAATTAAGAACTAAAATTAATACCAAGGTAATAAGTGGAGATTTCTTCCAAAGTACCAATAATATAGCAACACTTAAGTTGAAATTAGTCTTGATTAAATTATCACCTTCAATACCGGTAAAAAAAGAGAAAAGAAATTAAGATTTAATTCAAAGTGTTCATATTGATGTCAAAACGTAGTATTTGGAACACAATCTATGTCTCTTATATGTTGTAGAGCTCAGTTTTATAAGCACCGCAAAGACGAGACATACTAATATGAAGGTGGTGAGCAACATTATGTTCCTACCACGCAGTTTTTCTTGTAGAGAAATGAATATAACATTATCCTTGCACAACCTACTGCACATGAATTACCAAAATGCTAATGTCTGAGAATTGTACAAACTCAACATCTAACCTGAGAAGTACCTAGAATATGGAATATTTAGAGTACAGTTTAACTAATTCCCAACAGTTAGACAAAATTAATGATTCTATACAATTGCATGCATTGCCTAGATTTATAAAGAGGCATGCACCATGTTGAGTTCGTATTAACAAAACCTTATCTCCTGCTTTGGCACCATCCAGATCTATTTATTAGTTGTAGATCTTTTACCGGCCCAAATAAAAATTGTATGTTCACTAGTTTTCAACACACGAATTCAAACAAAAATTTACTTTCGAGGCCTTAATTCTATCTGTAGAGTACCACACAAGTAAAATTTACAAGCCTATTAAGCACTTGTGGCAAGAAAACTCGCCTATTTTAGTTCAAGACTAGGACCCAGCCTATAGCAATCTACTAAAGAACACCTTTCAAGTATATGTATCATAAACTTCCCAACAAAATCTTTCTAAAGAACCTCAAAATATCAAGCAAGAAACTCAATAAACTGTGACATGTGACATCAAACAACTGGAAAATCAGTAGAGCAAGAGAGCTAAAAATCCCATAAAAGGTCAAGTCTTTCTTGCCTTTATCACCAACAGTACTATTGCCGTCTTATGATGAACATCTTTCAAAATATCTAAATCACAAACTTTTCAGCTACAACTTTACTGACCCATCTCAGATTTTCATGTAAAAACTCACTAAACAATGGCATAATAGAGCAACAAAGGAAGATAAAAATTATTTTAAAGTGTCACCGCATGGTGAACCTAAAACCCCAAATAAAGGAATATGGTTCCTTGATATTATAAGGAAGATCCTTGAGTCTTACTCCAGAACAGCTCACAGACATCTTTCAAAAACAAAGTTATATATGTTTTCCTAAGGAAGTATTAGAGAACCATTTTTATAAGACACATATTTTCACAAGAATAGTGCCATGAGAAAGCCTATAATCTACAGAATTCCACCAATAAAAATCAGAACTAACACTCTAAGCTAAAAGAGAAATAAAAAGGCAACAAATCTTACCATAATAATCATTCCAAATATGGAGATCAATCTGACAACCATCCAAAATCAAATGCCTCAAACTTGATTTTTTTTCATTACTAAGCTTCTCTAATAAGTTGGGTGAGTTGGCTAATTTGAACCAATTTCTTCCATAATTTAATACATCAAAGTAAAATTAAGAATTAACCTGTAAATCTGCACAATTTAGTGAAGAAAAATATACAAATATTTAACCATGAATAAATGTCTTTTGAAACCTATACAAAAAATTTCTACCATTCACCTACTAGAATATTTTGAAGAAGGAAAGGAAAGAACACTTCATTCTATGTCTATAAGCATATACCTGAAGGGAATCATTACATTTGTAGTCAAGAGTTAAAAATATAATATACAAAATATCAACACTCTTAACATAAGTTCAAGTAAAAGTAGGAAAGAGATATTGAATGAAAGCAAAGTTGAAAAACAAACACCTCAAAAGAGCTAATTATCGAGTCTTTCAAATATCAATTGTCAAAGTAATGGTAATCAACAAAAGTATATCAGAATTGACCAACATTGTACAGGAAATATGAAAATTACATATTACAATGAAGTGGCCAAGGATATTCTAAGGGTTCTGAGGTTGGGCTAAAACTCTCAACCTCATTCGAAGTCAGACCAAAACATGATCAGTTAGAAGTCCAACATTTGCACTTTAATTTTTCACACATAACTCCCCCAAAATGTTATCCACAATTTCTTTAGAAGTGCATCGGCTCTTTGTCTTGGAAGCTCAAAAGTCTTACTTTTGTATAATATTTTACATATTTTGAAACTTTGAGAAACGTTAAACTCTTCTACATGTATGCTAATAGTAAATTACATATTCTCATATTTTTTAGAAACTGTCATAAGCTTCTGTTGTCTTGACTTTTCATATTTCTAGATAATCTTTTTATGCTCTTTGTCTTCTAACTAGCTACTATCTCCCCCAATTATTGATATATAGACATTTGATAATAAGATTTCAACACAAAGAGTCACGTTCATGTTTGCCTTTTATGTGAGCGAAGTGAAGTATTTACTCTTAATGCAAATTTCTTTTATCTTTAGGTATAATTTTAAATTTCTTTTAGGGATGCCATCTTATGAAAAATTGCCATAATACCTATCAATTGCTAAATGAGTGTCAAAAGGTTCACTGGTAGCCAGCGTTATCAAAAGCGAGAAAAAGCGCGTTTTAAGCACAAAGCAGGGCTAAGCGCGCCCCACTGCGCTTTTCTTCCTTGAAGCGAAGCGATAATCGAAAAGTGATCGCTTCAACATTTGAAGTGAGAAGTGCAAGTAAAGAAAAAGCGAGAAAAGACTCGCTTAACTTTAAAAGGCGCTAATTAAGGTTTTTTTTTTTAAAAAAAAATGTAAGGTTTTTTTTTAATTTCTGAAATATACTTTTGCAACTTCAAAATATTTCCTTTGGACTGCTGCACCACTGCGAGTGTTGCAAGTTAATTTCTCTTCTTCTCTTTGGTTGTTGTATATGCGCCTTTTTTTTTCTATTTCTGGTTGCTGCTGTGTTTTTTTTCTATATTTCTATTGCTGCTCTATTATTTTTTTCTATATCTATATAGTGTGATATGTATTGCGTATGCCGGTTGCTGCTCTTAACAATTTTTTTTTTCTTAGTTTATTTGTTGTTTTGTTACTAAGTTACACTTCTTTTTTTTGGTGATGGCACTTGAAAAGTTTGAGGATCTTGTTGAAGAATATGAGTTTGATCCTTTTGTGATTTAATTATGGTTTTGCTTTATATGTTACTTTTAATCTAAGAGTATGTTATCTCTATTCAGTTATTTAATATTTTTTGTTTTTATATTAAATACAACTTTACTTTAAAAAAAGCGTGCTTTGATTCTCGCTTATGTGAAGTGAGCCCTTGTCATTTTTTTTCGCTTCTCGCTTCCCAAAACACTGTTGTTAACCGACTTTGTCCTCCATCAAGCTAGATTAACAAGTTTTGATCAATAAAAATAATGTTAACCATCTAATTCCCATGCATATTAGTTGCGACATTAATAGACCTAATTAATTATGTAAGTTAATTTTTATTGATATGCGGCTACTCAATTTATCCCTAGAAATTTTCCTATTAAGTTCACATTATTTTATTTTATTTTTGGAGGCTAGGTATTGTTAGTAATAGAAACTGGAAAGAAGAAAGCACTTAGTTCAACATCAATTCTTTTCATACATTTTTCAAATTTCAAAAAGCATACACACATATATCTACATAAGCTTTTCCTTGGACACTCCCCACTTAGCCCTTAGAACTTTAAATTTCCCCTTAGGAAGAGCCTTGGTCATGATGTCTGTAATCTGCTGATCTGAGCTGCAATGAACAAGTTGAACTTTGTCATCCTTCTCTGCTTGCCTGATAGCGTGAAACTTCACATTTATATGCTTGCTACGACCATGTTTCACTGGATTTTTGGCAATAGATATTGTTGACTTATTGTCAACCTTAATGACAGTAGCTTCAATGTCATTTTGCTCCAGATCAAGTAGAATCTTTCTTAACCATAGAGCCTGATTAGTTGCACCAGCAGCGGCGATGTATTCTGCTTCTGCAGAAGATTGAGCTACCACCTCTTGCTTTTTTGAATTCCATGAGAACATGCTTGAACCAAGTGTAAAAGCATATCCAGAAGTGCTTTTCATATCATCAACACTTCCTGCCCAATCACTATCTGAATAACCCATCAGTTGCCCTTGCTCTTCCCTTTTGAACCAAATACCATAATCAGTAGTTCCTTTGATATATCTCAACGTTCTTTTAGCAACACCAAGAAGAACTTGACTTGGAGCTTGCAAAAACCTCGACAGTAGACTTGCCGCGAACATGAGATCGGGTTTTGTTGCTGTCAAATACAACAAACTACCAATCAGACTTCTATAAACTTTGGATCAGCTCTGTCACCTCCTTTAAACTTCAAAAAAATTTCATTGTGAACAAGTGGGGTCGGTACAGACTTGCACCTTTCCATCTTGAACCTTTTAAGAATATCCCATGCATATTTTCTCTGAAAAATAAAGATTCCAACAATAGCTTGATGAATCTCCATTCCCAGAAAGTAACTCATTTCAGCCAAATCTGACATTTCAAACTTGGTCTCCATTTCTTGCATGAACTGATTCACCATAGCTTTATTGCTTCATGTTACTAGAAGATCATCAACATAGAGTGACACCACAAACACATCTCCTCATTTAGCCTTCTTCACATATAAGGGCTTCATTTTCACTTCTCTTGAAGCCACAATGAATGAGATGATCATCAATCTTATTGTACCATGCTCTAGGAGCCTGTTTTAATCCATACAATGCCTTATGATGTCGGTAGACTTTATCCTCCATTCCTGCAACTTGAAAGCCTTCTGGTTGATCAACATAGATCTCCTCCCGCAATAGTCCATTTAAGAATGCTGATTTGACATCCAAATGATACAACTTCCAATTTGACTGAGCTGCCAAAGCAAATAGCAGCCTTATTGTATCTTGTCGTGCAACAGGTGCAAACGTGTCCCCATAATCTAGACCTGCAACTTATGCGTAACCTTTAACAACAAGCCTTGCTTTGTATTTATAAACTGAGCTATCTAGATTAAGTTTGGTTCTATAAACCCACTTCACCCCGATCACATTTCTATTTTTGGGTTTATCAACCAACTTCCAAGTATCATTCTTTTCTATCATACCAATCTCCTCCTTCATAGCTTCAATCCTAACTTCAGGGCTTGATGCTTCTTGATAGCTATTTGGTTCCGAGATTGCAACATTACATCTTTCATATATCTCAAAAAGGGACCTTGTCTTCAAAATTGGCGAATCAAGTGAGGATTCCCTATCTAATTCTTCGTCTTTTTTCCAGAGTTTCAGACCCAAATGATTATATTTCAGGCAGTGGATTCAAGTTCTGAAAAACTGCATTATCTTTCTCAATTTGCTCCTTATCCCAGTTCTAATAAGCATGCTCATCCACAACTACATCTCTTCGGATTGAAATACTTTTTGTTTGCAAGTTGAAAACTCTATAACCCTTGGCTTGTGATGAATAACCAACAAAAATCCCCAATTCACCTTTTGGTTCAAGTTTTCTTCTTTTGACCGAAGAAACATAAGAATAGCATATCGAACCAAAAACTTTTATATCTTGGCAGATGGTTGTATTCCACTCCATGCCTCAATAGGAGTCTTTTTGTCCACAGATTTTGTTGGCAACCTATTCAACAAATACACTGAAGTATGAATAGGTTCTGCCCAAAAGCTTTGTGGTAGTTTCTTTTCCAGCAACAAACACCTAGCCATTTCAACTACTGTTCTGTTCTTCCTCTCCGATACTCCATTTTGTTCGGGCGAATAACTTACTGTTAACTTGTGATCAATCCCCAAATCTTCACAATACTTATTGAACTCATTTGAAGTGTACTCACCACCATTGTCCGACCTCAAAGCCTTTAGCTTACAGCCACTGTGTCTTTTCGCAAAAACTCTAAATTTCTTGAAAACTAAAAATACTTGAGACTTGTTACTCAGAAAATACACCCAAGTCATCCTTGTTAAGTCATCAATAAAGAGCACAAAATATTTATTGTGTCCCAAAGATGATGTCCACACACATCAGTGTGAACTAGTTCAAGTTTTTCAGTTGCCCTACAGGTAGCATTTTTAGGAAATGATTTCCTATGTACCTTACCCATCTGACATGACTCACAAACTTCTTGAGATAGTGAAATCTCAGGTAAATCTTTAGTCAAGCCCTTTTCATACATAGACTTTAAAGCAGCATAATTAAAATGACCATATCTTTTGTGCCACAACTATGACTCATCCTTACATGCAAAATTTGCACTATCAAACCTCCCATCTAAAGGAAAAGTTTTATCCACCATTTCTACTTTAAGAATCAAACTATCTTCAGAGTCAAAAATCAAATAATGTTTGTCCTTAAAAAATAAGGAATAGCCTTTAGACATCATTTGAGCCACACTTAAAAAGTTACATGCTAAAGAAAGAACATACAACACATCATGTATAAACTTTGTACCTTGTGTAGTCTGAAAGGAAACTAAACCCTTTCCATGTAAATCAACCATTTCACCATTTCCCATCCTAACTTTTGCTTTGAATGACTTGTCAAGTGTGTGAAACAAGAGCTCATTGTGTGACATATGACTCGTACATCCACTATTTATGAACCATGAGGATTTGTTGGCTGTGTTTTCTACATGAGAACCCATAAACAAGATTTCTTCTTCATTTTCGGACTTTTAAACAAACTTTGCCTGCTGCACATGGTTTTGTTGTGGTTGATTCTGCCTGGCCCTGTAATTTTTCTCAATATGACCCGTCTTTCTACAGAATCTACACTAAATCGATGGCTTTCCTTTGAACCAACAATCTTTTTCTTGATGATTAGTTCTTTTACAGTGGCTGCAAGGTGGAAACTTCCCTTTCTTGGAAGATTCCTTCCATGGTTTTCCCATTGCTACTTTATTTCCTTCCATCCTTCTATTGTCCTTCATAGGCTGTTTGCCTTTATGTTGTGCCTGAAATGCTACTTCTTCATCTCTTATACTTGATCTCTGTTCTTGGGCTTGCAACTTGCTGATCAATTCCGCCACAGATAAAGTCTTCAAATCACAAGATTCTTCTATTGCTGAAATCTTAGACTCGAACCTTGCTGGTAAGCTTATCATCATCTTATCCACCACCTTTGAATCTGGAAAGGTTTCACCAAACAACCTTATTTTGTTAACAATCTCGACAAGTTTGGCATAATACTCTTTCACAGTATCTCCTTCTTTCATCTTTAACATCTCAAAATTCTCTTTTGAGAGTTAAGAGTTTGACAGTCTTCACTCTGTCACTTCCATCAAACTCCTCTTTTAGCTTTTCCCATACTTCTTTGGGTGTTTCACAAGCCATTATTCTTGTGAAAATAACATCTAAAAGTGATAAATGAAGACATGTGAGAGCCTTGGGTTTCCTTGACTTCGCATCTTCATAAATCTTCATTTGTGCAACGGTTGGATTTGGTCCAAGTGGAAGAAGATCATCTTCACTTTCAATTGTTTCCCATAGACTAAGAGCTTTGAGATAAACCTTCATCTTTATCACCCATATGTGATAATTTTCTCTTGTAAACATAGGAGGGCCTGCACCCAAGAAGCCGTTGGATGCCATGCTACTGCTGCTTAGCTCTCACCTTAGAAGGAGAAAAAAAATCATAGCCTTCTTGCCTTCACAGATCCCTCAAGAAGAAAGGCTCTTGATATTCATACATTTTTCAGATTTCAAAAAGCATACACACACATATATCTACATAAGCTTTTCCAAATTAAGTAGAGGACCATACATATCCAACTACTATTGACTTTCTTACAAAACATATTCCTTAAAACAAGGACTACCTTTCCTTTACATACTAAACATAATATTTAAAGAGAACCATTAAACCAAAACCATCTAGAAATATCTCATTTTCTAACAGGTATTATGTTCATTTGTTGTTGTGTAAGAGCTTGGTAAATTATTTGTTTTATGATGGTAAATACAAGAGTTTTCTTTGATAACTACAATGCCAATTCATAGAAATAGTGTAAACCATCCTTAGAGAGAATAGAAGATTCATTCACAATTTTTACTAATGTAGTGTCATAGTTTTATTATTTAAGTTGTATTAAGGATGTAGCACAATGCAAACTTACTAGATATTTTAATATTTAAATCATAGTTCTACGTATAACTTATAACTTCTTTTAGCTTTATGTATAATATATGGGATACAAGTGCAATACACGTGTTCAGAAACTAATTAAAAAATAAATTGGGAAAGGACATGAGGTCTTCATTATTTAGACGGAGGAAACTCATGAGAGTTCACCCCTATTTTATGTACTTTCACCATACACAAGCAAGTAAAAATACAATCTGTTAACCTAGTTGATATTCAGATTGTATATAAGCATATAGCATGTGATAAGTTTTCAAATGTTTTGATGATCCTCACAAATGTAGGGACCCGGTCCTCTGCAGAGTGTTCTCATCCAGGGCAATATGTTGTACAACTGGAAAGTTGTCATGTTAGTGGTTGGTGAAGTCGTCAGCGTACTTAACCAATAGGAACTGACGAGGTTGTTTGTCCACTGGTCAATAATTATTTTGGATTGATATAATCAAAGTGACAAACAACTAACAAATTATTCATTCAAAGAGAGAAAAATTAAGCTTCAAACAAAACAGCAAGTGACCTTATCGACTGAAGAATTGCTTCATGAACCTGTTGTTATTTTGATTGCTTGTATTTGTGCTTATCTTATAGGATTCCTTTCACTCTTGTTAGAAACATTTCAAAACATTGTGTGAGTCGTGTAAGAACTTAGTTGGGAGTAACTTTGTGTCTTACCGTTAAAAGTTGATATTGATTAGCAATCGTTGATATAGTGGGCAATGAGAGCATTGCTTTGGCTCGTTTAAGTAATAGGGATATTACATAGTTTGAGATTAGGAGGTTAATCTCATTGTTGTAAGTTCAAGTCTGTGTTTCACTTTTGCTTGAAAAGATTAGGAGGTAAGCTCTTGATGGTCACCGGTCGCACAAACTATTTGTCATATGAATTGTGTGTTTAGTTGATGTTGTGTTGGCTTGGGTCTAGTCCACCATGTGCGACCGACCCGACCCGATCCAACCCACGATTGTTTTTTCTGAATTAAAAAAAAGATAAATATTAATATTTTTTTAAAAAAAGTAATTGTTCCAACGTTAATATGCTCTCCTTTTTAAATTAAGTTTTTTTTTTCTTTTACGCTTCAGATGAGTGAAAACAAGAAGAACAACAAAAACTCAAAAGAGAATAAGAAAATCTTCTTAGATTATAGACACACAACAAAAAGAACATTTAGTTTGTGAAACACTATCTTTGTTTCCTAGTGATTCAAAGAAGGATTCGGAGCAAATCATTCAGTTCGTGAATTTCCGCTGCAACAATCAAAGGTACATAAATCTTGTACCAAACGTTGTTTAAATTCTTTCAAAGTGGTGCTTTTAATTTTAATATATTTTTTTCTTGTTGATGGAAAATAGTTAATAAAAAAATCATACTAAAATATTTTGCATATCTGCAAAATATAGGCTTTCAAGTCAACATTATCTTCATATAATTGCTCTCTTTGATATAACTACGTTGACTCACATTAGATTTTATGTTTGCATTTTCACTTGCCTTTTGTAAGATATAATTCAGTGTTATTATATAATTATATGACTCCCTGTTGTTTTGTATAAAAAAACGCTTGAAAAAATATTTGTTATTGTCACTTCTAATCATAAACAAGCGTAGCCAAAGATTGTTTTACATTTAGCTATGAATTTTTTTCGTAGCGAATAGTCAAATTATTCAACTACAAATTTTAAATCACCATTATTAAACATTGCATTTTTTGTGACAAAATTATGGTGTCACTGAATCGCAAGTTGATTAGAGACAATAAAATGATCGTCACTAATTGCTTCTATTATTAGTGACAAAAACTAGTGTCACAATTAAGAATATAATTTTGTGGCTAACTCTAGAAAATGATTTAGAACTTGCTCCACCTCCACTCATACCAGTTGTAGCACTTTTTTTCTAAAATATATTTTTTGACAACTATCTTTTCCGACATTCATCGTTAAAGTTTAAAATAACTAAAATATTAAAAAAAAAAAAAAGTAAGATAAATATAAAAAAAAAAATTATTGTAAATAAACAAATAGAGAGGTGAAAGTTGAAATGAATATACCAAATGTTTGCATATATATATGCGTGTGTGTGACTGTGTATGTAAAAAAACCAATAGTCAAAATTGAGAAATTACAATTGAAGCATACAAATTAATTCAACAAAAATCTCTCGAGTCCAATTAACAAAAATCTAGTAATTTATAATTTAGGAGAATAGATAGTTTGTTTGTGACAAAAATAAGAGGGAATGAATGAATATTTCAGGGGGTAGGGAGGTCCATTTTCTGTCATTGATATATAATCATTGCAAACAGCCCCTCAATGGCTAGTGTAAAGACAATTTTAATTTATTTTTTTAAAAAAGTTGACCATTACGCATCTCCGTAGGGATGTACATCACTGGGTTGGTTCGGGTTTTTCAAATATCAAACCAAACTATTTGTGTCAAATTTTTAAATCTATATACCAAACCAATAAAACTCGGGTTTTTCAACCTTGGGTTTTTTCTGATTTTTTTTGGGTTTTTTCCGGTAAAATATTCATACAAATATATAATTTACTTGTACTTCAAATATTTCTGTAGTCCTACCAAAATACAACTATCTAAGGTGTTTCTTAAGAAAATAACACAAAATATAATATGAGTAATGACACTAAAATATCTAACAAAAAAATAATAATAATGAAATCACGTAAAACAAATATTGCAAATTAACAAGTCATAATGAAAATTATCATAATTTAAAAGTACTAAATCATGCTAAAATAAGTTTAATAAGTATTAGTTACACGACTAAATATTAAAGGAAATTAAAATTAGATTATGTATTTGAATTGTCTAAACCAATGTAAAATCAAAGAACAAATATTCAATAGTATTGTCATTCTTAGTGTTGAATTGATTTTCATTTTGCATTAGGATTAATTTGATTTTGATTTAAGCTTTATTATAATTACCAACATATGTGTACTATAATCTTTATTGAACCATTCAGAATTCAAGGTTTCAAACTTGAAATAATATATTAAAAGATAAAAACTATGAAAAAGTATAAGAAATATTTAAAAATTATATCAAAGTAAATATTTTTATGTATAAAATAAAATTTTAAAATTATATATATAATGTCGGGTTGGTTTGGTTTCGGATTTATTTTTTTTAGTTAAAACCAAACCAACCCAAGTATAGTCAGGTTTTTTTTCCAATTCCAAACCAAGTCAAACTAACCACTAGTCGGATTTTTTTTCTCGGTTTGACTCGATTTTGCGGTTTGATTCGGTTTTCGGTTCGATTTTGTACACCCCTACGCATAGGATTGGAACGGAGTTATAGGAATAGGATCCAATTCAACTGGTGAAACCCAAATTCCATTCCAAATCAAGCGGGTGTTTGATTTGAAGTGGACTTAAAGAAATATGTTTGTTGTTGTACAACAAGGTGGGGCATATATATATACTAGATGGGCATGGCCATGCCAGCACGGGCCCAACATGTATATTTGTGTATTTTTGAACTTTTTTTTAATTTCCAATGCTGAAAAAATGACTTTTGAGTTTTGATTTGTCTACTGTGTCATTATTCATCTACACTTTTATAAAAATATTTTAATTGTCATTACATAATACATAACAACATATAGAAAAGGAATATTGTAATCACTTTAGTTCTAGTTAAATAAAGAGGAACTCAAAAACTAAATAAATCTTCTATAGTTGATGCAAAGAAAAATCCATTCATTCAAAAGTCCTCCCTGCATTGCTATCACAAGCTAAGATTTTGACAAAGAACCTGAAGCAAAATTAAGAAAATCTTAATTGTTAACAGTATAAACTTATCATCTTAATATTGTGTACACATTACTCAAATCAAATAGTACTATGAAGAAGACTCGGTAAATGTCTCATTAAATAGATAGTGCAAATGCATTTCACAGAAATCACAATCACAGATCCATTCGTGTAAATATCTTTGGAAGCTTGCTTGAGAAATTATTCGAATTAAAAATGTCATAACAACCAAAAAGCAGAGAACATATTTTATACTTGATTCTCTTCGGTAGAAACTTCACAAATCATTATTCATAATAAAAGGAACTTTAATTGCTCAAAAAATAGAAAATATGAAGTACACTGAAAAGTAACTTTGAGTTGTAGCAGGTAAGGAGAAACTACTTCTTCCCCTAATAAATTATAACGTAGGTATTTTAAGAAGTCGTCAAACCCTTGAAATATCTTTTCAAGGAATCTTCCTACTAACTGGAAATTAGGAGTTGATTTCCTCCTTTATGGTGTCTTACATTTTGATCGTGTTAAAATTAATATCCTCATTTTGTCATAATTAATTAGTAAATGCTTTCGTATCATCGGTATGTCACTTTACCTACAATATTTATTTCAGCAATACACCATCTACAATGAATTTCATTGTTAGTTCTTCTCATTTATCATGAGATCATCTTGATATAGTAACAAAATTTAATGAAGCTACCAACTGAACTTTGTAATATTTTCGATAATGTTTCGGTAGGATAATATAGTGGCTAATGACCGAAAGCATCAGCTATTTAAGATAACAACTTTAAAGTTAGAAGCTCAATCCAGTTCACAAATTGTATACATATACCATCTAAATATTACACAATTAACTCCATCTTAGGGTGAGAAAGGATCAAGTACTCATAATCATAGTCTAAAAGAGAAACGTGATGTCTTTTCTATACTTTAAAAGTTAAATACTCGTATTATTTCTATCGATTACTTCATCGGAATATTCATTTATTTGTCAAGTCTGGAAAAAGATATAAAAGAATTGTTATTTGTGTCTTACAAACTTTCTAAGAAATCTAGAGAAGTACATAAAACAAAGAAAGAAAAATGAAGCAAGACATTAGTAAAAATTAGAAGACTTCTCCTATTAAAGAATGTAATTCTATTCCTTCAAATCTGCATTTTTCATTTCTAACAATGCGGTGTTAGTGAAAGTGCAGAGTCTTTCTGTAACTACTATAGGAAGGCATTTGGTGGCATTTTAGGTTTAGTAGATCTTTCTTCTGAAGGATAGAGAAGTTAGAATTTTATGTGAATGTGTTACGACTGATCTCCTCGTACACACTTTTATATGTAGAATTATCATCTGTAAGTTCTATTGTAGGTGGAAGTATTAACAATTTGATATTTTTTGGGTTGGAATGTGAGCATTGGCTTAAGAGACATTTGATATTGTTCCATCTCTTCTCCTAGTTGGCACATTCTAAAATGGACCTCTCTATCACTCCAGTGACATCATCATTATCAGTAACACGAAGATAAATAGATACATAAAAGGTTGAATAGTTACAGACCATCCTAAACTTGATGTGTTTTAGTCACCTCTCTTAAACTATCATTAGTCTTAATTATTTGCAAGATTTGATTATTCAAGAAAAAAGTAAGTTGTTCTATCGAGTTTTTCAGTTATTGTAACCACAAGTGCATCTCTAGCAACCAACACGATAATAGCAGCACAAGAAACAACTCCAGGGCATTCAGCTTCAACAAATCTCTTAACATCATCGATGAATGAGAAGCCTCTCAATGCCAAATAAGGATTATCTTGCTTTTCAAAGCACAAGTCTATCAATACCCTGCAATTTTTTAATAGAAAGAAGCAAAACAGAACTAGGAGCACAATAAATTTAGTAAGAATGTATGTCAAACGAGGCAAAATCAGTGAATATAGAAAGAAACATTTTTTTTTTGTTTTGAAAAGACTAAATCAAAAAAGAAAGTAAGACACATAAACTGAAATCGAGGGAGTAATACTCACCTAACAATGCAATCATGGAAATGCATTCTGAGTATGATTGCTACAATATTTGGAGCATGTAGAACTTGCTGCTGAACTAAGTCTTTAATAATTTTCTCTGCTTTTGGACAACTTTTGGAGTAGAAATTAAGCTCAAATCAATTTAACATCTTAGACAACTAACCATGTTCATCATGTAGAAAATCCATCCAATTTAGTATAGAGAGTAGTTCATCAAGAATAATAGTTAGTGAGGCCAATGACATGTAGCTACTGAAATTAGAGAAAAAAAGGGCAAGAATAAGACTTGCTGCTGCAAAATCTTCTTTATCTTTTCAGAACTTACAGCTTGAAAGGAAAAAAAGTTGATTCAGGCAAACTATCAAACACCCTCGGTACATTACAAGGAAAACCTCACATAATATTGACCTCCATGTAAAAAAGATTACACCAAATTCATCATCAAAGAATCCATCCATCCTAAAAAAGTATTTAAATTTTTTGTTTCACAAATTTCATTACCGATTCACCCAATTTCCATTTCCAACAAACAGTATCAAATTTCATTACCAATAAAAATACGATGGCAAAAAGAAAGAAGAAACAGAGATGCAGAAAAAACTGTTGGAAGGTTTTTCCAGAACCTTATAAGGAGTTCCTAGAGAAAGGTCTCTTCTTTCCTTTCAGTTTATTCACTGATCTGAAACAAATTTTGAAACTACCCCTATTCCTATTTAGGGAGTTGAGGCTAAAAATGGCTTGATGAACTGTTCACCACGCACACGGGATTGCCTGTTGATGCAAGGAATAAGGGCTACTAGTGGGGCCTGACCATCCTTCGTTTGCGGTCGACGTTCCGGCTTTGTCCGTCGACAGCTGAAGGTTTCGATCTGGTTCGATTCATGATTGCATCTGCAAACCTTATCCCGTTGACTTTAGCGGACGTTTTTCATTCTTCACCCGGTCCTTAGTAGCCTTTCCAAAGGCAACCTAACCGTGCTCATGTTACTTAACAAAAAGGCACGAAAATTATGACGTAGGGTTTTTTAGACAGAATCCTCTTAAAATATTAGAGAAAATAAATGAACCTAGTATTAGAAAATTAATTTGGGAAAAATTAATAAAATCTGAAGAAGAGGAAATAAATAACTTACTAAGACAAAATTGGTTTGACGACATAGAAAGAATAGTACATGAATTATACGATAATACAGACGTACTTGCCGGTTCTGCTTTCTGCCATATGGGTTTAGTTTCATAATGTTATTACCGGACTCCATTTATTGAATTTGGTCTAGCTATATTACAAACTTCTATTTTTACGATCTTAATCTAATTATAGTAGACAACCTACTTTCTTAATAAAGAGAAGTTGGGGACATAGTAAACCTCCTACTATAAGAGCGATTCCTTGGGACCGGAAGTGGAAAGATTGAATCTTGAAAGACTGAGCCCCCGGCTAGCAAGATCGGGAGGGTTAATGTCCTCTTAAGAAGGAATACCCAACTTCTAGGGTCAGCTTCGATCACGAGGAGAGAAGAGCGGACCATTGAAAGTCTCAATTCCTATCCGCCCAAGGTAGAGAGTTCGATTTCAAATCCAAAAATTTATTGACCTACGAATCTGCCATTACGCAACTCAACCCTTCTCCGTAAGCTCTTTCAGTTGTTGGATGTGCAAAACAACCTATTCCCCTTTACGACGACTCGGTGACCTTTGACACGTTAGACCTGGTTGCACGTAATCTTGACTGGAGACGATCGAAGAGGCAGCAAAATAGGAACTTTCGATCAAGGAGAGCTCAACAAGGTCAAGACCAAGATGATGGATATTCCAAGGAAGATCGAAGAAGATGAATTAAGGTTTATACCTACCCCTAACTGGCACTATAAATCCAATCCCATCTACATAGATGTTCCTAGCCACGAGATGAGGGGGTTCTCTCTTACTGTTAAGCCGTCTTCAACTCTTCTTTCTTTACTCCTTTCTGCATTGGGGCTGATAATTGGATAGAATCTCCTTAAATAAAGAAAGGGGGCGTATAAATTGGGTTTTTGGCTCGCAATAAAGCTAGGGTCCTAATCGAGCAACTAGTAGTCATATATATCCACCTCTCCAGACACAATTGAGTACCTATGATGGTGACCACATCTGCTGGCATGTGATGTTTGGACATAGAATCGAGTCCTTGTGAATGAGCAATGCCAAGTGCTCTTATTTTACAATGGTAGGGATGATTGCTTCCATTACTGACTAGAAAGACACCAAATTCTCCTTTAGGTGCTTCAAATGCGGTATAGGTAGAAAGAGCTGGTACAAAAAAACCTTCTGTATAAGTTTTGAAATGGCGAACTGAGGTAGAGTAGACCGATGATCCTGTTGTCATTTGGCCGGCTATTGAAAGAAAAAGCTTGCATCTGCTTCTCCTATTATATAACCGATCCCATCTCTCTCTAAACCTAACGTGGTAGTTTCCCATCATAGGGCTTTCTATCTATAGATTAAGTCATTACCAAGGAGCTAATTGGTTCCGAACTCAATTGACTGCTTCTATAGAGAAGGTGGAGCGTCCTTGGCTCAGTATTATAGCACATAAGGCTTCGGCACTACTACAGCCCTTCGCTAAGTCGAAGTCGCTGGGCTATTTGCCCTAGCCAGGCAAAATAAAAACTTTCGTACAGATCTTCATAGTGGACATCGACTCATCCGACTATGATGATCTTGTCTTGGCTCTTATTGATGAAAAGTCGCCCATTTTTCTTCAACTTTTAGAAGAATGGGAAATTTTTCTCGCAGACAACAGCGCTCTGGTCGAAAATTTAGGGATCAACAAAATAAAATAACAACACCCACCTAATCTATTTAATATGATGTGGCAAGGCAAGCGATAGAAAAGTCCCTCGCGCGAACTACTACTACTATAAAATGGTGAGACCATTATTGAAAGAAGGACCAACCAAGGAGGATCCTATCCTAAAGGAGAAGGAGGAGTAGGAGCTAGCTTTAGGGGAAAAATCGAATGATTACGAGATAAACAATGTGTCCTTACTGCATTTCATGTTTTTCAGGACCTCGATCCAAGCCCTCAGTCTCAAAAACATCAGCATGGAGGGATAGATGCCATACAACCATTAGCTATTAAGTATTTCATATATAGAAGGACTGTGAACCCCTCTCAACCCAATCCCTTACTTGACCCTCAAAACTCACTATCGAGTTGTAACCGAAATAGATCAAGAGAAGGGACGATGCCCAGATGACAGATTTGACCCAATGTCAAACTGGCCAAAGGCTCAGAATGAAACGAGTCAGGGATCCATAATAACTTCATTGAAGGATCACCGAGCAAGAAAGACACTTTAAATTCCACTTTTCAAAATAGTAAGAGGGGAATTGAGTAAAATATCCTTGTCCGTAGTTCCAGCGGATTCTCTTTTGTCTTGCAAACCCCTTATTCTGTACTCCCCTATTCTTGAAAAGACCGCTATACACCTTGACTTTTGGCTTTTCGTTCTTTCTGCTATAGCTGTTTAGCTATATTCGTCTCCTTTTCTTAGTCCCCATCAGGAAAGAAAGCTTTATAGTTCAAGGCTTCCTTGATTGGTACTACTGGCTTATCCATCTATTGGGTGAGACTACTCCTACATATTCGGTGCTACGCCCCTATTATCCCGTCCTCGAGACTGAAATAAGGCACATCCCTTCTTTGCTTAGGGTTTGGTTCGGCTTCTGCCGGTCAAAATAGGTAATTCATCATCAACCAAGGTAGGAATTGTTAGAGTATTGTATTGCCCTCCAATAGGACTATATAGAGCAGCGGGAAGGTCGGAATCTAGTGAATCTTTCTGTCCTCCTATCCAATAAGCATGTGCTTCCCGTACTGATCCCACCCTTAGACTGGAATACAAAGCTTGCCCGGTATAACAACTTCTTGGAGTTTAGGTAAATAGACAGAGGATCACCTTAAGGTAATAAGATGATACTTCACACTAAGCCAATCAACGATAGATCTATCATCATAGGTAAGAAAACGAAGTTCTTGCTGCGGGGTGGGCTTGGCGTATAGAAGTAGGCGGTTCAAAAGCAGTGTGGGATAGATAAAAGCCGATAAGGGATACGATACTTTAGTCGATGTCCAGGGATGGTGGGAAGGGCTGGGAAGTGCCGAAGAAGGAGAGAGCAGGCAGCAGTGGTGAAGTTGGATGCTCGAAGTCATTTTAGATAGAGCAAGACCTCTCAAGTTAGAGTCTGACTATCTCTATTTCGAGTTCTTGTTTAGAATACTCGTATATGAGTTCGAACGAGAGCTTTGATGCAATTCAAATTGACAAGCAGTATTGACAGCATAATAAATGTCTGGAGGACAGAACAAAATCTTTAATTCCCGGGTTTCCTTTGCCAATAGACCAATCAATGGTTCTCTATCGGAAACAAGATTCAGCCGCTACAAGCCCACGGCGGAGCACTCCTAAGGCTTGGTGAGCTAGGTTTAGTGACTGGGGGTGACCTTATTGCACGGTTCAAAGAGCACTTGTGTATGTGATGCAAGTGAACGCCTACGAAAAAGCTATCGTAAAGTTTCGTTCTTCGTTCCGTCGTCGACCCTATCTATGTTTCTATGATGGCCCAAGAACACGCCCATTCTTCAGCCATAGAGAGACTTTTGAATTGCGAGGAAAAGGACAGGTTGTTTCAAGATACGAAGTTTGGTGAATCCCGAGAGGAGATGCTTCATACAGGTGTGGAAGGGCTTCACATCGAACGAGTTAAATAAGACTTCAAAATAGACATGACTAATGCAATAAGTAGACAAATAGTGCCCCGTGTAGATGGTTGTTTTCTTTTCGAAAGCATGAACACATAGTCGCGATTTCAGTCCCCGCTAAAGTAATTGTGTCTGGAACCATGCAGTACCAGACACGAGATAGATCTTCCAAAGAACAAGGCCTTTTTCGAATAAGCCAATTCATTTTGGACCCTGCCGATCCACTCTTTTTCCTATTCAAAGATCAGCCCCCTGGCTCTGTGTTTTCACATCGAGAATTATTTACAGATGAAGAGATGTCAAAGGGGCTTCTTACTTCCCAAATGGATCCTCCTACATCTATATATAAACGCTGGTTTATCAAGAATACGCAAGTAAGGCACTTCAAATTGTTGATTAATCGTCAGAGATGGCTTAGAACCAATAGTTCATTATCTAATGGATCTTTCCTTTCTAATACTCTATCCAAGAGTTCTCAGTATTTATCAAATCTGTTCCTATCTAACGGAACGCTATTGGACTTAGAGGCGATTAAAACTTCTAGAATATGAGAAAAAGCTCCCTACGCTGAAGATGTTGATTCTCCCTCTCCTTCTCCTGCCATATGAATGAACACTTCTCTTAAGGGAAGCTCCCGTGCCCCAAGCTATCTATTAAGTTCCCATGTCTGCATTCTTTGATTTGGAATCCAGCTAACAGTGTTCCCGACCCCTTGAGAGACACTTATTCTATAGATTGATGGAAGACGCGGGCCTGACATATTCGATAAAGTATCCTTTTTCAGTTTCCTTTCAATCTCTAGACTGACCGTCGTACCCTCACCTCAGAGATTGGCAGAGCGTAGATAAATCTTAAAGTGTTCTTTCATCCGCATTTTCCGTTATGGCAGATTCGAAAAGTATCCCATCTTTTAATCTTTAATCTCATAAAAGAGGAATCTCGCCGCCCTAAAGCATCGTACCATTATTGGAATTGGAATCATCCAGGCCTTTAAGGCTTCTATCTCCCCTCCTGTTGATTTTCTTTGTTTTGTCACCTCGCTTCGTTTGATTTTCAACTATGCAAATAAATAGGCGGGGCTTATCATTGCGTTAAACTTCCTTGAAAGGGTACAGAGTGGATCCTCATATCATACTCGAGCTTTGGATCAATTCCTTTGACTGGTCCTTTCGAGCTTCTAGTTTTTCTAGATTGCAACCCAGGAGGGCACTCTGGAGCAACCTTTCGAACTGCTGCTGAATCCATGGGCAGGCAAGAGAGAACCAGGCGAACTGAAAGATCTTAGTAGCCAGAGGAAAAGAAAGTAAAAGTGATTCCCGTAGTAGCCCCTCCTCACAGTCCGCCCTTCCTTGAATTATTCGGTCATGCAATACTTATTAAATACAAAGAAGAAAATGCATTTCGACCCCGTTGTAGTTCTCAATCATTTCGTGGCACCAGGCGTGGCTGAACCATTTACGATGGGGGGAGCAATGATTTTCTGATGGGATAGTTCTGTCGTTGTGACCACAATATCGCATTACCATGGTGGCTGCCTTGTTGGGAAAGGTGCCCTGGATCGAGAGATCCAGAACTACTAGGAGGGGAGGGAGAACCTTATCCCATAACTCACTTTAGTCATGTAGGGCAGGCAAAGAAAGCTCACTTAAAGAGCTACCAGGGCAGGAAAGGTAGTTAGCTTAGTAATTGGAACATCCATTGGGCAAGTAAGCCCCTTAAATCAAAGTCGGGGGGACTTCCTCAAAGGCAGGATTTTGAAGACCGGACATTAAGAGAGAACAACGGATGAGAACTAGCGTCCGCAGCGTCCGGAGATAACAATAGAGGCGTTCAAACAAATACGATGTTGGGGGATAAAAGATAGAGGATAAGACTTCTAACGATCCTTTTAAGATACATAGATTATCCTAAATGAATGCCCATAGCCACAGGAGCTAATAGAAAGAGAGGGATACTCGCCTCTTTTCCAAGAAAGCCATGGGAGTCCACATTTGCGTGGGGCCGGGTACCACACATATATGGTGAAACCCAACTTGCCTTTTCATGGTCGAGCTTTTTTTTCTTTCCTCTGAGTTGGGATCTCGCTAACCTCCCTTCTATGAAACTCACTTTGTTGGATTGTTGGAAGCAGATGAGCCCGTGCAAGCATCAGAACATGCATTCTCGTGATCTACAGAGTCCTTATGGCTTGCTCCTGAAAAGAATAATCAAGCAACCTTCTTCTTTAGAGCAGACATTCCATTCTTTTCTTTCCCAAAGATCGACCTCTGCGGTTGAATGTTAGAATCGGCTCTACTTCAACTAGTAGTCTTTAAGTCGGAAATTGCTTTCACATCTCATATGACATCCGCACTCTGGACTTCATCGACACCAATGAAGGTAAGTAGCTACTCCAGCCGATCTAACTCCAGAGGATCCAGCTTATTTGTTGGATAGGTTAGCCCCTTCTCCTTCAGGAGATGCAGCAAGACTACGTTCTCATCTGAGTTCCACTTCTTCCTCAATCCACTCTAAGAAAAAGGCAAGTACAACTACCCTACTTTAGAGTAGATCCAGCCTCCCTCCGGGTCTCAATTAAGGCATGTGGTTCTATCCTAAAAGAAAGATCCTATCTTGCCTCCCTGAAATAAAGGGTTTTAACTACCTCTGAAGAGGCCTCCCCTTCCGTACCTACTCCACAAGGTCTCGCTCCTTCACTTCCTCTTCAACAAGATATGACCCTTTTAGTGGCTATAGTGGCGTACTTAGGTAATGAAATTCTCGACCAAACCTATCCACTAACCCTCGGAGTCTCCATCCACTTCTTCTTCTTCTGGAGCCTCCCTCATCGGCCATGCATCGGACGAGACCAATTTCGATAAGGAGATTTTTTATTCTCCCCAGTCCCCATTTACTTCCACCTCAACTCCTGAAAACCAATCCATTGAGAGTTCTCCCAACGAGCAGACAGATAAATTGGAGTTTCTATCTAAAAACCAGCGAAAGCTTCGGGTAGATTTATTCCACTAGCTGCAGCAGCTGTCGATTGATAGGCGACCCTATCTCTATGTAGAAGGAGGAGTGGTCATCGAATAAGGTTTCCTTTCCTATACTTTTTTGTTTGAATTTCCCTATTTTATCTAGTAAGGGGAAGGGCAGACCGCTTACCATAAACAAAAGATTGAAATCGCACAGAAGGCCTGATATCGCCCTATTAGAGATACTAATTCAAGTTACAGTATATCCTCAGAGCGATTGAACTAGCCTTTTGACTAAATAGATATGGGCATAGAGAGGGAATCCTGAACTACAGGAAAAAAGGAGAGCTACTTGCTAGCAGAAGGAAAGGAAGAAGCAAAAGCTTTCGCATGTAGTCACTCACATTATCTATACTTTACCTAAGCCTGTAAGTGCAGCTCAGCTGGAAGAGATTCTAAGCGAAGCGATCTTGAACCGGAGCCACATAGAGTTAGTTCCCCTCAAAGCCTTCTTCCGAACTTGCCAACAAGTGCTTATGAAAGCAGGTCGGTGTGAATGATAAAGTCTTAAGTCAGTCTTTCTCCTCAATGTCTGCCTCGCCACTGCTTTCAGGTAATTGGAGAATAGCTGTAAGGAATACTAAAAGAAAGTATGCAGCGAGGCAAAGCCGATTTTGAATATGATGGTTAGCCCCTCAGTGCTTGGGAGGCATCCTATTTAAAAAAGATTCTTCCTCTAGTCGAATAGAGTATTAGTCTGCTCCATTATATTCCCCGACGGTAAATTGACTGATGCTATACGGACGTTCCTCATCGCAACTGGGAAGAAAGCTTACTTTTCATTAAGCTAGGCCCATAAACTTAGGAGTTCCAAAGACGACATAGATGATTGAGAGACCTTTTAGATGAAAGCAGATTAGGTCACTTCGATCGCTTAAGCCCTTACTGCGATAGAGTAGGCCGCTTTTGTTGGCAAGGTTATACGGTCTAAAATTCTACCACATGTGAAAGAAAGGTTGCGGAAGATGTTAAGAATGGAATGGCATTCCCCATTTTTCCCATTTATGATTCTGACAAGGACAACCTAAGGTAAGGTGGAGGTTAGGTGGCTCGGCTCCTATCCTATCGCCGGGTCTGCACATGGCCCATGATTCAGTTTGTGTTCCACGCGGAGCATTATATCCCCATCGCAATAGGTCCTTCTCTTCCTACAATACAGGTAGGATTGGCAGCAACAATGCTGGGGTGGTCAGTGTTACGGTTGACGATTCAGCAAATAGCAGTTGCATCGATGAAACAAAGGAGTTCTTTCGCAGAGACAGGGGAAAACAATCATTCAATGAGGTATGATACCACATAGGAAAGACAAGTTGCAGTGGATCGTAGACCAATGAATAAGTGTATCTATTCATTTGCGACATAAGTCTCAGATTACAATCGATTAGCGACCAACTTCAAGGAAGTGAGGGAATCAAGCCAGTGAGCCAATTCCGTTTCAGGTACGACAAGTCCATTTTCCACTTGAAGTGAGCTTGAGTTTGCCTGATCATCTGTAGGATTGGCCTCGCGAGTAGGAACTTTCTTTACTGTATCAATCTTTCAGACTAGCTCAATAGGATCCCATACCTTCAAAAGAATAAGGCGGAGGAAAGGCTAATTCTGGAAGATAGCAGGCCCTTTCTTCAGAATAATCAATTAGGTTATCATCCTATGCAGTCTCAAAAAGACTTTGGCGCCTTCCCCACAGGGACTCATTCTTGCTTCCATCGCCTTAGCCTTTGCTATACCTCGTCTTTCTTTCTACGGGTTAGGGCACCTAAGAGCATACTCAAAAGGGAAGAGCGTGGTCTTGGATTTAGTCTAAAAATCCATTCACATTGATAGGGGGTAGGGAACCAATAAGAAGCATTTTTGGGCCTGTTAAACAAACTATAGGTTTCCCTTTCCGTGCGATAGGGGATAAAATACGTTTTCATCGACATCTTTCTTTTTGATTCAGCTGCCTTTTTTATGTCACTTCCAGTGAAGGTCGGGTATGTGCCGCTTATACCATCAGTAGATGGATTAATTACCAGTAGTTCCATGCCACCCAGTATCTTGCACGAGGTGTAGATCAGAAAATATGCTATTTTATAAGAACTCGTAGCACGCCCTCCCTCTGCTCATTACGTTAGCAAGCAAGTCATCGTAAGAGACGCAGGAAAGCAAGTTGAAGAAGTAAAAAAAGGTTTCCGCATAGGCTCTCCCGAACCGTTACTTTATTATAATTTGAACTTATTTACAAGGAAGCCCTATGGCCTCAATGCTAGGCTGGAACAACAGAAGAATTCAAAGCGCTAAATAGGAAATCAAAAAAGGCCAAGCTACGAACAGTACCCTTTTCAATAGTAAATAAGCTCAAGAGCTAGGAGTTCGATGTCTAGGTTGAGGCTTACTCATTGAAGTGTGACCGTAGATCTGGTCTTTCCTAGGAAAGAAAGCAGTCAGGTCTTTTTTCGACCCTTAAGAGCAAGGTCCGTCCCACTCTCTCATCTACATAATTGTCCGATCTCAGATGCTTTGTCGGAGATTCCAGATTTGATTGCTAACCATGACATCAGTATTTCCTTCATCAGGAGGTCACGAAGGTGAGGTCCTGAGAGAGATAGATGCTTCATAGATGGCATCCGATTGAAAGAAAGAGATGGGTTGGCAATAAAACAGCCATTTCATTATTTTTTTTACGCAATTTAAAGATTAAGGAATCGATCGCTTCTTCACTTCACACTGGTGAATTTGGTAAAGGGAGGTTTTCCCTCTGCTTTAAACATCTTTTCCCCGCCTGTTCAAGGCATCTTTGTACTTCACTTCCGCTTCCTTCCTAGGTATATTCGTACCCTACCTATCGAAATGAAAAAGAAGTCCCCTTTACCAAGCTCAGCACGAAATCATTCTAAAAAGTGTATTTATAGGTACCAAGCGCCTATCCGTTCTAAAAAGGTTGGAATGAAAAAACATATTTCGAAAGCCTAGGAAACCGCTTTCATTTCACTTCAAGCGCCTGCTCCCACCCCTTATTAGTATAGTTACGAAAAGTATAGTTCCCCATCAGCTATTCAGTATATTGATAGTTCCAAGGAAAAGCGGATAAGACGCGGTATCGGGACTAGTGATGTACGAATTATGAAAGCACTGTTTTCATCCCACTAGAAATATGACAGTATAATAAGGACAACGGGTACAGTTCTAAAAAGCCTATTTAAATCCCTTCGCTAAAGGTTTCACTCTATAATCTGATGAGTCACCACGGAAAGCCAATTCAAGAAAGGTGAAAATAGGACTTCTATTCTGATTGTTCAGCTATTCCACATTGAAAGAGGCGGTATCGTGGAGGGACTAATTGCTTGCCTAGGTTGAAGAGAGTCGAACCAATCTATCATTCAAGGTAATAGGGTATTAAGAAAATCGACATGGGGTTCTGTACCTTATACTGTTAAAAGCGACTCTAAATTACATATAATAAGAACACGTCTTTACTTCACGTCTTTTTGGTTAGATAATGGACGACGATAAGCCGCCGTCCAGTAGTGCTCTCTGAGCTTGATTGGTCCGAGCATTAGGTCACAATTTGAATTTCAGACTGAAAATCGGAAAGTAATAAGTTCAACGGGTAAGAGAATGTGTTTAACCGATTGAAAGTGTGAAAGCGTCACTAACGGTATAGCGAATAGGGCGTTTAACTGTAACTCACTGGTAGGACAGATAATATTTATGGTTTGAGTTCGCTTATAGAAGTGGAAATCCGACCTATATTTATTTCCAACTAAACGTAAAGGCGCTTTTTGCTTCACCGGAATCCGACATCAATTGGTTACCGATTAGTAGTTCCTCATCGTGCATTGAAAGTGTAGCTCCGCACCTTACCTATCGTGTAATGACAGTGTGCCCTCACCCCATGATCTTAGTGCTCTGATTGCGCCTTCTATATCTGTAACTATAAGTGCATATGTATACACTAATTTATACGTGGGTTCCGCTTCGAGGAAGACGAGTTGACTCCACAAAGCAAAAAATGCCTCGGATATTCCATTAACGGTTACCTAGCCCAGGAAAGGAAAAGAAAGGGCAATCTGCTAGAGGCACCTTCCTATTCCTTGCCGCAACGTATCCCAGGTTGGCTACCCTTCCCTTGCGAAATCCTAGGAGAATCTTGCTTGTAGGCGTAAGGAAGATTTCAGATTCACCGCTTGGACCTAAAAAAAAATCTACTAAAGGTCTTCCGATTCTACTGCGGGTATTTTCTTTTCTTGGATCTTATCGATCTATGCCCTTTTGGTCTATCGGGTATCCCCCTTTTCCTCTTTTCTTTCTTTCATCTTCCTAATTCCTCAGGTAAGTTTCATGCCAGTCTGACTAAGGTAAGGGGGAAGACCTCATTTCGTCATTCATATCTATTCGTCTTAGCCCTGATTCGGTGATTCAATCCAACATTTCATTTCCCCCTTCATCATTTGATTTTTCGCATCTAAGAGCTAATCTTGCAAAAGGAGTACAACGCGATAACAAGCTATTTGTGATCAATAAAAAGTACCAACGGATTCTGTACCCATCAGTCTTGGATCCTCACCTTAGACAGTTTCATTTGGTTATGAAAGAAAGGCCTTATCCCTAGCGTTAAGGTCTTTATCAAGCACTCTTCTAAAAGGAATGTCATGATATGAAGTGGGCTGGTCATCCGGGGCAACAAGGCAAGCGAGCATGCCATTCATGAAACTCTTACCTATAGAGTAAATAGCTAAAGCAAGAAAGCAATCAAGCAAGCGATTGTAGGTACGCTAAGTTTATATATTATCTTATATAAGATAAGCGGATTGTTGTGGAACTAGATCCTCTGCTAGAGTCAGAGTTGTTGTGTAGCCAGGTTCACCTACCCAATGCCAATGATACGAAGAGCTAGCTTTGCTACCCCTAAGGGCTCAGAGAAAAGTCTACTTGCATTTGTTAAGCATGTGAAAAAGCTTTCTTGCACGTGGGAACCTTCCTTCTGCCTTGCAGCCTTGATGCTCAGTTCTGTTCTCCCGCACACTCGCTTTTGCAAGGCTAGCCGGGGGGGTGGTGCTTTTTCGGGTTTGGTTTGCCTAGACAGGAAGTGCGCTTGCAGTGCTTCTAGTAACTATTTTGAAGTGCAATATATTTTTGTTCCAGGGGTATGATTGCTTCTTTCTTCGGCTTAAAAGCTAGGGCTTGTGGTTCGTTATCAGTACCTGTTAATCAAATTGGGCCACAAAGGGCGAAAAATTATAAGGCTTTATAGTACAACTTGAAATGCTTTGGGTACCACTTTTTGGAGCTGTGTTCGTCCAACTCAAGTCCCACTTATATATAAGGGTAATATATATATGTGTGTGTGTGTGTGTGTGTGTGTGTTTGGTACGAAGGAAATCATTTTTCGAAAAATGTTTTTCAATTTTCTCATGTTTGATTGGGTAAAATGTTTTGAAAAATGTTTTTCAAATCAACTCATTTTACTCAAATTTAAGGAAAATGACTTCCCTTCAAAAATTAGGGAAACCATTTTCCAAAGCTTTCCTCCAACTTCGAATTACAATTTTTTTGTTGAAAAAGTCTCTTTTTTTTTTGTCGAAAATATAAATTTAAAGCTTATTTTTAAAAAATAGTTTTCAACTTCAATTTTTTTTTACCCCACCCTCACCCCTCACCCACTCCCGCCAGCCCCCTACCACCCCCACCCCCAAAAAAAAATAATTTAAAGTTTATTTTTAAAAGATATTTTCAATTTCAATTTTTTATTTTTTCAACCCTCTACCCGCCCTCCAAAAAAAATTTAAGTTTGTTTTTAAAAAATATATTCAATTACCACTTTTTTTATTTTTTTACCCCATCTCACCCATACCCCCCTCTCCCTGCCCCACCACCCACCTCCATCCCAAAAAAAAATTAAGTTTATTTTTTAAAAATATTTTCAATTTCCATTCAAAAAATTATTCTCTACTCTCTAGTAAAAATAAAAGATATTTTCTCAAAAATATTTTTTATTCATAAATCAAACATTAAGAAATCTTTTCCGAAAAATATTTTCTACTCACAAACCAACACATGAAAAAATAAGTTAAAAATCTACTTGTTTTCCAGAAAAAACATTTTCCTTCATACAAAACACACCATTTTCGGAAAATGTTTTCCCTATACCAAACACACCTATAATATACCTTTGGGTAGAAGTCGATTGTACAAATATATACTTCAAACGTCTCACTAATATATGGTTCCATTGCCCTTCCATTTGTTGAACGCACAACTCCAGACATTGTCCCTCCTGTGTTTCAGTCGTAATCCTAATCTATGTTATCAGGTGGAAATAGAAAATATCACAACTTTATTTATAATTTAGAGTAGAACAAATTAAGTTGTAAGCAAACACAGATACTTAATGAGCTTACAACAATAAGCAAAATAAAATGCAGGAAAACAACATCATTTTTTACTTGTAAAGATCAAGGCGGGCCAAACCGCCAAAGTAACCCCTGTTGGGTTTTAAAGGTGTGAAAAGGAAATGAAGAGTTGTGACTCTCCTGAAGGGTTGTGACTTTTCCTAAGGGATGTGACCGTTATGAAAGGTTGTGTTTTTTCTAAAGGGTTGTGACCGTTTGAAAGGTTGTGCCTTTTTCATAGGGTTGTGACATTTTTGGGTTGTCTTTTTTTCAAAGAGTTGTGACCTTTACTATTGTTGGCTATAAATACAGAGACTTTCTCTCATTTTTCTGCATTGAATTCTTCCCTTCTCTTGCATACATTTCTTACAAAACAAAATCGATCGATCTTGTGTGTGTGATTCGTTGCTGTCATTTTGAGTTTGTTGAAATCATTGAAGTTTGAGGTACTGCTACTTCTTTAATGGTTAAACCATTTTATCTTTGGAGGAATTAATCTACAACCTCGGGTACTTGAGGGGATTAAATTTTTTAACAACACATAGTGAGTTCTGTGGACTCGGATAATTCATTTATTTTTCTTTTCATCTTTTATTATTTCTGGTTTGCTAATCTGAATACAGGAGATAACAAGCTTAAGAAATTTAATATTGATGGTATTTTCTGTGATAATGAAATTACTTTTATTTTCAATGTTCTTTTTGTTGAAAAAAAATAAGAAAAAGAGAATTAATTTATCATATGATAAAAGAGATTTGAGATGAATTAGTACTACTTTAATATGTTCAAGTATATTTTCTGTAGTAAATTTTCCTTGGATGGATAAGATTATTTTTATTTTCTTCCCAAGTGTATTGAAGCATTGCACCCCTTCAGTTTTCTTTTCAATAAGAAAAATTATTTTGTGCATAAAGGTTAAGTTATGCACTTTAAATTTTTATACCTATATGAGAAGAAGTAAATGAACAGCTGTTATCTCCTAACAATATTTGAACATGAGTTTAGTTTCTCGTTGAAATTCAATGTCTTCTGAGGAAAATTGAAATATGACGGAAACTGGGAAAGAAGGAAAAAATTAGCAAGAAAAGCGACTTGCACGGAATCATTACTGACAAATAGAATATGATTTAATAAGGGTAAATCATGTTTTATTTTTATCTCCATTAAGTATCTTTTTTTCTATCCTTTCAAAATTATGAGATTTATTTCATAAATGTTAGGATAGATGGTCATTATGTGATGATCTCAGAATATATATTTATTACTTATTAATATGCATTCTATTTAGAAGAGGAAAAAACAACTTTTGTAGTTTTCTACTCCATGTGAAATTTGATTGTGTCTGACTTTTGGAGACTAAAATCCTCTGATTTTTTACTTCTTTGGTTTGAAGAATATAAGAACTTCACAAGCAAATCAGATTCTGCATTGGTTTGAAGAATATAAAAACTTTACCAATTTGTTAAATACTCTGTTTGAATGAATATTCTGACTTAAAGAGTACAAAATCTTCATCAGGAATATTAAGGCTAAATGATTTGAAAAAGATGCAATCTCCATCGTTAGCTAGAAACAGTGTTGTATTTGAGGTTTCTGGAGATTACAACCTTTTTGTTTTACTACTCTGTCTGAATGTGAAACTGATTTGAAGAATATAAAAACTTCATCAGGATTCAAGGTTGAAACTTTATTATTAGTATTCTAAATACTAACTGGTTTTGTTTAATTGTGACATAAATGAAAAAAAAAACACTAGTGACATAAAATTAGTGATTTTTATGCATGCAATGGGTGTTTCTATGGATTAAATCTGCAAAAGAAGGCTTTGTGTTGCCAATATGTATTTTGATGGTATATAATTTGAAAGCAGGAAAAAAAATATGTGAAAAATAATTTTAAATACTTGAAAAATATTTTTGAGAACATAATTAAATGTGGGGGTTCTTTACTTGTGATAAAGACAAATTTAGACTTACTATCTAATTTAAATTTAAAAGTACAAGATACGAATTTTAATGACATTCTTGTATTATGTTAGACCCACAAAATTCTTGGAGTATATTTGATATTGTGGTCATTGAGTCTCTCTTACTAGTATATGATATGACTAATATAAAACCACAAAATTATATTACTCGTTCAAAAGAATTGTATTCTTTGATGAAAAGGTGTCACTTAAAATATTGTGATTTTTCATGAAAACATATGTCTATTAAAATAAATTTACTTGTATAGACATGAACATTGTTGAAAAGTGATATGTTATGTTTGTGTTGTAAAACAAACATTTTGGTCATATTGCCCTTATTGGACCGATGTGACTATGATCATGGGTAATGCTATTACAAATCAAATGTTATGGAAAGGTCCTTCTGAGAAGGACATCTTTCAAGGTGCTAAGTCTAAAACAATGTTTATATTTGACAAAGTTATAAAAAGTAAAGAATAAAATATTTGTAGGAAAAGATTACCTCACGGTAGATCTTTTCAAACTCAATATTTCTGTTTGTTCTTGCTTGCTGGAATAAATTGTTTGTGACATGAACACTTGTGACATATCAATTAAAAAACCTTGCAAAAACTGATCAACTTAGAAGTTTTACCTAACTTCTAGTGCAATAAATTAAAATGTCAAGTATGTGTTGTTGAAAGGAATTTTAATCCCTTAGAATTGATTTATACAGACATTTGTGATATGCAGTCAACACCATCTCATGGTGAGAAAAAGTTTTTCGTAATTTTATTGACAAATGCACTAGATACTGTTATGTTTATTTGCTGAATGATAAGGATGAAGCGATAGAAATATCTAGGCAATATAAAAACTGAAGTTGAAAATCATTGTCATGATTAGAAGTGGTAGATATGAAGAATATGAATTTTCTTTTGCAGAAATATATTTGGAAAATGGAATCATCAATCAAATTACTGCAGATACTTACCTCAATTTAATTAAATTGTTGACAGGACAAAACTAAACTTTGAAGAAAATGTTGAATGTCCTACTTATAAGTTCAGGTTTACCACAAAATTTGTGGGGAGATGCTATCATTATAGCAAAAGAGAACAACAAAAAGTTGTATGTTCAGAAAGAGAAACAAAAAGTTTTGTGTGCTAATAAAGGGAGCAACAAATAAAAATATTTTGTTTGTTAAGAGATGGAGAAACAAAAAAAAAAGTTTGTTTGTTCAGGCTTTGTTGTATCCTGATAGAGAATTGTTTGTCGCCCCTTAATGTATATACAAGCAATAACTCTTGAAAGATTGTGATCTAATAATTTTCAATACAGTCTATTCCATATGAGCAATAGAAATGAAGGAACTATTCCCTAACGGGTCAAAATATGACCTAAGACTATGGATTGTATGTTCATTGGATATGCTACAAATAGTAAAGCACGTTGATTTATAGTTCACATGTCCGAATCGTCGGATAGTCAAGTGAAGGGTCTAAATGGCCTTGGAAAGAACCAAAGGAGAATGTACTTAATAAAGAGATTCAGAGGCGTAGCAAATGTCATTGGACAAATTACTTCCTTCGGGATTGATTTTGTAACATTTCTTATAAAAAATGAGTCCATATATTCGAAGAAGATATGTCTTCTGTGGACTCATCCTTTTTGGAGAGAGACTGTCAATAGTAGATAGATTCAATCTTGAGCAACCATACTTCAGAGTTGGTTGATCTTCCTCCAAGAAATCAACTTTGGGTTCATAGTGGATCTACAAAAGAAAAAGAAAGATGATGAAACTATTGACAAATACAAATCAAGACTTCTTGTCATAGGTTTTAGACAACAAGAACGCCCTGATTATTTTGACACATAATAGCCACTAACTAGGATTACATCAATTCAGATGTTAATTGTGCTAGTTACGGTATATGACCTTCAAATTCATCAAAATGGATGTGAATTTTTTTTAAAAAAAAATGGAGAATTGGAGGAAGAAATTTATATGGAACAACTCGAGGGCTTTGTGGTTCCTTGTAAAGAAAAGAAAGTCTATAAACTTGTTAAGTCACTTTGTGGACTAAAAACAAGTGCCCAAACAATGACATGCGAAGTTTGACCAAACTATGTTGGCAAATGAATTCGAGATTAATGAATGTGATAAATGTTTTTATATTAAGACACTCCAAATATCAAGGTCGTTATTTGTTTTTGTGTTGATGACATGTTGATCATCCAAAGAGACATTTCTAACACAAATGCTACTAAGCATATGCTAGACGTAACTTCGATATAAAAGACATTAAAGTTACTGATGTGATTGAAAAGGTTCTTGACAAATTCAAGTATTTGGATTTCAATATTGTCAAGACTCCAATAAATGTGAGTTTTGTACTTCAAAATAATTAAGGCAAAAGTGACTCGTGAGTTTTGTACTTAAAAAGAATGAAGGCAAAAGTGACTCATGAGTTTTGTACTTCAAAAGAATAAAGGCAAAAGTGACTCATGAGTTTTGTACTTCAAAAGAATGAAGGCAAAAGTGACTCAAAATTATATTATGCTAGAATATTGAGAAGTATGATATGTGTCATGAAGTGTACGCGATCAGATATAGCATGTGCTATTAGTAAATTGAGTTAGTTCATAAGTAATCTCAATCGAACTCATTGAATGACAATGAAAAGAGTTTTGGAGTATTTAAAACATACTTAAAAACTATTGTTTTGCACTATAACTAATATTCAACAGTATTGGAAGAATATAATGATGCAAATTGAATCACCAGGTCAAATGAAGTAAAATCTACGAGTGGATATGTATTTACTCTTGGTGGAGGAGCAGTCTCTTGAAAATCTTCCAAAGTATCACTCGCTCTACTATGAAATCAGAGTTTATCACTCTAGCTAAGGCCGGTGAAGAAACTGAATGACTCCGAAATTTCTAGAAATATTTTTGGCCCAAACTTTAGCTCCAGTATGCATACACTGTGAGAGTTAATTTGCAATAGGTAGGACATGGATCATGATGTATAATGAAAAATCTCGTCATATATGACGTAGACATAATATCGTTAGAGAACTACTCTATAGTGAAATTATCATAATTGACTATGTAAAGTCAAAGGATAATGTGTTGGGTCCACTTACAAAAGGCCTAACTAGAGAGAAGTTGATAGATTATCAAAGGGAATGGGACTATGGCCGAGGACAAGTCATTGTGGCGGTAACTCTACCTAGAAGACTGGAGATCCCAAGATCTAGGTTCAAGGAGATCAAACAAAGTCATTGATGATGGTTCAACATTGTAAAAAAAAATTTTATGGTCCATTCTCATGATAAGATAATGTTCAGTAACAAGGATAAAGACATTAGGACTTTTTAATTGTTTTAAGTTTGATACATGGTATATCAAATGGTGTATCTATGAGATAACACATTTAGCAATCACCTATGTAAGTGTGAAGCGTAAGCAGCTTCAAGGAGTATCCGGTAAGGCCAGTTTTCTACGCACTTATAAACCAAGACGTGTTCATGGCTGAAATGAACAAAAAAATGAGAACCAAAAACAGTTAAAGGGTTGATTGTATGACTTATCTTGTCTAGGTATACACCAAATCTCGACGGTTCAAAGATATCAAATCTACCGCTGGACCGAGTATATCCGATATATGTTCACTATGGAAAGTTCAAAGGAAACCCACTTATCCAGATGCAATCAATCTTTACTTACAAATCACACAAATTTTCATGCATATGCTTTAACAATAGCCATTACCTATTCATGTGGGGATTGTTGGGTTTTAAAGGTATGAACAGGAAATGAAGGGTTGTGACTCTCCTGAAGGGTTGTGACTTTTTAGAAGGGATGTGACCTTTACGAAAGGTTGTGTCTTTTCTAAAGGGATGTGATTATTTGAAAGGTTGTGCCTTTTCCAAAGGGTTGTGACCTTTTTGAAAGGTTGTCTTTTTTTCCAAGAGTTGTGACCTTTACCCTTTGTTGGCTTATATAGAGAGGCTTTCTCTCATTTTTATGCATTGAATTCTTCCCTTCTCTTGCATACATTTCTTACAAAACAAAATCGATCGAGTCTCTGTGTGTGATTCGTTGCTGTCATTTTGAGTTCATTGAAATTATTAAAGTTTGAGGTACCACTAATTCTTTAATGGTTAATCCGTTTTATCTTGGGAGGAATTAATCTACAACCTGGGGTACTTGAGGGGATTAAATTTCTTAAAGATACACAGTGGGTTCTGTAGACTCGAATAGTTCTTTTATTTTTCTTTTCATCTTTTATTATTTCTTATTTGCTAATCTGAATATAGGGGGTAACAACCCCAAACCGTAAATTATGTCTATTCTACCATTGCAGTTGTGCCAATATCTTAAGGAAGGAAAAAAAATCTTGAAGTGAATTTATGAGCATGCATATTAATAAATGGTAATATTGTCAACAAAACTGGATCCTTGAGAAAAGAGTAAGACTTCGAGCAAAGAGGATATATAACTCTCATAGACTGTACACACACAATTTCTTTTAGTGAAAAACAACTACAAATCAAAAAAGATTTGGTTGAAAGGAAGAAAACAATGATACTAAATATCAAGAGGTAGACACAAAGAGAATTGTTATAGAAGCAACCAAAATCATATCTAGCAAACATAATTAAGAAGACTTGCAGTTTTTACAGAAGATTACTAAATTTAAAATCAAAATTGTATATTTTAGAGTGAAAGTTTAAGTGTTGTATCATACAGAACACATGAAAATATTACTATTACATCTTGATAGATGTTTAGTAATATACAAATATTAACATTTCATTCTAAAATATACTCGACATATGATTATTCTTGGCATATTGACACCACAGTAGTTAAGGAAATTCCATTCTATTTGAAATGGAGGATTTTACTTTTAATATTATTTAATGAAATCTACAATTTGTGTAGCTTTATATTCTCTTTTGAGATGCTCAAAAGTGAAACCTTAAAATTAGGTTAGAGTGCCAGAAACTACAAATTTGATCATTTCGATCAACAGTGCTACACCACTTCAATTAGTAACATTCAAGAATTAGTGTCGCCACTATAATAATATCTTCTAAGAATAAGTTATTGTAACTAAACTCCATTGCACCTATGTATCTTGAAGGATGTACGCATACAAGATAATCGACAATACAGAAAAAACCACTCAAAGAATAAACAAAATAACGAATACCAAAAGAGGAACTAACATAGACATATCTTGCAGATGGGACACTTAATGAATACAAGAATCACTAAAAGATTGTCAAAAATCTCACTAAAACAAAGAGCTCTCTGTCACGCCCTGAGCCTACAACCTGGATGCGACTGGCACTCGAGAACCATTGTTGGTTCCCAAGAGAACCCTTGGCCTAACCCAATACGCAGTGGAAGACTTTCTCAACCTCACAAAAACTCAAAAGTAAATGGTTTTCTCAAAACAATCTCAAAATAAATAGCTCAAATTATTTAAAAAAAATTCAACTAGCCAAAAGAGGCAACTCAAGTCTAGAACATTAGCAATTGAAAATGAAACAGGCTTCTCAAAACTCTATTGTCTATGAAGCCTCTAACAATACTATGATGGATGTCGGGACAAGACCCTTGATCATCCTAACAAACTAAAAATGAAAGCAATGTATGGAGCCCTCCGGAAAGCAAGGAGGCTTACCAATCAAACTCTAGGATGGCAAGTGGTATCAACACAATGCATATTGATGACCCTGGTTACCTGTATCTGCATCATGAAAGATGCAGGCCAAATGGCGTCAGTACATTAAATGTTCGAGCATGCAAGAGGAACTCTAAAGCACAAATATAAGATTGATCTAATAGAAAGAAAGAACATACTTACCTCATCTCAACTCAACTCAACTCAAAGATACTCAAACTTAGAAATACTCAACTCAATTCAAGACTACTCAACGCATTATAAAGCAACAATAAGAGATGCAATATAAAGAAAGTTTTTTAGAACAGTAGATAACAACTCAAAGTATTTAAAAATACAATAATAACTCTTTACTTTTTGGGAGATTCTCTAACAAATAACCATCACTATGATCTATGTGATGATACAATGTCTCGCCCATGCTGCCAGAACTTTCCTATAACTTGCCGAAGTATAAGACATCCTCAACTAAGTGGATCCACTAAGCTATGCTTTAAAAGCAATAAGGAATCATCTAAAAAGTATGACCCTTATTACCTACGTTGGCATACATGGTTTATGGAGGCTTTTAGTTGTCTGAACTCGTCCTCATATCATGTTCAATATTACTTTCAATAATATAGCTCATGCTCATATGTTTAAAAACATTTTCTCATCCTCAAACTTAAGATTATTACTGAAAAGGTTCTCTTAATAGAGATTATACTCAAAAACTCCTCGTGAACTCATTTGGAAATCAAGGTTTCCTCCTCATTTTACAAGTAAAACATTTACTCTTGGAAATACTTAGTTCTCATATATTTATTTTGAAAAATGAAACTCATATATTCTAATCCTCATACTCAAGTCTTAAAACAAGTTTTAAAAGTTTGCAAAAGACTTCTCAATTGAATCAAAAGAACTCCCTTGAACTTTACTTGTAACTCTATCTTGAATTTGAAAATGTGAATTCAATAATTATTATTAGGAAGTAGGGTCTCTAGATGATTAGATAGGGTTTAGATAGTTGATAATAAGAAATGAGTGAAGACACATATTGTGGAGCACGAGCGCGACACTGAGAATAATTAAAATATTTGGTCACGAAATAATTTTTGAAATGGTGGAGTCTGTATCCTCTCCATGACGCAGAGAGGGAGGATTTTTTGGGGACTGGATTTTAAAGCATCTCCGCGATGCGAACTAGGGCACGTATTTTTGCCCGATATTGTCTTGCTCTCCCAAATTCGATTCAACTCATACTCATTACAGAATCTAAGGTCAAAACTCACGAATTCTTATAACCAAGAAAAATCTTAGAGAAGCTCACAGAAGGAACTATCAATTTACTCAACTCATTCGCAAACCCTCGCCTCAAGAACTCAAAACAACACTCCATTAACAATTAAATTCAATTACCTTTCAAGAACTCAACAATTTAACATTAAGAATTAACTCATGGGTAAAAGATTACATGATTGGCATGAGGGCAAACATATCCAACATTGTGGAAGCTTACATACCTCGAAGGAATCAAATTCTTGACGAAAATCCTTAAACTAGATGAACGCTTGAAGCTTCCTCCCTTTTTCTTCTCTTGAATTTATCCCTAGGTTGTTAAACATTTTTAGAATTTAGCATAATCTGGTTCTAATCATTTTTGAACCCTAATTAGGTGAAAAACACGCTTAAGACTAATGAGGTAGGGAAAAGACCAATTTACCCCTCCTTAAAACGGATGAACTGCCTTAACTGGACAGGCTGAACGCAAATGGGCATATCTCCCTCATCCAAACTGGGAATTTAGTAGGCTCGGCAGCATTGAAAAGAGGACTCAAATATCTTTCGTTTGAAAGTTATGGTCGTTTGAAATTGACCCCAAACTCACAATTTAAGCTAATTCGCAAAATTCTCAATTTAACTCTTTCTTAATTGAGTCTTGCTAAAATTAGTTCTTTCTAGGACTAAGGTGTTTCAGTATCTCCTCCTTTGGAAAATTTGTCCTCAAAAAAGATCGCTCTAAATAGAACTAAGGGTGGCAACATCTAACATTGAACTCAAACACCCAACATGCAATTTAACACACTCAACATATCATTTAAAGAGTACCAAGAAAAGAATTAGTACCTTGATTTGGAATTTCTATGGACTCTAAGAGATGTGGATATCTCTTCTTCATATCCTCCTCAGCCTCCCAAGTTGCTTCCTTAATAAATTGATTCCCCCATAATACTTTGACTGATGCTACCTCCTCGGTCCTTAACGTGCGAACCTGACAATCTAGAATATGAAGGGGAATCTCCTCATAAGATAAAATATCATTAATACCAATATTTTTTGTAGGTATAATAAGTGAAGGATCGCCCATACATTTCTTCAACATTGAAATGTGGAATACCGGATAGACTACTGATAACTCTGGCAGTAATCCAACTCATAATCTATAGTGCCGATTCTTTTGGATATCCTGTAAGGACCAATATACCGGGGACTGAGCTTCCCTTCTTACAAAATCTTATAGTACCCTTCACAGATGAAACTTTTAAGTAAACCCAATAATCCATCTCAAACTCTAAGTCTCTTTTCCTGACATCTGTATAGGATTTCTGATGACACTGTGGTGTTTTCAACCTTTCTTGAGTAGTCTTAACCTTCTCCATAGTTTGATGAACCAAGTCTGGTCCTATCAACCCAGCTTCACCAACTTCAAACCATCCAATAGAAGATCTGCATCTTCTTCGATAAAGAGCCTCATAAGGAGCCATTTGGATACTAGAGTGATAGTTATTATTGTAAGCAAACTCTATAAGAGGTAAGTGATCATCCCAATTACCCTTGAAATCGATCACAAAATCCCTCAACATATCCTCTAAAGTCTGAACCATGCGCTCTGCTTGCCCATCATTTTGAGGATGGAAAAGAGTACTCAATTTACCTTCGAACCCACACCTTTCTGGAAAGAAATCCAAAATTGTGTGGTGAATTGCGTACCTCTATCTGAAATGATAGACACTGGAACTCCATGAAGTCGAACTATCACTTGAAGATATAACCTGGCATAATCCTCTGCTGCATAGGTAGTCTTTACCGGCAAGAAATGGGTTGATTTAGTCATCAGATCTACAATAACCCAAATAGAATCATTTTGCCTGCGAGACCGCGACAGACCATTGATAAAGTCCATATTGATCATCTCCCACTTCCATTCTGGAATCTCTATATTCTGAGCCATACCACCGAGCCTTTTGTGCTCTACCTTGACTTGTTGGCAATTTGGGCACTTAGAAACGTACTCTGCAACACCTTTTCATACTACTCCACTAATAAATTTCCCTCAAATCACGATATATCTTTGTGGAACTTATCCGGATAGAGTACCTGGAGCTATGAGATTCCTCAATGATCCTCTCTTGGCGTTCATCCACCCTAGGAACACATAATCTACCTTGATACCTCAACACACCATCTCCCTCTTGTTCAAAAGCCATCACTTTTTGCTTATGAACATTTGCCCTCAATTCAAGAAAAATATAGTCTTGGTCTTGTTTCTCCTTCACTTCAAATAGTATTGATGATTCAACGCCATTCATCACCACCACTTTGCCTTCATTGGAGTCAAACAAGCGGATTCCCAATTGGGCAAGTCTATCCACAACTGTCTAACTCTTTCTTCCCTTCCTCAACATGGGCAGTTTATCCATAGATAACATGCTCAAAGCATCAACAACTATATTAGCCTTACTTGGGTGATATAGAATACTTATGTCATAATCCTTGAGTAATGCTAACCACTACCTCTACATGAGATTGAGCTCTTTCTGATTGAATACATACTGAAGACTCTTGTGATCGGTGAACACATACACATGCACACCATAAAGACCTCCATATTATCAAGGTAAATACTATAGCAACCAACTCTAGATCATGGGTTGGGTAATTCTTATCGTGAATCTTAAGCTGTATGGAGGCATAAACTATAACTTTGCCATTCTCCATAAATACACAACCCAGTCCAACTCTGGACGCATCACAATACACAACAAAGCCTTGTGTACCCACCGGTAAGGTCAATACTAGGGCAGTAGTCAACCACGTTTTCAATTCCTGCAATCTTTTCTCAAAAGCTTCAGACCATTGAAACTTCGTTGTCTTCTAGGTCAACTTTGTCACTGGGAATGAAATAGATGAGAGCCCCTTGACAAACCTTCTATAATAGCCAACCAATCCCAAGAAACTCTTTATATTTGTTGGAGATGTGCGTCTAGGCTAGTTCTACACGGCTTCAATCTTTTTGAGTGTCAACTCGGATCCCATTATCAGAAATAATATGGCCTAAGAATGCCACAGACTGAAGCCACAAACTCAAACTTAGAGAATTTATAATACAACTCTCTATCCTTGAGGGTTTTGAGAACCACTATGAGATGACCAACATGATTTTCCTCATTCCTCAAATAAATTAGAATTTTATCAATGAATACAATAACAAACATATCAAAATAGGGCTTAAACATTCTGTTCATAAGGTCTATGAATGATGTAGGAGCATTGGTCAAACCAAAAGACCTGACAAGGAACTCGTAATGACCATAACAAATCCTGAATGTTGTCTTAGGGATATCACTTTCTCTTACTCTCAACTAGTGATAACCTGATATGAGGTTTATCTTAGAAAAAAAAGTGGCACCTTGAACTTGATCGAATAGATCATCAATTCTCAAAATTGGATACTTATTCTTGATTGTATCCTTGCTCAATTGGCAGTAATCAATACACATCCTAAGTGAACCATCTTTCTCCCTCACAAATAAAACCGGAGTGCCCCAAGGTGAGACACTAGGTCGAATAAAGCCTTTTTTCAAGTACATCTTTCAATTGCTCTTTTAAATCTTTCAACTTAGTTGGAGCCATTCTATATTACAGAATAGAGATAGGTCAAGTATCACGAATACTATCTATACCGAAGTCTATTTCTCTCTTAGGAGGGACTCCGGGAAGTTCATCTGGAAAGACCTCTTGAAACTCACTCATAACTGGAACTGATTGAATAAGTGGTGTCTCAACACTAGAGTCATTAACTCAGACTAAGTGATAGATGCACCCTTGGAAACTAACTTTCTCACCTTAAGGTACCAAATAAAACGACCCTTAGGCACTGTTGAACTACTCCTCCACTCTATAGTAGGATCATTAGGAAACTGAAACTTTACAACTCGAGTTCTACAATCAACTGAGGCATAACATGCATGAAGCCAATCCATGCCTAGAATAACATCAAAGTCCACCATATCAAACTCAACTAAGTTAGACATGATGTCCTTGTGATTGACATAAATGGTACAATCATGATAAACTCTCTCAGCTAGAATGGACTCACCAACAGGTGTGGAAACACTGAACCACTCAAGAAGTTGTTCGGGAATAATATCGAACCTCATAGCAAATAAGGACTCACAAAAGATAGACTCAAACCTGGATTAAGTAATGCATATACATCAAAAGTCAAGACTTTGATCATACCAGTGACGACATCAGGTGAATTCTCTTGCTCTTGGTAACTAGTGATAGCATATAAATGATTTGCTCCTCTGCTTGTCCCTGCAGTAGCTCATCTAGGTGCAACTATATCTGAAGGATCCGGTGAAAAAGATTGGACTCTATTTCCCCATTACCACCTCCCTACCTATTCTTTGGGCACTCTCTCATTAATTGACCCACTTGACCACACTTGAAGCAACCAATGGAGCCATCATGACATGCTCCTAGTGGTTCCTACCACACATAGAACATGCAAGAGTCCAATTACCTCATTGTACCACACTACCTTGAGATTGTACAGGTCTAGCTTTGAAGTTCTATGAATTCTGATTCTTGAACTCATCTCTGTTCTTTGGTGCAGGTGCACTAGCAGATAATGGAGCAGGTCCATTTAGCTTTTGTTGAAAGGATGACCAATTTGCATTACTCTTCTGCTGCCCGAACTCATTTCTTGTTGTCTTCGCCTTCTTATTCTGGAACTCTTCTCTATCTCTCAGCTTATCCTCATCAACCTGTTGCACATGGATCATAAGTCTTGCTATGTCCATGTCTCCTATCAGCATAACTGTCTTTCCCTCTTTAATTGACAAGAGAGACAACCCAGATACGAATAGACTAATCCTGCTCCTCATGTCAGCAACCATGGATTCCTGCTTCAAGTTAAGGACTTCTCTTACTTTCGCCTCCCTCAGCTCACGGGGATAGAAACACCCCAAGAAGGCCTTTTCGAACATAGCCCAACTCACAATTGGTGCACCCTCAACTCTACTCTTCTTCCATTGGTTGTACCAGACTCTAGCAACACCTTTCAGTTGGTATGCAGCTAGTTCCACACGCTCGGAATCTGCAACATGCATCACTTCAAACACTTTCTGAAACTCTTCCACAAAGTTTTGGATCCTCAATGACACTTGAACTGGTGCAGACAGGAGGATTTATCCTTAAGAAAGCACGGATACTGGTTGTATCAGCCACATCCTGACGATTCCCACTTTGTTTCATAGCTTGGCTGGTCACAACTTAACTCGACATCTGGATAGCATCCCGAAACTCAACATTAGTGACCTCTCCTTGGGGTTGCACTTCTGGTGCATTAGGGACCCTTGATCCTGAGGATCAACATTCCTCTTAGTAGGATGACCTCGAACAACTCTTCGTGGAGGCATAATCTGAAAGATACGTGCAATCTTGAATTAGAAAGAAACTTAATAGAGTTAAACTCTATCGCATGAAAAGAGTAAGAAAGAAGGAAATTGTTTCCTAAATGCTGCAGCCTACTAAATATAGATGTGGCGCGCTTCACACTGATAAATAAGACTCTACATACACGATTTCATAGACACCCCAGGACTCTTAAAATCTATGCTCTGATACCAAGTTTGTCATGCCCCGAGCCTATACCCTGGACGCAACTGGCACTCGAGAACCGTTCTTGGTTCCCAAGCGAACCCTTGGCCTTACTAAATACTCAACAGAAGACTTTCTAAACATCACAAGAACTTAATAATATATGGTTTTCTCAAAAAAGTCTCAAAATAAATAGCTCAGAATATTTTTAAAAAATATTCAACTGGCCAAAAGAGGCAACTTAAGTCTAGAACATTAGCAATTGAAAATGAAATAGACTTCTCAAAACTCTACTGTCTATAAAGCCTCTAGAAATACTATGATGGATGTTGGGACAAGATCTGCGATCATCCTAACAAACTGAAAATGAAAGCAAAGTGTGGAGGCCTTCGGAAAGCAAGAAGGCTCACCAATAAAACTCTAGGACTTCAAGTGGTATCAATGGAGCGCCTGTTGATGACCTCGGTTACATGTATCTGTATCATTAAAGATGCAGGACAAATGGCATCAGTACATTGAATGTACGAGCATGCAAGGAGAACTCTAAAGCACAGAGATAAACTTGATCTAATAGAAAGAGAGAAAACACTTACCTCATCTAAACTCAACTCAACTCAAAGATACTCAAGGATACTCAAACTCAGAAATACTCAACTCAGTTCAAGAATACTAAACTCATTATAAAGTAGCAATAAAAGATACAGTATAAAGAAAGCTTCTTAGAACAGTAGATAAGAACTCAAAGTATTTAAAAATACAATAATAACTCTTTACTCTTACTTGAAAGATTCTCTAACCGACAACTATCACTATGAGCTACGTGATGATACATCGCCTCACCCATGCTACCAGAACTGTCCTATACCTTACTGGAGTATAAGACATCCTTAGCTCAGTGGATCCACTAAGCTATGCTTAAAAATCAATAAGGAATCATCTAAAAGTATGACCCTTTTTGCCCACGTTGGCATATACGATTTATGAGGGCTTTGAGTTGTCTGAACTCGTCCCCATATAGGTGCTCAATACTAATCCCAATAATATAACTCATGCTCATATATTTAAAAACATTTGCACATTCTCAAATTTTGAGATTATTACTCAAAAGGTTCTCTTAAAAGAGATTATACTCAAAAACTCCTCATGAACTCATTTGAAAATCAAGGTTTTCTCCTCATTTAAAATGTAAATCATTTACTCCTAGGAATACTTAGTTTCCATATATTAATTTTGAAAAATGAACTCAACTTTGCTCATCCTCATACTCAAGCACTCAAGTCTTAAATTTTAAAAGTTTGTGAAAGACTTCTTAAATGATTCAAAAGAACTCCCTCGAACTTTACTCTTAAGTCTATATTGAATTTGAAAATGTGAATTCTCATTGATTAGATGGGGTTTTGATAGTTGATAATAAGAAACAAGTGAAGACACAGACTGGGGAGCATGAGCGTGAAGCGGAAAAGAATTAAAATATTTGGTCGCAAAATAATTTTTGAAATAGTGGAGTCCGTATCCTCTCTGCGACACGGAGAGGGAGGTAATTTTCTGAGGACTAGATTTCAAGCATCTCTACGACGTAGACATAGGTGCGTGTTTTTTCCCGATCTCTCCTCTTTCCCAAACTCGATTCAACTCATACTCATAGGAGAATCTTAGGTCAAAGCTCACGAATTATTATAACCTAGAATAATCTCAGTGAAACCCACAAAAGCAACTATCAATTTACTCAACTCATTCGCAAACCCTCGCCTGAAGAACTCAAAACAACACTCCATTACCAATTAAATTCAAGAACCTTTCAACAACTCAACAATTCAACATCAAGAATAAATTCATGTGTAAAACAGAACATGATTGGCGTGAGGGTGACAAACCCCACACTATGAAAGCTTACATACCTCAAAGGAATCAATTCCTTGACGAAAATCCTCAAACTCGATGAACGCTTGAAGCTTCCTCCCTTTTTATCCTCTTGAACTTAGCCTTAGGTTCTTGAAAGTTTTTAGAATTTCGTGTAATCTGATTCTAATCAGCTTTGATCTCTAATTATGTGAAAAACAAACTTAAGACTAATGAGATAGGGAAAAGACCAATTTACCCCTCCTTAAAATGGATAAACTGCCTTAACTGGACAGGCTAAATTCAAACGGGCGTATCTCCCTCATCCGAAAAGCTTGGCGGTGTTGGAAAGAGGACTCAGATACCTTTCATTTGATACCTTATACGCCACCTTCCTCATCCTGCCTGAAAGTTATGGTAGTTTGAAGTTGACCCAAAATTCACAATTTAAGGCTAACTTGCAAAATTTTTCAATTTACCTCTTTCCAAATTGGTTCTTGCTAAAATTAGTTCTTTCTAGGACAGAAGTGATAGGCAAAAAGTTGATGAGTTCTTTTAGTTAAGGAAGTCATGGTGATGTCAGTAATCAAGTGTAGTACTACAAAAATAGAAGGATGGCATTGACAATAATTCACTTCGGAAGTATTTAGTTTTGTTCTTTAAAAAAGTGTAACGTAGAAAAATTTATCCTAAAATAGTGTCACTTAAGAAATTTAACACAAATATTAATATGTTTTTTCAACTATACTTTTATAAATTATTTTTACTAGTGTTCAATTTTCAAAAAAACATTTATTAAATAAAGATAATTAAATAAATTATAGATTGTATTTATTTATTATCTAATAGAAGTATTTTTTAATTAAAAAAATGACACTTATTTTGAGATAGTAAGAGTAATAAGGGGGGAAAATATGACATGTTTACTTTTGTGGGGGGGGGGGGGGTGTCTGTGTATGTGTGTTTTTTCCTGATAGGCATATATTACATGGCTAGGGGTGGTAAAGTCAAATTCAATTAGTCTAATTCGATTCAATCCATTTAGTTTTGGGTTCGTTATTGATCCGCCAATTTGTTGGCTTAATCCATTTTAATCCATTAAAAAATGGGTTGATATATAACCCAAATTGATTTTTGAGAAATCGTGTCAAAATATTTTTATTTTTAAAATTTTTATTTTATATATTATATATAGTTATATAAAAAGATATATTAGGTACTAGAAACTTATAAAGTAACAAATAAAACTATTAAAACTTAGTAAAACTTGAACGGATTGGGTTATGACCCGTTACATAACCCGTTTTGACCCAACCTATTTTGATTTGAACAAATTTGAGTTGGGCTAGATTTTGACCCATTTACTGTCTTGACCTATTTTGACATGCCCAAATTTAACCCGACCCACCCAATTACCACCCCTATACGTGGCTTTTAACTTTTTGTCAAATTATATTCAAAATAAAAATAAAAAGTAAATCGATATGGTAAGTATAACATTAAACTATTACTCAAAAACCTTTATGTACGAACACACATATCTCACCAATAGGGTTGCTGAATAATTTATATGGGTATCCATTCACATTTAGTTATTTTAAATGGATTGGATATCCAACTCATTTAAAATGGATAAAAATCAATAATACTCATATTACCTATTTAAAAATGGATAGTTTATTTAATAAATAAAATGGGTAAATCATTTCTAAAAAAAAGAAAAGGGGTAGCATTAATTTATTTTTTTGGGTTGTTGGTGGTCGGGGTAGGGCGTGGGAGTGGGTGGGTAAGGAAAAAAAAATCTAAATTAGAAAAAAAAACAAATTAATTTTTTTTTGGGAAGGGGCTGGAAGGCCATGGGTGTAGGGGGTGGAGGCAGTGGGGGCTAGTGGGGGTAGGGTGGCAAAAAACTTTTTTAATTTTTTTTTACATTTTCTTTGGGATAGGGGGGCTCGGGTTGGGGCTAGTAGGGGAAGGGGGGGCGGTATAAGAGGGTGGAGTGATAAATAAAACTTTAAAAAGATTTTGTTTCTAAAAACTTTTAAATAAATATCTACTATAAATTATAATATCGATATCCATATTATCCATTAGATAACTCATTTTTATCCATTTAAAATTTGAGAGTCGAGTCGCGTACTTTATCCATTTTTGTTTAAGTTATTTTGGATTGACTCATATTCGACTCGACTCACTCGTTTACCACTCCTACTCACAAATAAACATTTCAAGATTGTGTTCTATAATGTCAGCAATTTAATACTAGCTAAGCACAAACACCGTGTCATTTAAAAATCCAATTGATACCACACTACATTAATTTCCCTGCCATCTTATTCCATATGTTTTAGACAAACTTAAATACTTTTGGTCGTGTTATTGGCATGAGATGGTTGAGTGTCAAAAATTTCACATACTTTAGGCAAACTATTGCTCCAAAAATAGTGATAGATCCAAAAATATAAGTTTGCATCTAAGGCATAATCAAATGCTTCGAGATCTAATTATATATGGTGAAATTCGAGCTTGGCAGGAACCAGTTGGGAATGGAGCACGTGGATTAAGCATTAGCTAATATAGCAATAATTCCATGTTTGATATCGACGACATTGGTTTCGTGAGAACTCCAACCCATGTCCCATTTCGGTGTTCATCCACAATGATATTTGATCTGAGACCAATCAATCTTGATCCCAATGTTTCTCTCTATTGCACAAGTAAGTGTAAGTGGTCGCAAGATTAATATAATAGCTCTTTCAAAACAGGATTGTTGAACCCAAAGGACTTATGATCAATTTATGTTCAATTCAACTAAATCCACAAATTAAAGACACTGTTTTAAAGAAACTTGTGTTTTCTATCTATACTATGATTGCAAATAACTAAAGCTTAAAATTAACTAACAGTGAACAACTTCAATTTCGATGTGTAAACAATATAGGGACAATTCCAGGACTGCAGCATGTTGGGAATTCATGTATCTCATCCCATTCATGGATTACTTATGGTTATCAAATTACTTATTTATTGGGTTGATATTATGATCATGACATCTCCACATCTAACCACCTGCCTCAATTGACTGCCTAACTACATCATTTGAGATGATTCCTTCTAGTTGAAGCTTGGATTGAGTTCTTCCAAGGCTAGTGGTATGTCCTCATGGATTCGAGGACAAGTACTTTTGATGTTTCATGTCTTTCATTGTAATATACTCTTTTTAGACTTTCTATTGTAAATGGTCATGACCCTACTATTGATTTAAGATTGCTTTTAGATTGCCATGTGAAACTAGTAGAGTTTCGTTGTTATAAATGATGTTTTCAATTTTATGGATTAAAATAGTTTTAAAATTATGTACTATTTCTATTATCTTATCTGATGACATTCTATGAGGCTTGTATGAGACTTTTTAGAGTCTTGTACGCCATGTTGCGTCAGGGGTGTAGGCTCGGGTCATGACAGTTGTGGAGGCGAGTACCCGTGTCATATGATGTTTGGCATGAAGGCGAGTGCCCATGATCCCATATGATGGACATGGAGGTGAGTACCCATGACCATATACGTAAGGCAAGAGGCGACTACTCATGAGCCTTTATAGGAAGGCAAGAAGGTGATTCCCTATGTCTATAAACTATAAGCTACATACATTATTATAGGTAATGAGCTTGGATGATTTCTTAAGGTTGCCTTCTATAATGACTATGACTAGTGGAGGATTACCCATGTCTTGGCTAAGTATACTTTGCGGCTACTTCAAGAAGTATTCCTTTTATGTTGATATGATCTATTATATGCATTGATTATGCTTTATGACTTATGTTTTCTAACTCTTATGTTTAGATTGATGTTTATGCAATCTATCATATTTAGTACATTTTTGTACTAACGCATACTCTTGCCTACATTTCTTATCCAAATGTAGGGTCCAGCGTTCCCAATTCTCATCACCGTGGCTAGGATCCGTAGTTGAGTCAAGGTTAAAGATTGGTGAGTCCTCATAGCATTCGAGGATTTGGCCACCATTTCTCTTATGTTCCTTTATTTTATGTTTTGAACATTGTTGTATGGGCTGTCACTCAAGAGTCTTTGTATTAGATGGTTTTGAGACAGTTGTATGAGACTTTCACTTCATTTTATAAAGGCTTTGATATTGTTGAAACTATTTTAAATTTACCGATTGTCTATAATCTTGGTTGGGTTATTATACTATTGCACGATCGTAGGCACTTGCATTGGAAGTTGTGTCATTGATTACGCAAACATCAAAATGGCACAACTGCCTGGAAGTGGTGTTATTTGACAATTCTTAGATTAGTAAAATCTTTGTTCTTCTTAGTTGTAATATTCTTACCTAATTTTCAGTTTTGTTTTTGAGTAATTGTGTGTTCCAACAGCAACATGAATGTCAACGGCGAAAACAGCCTCCAAGCAGGCAACCCAGCGGGTGATGCTTTTCATCGAGACGATATTGATGATATCAATAGTGTGTACAACCCTGCCCAAGTGAGTGAGATGGAGGCGAGTTGCATGCCACAAGAAGACGAAAATGCAACATTTGAAGTTACTAGCACAACACTCCACCTCATACATTCAAGTGGTTTATATGGAGGATTAGAGCATGAAGATTTGTATGAACATAAACGAAACTTCGTAGAAGTTTGCACCCCTCTGTCATTCAAGAATCTACTCTGTCATTCAAGAATCTATCACAAGAATGCATATGGCTGCGCTTATTTCCATTATCATTAACTGGGGAAGCCACTAAGTGGTTGATCGAGCTTCCAAAGAACTCCATCAAGTTATGGGAAGAGTTGATTATGGCTTTTCATGAAAGATTATTCCCTCCAAACAAAAATGATGAAACAGAGAGATGACATTCAAAATTTTACTCAAAAGGAGGGCGAAGCAATTTACGAATCATGGACACGATTTAAGACAATTTTGCAAAAATGTCCAACACATGGGTTGTCAAGTGAGTTATTGCTCCAATATTTTTACCGTAGTCTGGATTCGATTAATAAAGGGATAGCTGATCAGCTGGTGCAAGGAGGAATAATTTTATAATCATTTGAAGTAGCCTCATTTCTCCTAGATGGCATGACTAGAGTAAATCAAGCATGGTATACAAAAGATGACCAAGTTTCCCCACTGTGCTTCAGATTAACGCAAGAGCAACTCGATAAAGAAAGGAAAAGGGACAAAAACATCAAAAAGATGTTGTCTCAAATGGAAGTGATGCATCAGCACATGAAGGGGACGTATGGAGTATTTTGAGTTTAGGAGGGTTCTCCTTCTGGTTACGTAAGACTAGGGGAGAATCAAGGTTGGAACTCCAAAAGAATTGAGGGGGGTTCTTCATCCGGTTACTTGAGACCGGGGTAGAATCAAAGTTGGAACTGCACAAGATATTAGGAGGGTTTCCACCCACGCTATCAACACCGGGGCAGAAATCAAGGTTGGAACCATTATAGGAGTGAAGAACTAAGGAGATATTCCCACGATTGGGCTGAGCAAGATGACCATGAGGAAGACCGTACCCAATTAAGTGAAAGCCCAAAATCAAAAGGGACTGGAAATAGTCCTCAAGTAAATGATCTATTATCGCGCATACACGATAAAGTTGAGGGATCGGATGATCGGCTAAAAGGAATGAGAGATGACTTTTCATCAGTAAAAAGTAAAGTGAATTTGCATGTTGACGCCATCAAAACACTAGAAGGTTAATTGAGTCTATTATCAGCTCAATTAACATCTAGGACACTAATGGAAGATAATGAAAGAGGGCTTGTTGTGGTCACCCATAGTGGAAAGATGGCAAAAGGGAATGTAATGGAGGATGAGGACCTCAAATGAAGGAAGAGAGCCAGGGTACAGAGGAACGAGAATTTCCTGTTGCACAAAACTTTGCCAGAGAACTACAAGAGGATGCAGAGCAACATGTTCAGGTTCCAAAAGTCATGCACCCTTTACCCAAAATACCACCACCGTTTCCTCAACGTTTGGAAAAGAAAAGTGAAGATGACAAGTTCAAAATTTTTTTTGTCAGTATTCAAGAACCTATCAATTAACCTTCCTCTGGTGGAAGCATTGTTGGAAATGCCGGGATACGCCAAATTCATGAAAGAGCTAGTTACAAAGAAAAGGAGCTTGGAGTATGAAACAAATGAGGTACCCTATAGTTGCAGCGCAATTATGACAAATGAGTCAATCACTAAGAGAGAAGATCCTGGGGCGTTCACAATCCCGTGCACGATTGGCATGCTCCAATTCGCTAAAGCTTTATGCAATTTAGGAGCAAGCATTAACTTGATTCCCTATGCAATATACAAACAACTTGGTTAGGGTGAACCAAAGGCAACCATAATGAGACTCCTTATGGATGATCGATCAATCAAGCACCCCGTAGGGATACTTAATGACATATTGGTAAAAGTTTATCGGTTCATCTTTCCAACTGATTTTGTGATTCTGGATTGCGAGATCGATGCTAAAATCCCCATTATTTTGGGAAGGCCATTCTTAGCTACTGGAAGAGCAATTGTAGATGTCGAAAATGGGAAATTGAAGTTCCATGTGAGCGATGATGAGATGACCTTAAATATCTGTAAATCCATGAATCAACCAAGTAACATCCATGTGGTGTCCACTGAGGATGTTATAGATGAGGCAGTGGCAAGTGTGAGCCATTTAATGTGCAAGAATGAACCCCTGAATCTGTACTTGCCAATTATAATGAATCCGAAGTTCAAGGATATGAGGAAGTGGTGGCCGCCCTATCAGGATTAGGAGTGTATTTAAGGAATCCAATCAAGTTGGATATCGACCTGAAAAATAGAGAAAGTCCTCCGGCAAAGCCATCAACAGAAGAACCACTGAACCTGGAGTTAAAAGCTCTACCCTCTCATCTAAAATATGGTTTCTTAGGAGCCAATAATACTCTACCAGTGATTATAGTAGCTGATTTTCTTGAAAGGTAGGTGAAATTGCTCACTGAAGTACTGCAGAAGCATATAAAAGTTATGGGATGGACAATAGCCGATATAGTAGGAATTCCTCCTAGCATTTGTACTCATAAAATTTGGCTTGACAGTGAATATAAACTCAGTTTGGAGCATCAACAGAGGTTGAACCCTCCAATGCAAGAGGTGGTGAAAAAGGAAATCATCAAGTGGCTAGAAGCGGGAGTGATCTACCCTATTGTGGATATTAAGTGGATAAGTCCGGTGCAACGTGTACCAAAAAAAGGAGGTATAACCATAGTCCCAAATTCAAAAGGAGAACTTGTGCCGACAAGACCAGTGACTTGGTGGAGAGTATGTATGGATTATTGAAAGCTTAACTCATGGACCGAAAAGGACCACTTCACAATGCCCTTTATGGAGCAGATGCTTGACCTGCTATCAGAAAGGGGGTGGTATTACTTTTTAGATGGGTATTCTGATTACAATCAAATCTCTATTGCGTGGGAAGGCCAAGAGAAAACCACTTTTACCTGCCCTTATGGAACATTTGCATTCAAAAGGATGCCATTCGGGCTGTGTAATAACCTGGCAACATTCTAGCGTTGCATGTTGTCTATTTTTGAGTATATTGTGGAAGACTCTATGGAGGTATTCATGGACGACTTCTCAGTCGTAGGGGACACGTTTGAGGAATGCTTGACACACTTTGGATAGGTGCTCCAAATATGCGTGGAGATGAATCTGGTTCTCAATTGGGAAAAATGTCACTTTATGGTGAAGGAATGTATCGTTCTTGGGCACAAGGTGTCGCCAAAAGGACTGGAGGTTGACAAGGCAAAAATTGAGGTCATTGAGAAGTTACCCCCACCTATTTTTCCAGCTTTTTAGGTCATGCAGGTTTCTATCGAAGGTTCATTAAAGACTTCTCAAAGATTGCACATCCACTATGCAAATTCCTAGAGAAGGAAGTGAAGTTCTATTTTGATAATGCTTGTATGATCGTATTTAAGTGTTTGAAGGAAAAAATTGTATCTACCCCGATTATTGTCAGTCCTAATTTTTCTGAATCTTTCAAAGCAATGTGTGATGCTAGTGGAATAGCATTGGGAGTAGTGCTAGGGCAAAAGCGCAAAAAACTAGTTAGGAACAAACGTAATAGTACACACTGATCATGCTGCACTCTGCTACTTGATAGCAAAGAAAGATGCAAAACCAAGATTAATAAGGTGGGTGCTATTACTACAAGAGTTCGATTTTGAGGTGAAAGATCGAAAAGGCTACGAAATTCAAGTGGCCGACCACTTATCGAGGTTGGAAGGAAGGGAAGATGCCGAGCGTGAGGTCGACATAGATGATTGCTTCCTCGATAATATAAGCATTTGAGGACACAATTTCTATTAAAATATAGCCTTAAATGAGTCCAAATCGTGGACTCATCAACACCCCCAACTTAAACTTTTGCTTGTCCTCAAGTAAAACTCAGGTACAACAGTTAAAAAATGTCTCAAATAGTGCTACACAAGACTCAATCATGAATGCACACAAAAAGACTCAACTTACTCATGCAAGGATTAATTGTGCACTCAAAGATTTAAGTTGTGACTGACCATTATCAAATATTCTCAAGTTCACAACACTTTCTTCAAATGCAAGTTCAAGTTCAACAAAGGTACATAAATGCCCTCACACAAAGAATGATTCCATATTCACACACAATGGTTCACAATTTAAAGCTCTGGAATCAAATGCGACGCTCACACTCACAAAGATGAACACAATGCATGATTTCACCCATAGGTTTGCCGTTATTTTCATATCAACACTTGTTTCATCTCATTTAAGATTAAAAAGGTCTTTTCAAGGCTTGTAACGGGGCTGAGTGCAAAGGTATGGTCATTTAGGCTCAATGGCTGCAATCCTCATGAAATGTGGTGTGAACAACACTTTCTTTCCTTTTCTTCATCATTCTCATTCATGCTCACAAGTCACCCCATTATTCATCTTGCATGGACTATTGGATACCCCATTTTCTTTGCACTTTCACAACTTTATTCCACAACTTTTTCGTCCTTTTTCTTTTTCATTCTTTTCTTCTTTTATTTTTTTCTCTCTTTTTTTTTATACGGAGGTGTTCCATTTTTATCAAACCATGTGTCAAAGGGGACTTTCTTGCACTTCTTGATTTACCTTCTTTTTTTACCACACCCCCAACTTAGGCTTTTGGCCTAAGTTGGCTATTCAAACAAACCACAAATCATGAGGATTATGGGTAATGGATAAAGACAGTTCACAATTTCCATCAAGTTTCTTCCAAGAAGAGGTTAAGGCTCAAAGGGTGTTCTGGTGGAGTTCACACACTCACAAGGTAGGCCAAAAAAGAGGTATAATGTCAAATTGTTTCACACTCTTCAAAGTTTCCTAAGATCATATCAAGAGATTGCATCACTTAGTCAACCAGACCAACGAGGCAAATTCTAGGCGTCATCACACATGGTTCACAGTAATTTCATCACACAAGGCATTGCCACCAATGTCAAACAAGACTCCACATTTTCGCTAGTGTGCAATGTTCATGACAAGAGACTTAATTCAAAACTTGGGTAGTGACAACGAGATGCTAAAAGTTCACATATTGTCTATGCAACTTCATTTCACCTCATTGTAGCCGTACATTCATTTTTGTTCTATTATGAGAACTATTCAAGTCATTGGTATTGATCTAGACCGATACTCAAATTTGCAAGATAACAACCACATTCAAACACAAACAAGAGGTGGCATATTTTTTTTCAAAGGGTCAAAAATCATTTACCATTAAAAACAAGGAGCCACAAGTTCAATCATCAATAAATATAGTATAAAACACAATTAAAGCGTTAAAACCCAATATATAAACAAAACATATTCACAAAATGTCACAAAAGGTGGGCCTCACCTCACCACAAATAAAAATCATTTGTCCTCAAATACAAGCAAAATAATACCCAAAAGTCCTAAAGTAAGACAGAGAGAGAGGTAAAGAGGGATCCTGTTTAAACAGTCTCTCCATCTATCTAGGCATCAGTGCCTGGTGTGGTGCTCTGATCATGGGCCTCAGTACCCAGAGTCACCTCAGAAGGGATAGCAGATCCACTGGGTCCACCCATGGTGATGTATCTCAAAGAAGTCTGGTGTGCAATCTCAAACATCACATCCTCTAGGTCAGCCAGATCATCATAAACTGCAATATTATACACCTTTATCTGCTCCTCGTCAGTCTTTGCATCTGACTCATCAATTGCTGCATCATCCCTATGTACATCTCCTGTGGTAGACAGAGGAATCTCTGTAGTCTCAGGAGTGTCCAAATCATGTGCTGTCTCCAGTAGCGAAGTGAAGTCAGTAGACTTGAGATAGTCTATGTCCTTCCTCAAATCTGCTACTTCGGCTTTTAAAGCTGTAACCTTGGAGGTATCCCCTTGTCTACTCTCACAAGCCTCAACTCTCGTGGTGAGAGTATCAATGGAAGTCTGGAGGGGGGCAGTGCATCAATGATGACACTCTCGATCATTCATGGGATGGATCTTTCAAGTCTGGTCGCCCTCACGTCAGCTGAATGGGCCAGGTGCCCCATCTTCAGGAGCATAGCCTGAGTGATCCTGGTGGGCTATGCAGCGGTAGAGGCACCTGGGCCTGTGAAGAAGAAGAAGGAGCAGATGTACCTGAAGGCCCGGAGGCCGGTGTACGCAAGGATGCCTCTGTAGGTATCGAATCAAAGTCCACCTCCGGGGATGTATCCACCAGAGCTGCCCTCCTTCTATCAGCCTCCTCTCATGTATTCTCGGCCTTAATGCGCCAGATGTCTATAGAGAAAGAAGGGGTAACCTCAATATCTCTAGATGTATCCCTGGGAAATCCAGAACGCTGACACAACTCCGTGATCAGGACCGGAAATGGGAGAGAAGTTTGACTCTACCTGGCTCTCATAGCCATCTCTTGCTCAATAATAAGCTCCAATTTGAGCCGCCTCTTCGCTAAGATTGACCCTAAGCAAGCTGCCTTCGCATGTCGGAGGATGGATTTGTTCTGTGAAGGCATGATGGAGCTGCGAATGAATCCAAACCAGTATTGGGCAGCTACATTCAAATCCTTCTTCTTAATCTAGACTTCTGCATCTATTCACCTCAGGGTGACGTCAAATAGAAGGGGGGCAAGGCAACCCTTTAAGTCATCCAGAGACTGAGATGCTACCAAACCCTCATAATCGTGCTCGAAAATTGTTGGTCTCTCAAGGACAACATTTATGATATCAATGCAGCACCCAACTTCCACACCTCGAACCATGACCAACTTAATCGGTAAGAATTCGATGGCCTACTTCTTGCTCTTCGGCACCAAGTCACCATACGCACCATAGAATTCGTAGACCCATGAAGGAACATAAGGGCCTCTGGGCTTAATCAAAATTTGAAATATGTGCAACTGTATTAGCTCCCTCACACTGGAGTATCTACCATCTAGTCCTTCTATCGATAGAAACTTCTCCTTGAGGATGGTTCGTAATCCATCATCTTTTATTCTGTTGAGAAGCCTGGGAGGGGGAATAACTGGTGGCACTGGAGCCACAAGAGATGTCAGAGTTGGCATTGAATCTGCTGGTGTGGGGACTAGAGGGACTCTAGCTAAGTCAGGGCGAGTTCTATCTCGGATCTCAGCCCGCCGGGACTACAACGGCTGGTCGTCCTCAGGCTTAGATAAAGCAGCCTAGGAGACAGCAATCGCTCTCCTAACAGTGGGCCTCTTGCCTCTGCTCTGACCTCCCGTTGGAGGCTCTTGCCTTCCTCTTTTGGGAGGATTTTATCCCCCTTCACTAATTGTGATACCCCTTGCTCTTTTTTGGGTTAGCATGTCGATGTTGGTCCTTACCATGTTTGCAAAAACATCAAGAAAAGTTAGAAATAATTCAGTCAAAAGCACAGAAAAATAGTTTCAGACACACTCTCGAATCGGTCGGCGAGTTGTCGAATCACTTTGGCAATCTAGATCAGTCTCGCCGAAAGGATTGGCTCAAAATTCTCTGAAAAAATTAGCATCTCAGCGATGAAAAGGCCTTTCGATGAATCGCCAACATCATTCAGCGAGCAAAGATTAGCCCGCCCAAAGTTACAGTGCAAATAAGGGATAGGGGCGTATGCAAAGGGTGAAAAAACGACTTTCGGTGAGTCGCCGAGTGCTTTTGGCGAGTGCCTGAGTGCTTTCGGCAACCTCAGGCTTCTTGCCAAAAGTTGCAGAACCAAACTACTCATTTAGCATGAAAATAAAGGCAAAATAGGGAACTACGATGAAATGCCAAGTGGTTCGGTGAACTCGACCCAGCTTGCCAAACGACCCAATGTGCCAACTTTCAACCAAACTTCTCAAATTCAACCCCGCGACCCCCAAAAACAAAATCATAGCATACACTTCTACAATTCAACTAAGACCCATTACACCCACTACCCCGAGATACTCAGACTTCTCCCGATTTTGCCAAATTTGGCCATTTGATGACTTTTGCCCTTAAGTATGATGTTAACCGCTCTATCATTAGGCAAATGACGTTATTTGGCACAAATACAGGCTACTAAGACTTCACCCGACTAGTCCAAATAACATCCAAGAACAACCCTACAATTTTAAACCAATTTTAAGGCACAAATTCATGTGAATTCAACAATATAAATAGTACATGCAAGATTTTCACATTAACACGAGCACATATATACACAATTAAGATCAGAGAGGCTCAACACATATAACTAAGATAAGATCATTGGAAATGAGTACAAAATGGCTAAAAATAAACTCGAGGTTCGAAAAACCAACCTTAGATGCCGAATACACAAGATTAAAATGCTAGACGGCAAAGTAATACACTCCAAACACACAATCAACGACTCAATTATGATAAAAATGCAAGAAATATAGGAAATTCTATGCGGGTGTGAGTTTGGAAAGATTAAAAATGAGGGAAAGTGAAAGAGTTTGAAACTTTTGAACCTTTGGCCATAAAAACAGTCCAGTTCTCACCCATTCGACAACAATAGTTTTGCTCACCGACCCACTCAGCGACACGTCGAGTGGGCACTTACCTCACTGAGTTATACAGGATCTCCAATTAATGTCGCTGACCTGGTCGGCGATTCGCCAAGTTCCTCATAGGTTCATAGAGTTTTAGAAACTCCTCTTTGAAAATGTTTTGAGTCCAATGATGGTTTAGGTCGGGCTTGCCGACCTCTTCAGCGATTCGCTGACTAGGCTTTTAGCTCACCAATCTCTCTTTCTAACACTTTCGACACTTCAACCTGCATAATCAACACACCATTATTTCTAATACAAATATAAAGTCATAGACACTTGGGTTGCCTCCCAAGAAGCACCTTAGTTAATGTCGTGGCACGACTTCCCCACTGAATTTTGGTTTGCGGGGTAGAGACAAGACAACACATGACCCATTTGGGCCTCCAGTAGCTGAACAAATATGGAATGGGAAGCAGTCATCTCATTCAGCAATAAGACATTCTCTTTCATCTCATTCAACACTTTGTCGTGCTCTTCGACTTTGCGAAGAATGAGAGAGAGTATCTCATAAATTTGTCCACCCTCGTACACCTTGGGCTTTATACGCTCGTGAGGGTGAATGTACCGGTCTTTCTTATTATCTGGTGCTTTTAATTCTAATATCTTTTTTGCCACTAGGTCTAGCTGAGTTAACAGTGTGGCTAATATCTGGTCCTTCTCATTCTCGTTGTTGGTCATGGCCATGTGATCAAGGAGATGGGCTTCTATTGTGTAGGGTAGTCGTGATAAACCCCCCGGAGTCATTTGGTCAGCCACTCCTCTATTTTTCGGACCAAGACCTCTATAGAAGCAGTCTAATAGCATGCTATCTAAGATTCCATGAGTTGGGCACTGTATCAATAGTGACTTAAGTCTTTGCCACAACTCATGGATTGACTCACCCTCTATTTGTCTGAAACTTAGGATGTTATCCCTAAGAATCATCATTCGCAAAAGAGAGAGGTCTATTTGGTCACCATTGCTACAAGACATGCTCTGTTATTCTATTCAAAACAGCAATATAAAAACCAAAACTAAAAATTAAGTAAGTTTAGCTATAACTACAAAGAACAAAATTCAACTTAACTAAAAATTCTCAAATAATACCACTCCCCGACAGCGGCACCATTTTAATTATACGTATTAGGACACTTCATCCAATACTATGTGCCAACGATCGTTAGTCAGTAATATAACCCAACTATGTGAGTTACAGTCAAATCCCACATGGAGTGGTACATATTTGAGAATTATTAGAAAAGCATGAATATGTTCAAGTCAATCACATGTAAAAACATTTAAGAATAAAAGCATGGATCAAATTTGGGTTGACACAAGTGTCAAATAATAGGGGGATTTGGTTTCAACTATCAGCTACAACATCAAATAATACGAAAATAACAAGTATCGGGACAAGTTATTGGGATTGATTGGATTATGGGATAAGGTAGACAAGTGGGTGATTGCAATTAATAGTAAATAGTTGTAAATTAGTAAATAAGCTAGACTTTAGTGGGGATAAACTTTCTCTCGAACAATTTTCCCCAAATCAAAATGGTTTCTCTCAAACACCAATAAGCAACAATTAAGAACAACCTTTGCTTTAGTCCATTCACTCTCTTGAGATGAATGTGTGGAAAAGGGTTTAGGATTCACTCTCTCGAGTTGAACCCATGACAACCCAATATCCACAGACCATCAAATCAGTAATCTTGGTTTTAAAACCTATCTCTCGAGCAAGCCAAAAACATAAAGGTAGAGTTGCATTTGCAACTACAACCCTTTAGATTAAGCCACAATTACTAGATGAAATCACTTTTAAACAACATTTAGACTATCAAATAGCATTACCCAGCAGCTAAATCAAACCATAATAACATAATCACACCCCAATATTTAGGGTTTTATCTAGACATCATAAAAAGATAGAAATCGTTACCAAATTTTGTTTCCATCAAATGGGTAAGATTAATTTCGTCTTTACAAAGGTCAAGGTTGAAAAATCTCTCTAAAAAATGGAACTCTTCAAATCTTCAAAGCTAAAGGAAAATATTTTCTCGAAACTCAGTTCTAAAAATTGATAATTATGATTCTATGATATTGAAAACTGATATATAGATTACTAGATAGATACTAAACTAATAATTTTAAAATGTATTTATAGTTGCCAAAAATGTGCTGCGAAGGACCATTCAGTGCAATAAGTCAGGATCGACAATCCACTCAATGATCCGCCTTTTGGACAATTCCATTGTCTTTTTGCTTTGGCCTTCAACATCTTCAAGTTCTCCAACTTTGGGAGATCTAGTACTGCATTGTGAAATCGTTCGGCGACTCACCGACTCCTCTTTTCTATCGCCGACTTGATTTTCTCCTTTAGGGATTGGCACACATTAACTTTAGGCGAGATCATGGCCATTCGGCTACTCACCTAATGGGTTAGGTGATCATTTTAACCCCATACTACCACCCACACTTCATAGAACCTCTTGAGTAACCATAGTGCACATCTCACGTAATGGGAATAAACGTTTAACCAACATAGATTATGTGAGCTTGACATAGAATCCATTGTCATATAGCCCCATCATTTCATGTATTAGGACACTTCATCCAATAGTAAGTGCCAACGATCGTTAGTTAGTAATATAACTCTACTAAGTGAGTTGGGGTCGAATCCCACAGGGAGTGGTACGTATTTGAGAATCAATAGAAAATCATGAATATGTTCAAGTCAATCATAGGTAAAAACATTTAAGAATAAAAGCATGGTTCAAGATTTGGGGTGACACAAGTGTCAAATAACAGGGGGGTTTGGTTTCAACTATCAGCTACAACAACAAATAACACGAAAAAAACAAGTATAGAGATGGGTTCTTGACATGTGATTGGATTATAGGCTAGTGTACACAAGTGGGTGATTGCAATTAATAGTAAATAGTTGTAAATCAGTGAATAAGCTAAACTTTAGTGGGGATAAACTTTCTCTCGAACAATTTACCCTGAATCAAATTGGTTTCTCTCAAACACCAATAAGCAGCAATTAAGAACAACATTTTCTTTAGTCCATTCACTCTCTCGAGCTGAATGTGTGGAAAAAGGTTTAGAATTCACTCTCTCGAGCTGAACCCATGACAACCCAATACCCACAGATCATCAAATTAGTAATCTTGGTTTTAATGAAAGGAATGTCATAGGCCTATCGATTCATATTCATCAATTCAAGACACATTCATTACAAAAGAAGAGGATGTCTAAGCCTACCAATTCAAGATTCAACAATCCACATTACTTTCATTTATACAAGAAGAGGATGCCTAAGCCTACCAATTCAAGATACAACATTCACATTACTTTCATTTATATAAGAAGAGGATGCCTAAGCCTACCAATTCAAGATGTAACATCACATTATAGAAACCCTTCACATTCTATCATCATCATTCATGATTGTTAATTGAGAATAAACTTTCAATCATAAAACAATTACATTCTAAACATGATAATAATACTTTCATTGAGATCACATACATATACTTAACATCATAATCATACATGGATCCTTCATGAAATTGCCCTCCAAGGCTATGAATCAATCTCAACACAAACATCTAGAATATTACATTAGCTAAGGGAATTAACATGATTCAATAACTAATTTAATATAAACACAAATAACTCAACATACTTTCATTATCAATCAACCCAAATGACATACTTCCAATTTAGTATTTTGGGGGTAACATGGGTTCATAGGGGAAATTCACAATAATTCATCATTAATTCAACAATCCATTAATAATTCATCATACATAAACCTTCAAAAACGTTTTGGATTTGAACCCATGCATAGAGTGAAAACCCTAGGTTTTTGGGGGATTTTGGAAACTTGAAATTATCTTTTGATAGGCTCCTTGAATGAAACTTTATCAAGGATGAAGACTACCATAACTCTATGGAATAAAATCCACAAAAATTGAGTGAGAATGGTGAGATCTTGAGCTTCAAAGCTTGACTCCTTCTTCTCCAATGGTGGTTTCTAGAGAGAGAATATTTGGAGAGGTAATTTCTAATTTTTGAGTGTTTGAGAATAATGAATTGAAAAAGGTGTTTTAATACTTTTTAAATCCTTAAAATACTTTAATTAATCAATAATAACCATCCCTTAACTTAACTAACCTAAAAAGCAATTTACCATTTAACCATTACCTTGGCCGAAACTTGAAAGCAAATAGTGGTGACTCACGACCCTAGACCTATGGACCATAGGTGGGGTGACGCCCCGTCCTGCAGGTCCGTGGTTTGGGTCTGAGGGTCACCATTCAGGAACTTGACCTACGGAAGCCATCCAAGGGGCGTGGATCAACCTACGGGGAGTAGGTCCCATCCGTAGCTCCCAAACTTTTGACTTCTTTTTGCTCTTAGGAGCAGCCTTGGGGTTAGGCTTTAGGGTCCCCCTAAAGGACCCTAGGTTGATTCTTGGGGGGTCATACCTTGATGTTTAACCCCTAAACTCCTCAACCTAAGCTCGGGACATCACTTTACAACATGAAACCCCATATCAAACTCAAAAACGAACTCGTTAGGCTCTAGTTTCACTTACTAGTTTTCCGGGTCGTTACAACAACATTTCATAATGAATCATGGGTACTCGCCTCCATATCCTTTCATTATAAGACACGGGTATTCGCCTACACATCTATCAATATAAGGTATAGGTACTCGCCTCCACATCTTTCAATAAGGGATCATGGTTACTCACCTCTATGTACAACATTAGGGAATAACGGCAGTCACCTCTTACTCTCCTCTAAGGAATATGGGGAATCACCTCATATCCTTTTCAATTAGTGGTCATGGGTAATCACCTCTAGTCTTATCAATTTCTTCATCTTTTAGTCTAGATTCATTTTAGGTGAGCCACCCTTACAAACTAGAATCATTCAATGTGAGAAAGCCTTTCACATTCATACTTAAGCAATTCATGTGGGAACTATCCCTTCCACAACAATTCATATCATAATCTTTACTCTCAAAGCACTACCTCTCATAATCATCAAATATTCTTCACTCTCAAAGCAATTCTAATGTATCTCATTAATCCTATAAGAATACATATAAACCCACAAATTCTCCTTTCATGGCATCAAACCCATTTATATCAAATTTATCTTAGAAACATGGGTTAAGCATGGGTACATGTAAATTCATCCTAAAAACATGTAATCCTATCAGTTAAAGAATAAAAAATCATAACCCAGTCATTTGGATCAACATTCATCAAGACCCACAACATTAGAAGAAAATCGTAACTCAAATTGGGGAATTCCTACTTTTCAATTGGGGAATCTTGGGGGCTCCATGGATGAAAAGCCATCATACCTTCATATCAAAGCCCACAATTGCTTGAGGAATGGATACTTGACCTTGACCCTGGCTTCAACTCTTACGTCTTCTTCTTCAAGTTCTAGAGAGAGAAATATTTTGAGGGGAAGAACTTGTTCTTTGAGAGAACCTTTTAAATTTTAGGGGGAAATTTGGGGCAAAACTCTTATATAGATCTTTAGGTGAAGGGTAAAACAACATGGTATTGAATTAAAATAATCTAAAAAGACCATAAGTCCCTAACTTAGAACTGAACTTAAAACCCGCTAGAGCTCGCCAAGGGCCACTCGGTGACTCGCTAAGTGAGCCTTTAGCTCACTGAAAATTATAGTAAGTCAACTCTTTGATGAAGTCAATAAGGTGATGGGGAGGGCACTTTGGCGACACACCGAATGGTATGTCGAGCTCGACATAGCTCGCCTAAAGTTCTAGAACACTAGACAATGAGATCAACCAAAAAGGGGGGGTCCACTTTGTAGATCGCCAAGTCACTTGGCGTTCACTCCCTACTTTGCCAATTCAGCTAAATAAATGAATATTTTTGCCTTCTCTAAATCCTAGGTGTTACAATATCTCCCCCTTGGAAACATTCGTCCTTGAATGGGATTCTAATCATCTTAAGAGGGATAAGAGTCAAAACTAGCAACCCATCATGCATGCAATCTCATCAAAAATCACATATCAAGGAGGGAACATCGACTCCAAGCTAAACATACTCAATGCATCATAAGGAAATGACTAGACCTTGCAAACCAATATGTATGAAATTTCTAGATTTTTCATATCCAAGGAGGAACTACCATCTCCAAGCTAAAATCATGCTCAACACAATCTCATGGAGCATATATGCAATTGATACTCAAAAGCATATGTCTATGGAGGAAATATCAACTCCAAGCTAAGGCATGTTCAACAATTCATCTCGTGAAGTCTATAGGCACTCAATGTTCAACAACATGAGGAAAGTCAACGTAAAATCATTTTCTTTCAAAACACAAGTTCTTCATAAACATGCATAGCATAAGTAAATCATGGAATTCATCTATAACATATCACACCAAACAAAGAGTAAACCATAGGGAACTCATTACCTCAAGTGTGAATAGGAGTAGAAGGAAAAATATGAGTATATCGGGACATCATATCGGCTTCGGCCTCCAAAGTAGAACCCTCAACTAAATGATTCCTCCACAACACTTTCACGGAAGTAACTTCATTATTTCTTAACTTCTTGACATACCGGTCTGAAATCTCAACCGAAACTTCCTCTTAAGAAAGATTTTCCTCAACTCCCAAACCTTTTAAGGGAACTATAAATGTCGAATCTCAAACACACTTTTTCAACATAGAGACATGGAAGACCGGATGCACCGATGCAAAATTATTAGGCAATTCAAGCTTATAAGCAACCTTACCAACACGTCTCAAAATATAATATAGGCCTAAATAATGGAAACTAAGCTTCCCTTTCTTACCAAACTTCATTACACCCTTTATGGGTGAGATTTTCAAGTAAACCCAATCATGAACATCAAACTCAAGATCTCTTCTTCTAACATCGGCATAGAACTTTTGTCGAGTTACGGTTGTTCTCAACCTCTCACTAATAAGTCAGACGTTTTTCATTGCCTCATGAACTAACTCGGGTCCTATCAAGGAAACTTCACCCACCTCAAACCAACCTATAGGAGATCTACACCTCCTACCATAAAGAACCTCAAATGGAGCCATACCAATACTCGAATGGTAACTATTGTTATAAGCGAAGTCAATCAATGATAAGAGATCATCCCAATTTCCCTTGAAATCAACGACACATGTTGTCAACATATCTTCCAATGTTTGGATAGTATGCTCCGCTTTTCCATTGGTTTGTGGATAAAAAGTCATGCTAAGCTTAACTTTAGTGCCAAGATCCTTTTGGAAAGATTTCCAAAACTAAGAAGTAAGCTGAGTACCTCTATCAGAGATGATGTACAAGGGCACTCCATGCAACCTTACAATTTTCCTCAAATAAAAATTAGCATAATCTTCTATCGTATAAAACTTTGATGGGAATGAAATGAGCTGATTTGGTCATTCAGTCTACTATAACCCAAATTGAATCATATTTTTGCCTTGTACGAGGCAACGAAACTATGAAGTCCATATTCAAATCTTTCCACTTTAAAGTAGGAATACTAATGTCTTGGGATAAGCCTCCTGGTTTCTGAGGCTCAACTTTCACTTGTTGGAAGTTTGGACACCTAGCTATGAATCCCGCAATATCTTTATTCATCCCATTCCACCAATAGATCTCCCACAAATCATGGTGCAACTTGGTGGCTCTAGGGTGAATGGAATATCGAGAACTATGGGCTTCTGACAAGATCCATTCCTTCAGGTCATCGATATTCAGAACACACAAATGACCTTGATATCTAAGCACACCATCTCCTCCTTAGGAGAAAGCCTCTACGGACTTTCTAAGTAATGCTTCTTTCAATTCTACTAAGGTCGAATCAAGACATTACTTAGCTGTCACATTAGTCACAAAAGACGATTTTGAACCATTATGAACCATAATACCACCCTTGGTGGAGTCACTGAACACCCAATTGGGACAATCTATTTACATCTCGTACTAATTCTTTCTTATCTTCTTCACATGGGAAACACTACCCACTGATAGTTGGCTAAGAGCATCCGCTACTACATTCGCCTTACCGGGGTGATAGAGAACACTCATATCATAATTCTTAAGTAACTCAAGCCACCTTCTGTCACGACCCAGGGGTATCCCCTGATGTAACATGCCACATAGAGCCCCAAAAGGATCCATGTAAGCCACTTAGCATATCATAACATAAGAATAGAACAATAAAGAGTAAAACACATTCCAAGTCTTAAAATTTTCATAAAAGAAAGCAAAAGTCTAGACTTGTCCCAATATAGCCATCTATTACAATATTCAAAAAGAGAAAGGGCCTAGACCATACAACATAGTTCGAAAAGGAAATACAAGAAATGAACTACAATGAGATAACATTCGTCCTCGAATCATGAGGACTCACCAACAAGCTAGGAGAATAAGCAAGTCCAAGCTTTAGCCACAACGATTATCACCTTGAGAACCGGACCCTACACTTGGGGAAAATATAGGAAAAGTAGGCGTTAGTAAAAAAATGCACTATGTATGATAGTCATGCATAAAAACATTGGAAACATGCTAAAAGGGACATTTTGTTTGAAAACATGCAATTTAGTAAGTTTAAACATCATCATGAAAATAGTGGAAAAACATAAGTCATAAATATAGTCCATACATAGATCATCATAATATAAGAGGAACATATCACATATACCCTCAAAACATACTTGTACAATGCATGAATAAGACCCCATAAATCTCACCCATTCTAAGTAAAGCCTCCTGAGTAACCATAGCTCATAATTCATATTCTTGTTAATATTGTTGTTTTCAGAGTGGGAATAAGCCTTAACCAACATGAGATCATATGAGCTAAACATGGACTCCGGTGAGTCCCACACTGAGAAGGGCTGCTCTACTTGCCTAAGGTAGAACCATACTCTTAGCTTAGGTGGATCCACTAGCTAAATACCTATGAGGGAAAAAATTTTATGGGATAAAGGAATGGTATTAGAAACCTGGCCTCTACTATCGCGAGGGCTTCCACCCAAGAGAATGCTCCTAGAAACCCGGCCTCAAATTTCGTGAGGGCTTCCATCTCATATCAATATCCACTCGGTGCTAAGCATTAATTCCCATGGAGTACTTATTAAATCTTGACTTAGTTCATATTCATGGAAGAATTTCTTGTCACTCAACCCAACATAATTCATTGGATAGCTCTTAGATCATGCGTGAGAATAACCTTTCGTCGTCCGTGTTTACATATAGATTCAATAGGTGAGAAAGCCTTTGAACCTTATAATCATCATATTGTGATAAAACCTTTCACATAATATCATATTAATGCATAAGTGTGTATATGAGAATAACCTTTCAACAACACAACAACTAGATCATGATCATAGACACTTCACTCTCAAAGTGTTCTCAAACCATATACAAAGACTTCATAAACATGAATAATATCATATTTTACCCTTTCAAGGATCAAAGCTCATATAAAATCAACACATCTAGGATTCACTACATTAGACATGGATATTAACATAATTCAAGTAACCCAACTACTACAAGCAAAATATCATAATATCTTTCTTTCATCAACTCACTCAAATCACAAGATCATAATTAGGGAATATGGAGATTTTATGGGTTCTTGGGGATTTCAATATAAAAACCATAATAAATCATCAATTCAATTATAATATAAAGTAATTGAAGCATTAGAATTATTTTTGAAAGCAACCCATGACTTTGGAATCAAACTCTAGCTTTTAGGGATTTCTATCTTTGAAATTGGGACTTTGAATGGGCTCCATGGATGAATTATATCCATGGTTGAAGAGCTACCATACTTTACCAATGAATCCCAATGAATTTGAATAGAAGACCTTGCTCCTTGAACCCTAGCTCCAACTTCCTCCTTCATCTTCTTCCTTGAAGTTCTAAAGAGAGAATATTTGGAGAGGATGAAGTTTTGGGAATAGTTTTGGGTTTTAGAAATAATGAGGTGAACACTTAATTTAGGGGTCTAAAATACTTATATAGGTGGTCTAAATTACGCTAAAACAACACCACTTTATATTAATTAAAATCAAAAAACCCCAAAGTGCCCCTATACTAACTTCTCAAAACAGTCCCCTGGCCACCACCCACGAGCCTCACTGAAAGACCATGGTTGGACCCACGACCCGTGCTAGTGAAGCGTGGGTTGGGTTTTAGAGAACTGGTTTCAGGGCCTTGACCTACGTCCCCTCACCCACGCACGTGGACTGACCCATCGTGTCATGGTCCACTGCCTTTTAGCAGTTTCTAGGGTCCTCCTCAAGGACCTATGGTTGGTCCTTGGGGGGAGCGTACCTTGACGTTCTAACACGAAACCCTTTATTTTTTAAGTATGGGGTGTTACATCCATGACTCTAACCCTCACGTTAAGCTCTAGTTTAGCCTACTAATTTCCGGAGAGTTACACCATCTTTTGAGAAGATTTAGATCTTTCTGATTAAACACATATTGTAGGCTCTTGTGGTCGGTAAACACATCTACATGCACACTGTAAAAATAGTGCCTCAAAATCTTTAATGCAAATACCACCGCCGCTAATTCAATATCATGGTTAGGATAATTCTTCTCATGAACCTTAAGTTGCCTTGAAGTGTAGGCAATAACTTTCCCATTTTGCATAAGCACATACCCTAACCCAATTCTCGAGGCATCACATTAAACAACAAAACTATCCGTTCCTTCCGATAAAGTCAACACGGGGGTGGAAGTAAGTCTATCTTTCAATTCTTGAAATATCTTTTCACATAATTCGGACCATATGAACTTGGCCTTCTTTTAAGTCAAAGTTGTCAATGGAGAGGCAATCGAAGAAAACCAACTTCTAATGTCTGAAGGAGTTATAGGTCTAGGCCAACTCTTGACCACATTCGTCTTCTTAGGATCTACCTCAATACCCTTACTAGAAACAATATGACCAAGAAAAGCTATGGACCTTAGCAAAAACTAACACTTGCTAAACTTAGCGAAGAGTTGTTGGTCCTTGATAATTTGCAACACAATTCTCAAATGATCAATATGCTCATTCTAACATCTTTAATAAATCAATATATCATCAATGAACATAATTACGAATATATAAAGGTATTATCTAGACACCTTATTCATCAAATCCATGAATGTTGTCGGAGCATCAGTCAAGTCAAACGAAATCACCAATAACTCATTATGATCATATCGGGTTCTAAAAGCCATTTTCGAAATATCTTCATCTTTTACCCTCAATTGGTGATAACCCGGCCTAAGGTCACACTTAGAAAAGTAACTCGCTGGTCAATCGTAGAAAAGTAACTCGCTCATTTGAGTTGGTCAAACAAATCATCAATTCTTGGAAGAGGATACTTATTATTAATGTTAACCTTATTCAAATGCCGATTGTCAATACACATACGAATTGAACCATTTCTTCTTAACAAACAAAACTAGAGCACCCCATGGAGAGATACTAGGTTGGATGAAACCCTTATCCAATCAATCTTTCAATTTCTCCTTTAATTCCTTAAGTTCTAACTGAGCCACTTGGTAAGGAGGAATAGAAATAAGCTCGGTATCTGGGAGAAGGTCAATATCAAAGTCTATTTCCCTTTGTAGATAATCTAGGAACACTTCCAGATACTCATTAACAATGGGGTCTAACTCAACAGTAGGGGTTTCAGAATCTATATCTCTCACTCTAACTAGATGGTACACATAACCCTTAGATATCATCTTCCTATATTTAAGACAAGAGATAAACTAACTCTTATGCATAGAATTTCCCCCCTTCCACTTTAGGATAGGTTCATTTGGGAACTAAAATATGACTACACTGTATCTATAATCAATAGAAGCATAACCAGAGTGCAGCCAATCCATACCAAGGATAATATAAAAATCTAGCATGTCTAGCTCTACCAAATCAAAAAGAGTAACTCTATGGGATAAGGAGACATGACACTTTCTATAGACCCTCTCAGCCATCATAGAGTCACCAATAGAAGTAGAGACAGAAAAGGGATCTAACAACACATCAGGGAGCACATTAAACCTCAAAGCCACATATGGCGTCACAAAATAAAAGGTAGCACGTGGTTCAATTATTGTATAAACCTCAAATTGAATGACTTTCAACATACGGGTAACCATATCGGGAGAACCCTCTTGTTCATCACGAGTCTTGAGTGCATAGAACCTATTTTGCATGGGAGCATTAGTATCCGAACCCTTTGGACTAGATGAAGGATAGGGTTGAGCTGTACGACGACTATCTCCCTCATTCTTAGCAACTGGAGGACAATTCCTTATCTTGTGGTTCATATTAGCACAACCAAAAAATGCATCTCTAGACATTTACCTTCATGAATTCTTCCACACTTAGCACAATTAAGCAAAGAAGACCCATCACCACCTCCTTGATTTTTAGGGTTAGAAAGCTTGTTGAACTTAGGAGCATTAAAGGAGCCTTTCTCGGAAAATCTTTATTGATACCTAGGAAGACCATGTCCATCGGACCTAGCATGAGAAAAATTGCCATCACTGATTCTAGACCTCTCCCTAGATCTTTCTTGAAGTTTCTCCTCTTCAATTTGTTGGGCATGAGTAAAAGACGAGCAATATCCATGTCATGGACAAGCATAGCCGTATGACACACTTTCACTACCAAATAGGACACACCCGAAACAAACTTGTTCATCGTTGCCCTAGAGTCGGCAACTATAGAAGGAGCATATTTCGACAATTGAGAAAACCTCAAAGCATATTCCTTGACACTCATATTTCCTTATCGAAGATTAATAAACTCAAGCAATTTTGAATCCCTTGTCTCAAGAGGAAAGAACTTATCAAGAAAAGTGAACTTAAACCTTTCCCATTCTAGGGGATCCGCATCTACTGTCATTGGTTGATCCAAATTTGAGCAACCCCCTTAAGTTGATAAACTGCCAATTCTGCCTTTTCCATCGGAGTCACTCCCATAATAGTCAAGATCTTGTAAACCTCATCAATGAACTCTTGAGGATCTTCCTCAATCTTAGAGCCATAGAATTCCGGAGGATTCATCCTAGTGAAGTCTCTAACTCTAGATGTCGTCGTACCCACATTTGGGTTCACAGGGTTCACAACCTCCCTATTGGCTTGGGCCGTCACGGCTTGAGAAAACACTTGAAAAGCAGTCCTAAACTCCACAGTAGTCACTTGCTCGGCCAAAGCGTCAATCAGAGCTTTAGGAGGATCTCCTTGACCAATCTTTTCTCCCTCAGTCCTTCTAGAAAAAGCTCTCGAGTAGTCATGTCATGTTGACCATCAGGTAAGGATTAGGAGAAAGATCTTATAGAGTTAAACTCTATTGTACGACTTATAGTGAAGAAAGAAGTGATGTTTCCTAAACATATTGTAGCCTCTCATTCATAAATGTGACGCTCTTCACACTCATAAACAAGATTCTACTAGACATGATTTTGAGACATCCTAGAACCATTCTAAACCTTTTCTCTGATTAGCAAGTTTGTCACGACCCAAGGGTATACCCTAGACATAACATGGCATACAAGACCCTGAGAGGCCTCATATAAGCCACTTAGCTTTCATAGTCATGATAATAGAAAATCAGTAAAATTTAAAACATTTTCAACAACATCAAAGCCTTTATAAAATGAAGCGGAAGTCTCATACAATTTTCTCAAAGCTATCTAATACAAAGATTCTTGGGATATAGCCCATACAACAATGTTCAAAACATAAAATAAAGGAACATAAGAGAAATGGTGGCCAAATCCTTGAATGCTATGAGGACTCACCAATATTCAACCTTTACTCTACTATAGATCCTGGCCACGGGATAAGAATCAAGAGCGTCGAACCCTATATTTGGATAATAAATGTAGGCAAGAGTATTTGTTAGTACAAGAATGTACTAAATATGATATATTGCATACACATCAACACAAACATAAGAGTTAGAAAGCATAAGTAATAAAGTATAATCAATGGATATAATAGATCATATCAACATAAAAGGAATACTTCTTGAATTAACCTTAAAGTATACATAGCCAAGACATGGGTAATCGTCCACTAGTCTTACTCATCATAGAAGACACCCTTAAGCAATCGTCCAAGCTCATCACCTATCATAATAGATGTAGCTTATCTTTTATAGACATGGGGAATCACTTCATAGCCTTGCTATAAAGGCTCATGGGTAGTCGCCTCTTGCTTTATGCATATGGTCATGGGTACTCACCTCCCTTTCTATCATATGAGATCATGGGTACTCACCTCCATACCCAATATCAATGACAGGGGTACTCGCCTCCAAATCATTTCATAAGGATTCATGGGTACTAACCTCCATGTCCTTTAATTATAAGACATGGTTATTCACCTACACATCAATATAATGTATGGGTACTGGCCTCCACATCTTTCAATAAGAGATCATGGTTACTCGCCTCCTTGTCCAACTTTAGGGAATAAGGGTAGTCAGCTCTTACTCTCCTCTAAGGAATATGGGGAATAGCCTTATATCCTTTTCAATTAGAGGACATGGGTAAGAACCTCTAGCCTTATCAATTTCTTCGTCTTTTAGTGTAGATTCATTTTCGGTGAGCAATCCGTTCAGCCTAGAATCATTCAATGTGGGAAAGCATTTCACATTCATACTTAAGCAATTCATGTGGGAACAATCCCTTCCAGAACAATTAATATCATAAGCTTTACTCTCAAAGCACTATATATTATAATCATCATATATGCTTCACTCTCAAAGCAACTCTAATGTATCTCATCAATCCTATAAGAATACATCTAAACCCACAAATTCTCCTTTCATGGCATCAAATTCATCTTTAAAACATGGGTTAAGAATGGGTACATTTAAATTCATCCTAAAAACATGTAATCATATCAATTCAAGCATAAACAGTCATAATCTAATTATTTAGATCAACATTTATCAAGACCCACAACATTAGAAGAAACCCTAACTCAAATTAGGGAATTTCTACTTTTCAATTGGGGAATAATAGGGGCTCCATGGATGAAAGGATTTCATGGATGAAAAGCCTTAATACCTTGATATCAAAGCCCACAATTGCTTGAGGAATAGAGACTTGACCTTGACCCTAGCTTCAACTCTTTCTTCTTATTCAAGTTCTAGAAAGAGAAATATTTTAAGGGGAAGAACTTGTTCTTTGATAGAACCTTTTACATTTTTGGCGGAAACTCGTATATAGGTCTTTAGGTTAAGGTTAAAATGACTTGGTACTGAATTAAAATAATTTGAAAAGACCCATAAGTCCCTGACTTAGAACTAAAATAAAAAACCACTGGAGCTCGCCAAGGGCCACTCGATGACTTGCCAAGTGACCCTTTAGCTCTCCAAAAATTACACTAAGTCGACTCTTGGATGAAGTCAATAAGGCGATGGTGAGGGCACTTTGGTGAAACGCCGAATGGAACGGCGAGCTTGACTTAGCTCGCCTAAAGTTCTAGAATACTCGACAATGAGATCAGGCAATAAGGCGAGGGGGATTTCCACTTGGCAGATCGCCAAGTCACTCGGTGTTCACTCCCTACTTCGCTGAGTTGGCTAAGGAAAGATATAATTTTCCCTTTTCTAAATTCGAGGTGTTACACTTTCATACTCTAAATCGTGCAATAGAACTGTGTCATGAGGAAGTTATTCGGACTCATGCATTTCTCAAATCCATTCGACTACCCTTCAGACTCAAAGTGGTTGCAAATAAAAGTCAAATACCTATCGATGAGTTACTTTTAGCAATGATTTTCAAAAATTCACAAGACTGCAGAGGGGATTGAGAGAAGCCTGTGAGTGAGCATACAGATTTTTAAGAGTGCACCCTTAGTCATATGACTCATGCATTTAAGCTAAAAATAAGACGTGCTCTCAAATTATCTTCTCTATACCTTATTTAAGGCAATGACCTTTATGAGAGGAGTTTTTTTAGAGCGCTTATGGTGGTATTATCATCCGTAAGATAGTATGAGTTGCAATGTTATGAGCCAGTAGAAGTAGAAGTACCCACAGTTAGAAGTATGCATTTGGAAGTGTAGTAACTTATGAGATGGGGATAGTTATTCAGTATAGTATGTAAGTTGTAATGATATACCTGGAAAGTCATTAATGAGGAGCTTTTCCCTTAAGTGTGGGCTATGGAGTGGTAATTTTGTATGGATTTCATGATAGAAGCTAGAGTAATAGTTACTAGCCAGGATGAGTTAGAGTATACTTTAACCAGAATGGAGTTTATGATGATGCGTCAATGCATTAGTATCGACCAAGTATAGGTGTTGAACTGAAGAGCTGAGTACTCGAGATACGATAAATCTATGCTAGACTTATGATTTTTTTGAAAGGAGAGCCCCCTGGTATTCAAAGGATTATGGAACTAATTAAGTAATGATGTATAGTAAATAGTTAAATAGTATTTAAGTTGTGAAAGGAAATGTGATGGTAATCTATAAATAGGTAGGTTGTGAGATAAAGATTGACTACTTGTCATGAGGTCTTAGTGGGCAAGTGTTTCTTATTTTTATCTAGTAGTCGTAAACTAGTATAGTGTTTGAGAAATTATATTGCTATATGTGTTTAGTACTAGACACTAAGCTTAAATTTGTGATGAGTGTCCCAATAAAAAAAAAAGAATGGCAGCATGAGGGTGATGATATTATTTTTCATATATAATTTAGTAAGTTTGACATAAATAGGTGTGGAATTAAGATGTTAGTTTACAATAAAGTGAGTGGTACAATGTGGTATTATGACCCTTAGATAAGAGAAATGAATTGTGGCTACGTCATTAGATTATCAAGAGAATTATGAGATGTATCTGAGATGGTAAGTCAGACGATGTTCCAGGTAAGTTTATGATTTTTATGTGTGCCTAGATAGTATATTTGAGTTATCAATATGGAGTTGGCTGATGTAAGAATCATTTATTACCCTTAAGAGTTTGGATGGAGAGATCATATATAGTTAATGATGAACCTCTTAAATATAGTTCAAATTTCCTCCAATTAGATAGATATGAACTTAGAAGGATGATATTAGTGGGCTAAGATGGAGAAGTCAGACTATTAAGATTTATGTTAAGCGTCTTTATAAGTCAATTCGGATAACGATTATAGAAAGACTTCTATAAAAGCAAAAAGACTTTAAGAGAAGTAGCTTAGAAAGAAGTCCTAGAAGGAATCTAAGTATTTTCACATGGAGATTTCTATAGACATGAGATTAGCATTTTTCCTGAGTATTAGAGTAAATCAAATATAGACTAGTTTAGAAAAGATGGAATAGATCCATAACTTTAAAGTATTAGCTTTAGGCCTAAGGGAAAGATGTAATATGAGAAATCAAGTAAAGTGTTGAGAATCTAATAGTGATGTTGATGATAGTAGTTGAGTAATGATAGACAAGAGAGGATTGTTATTTCTTATTGTAGTAGTGGTGGTGTTCTTATTCCATTTAAGGTTATAAAGTGGAGGAGCAATAGGATGAAGTTTTACTTGAGTAATAGTTAAATGAGTGCAATTAGTCTATTCCTGGTAGTAATATGTTAAATTTCAATTGGTAGAGATGATGAGATAATAAAAAATTCTTAGAAGGATTGGTTAGTAGGATTCCATAGAGTGTTTATAGTTCTAGGCTTGAATGTGGTATTGCTACATGTGGACGAATGCATGATCCATTAGGTGCTTCTTAAGTAGGACTCGAAGTTTTGTTGAATGTGGTGGTAAGGAGTATTATTTATGGGAGGAGATTTCCTATAGAGGCATAGAACCCGAATCTTGTGATTTAGATTAGTATAATCATCTTATGTTTAACACCATGTGATTTAGAGTTATGCTTGAACATATTAAGAACATGCAATCAGACTTTAGACTTTGTAAGAGTAGTCATATACTTAGAGCTATGAGTTCCAACTAATGAGGTGCATGAGTCAGAAAAAAAGAGCAAAATTTAGAGGTGTTTCTAGGCTTGGTAGCTACAAAATCGTATCACTCAAGGCATAGTATTCTTACTCTTAATTCATGCTCAGATACCCTTCATGTCAAATAGCTTCAGATAGAACGTGACTACGGTAAAACCTATATCTTTCATGACTTATGTGCTATAGACAGTTCCAAACTCTTAGTATAAATCAGTTCCGCCTATGTTAGTAGGCAAGTTCAGAGGTTATAAAGATAGTAAGAGTAACTCTTTTCCCTTTCAGTTTAATTTAACTGTCATTCGGGGACGAATGATCCCAAGAGGGAAATATTGTAACACCCCAAAAATTTCAAATCTAAGAGCTGAACCATTCTACATTTACGTATAACATCGTATGGGGTGACTCTTAAATTGTGCTTAGCTGTTAGGGTCAATTATTTAGTGTGGCAATAAATTTATATATGAATTAAGGTCACAAGAATCCCCTAGCGAAAAGTTAGGTTGAAAGCTTCCTTACCGATTAAGTTTTGATATAAGATTCAATTTGGGTCAGCTTCAAACAAAAATATCTCTCTGAATATAATGAATTATGTGTCCCATAAACTATCAAATTAAAGGTCTATGAGTTCACTTTCCAACGCCACCAAGTTTGCCTCATTCTGAGTTCAGAGTAAAATGTTATGCTCAATTTAGTGAAGCCCTATCAAGCCGTCGATGTTTATCAATTGGACCTACGGATGGTCGAAATTTTCACAAATAGTAGACCATTCGGTGAAGGCTTGCTGTAGTTTTTTTTTTCAGCAACTTTCTTCACATGTTCGAAGGTTGTCTTGGTCCTTTCCTATTAGGACTCGACTTCCCGTGTCATAATGACACCAACTAAAACCGTCGGTAGGTAAGCCGACCCGTACCCAGAACAAGAAATAGTGAGTAGAAGGGTAGAACTAACATAAATAATGCTAACAATAAGAAAAGACAAGAACGAAAAGCAAACCAAAAAATATATATCAATGAACCCTCCTAGAACCTCGAAGTCACGAGTACTAAGTTGTCTAACGAGATAAATATAAGTCCCAAAAGTGGACCACAATAGGCTGTCTCAATGGAAAAAGACAAGATAACTTGATTACAGAAGGAGACAGACTGATCCAGAACACCAAGTGTTCACCCTCGTCTTTGATATCACAAGCTGTAAAAGACATCATGAATGCTCACCGCTGGCAGCTGGTACTAGAACCTTTATCATGAAAAGATGCAAATTGTAGCATAAGTACCAAAAAAGGGTACTCAGTAGGCATCATAGACTGACCGAGCAAGAAAGCTAAGTACAGTTGACATCCTTTAAAGGCCTAACATTGTGGTGAATCAAAAAGAATTATTTTAATTGAATTTTAAAAAGAATAAAAGAAATTTTAAAGGGGAGTGAATAAATTGAAAGGGAGTCGCCATCTAATTTTAGGAAAACTAGGAAACTAATTAATTAATTAATAAAGAATGTCTACGAAACAAATAGATTCTATGTAAGGGTTCAAGTGCTTTCGAAGGTAAGGTAGTAGGCATTCTTCAAAATGCACAATTCTGGGTCCCAATTGAATTTTAGCTGGACAGCATAAGCCCAAAAGGCCCACTCGTGCACAAGTTTAAATAAAGCCTAAACATACCCACACATGCCCAACAGGTACACAAAATAGCTATGTCTATAAGAAAGGAGAGCAACCAAGATCCAAATCCAAGAACCAGTCAACTCCCAGCCTAGCAAGCAAGAGCAACAATCAATCTAACCAGTCAACTCCCAACCCAGCTAGCAAGTGTGACACTCAACTCATAGCCAAGCTAGCAAGAGTGACTATCAACTCAGGCCGCCAATCCATATAATTCATTCCAGGGGAGCCAACAGCCCAGCTAGCAAGAGTGCCTCGGAAGTGTGTCAACTCCATAAAGGATCTTTAATATCCCTGTCGCCTAACTAGCCAGCCCATCCCTCGGGGCATTGGATGCCTAGCTAGGAAGAGTGCTCGAGTACGTATCGACTCCAAAGAGTTTCTCAAATAGGCTCCAAGACACCGTGAATCGATGTCTACCCTCAACGATTTCATAAAAGTCTCCAAGTCGAAAGTACTCCAATCCCAAAAAAGCACACAATTTATTGGAACACATCAGAGCTACATAACTAGGGAGAGGAGAAAGAAAGGCTGACAAGTAGCATAAATGTGTAATACGCTAAGGCTTATACTATTAGACCCAAGTCTGCTATTCAAATTTACAAGGACCTAGTCCATCCGAAACGACGTCGGAGACATACCATAGTCACAAGGTGCATGTGTCTAAGGCAACACTAGTCTATCTTAGACTCAAGCCAAAACATGTTCCAAAAATAAGTAATCAACAAGTACTTCACATAGCATGCTACAACAAACATACAACCCTCTACCAGCATGGTACTACCCTTGAAACAGTAGTTATTAACCCTAAATCATGGACTCCAGCAAGAAAAAAAGGAATAACTAGGTACCCTCCCCCAATTCACACTCATCATTATGAATTCATACATTCATGTTCAATCTAATTAGAAAAGAAGTTGTAGCCTACCTATAGGTCGATCGAGCGCGCTCCATATCACAATGTCGGAGCTTTTCCCTTTGAATGGCATCTGAAAGCTGACACACTATCAAAAATATGATCACAATGTCAATACGGTCGTTTAGATACTAAAATCACCCAAAACAGAGATGGACCAATTTTTAGAGCCAAACAAGAACTATGGGATCTGTACAAAAATTGACTCCATGAAGATGTCCTAATCTATGCCTCAAACTTGTGTTCCAAAGATGAACATAATCTGAGCTGTAAAACGTCCCACAATAACACATCCAAAAAAATCAACAAGGGAAACAAAATAAAAGGATGGGGAAGAACCTCAATCACGAAATTCACCTGAAACAAAGCTCCTTCAGCAGCTCTCAATCACTTAACCGCATAGCCAAGCTCCCAACGATCACCCAGGACTTTGAATTACTTAAATCAGAGTTCCCAAGCTCAAGAAATCAAATTTGGAAGAATGAGGGCTGAACTGAAATTTTTGGGTATAAATACCCGAAAGTAGTCACTTAAAACCAAAGTGTGGTCGCAAAAAGTCTGATATCTAGTCACTAAAAACATGCACTAGATAACAGCACTTTAGTTGGTTTGCTAAAACCTCGAATTCTTCGACGGAGTGTCCGGGATTCATTTAGAACCTCGTGTGTGCAAATGAAATATGCTACTCTATCAAATTTCACACTCCAGACTCAACAGAACCATTAAAACTTTCTTTCTAAGTCTTTTCAATAAAAAGTGGGACCTACACCCAATTTTCATTTTAAGCTCAAATCCACAAGAAGTCTCAAATGAGACCGAAAGCCTACAGAACCACATGAATGGTCGTTGTAGACCAAACTTGACATTTCGGAGATAAATGCATTGATAGAACTCTCATCCGAGCACATTTACCAAGAATGTTGACTAAAGTCAACCTTGGCTTAAGCTTCAAAATTAAAATGCCTAACGGCACAAACTCACACCAGAAGTCTCAAGGCATGAAACAACCATGCCCCTAGCCTAAAATGGCCTTGACGGAGCTGATGAAATTGTCCGAATTGTAATTCGAGGTCATCTTCCTGAACTTTTCATTGAAGTCAACTGTTCAAGTTTTAAAGACTCCAAAATACGGAAACATGCATAAAAACTAAACGAGCAACTAGGTGACCAAAATTTATGTCCCAGGAAGTCACAAATGACTTGGGGTCGCCACATGAAAACTCAAAGCATAAACACAGAAATGACCTAGAGGTCATTACATTTCCCAAACTTTTAAACCCTATTCTAAGACTTTTTGAGTGTTTTAACTAAATATATCATTCAACTAAATATTTTTCATCTCAAAATCAAGAATCTAAACATTTAAGTATTTCAAAACTCTCCTAAAACTTACCTAGGGTTTATTTTCTCCATCAAGAACTTTAAAACCTTCAAGTAAAAAATTCAAGATACAAAGAGAAACTTCCCATCCAAGGTTTTCCCAAGTTCTTCCACTCTAAAAACTTCACAAAAGAGTTTTTTCTCTCATTATCAAGCCCCAAGATTTCCTCCAAGAAAGCTAATGTTCTTCCCCAAACTCAGGATAAATGAAGTTCGTCATCACGCCCTACATCTGCTTTCAAATCAGTAATACAGTAGTTTAAGGTTCTATCCTTAGATTCTAGTAGTCTTAAGATGATTTGATGTTAAGTTTAGAGTTCTTGAGCTTCTGATTATTGAATTGATATTCCTTATTATTAAATTGTTGTATATTAAGCATTGAGATTTAATTAGTTTATTGCTCGTGTCTATTTTCAGCATGAACGTCATCCCTGAGTATTCATTCAGTTCTTATTGACAATCTTTTAAGCATACATAATTATTTTAAACTGAGTTCTAAGAAAGAAAAGATGAATCATAAGAAAGAGTTTGAAAAATGATTTGAGAAACAGTATAAGGGAACTAAGAGGTCCGAAATGTATCATTTTATTACATTGAGAAAATAGAAACTTTGATTTCTAAATGAGTTATAAGTTCTAAGATATTTCAGAGTTGTTACTTCTTTTAAGAGGATATTTTTGTAATACCCCGTACCTTTTAACACTTATACAACTAAGTGAACATTAAAAAAATATTTGAACTCGAGATAGTAAAAGGTGGTTTTTGATGTTAAAGTCATAAGTTGGTTCGGTCGGGCCTTTAGGGCATGAGGTGCATGTCTGTCTCATTGGTACTTAAGGCGTGACAATTTTGAGTAATTACCTCAAAATAGAGAAAGAGTATATTTTATACATTTGAGCATGAATATATATTTTAGGAGTAGTATTGAGCACTGATATAGGGATGAGTTCAGAAAACTCAAAATTCCCATAAACCATGTCATTCAATATGGGTAAAGGATCATAAATTTTAGATGAAACCTTATGGCTTAATGGATTCACTTAGTTGGGAGGTTCTATACCTCGACACTGTATATGACAGTTCTGGTAATGTTGGTGAGATGATGTATCAGCAGGTATCTTATATTTATGGTTGTCGATTAGAGAATTTCTCAAATAGAGTTAAGGTGTATTTTTACTAGATCACTTATTATGTTAAGTCTTAGAGATAAGTAACTATTTTTGTAAAGCTTAAATGATTTCATTCCTTCAATTCTTTACATTCAGTTCAGTTTATGTTATATCTATTGTAGTCCTTTCATCTAGTTATTTCGCTTTGGCTATCTTACATAGTCTTACATTCAATCTAGTGATGCCATTCAACCTGCATCTTTTAATGATGCAGATACATGAAATTAGGATCCTCAACAAAAGTTCACTGAGATCACTTTATATGCTCTTCAGCTTTTCAGTAAGGCCTTTTGGTTTTGGAGGACTCAAGTTGTATTAGTTTTTGAGAAGTCGTGGGTCTTGTCCCAACACTCATCTATATATCATGAGGCTTCATAGATAGACAGTTTTGGAGAGTCTTTCGATTTTAAAGATTTTCTTTAAAACTTATGTTTTATACCTAGTATATTAAGAGAGTTTTGACATTTAATACAATGTTGATTTAGCATTTTTTTCAATTTGATGCTTGTGTATTCTTGAGTTACTTTTTCGCTTGTAGTCATCTAGATGAAGGTTCGCTTCGGGACCAAAAATGGTTCTCTAGTACCGGCCACGTCAAGGTAGGCTCGGGTTGTGATAGCCTAGAACAAGGTGCAAGATTTTCAAACTGGTGTGATCCGTTGGTAGTGTCCAAGTTCTGGTCCTCAGTTGTTTTAAGCCTGGTGCGGCACGCCAGTGCTTCCATATGTTGCATTTTTCATCGTGCTCTATTTTCCTTCTCTCCTGCAAGGTCATTTTTAGCTGCAATTGTGCTTGTACTCCTTTAAGAACCACTACATATTTCTAATTATATAGGTTTGTGTGCAATTGATGTTTGCGTAATCAACAACACAACTTCCAATGCAAGTGTCTATGATCGTGCAATAGTATAATAACCCAACCAAGGGTTGGGGTCGAGTCCTAAGGGAGTGGGCGTGAAAATTAGTGATTCAGTGCAAATGTACTTAGCTAATCATAGCTAAAGATTTTTTACTAGTGAATACAAAGAAAATTTAAGAGGGACATAAGATTATCAATTAATAATGGGGGTTTTGTCACACGTATAGTTGAAATAACGAAAATAACAAGAAAGTCAAGTATAGGAGGGGAATTCTTGGGGTGTGACAACAATACAAATTAATCTAAATCTTTGGGTACATGCTTTCGATAGGAAATTTGTAAGATAATAGTGACTAGGTTAAGCTTTAAATGGAAATAAGTTCTCTCTCGAGCAACTTACCCCGTTTCAAATGGGTTCTTCTTGGACACCCATTTGCCACATGAAGACCAGTCTATGCCTTACCCCACCCACTCTCTCAAGCTGAGTGTTAGGATATGGGTCTAGGGCTTACCCTCTCAGGCTAAACCTCATGTCAACCCACTCCTTAGACCATCAGTCTAGCGGTCTTGGTTTCACGACCTCTTTCTCAAGCAAGCAGAAAACACATTAGTGGTTTTGTATTTGCAACTACAAACCCATTAAATTAAACCACAACCATTAGATGAAATCACCATTAAAATACATATATCCTATCAGCAAGCAAGACCCAACAATAATATTAGCTCATATTTGCTAAATCACACCCCAAGAATGGGGTTTTTAGCCACACATCAAGAAATAAGAAATTATACCTTCAATGATGTTGAAATTAAATGCGTATAGAGAAATTAGACTTTGATTTAAGCAAAGGAAGAAGAATGGAGAAGACCCACTTCTAATTTGGGGAAGAAAAACTCCATCTCTCTTCAAGTCTCCCAAAAACCCTCTCCAAACATGAGAGAAAATAAGAAAGCTGAAGTGAAAATTACAATTATATTTTTACTCTATTGTTCCACACAAAAATTAGTAAAGAGTTTAGTATTTACAGACTTTAGAAAATAGTGTTGACGAATCGCTCAGCGAGGTTAGTCGTGAACGCCGAATGACTCAGCGATTCTCCCTTCTTCTAGTTCATCGCCGTTTGTGCTTTTCCTTCAGCATCTGTGCGTTCTGGATCATTGGGCGGTATAATTCTTCTTCGCGGAACTGATCGGCAAAACGCCGACTGTTCCTTTCATTGCCTTTTGGATCCTTATCCTTCAGGGCTTCGTGTACTGGAATAAAGGGTGGAGTGCATCCCTTCGGCGAATCGCCAAGCATGCTTGGCGATGCTCAAGCTTCAGCTTCTTCGTTCTTTTCAGCCTTTTTATTCCTTTTTGCGCCTAAGTGTCCATGCGTCCACTAAATCATCAAATACTTGAAACTTAAGTGTTTTCATATGATATTTAGAATAAATAAGCATTTGAGGACACTATTTATATTAAAATAAATCCCTAAATGAGTCCAATTTGTGGACTCATTAACACCCTCAACTTAAAATTTTGCTTGTCCTCAAGTAAGACTCAAGTTCAGCAGTTCAAATAGGATGTCACAAATAGTGCTACACAAGACTAAATCATGAACATACACAACAAGACTCAAATTACTCATGCAAAGATCAATTTTGTACTCAAAGATTCAAGTTGTGACACACCATTACCAAATATTCTCATGCTTGCAATACTTGCTACTTGTGCAAGTTCAAGCTCAACAAAAAGTATCTAAATGCCCTTACATAAAGAATGATTCCATATTCACACACAGAGGTAAATCAATTCAAGATCATGAATCAAATGCAACGCTCACACTCCAAAAGAGGAACACAATGCAAGTTTTCACCCATAGGCTTGCTCTTATTTTCCAATCGATCTTCGATTCGGCTCACTTAAGATCAAAAAGGTCTTTCTAAGACTTGTACTGGGTCTGAGTGCAAATGTATGGTCATTTAGGCTCATTGACTTTTTCCTCATGAGATGTGGTATTCTCAAGGCATCCACTTCTTTTCCTTAATCAATTCTTTTTCTAGTGCTTCTAAGTCATCTTTTTATTCATCTCCATAGATTCCTTGGAAACCCAATTTCTTTTATTCCACAACTTTTCTTTTTCTTTTCTTTTTCTTTTATATGGAGGGTTTCCATTTTTCAGCAACACCATGGGTTAAGGGAGACTTTTCTTGCACTTCTTGACTCCTCCTTTTCCTTTTTCACCACACCTGGCTATTCACTAAACCACAAATCAAGAGGATTATAGGTAGTGGATGAAGTAGGGTTCATCAAGGTTTTTTCAAAGAAAGGTAAGGCTCAAAGGGTGTTCAAGAGAGTTTCACACGCTCACAGGTAGGCCACAAAAGAGGTATATGTCAAATTGGCTCACACTATTCAAAAGTTGCCTAAGATCATCTCAAGAGTACACCTTACTAAATCAATTAGACTAACGGGGCAAATTCTAGGTTTATTCATGCAATGTTCAAAGTAAGCTCATCACACAAGGCATCGACACTTAAGTCAAACAAGACTACACACATTCGCTCGTGTGTAATGGTCATTACAAGAGAATCAATTTGAGAAATGGCTAATCACAATAAGATGCAAAGAGTTCACATATTGTTTATGCAATTTCATTTGTTCTCGTCGTAGCTACACATTCATGTTTGTTCGATTGAGAGCACTGTTCAAGTCATCAGTATTGATCGAAATCGAGACTTGAATTTGTACAAGAACAACCACTTCCAACACAAGAGGTGGCGAAAATTTTTGAAAAATGAAAATTTTTCCGAAGGGTCGAAAAACCCAATATATAAACAAAACAACAGTCTTAATCAGCACACAAAAGGTGGGCCTCACCCCACCACAAATAAAAACCATTTGTCCTCAAATGCAAATGAAGTAAAGTATCCAAAAGTGAAAGAAAGTAAGACAGAGAGAGAGGTAAAGAAAGGATCCTATCTATGCAATCTCTCTATCTGTCAGGGCCTCAGTGCCCGTGGTCACCTCAGAAAGAACAGTAGTACCGATCCACTAGGATCTACCACAAGTGTATCCGCCAAAAAGTTTCACACAGCTGCATAGAATCCCCGGGCCCATGAAGGGATATAAGAGCCTCAGGAAGTAGTCTCCCTGTTAGAAATGGGCCTCTTGCCCTTGCCTTTATTCCTAGGTGGAGGTTCTTGTCTTCTCTTCTTTGGAGGATTTGGCCCCCTTTCATTTATTGTGATATCCCATGCTCTTTTCCGGGGTGGCATGACAATATTGGTCTTTACCATATCTTGGGATTCTCAGACTTCTCCCTGCTAGACTCAACAACATGCAAGCACAACCCCACAAGATTTAACCAATTTTGAGGCACAAAAATATGGGATTTTAACAATATAAACACTATGGGCAAGATTTTCACAGGCATAAGCCAAAACAATTAAGATCAGAGAGGCCCAACACACATCACTAAGATAAAATCATTGCAAATGAGTACAAAATTGCTAAAAATAAATTCAAGGTTTGGAAAACCAACCTTAGATGCCGATTAAAATACTTTTGAAATGCTAGGAGGCAATGTAATCTAAATCCGAGCACAAATCAACAACTAAAATACTCTAAAAGTGCAAAAATATATAAACTAGAGTGCGGGTGTGAGTTTGGGAAGAAAAAAGTGAGGGAAAGTGAAAGAGTTTGAAACTTTTGAACCTTTGGCCTTAAAACTAACCAGTTCTTGCCCATTTGGCGACGTTAATCGTGCTCGTTGACACGCTCGGTGATCCGCCGAGTGGTCACTTACCTTGTCAAGTTTTACAGGACCTCCAGTTAATGTGGGGTTCCAAACGACAGACTAGATCGTGATCGCTGACCTGGTTGGTGATTCGCCAAGCTTCTCCTGGGTTCGCCGAGTTTTACAGACTCCAATTTGAAGATGTATTCAGTCAAAAGGTAGATTAGGTCACGCTCGCCGACCTCCTCGGCGATACACTGACTGGACAATTTACTCACCAACCTGCACTTTTCAAACACTTTCCACACTTTCCACACTTTAACCTGCACAATCAACACACCATTATTTATCAAAACAAAAGTAAAGCAATAAAAGGGTCTTTGGTTGCCTCCCAAGCAGCGGCTTATTTAACATCGTGGCACGACGCAAGTCAACATGTAAACTCCAGTAGTGGGGTTTGCCTTATCCTAATAAGGCAACCCCTCTTCTGACTCTTGCTGCAATAGGGTATTAAACCCCTTCCACAACTCATAAATGGCTTCACCCTCAAATTGCTTGAAATTTAGGGTGTTATCCCTACAAATCATCAATCTCAAAGGAGGGTGATCTAGTGTGTCACTGTTGCTACCAGATATGCTTAATTTTTCTGTTCAAAACAACAACACATAAGCCAAAACTAAAAGTTAAGTAAGTTCAACTATAATTAACAAGAACAAAATTCAACTTAACTAAAAATTCTCAACTAATACCACTCCCCGGCAGCAGTGCCATTTTGATGATTGCGTAATCAACGACACAACTTCCAATGCAAGAGTCTACGATCATGCAATAGTATAATAACCCAACCAAGGGTTGGGGTCGAGTCCCAAGGGAGTGGGCTTGAAAATTAATGATTAAGCCCAAACATGCTTACGCTAATCGTAGCTAAAGATTTTTACGAGTGAATACAAAGCAAATTAAAGAGGGACACAAGAGTGTCAATTAATAATGGGGGTTTTGTCACATGTATAACTAAAATAAGGAAAACAACAAGAAAATCAAGTATAGGAGGGGAATTCTTGGGGTGTGACCACAATACAAATTAATCTAAATCATTGGGTACATGCTTTTGATAGGAAATTTGTAAGATAATAGTGACTAGGCTAAGCTTTAAATGGAAATAAGTTCTCTCTTGAGCAACTTACCCCGTTTCAAATGGGTTTCTCTCGGATACCCATTTGCCGCATAAAGACCATCCTACGCCTTACCCCACTCACTCTCTCGAGCTGAGTGTTAGGATATGGCACTAGGGCTCACCCTCTCGAGCTAAACCTCATATTGACCCACTCCTTAGACCATCAGTCTAGCGGTCTAGGTTTCGTGACCTCTCTCTCTCGCAAGCCGAAAACACTGGGTGATTTTGTATTTGCAACTACAAACCCATTAAATTAAACCATAACCACTAGGTGAAATCACCATTAAAATACATATATCCTATCAGCAAGCATGACCCAACAATAATATTAACTCATATTTGCTAAATCATACCCCAAGAATGGGGTTTTTAGCCACACATCAAGAAATAAGAAATTATACCTTCAATGATGTTGAAATCAAATGGGTATAGAGAAATTAGACCTTGATTTAAGCAAAGGAAGAAGAATGGAGAAGACCCACTTCCAATTTGGTGAAGAAGAACTCCTTCTCTCTTCAAGTCTCCCAAAAACCCTCTCCAAACTTGAGAGAAAATAAGAAAGCTAAAGTGACAATTACAATTATGTTTTTACTCTAATGTTCCACACAAAAACTAGTAAAGTGTTTAGTATTTATAGACTTTAGAAAATCGTACTAACGGATCGCTCAGCGAGGTTAGTCGCGAACGCCGAATGACTCGGCGATTCTCCCTTCTTCTAGTTCATCACCATTTGAGCTTTTCCTTCAGCATCTGTGTATTCTGGATCATTGGGCAGTATACTTCTACTTTGCAGAACTGATTGGCAAAATGCCGACTGTTCCTTTCATCGCCTTTTTTATCCTTCTCCTTCAAGGCTTCACGTACTGGAACAAAGGGCGGAGTGCGTCCCTTCGGTGAATCACCAAGCATGCTTGGCGATGTTCAGGCTTTAGCTTCTTCGTTCTTTTCAGTCTTTTTGTTCCTTTATGTACCTAAGTGTCCATACTTCCACTAAAACTTCAAATACCTGAAACTTAAGGGTTTTCATCAGATATTTAGACTAAATAAGCATTTGAGGACACTATTTCTATTAAAATAAAGCCCTAAGTCAGTCCATTTTGTGGACTCATCAACAATCATCGCAATACTCATCAGTTAGCATCAAGAATGTCCTTGAAACATAAAATACATGGGCATAAATTGTAGTAATTGGGCATATAAATATACCTACGATCACCATCCCAAACTTAACCTTTGTTCGTTCTCAAAAATTCTCTAATCTATCAGTCCACTCTTAATACCTAAGGACTTGTATACCCACTCTAGAATGAACCAAACACATTTAATCATGCTTTCGTAGTTCACACTTTAGGCAATCATAAACATATTATTTCACCAAAGTAGTATACCAATTGACACAACATAACCTCAATGAGTGACTCATCACAAGTCTTACATGGATAATGTAATCATATATAAATACACCAACATAAATACATCTAAGTATGTGTCATGAATGCTCTCACTATTTTGCCATGGCCTTTCACTCAATCATAAATCATGTTCATACATTTGAGTTCCAAAAAGGCCTATTTTTTCACAATTTAAGCTCTCGCCTCACAGAAGATGTTCTTGCATATCACAACATGTCATAGCCATGACCTTAATACTCTAACTTTCACAATGCATTAATTATAAAATCAAGAGGACTTCAATTGGTTGTAATTTCAGCTTTAGGATAGGGAGGGTAAATTTATGATACAAGTAGGGACTAATCCTCCTTTATACACTTGTTAAATCATCCAGACAATTCAACCACTTTTCACTTCTTTAGTTCACACCTTTTAATCACCTTTGTTTTTCCTTTAATCTTGGCCTAAATAGATTTAAGCAATTGTTAACCATGTTGCTTGTCTTTTTTTAGTATAAAAAGTGCTTATGCAATTTCATTACGGACACTTTTCACCTCAATTCTTATTTTAACCATCTAAACTAACCCCCTTGATTCACTTTATTATTAGTTCATTCTTTGTTCACTACTTAGTGCATTAAGGACCAATTATTTGGAGCAAACAATGAAATGTATCAACAAAAGGGATTTGACTGATCAAAGAAATATAGGCTAGGAGGGTCAACGAGGCTTCACTAAGGATAATCATCATGATGGCACAAAAAAGAATTGAATTGGCTATGCAAAAAATGCCTCAATCATATTCCATAGTTCATACAAGTTACTAGTTAAGAACATGTGGTGAAAGTTCTAGATGACGCTTTATGTAAGAAAAAGGCAATACTCACCACACATGACATCATGACGTACACACAATGACATACTAACTAATTAGCATACTCATACAAACAATATTGAGTTATTCCAACACAATTAAGCTCAATTTTATCACTTCGGAGTCAAATCAAAGAACCTATGTGTGTCACAAGGTTACTTATTTCATTGTATTGCATGTTTAAGTGTGAGCTACCCATGACGTTTGTCTATATTCTACGCAAGGCTTCAAAGAACCAAAGGTCCGACTTCATAATCTTCCAATTATGACTAATTTTCTCTTAAGATGGTTGTCATCCATCCATCATCGGAAACAATCACTTCTGAGACTACTCTATGACTCAACTAACAATTCAAATAAACAGAACAAAAAAATCCTAGTCAGTTCAATGGGACTATCATCAGAAAAACAACCAAAAACAAAAGTCGGGTAACCCAACCTAATAATTCAGAAGACTCGATAAAGAAATAAATTATTCACATTGATAATGCTTAAATCACCCTTCAAAACAATAAAAAAAAATGTGAACGTTCGTAGTTAGTAACAACCTAACCTAGAGTCGGAATCGAATCCCATAGGGAACGCAATATGAAAGAGAATTATTTATGGAGAGATTTGAACTTAAATCAGCTCATTTGGAGTGGTAAGAAAAATTGGGTGGATGGTACCCCGAACTAAATGTAAAGCTTTGTTGTCAATTATCACAATAAAACTAAAATTCCAACAAAATCAAGAGTTATCAAGCAATCTAGGGGTGCGGGGATAGGAAGTCAATGTCATATAGGAGTAAATGTGTTTCTCTGTAGTTATCTGCATACATGAATAGGTTAAGCCATCTTCAATGACACTAATAATCTTTCGATCTCAAAGCATCTACACCTAGAATCTCCTTTTGATCTCATCTAATGCCAATTCTTAACAACCCAATACCTTACTTTATCCCTTTTTCAGGAATAAGGAAAATATATCCGACCCATAACCTCTCTTTTGAGCAAGTCAAGGACATCAAACCTAAATCAATGGTATTGAACTAATTACCCACTCCAATTAATCTCTTTCGAACATTAACCGGATATCTGAAATAGGAATTAAGTTTGCAACCTTAACCCTTAAGTTAACCCATGATAATTAGACCAAATTCATGCATGAACAACAACGAAACAAAGCATTGCACAATACCCACTACATTAAATTAACACCCAACCCCATAAGAGCACCCCTAGATCATGGGGTTTTAGCCACCCATCACAAAAAGTAAAGAAAGTATACTTTCCATGAAAGTAGCTATGGGTAACTTAAAATCAACCAATTAAGAGTAAACCTACTTTGGATTAACTTCAAATTATCGAATTCAAGATTCAAGTTGTAAAACCCCAAGAAGCCTAGAAATAGTTTATCAAAAGTGATGTGTTCTGTCTCAAAACTTTCTTCTGAACTCAGTTTTTCAATTCTCTCCTCCAATATTTCCAACACTATCCCTATCCTTGTTCAAACCTTAGTTCCCACCTTGACATTGATAATTGATGTGACACCGCCTAGTTGATTTCCCAAGTAGTAAACTACTTCATTGTGTAATGCCTCAAATTTGGCATCATCTGGGCACTGTCCACTGTTTGTTCCAACCGCATTTACTGACTTAGTTCCACCTCCTATGAAATATTTGGACAACAAATCGATTTGGGTCATCATTTTGGCCAGAATCTCATCCCTTTCATGGTCCTTTTCAATTTTTTCTTTACTTAAGCCCACGTGTAGAAGGGGTGCTTCGTCTTCCCTTGTGTTCCTGCTCGATTGATCTTAGTCATATCATCTAACAAAAATGTCGCTACATAATAAGGTTGCCTCATCAATCCACCATGGACCAATTGATTAGCCACACTTTTATTGATTGAATCAAGGCCCCTATAAAATTATAGTATAAACAAATTGTCTGGAACGCCATGTGATGGATATTGCAAGATTAACTTCTTGAACCTCAGTTATGTTTCATGCAAGGGCTCATCTCCAAGACTTCAGAAATTCTTGATTTGGAGATGAAGTTTTTACCATATTCGAGGGTGGAAAGAATCATTCCAAGAACTCTCTGTTAGATCATCCCATGAAATAATAAAATTAGGTTGTAATTCTTCTGACCATCTTGTAGCCTTTCTCGTATAGAGAACAGGAATAATCTCAACCTTATGGATTGTTGGGAGATATTCTTGAACATAAAGGGTCCACACACCTCCTTAAATTCCTAAGGTGATCATGGGGATCGTCATGAGATAAGCCCCAGAAATTCCTTTCATCTGAAGAAATTGGATCATAGTACCAGTGATGTGAAACACTGTCCTCCCGGTTGTAGGAGGTATGCGGATTGCTCCTGTGCTTTGAATGACATTAATGGGCATGTCATTTAGGTTACCCATATTATCAATTTGACCATAGTGTCAATCATTGTCACTCCTGTGGTCACTCATCTCGTCAACCTGCAAATCAGTTGACAACAACACGAAATAACTTTAATACAAATAAGACAAATTAAAATACAATTTCTCAATTAGAATTCTCAATTACCGTTCCCGAAAACGTCGCCATTTTTGATAACGCCCAAATCATCCTTTTAAAAGAAATTAAAAGTGAGTGATTATAGTCAGTAAAAACCAAACAAAGAGTCGGGGTTGAATCCCGAAGGGAATGGTGTATCATGGAGAATTCTTTATCTAGAGATTTGAAGTTTAAATTAGCTCATTTGGAGTAGAAAGAACAATTGTGTGGATGGTACCACAAACTAAATGTAAAACTTTGTTGTTAATTATCGTAATTAAACTAAAAGTCAAACAAAACCATGAGTTATCAAGCAATCTAGGGTTGCGGGAATTGGAAGTCAATATCATATAGGAGTAAATGTGTTGCTCTATAGTTATGTGCATACATGAATATAGCTCGGTGGATCGCCTTTTCTAGTGGAGTTTGCTGACCTTCTTTGGTAAACAAAAGTACTGTGCACTATCATATTGGGTGAAATATAGCTTAGTTGGCGATCCTCCCTTCATTCTAGGTGATCGACAATGTTCATATTGCACTTTTTTTTTATTTTTGGCCATTCTTTTAGGCTTTAGTCTATGCCTTGTCGAATTACCTTCATAGCTAAAAATCATTAATATTTGATTAGAAAGGGACAAAGTTAGGCATTTAGGACACCAATTATTGAGCTAAATGGACCTTAAATGAGTGAAAATCTACCACTCATCACACATTGAAGTCCATCTCCTAGCCTATACTTAAATAATGCATTGTCCCTAGTGCAATAATTAAATAAGAGTATAAAGTGAAAGAAAATTCTCTTTAGGCCTCTAACCCTCTCGGTCATATTCAACATTTGCCCCAGTAGTGGCCATAGACATTAAGGCAGTAACAATATTAATGTTGATGAGTCCACGATTTGGACTCATTTAAGGCTTTATTTTAAAAGATTTAGTGTCCTCAAGTGCATATTTTGTGCCAATAACTGATGTAAATCCTTGATTTTCCAGTATTTGGATTGACGAACAAAGCATGGGTACTAATGAGCAAAAAGGAACAAGGCAGCTGAAAGAATAAAGAAAAGAATGGCCACGATCTCACCTAACCCATTGGGCGAATCACTGAATGGACAAGATCTCACCTAAAGTTCCAATGTGCCATGCCATGAAGGAGAAAATCAAGTCAGCGATAGAAAATAGCAGTCAACGAGTTGTCGAATGGTTCTGCAATACAGTGCTAGATCACCCAAAGTTACAGAACTTCAAGATGTAGAAGGCCAAAGGAAAAAGGCGATGTAATTGACCAAAGGGTGGATCGCCGAGTGGATCAGTGATCCCGACTTATTGCGCCAAATGGTCCTTCGCAGCACATTTTTTGCAACTATAAATACATTTTAAAATTCTTAGTTTAGCATCTACCTAGTAATCTATCTACCATAATTATCAGTTTTAGAACTAGTTGGGAGACGATATTTTCCTTTAGCTTTGAAGAGTTGAAGATTTCCATTTTTGAGAAATTGGAAGTAGGTCTTTGAGATTCTTCAACCTTGACCTTTGTAAAGATGAAATTAATCTTACCCAGTTGATGGAAACACAATTTGGTAACGATTTCTATCTCTTTATGATGTCTAGTTAAAACCCAATTCTTGGGGTGTGATTTAAGTGATTATGGGTTGATTTAGCTGATGGGTATTGCTATTTGATATTCTAAATGCTATTTAAAAGTTATTTCATTCAGTACTTATGGCTTAATCTAAAGGTTTGTAGTTGCAAATGCAACTCTACCTTCGTATTTTTGGCTTGCTCGAGAGAGGTTTTAAAACCAAGATTACTGATTTGATGGTCTATACGTATTGGGTTGTCATGGGTTCAGCTCGAGAGAGTGAATCCTACACCCTTTTCCACACATTCAACTCGAGAGAGTGAATGGACTAAAGCGAAGGTTGTTCTTAATTGCTGCTTATTGGTGTTCGAGAGAAACCAATTTGATTCGGGGTAAATTGTTCGAGAGAAAGTTTATCCCCACTAATGTCTAGATTAATCACTGATTTATAGCTATTTACTATTAATTGCAATCACCCACTTGTCTACCTTAGCCCATAATCCAATCACATCCCAAGAACCCGTCTCTTTACTTGTTTATTCGTGTTATTTGCTGCTGTACATGATAATTGAAATCCAAACCCCCCTGTTAATTGACATTTATGTCACCCAAACTTGAACCATGCTTTTATTCGTAAATGTTTTTACCTATGATTGACTTGAACATATTCATGCTTTTCTATTGATTCTCAAATACGTACCACTCCTTGTGGGATTCGACCCCAACTCACTTAGTTGGGTTATATTACTAAATAACGATCATTGGTACTTAGTATTGGATGAAGTGTCATGATATGTGAAATCAAACATCACCACCACCATTATCATCATCCTCAGTCCCATCTGCCTCTACATCTTCCTCATTTGTCATGGCATCATCATCATCAATCAGTTATCTAAACGCTATCCCCATGAGACACATATACATGGAAATATTTTTCAGTGGGTAGTGTTCAACCAATATGGTCATCTCCTCCTCTATGACAAGACGACAACCAATCCACAATTACAGTTCAAACATATTAAGCATGCACCCCACTTAACTATCATCCCTAGCTTGGCGATCAATAGTCAAAAAAGCTGGCATGTGGGACATATCTCGTGTCTTAGTTTTTGTGACATCTATCAAGTGACTCACTAAGTGAAAAGTGTAGGGCAGTCAAACATCATATACTTCTTCCTCAACCCTAACAATCATAGAAATCGAGTTAATAAGCAACAATAACAAAAACACCACCTTTTTTGTTACAAAACTTTAACATATTCTGTCGAAGAATCGAGCCCACATTAATTTCTATCCCTTTCATTAGGCAGTAAAATAACACAATTATTTCCCTTATAACTTTTGATGTGTGCTTACATGGTAAAAAAGTGCTGCAAACAATTTTAAGTCGCACACGCCTCTTGATTTAAGTGTGTGTAGTGTAAAGTGGCATGCCTACCCATATCTTAAGTACTTTGCCACCTTGCTATTAAATTAACTCCATAAAGAGTGTGGTGTATGTCCCTATATGGAATTTATTCTTCATCTCTTGATATTCAGTAAGATCACAACTATGAGCTCCCAAAAATCATTTAACGCTCCGATAGTAGATACAATTAGTCGACCCCTAATATCCCTATTCCTAAACAAGTGATTCATTTTCCAATTTGCATAGAATTCATGTACAAGACTTAAATTACACTCACCTTGGTCAAGCAAAATGTATTGAATGCCTACCATGTATATCATGGTATTAATTTGGGGAAAATCAAATTGCAACCGCCCTTCATTGACGTGTTCATCCCCTATATACTTGGCTTCTTGAGAAATTTGAAAGGAAGAAGAAGAAAATATTGTGGGTTTGAGGGAAAATTAAGGGGTTTCGTAGTGCCAGAGAGAGGAAAAGAGAGGAGAAATTTGGTAAGGTTTGGAATTAAAGGAACAAGTTTAAATTTTGGGGTGAAATTGAGGTGGGACCCATCAACTAAAAAATATTGTACCCACGTAGTGCCTTAGTAATACTAACCCTGACGCGGCATGCCTTCAGTATGCCCTGCCAAGCCTTCTGGGATTTTAGTCTCGCGAAGCGTGCCTAAGTTGGCCCTGCCAAGGCTGCACCTTCTCGGCGCCTTGCATGAATTCATTTTTTGGAATGCATCTTCTTAGCACTTGATCTACCCCTTGCTTGAAAAAGAATGGTTCATTCCAGATGTAGAACCTTGCGTCATGCTTTCTTTCTTTGTAGTGTGGTAGCGTGTGGTGGGAACACTCCACTTACCAATAAATTCACTCTATCCACATACAATGACACTTGAGTGATATATAAGGCCATTAATTGCTCGTCTGGAAAATATTCACGAATTAGTCCTTCATATGGCACATGAGAAAGGTCTTCCAAACATGAGAAATGATCAGCATTTTGGTTATCTATACCCTTTCTATCTTTGATCTCTATGTTACTCTTGTAACAGAAAAATCCACTATATCATCCTTGAATTAGCTTTCTTCTTGTTAAATAGATACCTAATTGTAGTATGGTTAGTAAAGATAATTACTTTAGTACATACAAAATGCAATCTGAACTTGTCGAAGGAGAATAATAAGGCAAGCATCTCCTTCTCAATCACTATGTAATTAGCTTGTGTAGAATCAAGGGTCTTGCTAGCATAATGGATCGAATGGAACACCTTATTTCTTATTTGTCCCAGTATTGTACCTACTGCTACGTCGCTTGAATCACACACCAATTCAAATGGTAACTCCTAATTAGCATTAATCAAGATTGGAGGTTCAATTAAGTTCTTCTTCAGTACCTCGAATGCTTTGACACAATTGTCGTCAAAATAGAATTTTACATGTTTCTCCAAGAGACTACACATAGGTCTGGAAGTCTTGGGAAAGTCCTTGATGAATCTCTGGTAAAAATTTGCATGCCCTATAAAACGTCTCACTACTTTGACAGAAACTGGAGGTGGCAATTTCTCTATCACTTCAACTTTTGTTTTATCTACTTCTTACCCATGCTTTTGAAACTTTGTGCCCCAAATCTATTTTCCCAAAACAAGAAGTGACATTTCTCCCAATTGAGCACCAAATTTGTATTTTCTCAACGAGCAAGTACTCTATCAAGGTTTTGGATACATACCTTAAAAGGCTTCCCAAAGACTGAGAAATAATCCATGAATACCTCTACAAAATCCTCCATCATGTTGTAAGAATAGCCATCACGAATCTTTGGAAAGTTGTGTGGGCATTGCAGAGTCAAACGACATACACTTAAAAGCATACATGTCGTAGGGAAAAGTGAAGGTGGTCTTCTCTTGATCTTCTAATGTAATCAAAATTAGGTTATATCTGGAATATCCAGCTAAGAAGCAATAGTACTCCTACCTAGCTAACTGGTCAAGCATTTGATTAATTAATGGTACATAATAGTGATCCTTCCTTGTGGCATCATTTAGCTTTCGGTAATCAATACAAATCCTACGCCTAGTAACAGTTCTTATGGGAATCAACTCATTATTTCATTCTTTACAACTGTCATACCTTCTTTCATTCACACATTGCATATGACTTACCCATTTGCTGCAGATTTGAGGTATACTATTCCAGCATCTAACTTCTTACCACCTATTTAATCAATGGATTTAGTCGACATCGATGTTGTGCACTTTTCCTGTGGCCCCCTCCATATAAATTTTGTGCATACATAACACCGGGTTAACACCATGAATATCACACATTTCCCACCTGATTTTCTTGTTCTTTCACCTCAAAATCTTCAATGTCGCATCAACCTATGGTTCATACAACTCCATAGAAATTATCCTCAATAAAGTATCATTGTTTCCCACATATGCATACCTTAGGTGCATCAAAAGAGATTTATCTCTAACTTGGGTTCTTCTTCAGTTGAAAGTTTGGGTGGATGTCCCAAAACTTAATCTAATGGCTCCACCTCACCTCGATGGATTTCCACGAGTGCCATATCAAGACAAGTAGCCAACTCTTGTGCTTCTGTATCCCCAAAAATGTCATGACTTATCAGTACTCTTTCAAATGGATATCTAGGAGAAATGTGAATCAGAGCTCTAGATTTTCAATGGTTCGGGGTTCGTAGTAATAACTTGGTATATCTACTACATGACCATTAACTAAAATATGTCAATGGTTAACTAATTGATGGGCTATGGGAATAGAGGAAGCCATACCCAATCAAAAAATGATAATGCAATTCCATGACTAGATCGACAATAGTGATAGTAGAAAGCTCCTTGTAAAAAGTTGGCAACTTCAATGCGCTATATACATCAACGGCTTCTACTTTGTCATGAGCTCTCATGTTCAATTGCCTTGTTGGTATGTCAATAAACACTCGCCCACTAGCTAAGAAAGGTCATACCAATATGAATAGTACTTCACGATTAGGCTCAAAGTTCAGGACCACAAAAATTTAACGAACCTACTTCTACCAACACATCATCCACTACTCCTTTTAGCCTAGCAACAAATCTATCTACCAACTATATGATGATAGTGTTTGGATTTGGACTAGCTAACCCCAACTTTTGATACAAGGATTTAGGCATGAGATTTATACTTACACACATATTGTATAACTTGCGGGAATGGACAATTTTCCCAATTGTAAATTATATTGTGAGACTACCAGGATGCTTTAACTTGGTAGGCAGTGTATTTTGGATTCTGGAACTAAACTCTTCAATAAGTGCTAAGATTTCATACTCTGTCAACCTCCTCTTATTTTCCAGTATCTTCTTCACATACTTGGCGTATTTAGGAATTCTCTGCAATATATCAACCAAAGGTAGATTAATGTGGACTTTTTTAATGAGAGAGAAACTTACCGAAGCATTAATCTTCGCTCTAATTGTTAAATTATTATGGGAAAGGAGGATGTGGTTTTGCTTGAGGTGCAACCCTCTCTTCATTTGAACTCTAACCTACCTCTCCATTTTTCTTTTCTCCACTCACTACTTCAGTATGTCTCTTCTTCAAAGCTAGTTCTTCTAACTATAACCCATTACGGGTGCTCACAATGTTAACTTGCCTAGAATTTAGGCTAGTATTTCTTGATAGAACTCCTTGTGGACGTGAATTTTGAGCAATACAAAATTTTGCAAATTTTCTTTCCAAATTTGGGGTGGACATCTTGTTGTTTCTGAATTCTGTCGCCAATTTATCCATATTTGCATTAGTTTTTTTGACATTCACATTGGTGTTCGCTAGTTCTGCCATCATCTTCTTAAACATCTCTTTAACAGGCATGGTTCCTTGTTGGATGCCTTGATTACTACATCGTCCATGGTTTTGATATTGCATTATGTTTCCTTGCAGTCGATATTGATTTTTCCCATGTGCTTAATTTTGGTTTTGATTACCACCTCATGAGAAGTTTGGGTTATTCCTCCGGTTGGTGTTGTATGTGTTGCCATAATTCTGTGTGCGTCCACATATTTGGGGGTTACCAACATAGTTAACAAAATCTGGAATTGACTCACTCTATTCAGTCATGTGCTCTTCACTACCACAAAATTTGCACCACTCTTGAGGTTGTTGAACAATATTCATTTGCCCCATGTGGTGCCCTAGTGTTTTCTTATTAATTTGAGTTGTTATATGGTTTTGCCAAGCATCCGTGTTTGCAGTTAATGCAGTTATGGGATCCACTTCTAACATTCCAACAGCTTTTTGCACCATGGTTCTTGCAATATCTCCACTCCATTTTGGGTTATTTTTTCATAGTTTGTTTAAAATCTCAAAGAACTCATCATATGTCTTATCTAGGGCTTGTCCACCCGCAATAGAGTTTCTATGAATGTGTGAACCAATACCTCATTGTCTTGATAATGATGTGAGCACACAATCAACAATTGTTTAAGCCTGTCGATGCTTGATAAATGTTCTCTCATCCCCTTTGCTTAATGCTTAAGATTGTCTTCTCAACTTTGCAGTTTTACACAAAGGAAAGAATCTAGCAAACAATTCTTGCTAGGTTAACCCATGTAGTGATGGAATTTTATAGTTAAGATGATAACTATCACCTTGCTTCTCACAATAGTGAGAATGGGAAAAGAGTTACCCTCACATAATCAGATTATACCCCCGTATGTATGTAAGTGTCGCTTATCTCCAAAATATTTCTTTTATGCACTTAGGGGTCTTCATGGGGAAGGCTAGTGAATTGCCCAATTGAATGAAGGAGTTGTACCATATTTTGCTTCAGCTCGAATCTCCCATCCGGTAGTGGTTTTTGAATATTAGAGCTAACATTTGTGGTTAGTGGGGCTGCCAAATCACGTACTTGTTTTGCTGCCAACGGTAGGTGCCTCCTCGTGTTCATCAACCAAGTTTTCCTCACGATTTTCCCCAGTGCCTGGCTCAATTTGCTGAAGAGGGTATAGAGCAGCCAACCTTCTTTGTCGATGGAGAAATCGCCCAAGTTTTCTTTATCAAGTCAGGATTATGCTTTTAGTACTTATAATATCAGAACAACTAAGATCAAGTCATCAACACTTGAACAATAAAATAATAGACTTTGAAGAATTAAATAGAAACTAATTGTTAAGTCCCCAGTAGCGGTGCCAAAAACTTGTTGCTCCTAATTACACACTTAAGTGTACATGGTTGCAAAAGTAACACAATAGATCTTTGAGAACCGGATTGCCAAACCCAAAGGACTTATGATCAATTTATATTAAATTTAACTAAATCACAAACTAAAGACAGTGTTTTCAAGAATTTTTTTTATGTATACTACGATTGCCAATAATTAAAGCTTAAAATTAACTAACAATGAACAACTCCAATTTCGATATTTAAACAATATAGGGACAATTCCAGGGTTGCAACATGCTACGAATATATGTATCACAACTCTTTCATGGATTATTTACGATTATCAAATTACTAATTTATAAGGTTGATATTATGATTATGATCTCTCGACCTCTAACCACCTATCTTAGTTGACTGCCTAACTACATCGTTAAGCGGGGAGAGACAGACTCAACTATAGAGAATTTATTTTTCATCCTACTTATTAATCAAGCATGGTGTTCATTAGGTGTCAACCCTAAACAAAATTCTAAACAAGTGGTATGCAAGAAAGATTGCACTCTTAGTATTGTTTAGTATATCTACATATTCATCTCTCGAGTTCAAGAATACACAATGAATTTATCTCAATTGTGGCCAATCATGAAATACTAAAAAAAGAATACAATAGTAATTTATTTGATAAACAAATTAATCTATAAAAATTGATGTTCAACAATCATCAATGACCACATCCCCAGAACAAAGTCTTTTTGCCACTCATAATCATCCAAAACATAAATAAGATTTTTTTCATGTAATTTCAGACTAAAGAAATAGTAGAAGATTGAAACCTAAGATGGATTGTATTCCCTTGCTCTTGCACTTGAAAAAGAAGAAGTTCTACTCCCAAAATAAACCTAATACCCTATTTAGAGTTTGGGGAACTAATATCTTCTCCTATTTGGATTTGGGATCCTCAAAAATATGGAAATTCGTTAGGGAATTCAGGGGTAGGGCGCCACCAGTGAGCCAAGAACAAGATGCTGGATTTTTCATGCTATCGCAGCGCGCTGCCATTGTGCCAACACTAGTCCTCAGTTGTTATGAGGCTGGGGCGGTGCGGTACTATTGCCCCATGCTACATTATCTTTGTGCTCTTTTCCCTTCGCTCCCATAAGGTCTTTCCAGCTCCCATTGTACTCGTACATTTTAAGGAACCCATGCATATTGCTTGTCATATAGGTTAAATGCAATCATCATTCTACTCATTTAAACACATCAATTAGCATCAAGAATTTCCTTGAAGCATAAGGGACGTGTGGGTAAATTGTAGTAATTGGGCATATAAATATGTCCAAGATCACCCAATGCCAAATTTTAGACATGTGACAACACTCAAGTATTGTGGATAGTAACCGTTTTCAAATTAAATGGTAGACTTTTTGAGATTAATATCCATAATTTTTTCACCCCTTAAGTAAACCTTTGCATTAGAAAAGAAAAATATCTGATCACTTGTAAAACTAAACTCTGTTATCAAGCTATGAGAAAGCAAGAAATTTATGATCCTCTTATTATTTTGACTATTGTATATTCAACTGCCCCCTCTTATTATTCTTATTCTTTGCATGATTTATATACTTTCATTTATTTTTTTTATTGTAATATCTCAGGTTCAAGAAAGGAAAAAATTCCAAATTTTCAAAAGTTGCAGGTGCCACCAACAGAGGCCACCTACAGACCGTTAATCAACTCACTGCCTGTCAGTCAGCTCTGTCAATGGGCCATTCGACTTTTATTTTCAGAACCCAGATTTTAGCCCTCTAACAGCAAAATGACGACTGACAGGACAGACTGTCAGTCGACTTATGTCTCGTCAGTCAGCTCTGTTGATGGGCTAGTCGACTTTTACTAGAGAGTTAATAGTATCTTCTCCTTATTATTTTATCCCTAAACAACTTTGTTTTGGCCAGTTGTAACCTATTATTCTAGTCAGAGTTTACCCTAAACCATTATTCTCTAGAATTCTCCAAGCTTAGAACAAAAGAGGAGAAAGAGGCGACTCAAAAGCCTTCCAAGAATGCAACAAGTTTTCTTCTGTTCCAGCCCCAAAATTGAAAGATTTCTCTATGAATTTTGTAACCAGGTATGTGGGATTTCACTGGTGGATTCCTTTCATCCACTAGGTCCCTAGAATTCAATTAGATTCTTGATTCCTATATCTTGCTTAGACCTAGGGTTTCTAAAACCTTATATATTATTTGTGATTTAGGTGTTAGAATATTCCTAATCAGATTATCATGTTTCCAAGAAATCCTTGCTTAGTTCTTTGCATGAAACTTAGAACCTTAGTTGTGTAGATTCTCTTAGTTCATGAATTACACATGCTAGGTCAGTTAAAAAGATATGCATACTCCAGATTTCAAATGTCACATTATTAGTATATAATTATTACATTCTCATAATTTGCTTGTCAGTATTTTGAGCTATTATGTATTTCAGTATTTCAGCAATAATGTATCATACACATATTCAGTTGGGAGTAGGCTTAGCACTGACTAGATGAGGCTTCCATTTGACCCTCATAGTCCTACAACTATGTGCCCCCATAGGTTTATAATTCCCTTCTGTTGGGCATCAGCTTTAGTGATCATGTCATTCATGCCTTTATACCCCTGGCAAAGTATATAAGGTTCTCTCGATGGAGCGTATACGTCGAACAGTCATGCCTTTATACCCCTGGAAAGGTATAATGGGTCCTCTTGATTGGGTGTATACATCGGACTCCATGATTAGCTCACGTGGTTTTATATAGGTCAATAGTAGCTCTCATAGGCAGACTCTAGTGCATTTGACCAGGTTTTCAGTTATATTTCAGTATTTAGTCTAAGCATGTTATGTACTTCGTCATTGCATTCAATTCAGTTCTTTTTAGTATATCTCAGTATTTCCATCATGTTCAGATTATGTCATTTATCTATTATGATTTGTTCAGCCTATATGTTTTGTTCAGCTTGTATCCTATCCTGCATGCTAAGTACCTTCAATGTACTGATGCATACTCTATTATACATCTTTTCATGGTGTAGGTTCAGGTCCTCAACATTCAAAACAGGTGTAGATCGGTTCTCGATCAACATTAAGCAGCTTTAGTAGTGAGTCCTCATAATTCGAGGACAATAGACATGTTTCTAGAATTAGTGTTTCATTTCAATTCCAATTTTGCTAGGGTTAGCTAGGGACATGTCCCAGCAACGCTAGTCAGTTAGAGGCTTTTTCAGGCATAGTTTACATTCAGTGTTAGTTTTTGAGTGATTGTTCAGTATTACTTAACTCTTAGAATCTTATATATATTCAGACCAATAATGGGTATTCCCCATCATTCAGTTATCTCATAATTTAGCTTCTGCATTTGTTCCTATTTTCATAATAATGTTTATATTTCTTATGATATGCTAGCTCAGGGTTATCTTAAGGTCACTCGTTATCCTAGGTCTTGTGTTTACATCCATGGGGTAGCCTTGGGGTGTGATAAACTTTGTATCAGAGTATTAAGTTCAAGAGTCCTAGGATGTCTGAAAGTCGCACTATGTAGAGTCTCTTTTATGGGTGTGAAGTGCACCACATCTATGAGCGGGAGGTTACAAGTGTTCTAGGAAAAACTTCACTGTCTTTGTTATTCATATCATGAGTAAAGCTCTCTAAGAACCCTTACCCTTCTCAATCTCTACTCCAATTGGTGACCCAGTTATATCTAGACAAGTATACAAAAATTGCCCTATCACGGTCTCTTAGAAATTCACCTCAGCAGATCTTGTAGAGTTAGAAATGGTAGATTTCAATATTAGTCTAGCCATGGATTGGTTACATTCCAATTATGCCTTAGTCGATTGTCGAACTAGGATCGTTCAGTTTTAGTTTCCAACCGAGCAAGTCTTAAAATAGAAGGATAGTAGCTCATGCCTATAGGTCAATTTATCTCTTACCTTAAGGCCAAAAAGATGATCTCTAAAGGGTATTGTAGCACATGTTGAAGGAAAAAATGAAGGAATTAGCAAAAGATGTTCATCGGTTGATCGCTTAGGAGTTAGTCTTACGGACACATCAGATAGTGGTGTGATAATCCAAAATAGATCAAAATCTTCATTGGTAATAGAAGTTAAGGAAGAAAAAAAAAACAAGATAGTGATCCTATACTTCTTGAGTTGGAAGGTGCAGTTCATAAACAGAAAGTAGAGGTTTTGTCCCAAGGGGGAGATGGTCGCTTATAGATTCCTAAGGTGAATAAGTAGGTGAGGCCACCTTGATTGGGCCAAATTTGGCTCATGATGCTATAGAAAAAGTTCCACTCATCAGAGGTAGATTTAAGATAGAAGTCCTATGCAGATGTAAGGAGAAGGGACTTGGAGTTTGAGATAGACAATTGGGTTTTCCTGAAAGTATCACCATGAAGGGGGTGATGAGATTTGATGAACTTGGTTAGGAAGCAGAAGCAGCCATGGAGGCATAGTATCCTTATCTCTTTCCTTCCAATACCGTTTCAGCTAGAGATAATGTTTCTTCAGTTGTTCATGCTTTTTAAGCATATTTTCATGTTCTTGGACCTCAGTTCGGTCAGAAATTAATTTCTAGTACTTAGTGGTAGGGATTGCAGCTTTTTCCCTCCATACCCAACTAGTTTAGTCTTCATTCAAGGACGAATGTTCCCAAGGGGGAGATATTGTAACACCCCAGGTTCGAGAAAGGAAAAAAATCTAGATTTTGAGAAGTTGTAGGTGCCACTTACGGACCACCAGTCAGCTCCGTCGATGGGCCAGTTGACTTTGAGTTTCACAACCCAGATTTCAGCCCTCTGACATCCAAACGACGACTGACAGGACGGACCATCTGTTGACTTACGGCTCATCAGTCAGCTCTGTTGATGGGCAGTCAACTTTTAGTTGAGGGTTAATAGGGTCTTTTCCTTATTATTTTATCCCTAAACTACTTCATTTTTATCGGTTTTAGCCTATTATTCTAGTCAAATTTCCCCTAAACCATTATTTTCTAGAATTCATGAAGCTTACAAAAAAGAGGAGGAAGAGGCAACTCAAAACCCTTCAGAGAACGTAGCAAGTTTTCTTCAGTTCCAAGCTCGAAATCGAAAGATTTTTTCGTGAATTTCGTCACCAGGTATATGGGATTTCACTGTTGGATTCCTTTAATCTACTAGGTCCCTAGAATTCAGTCATATTCTTAATTCCTATATCTTGCTTGGACATAGGGTTTCTAAAACCTTAGATACTAGCTGTGATTTAGCTATTAGAGTATTCATAATCAGATTATCATGTTTTCGTGGAATCGTTGCTTAGTTCTTTGGATGAAACTCATAACCCTAGTTGTGTAGATTCTCTTAGTTCATGAATTACACATGCTAGTTCAGTTAAATAGATATACATGCTCCAGATTTTGAATGTCACTATATCAGTATATAATTGTTACATTCTCAGATTTTGCATGTCAGTATTTTGAGCTATTCCATATTTCAGTATTTCAGTCATAATGTATCATACACATATTCAATTGGGTGGGCATTAGCTTTAGTGATCATGCCATTCATGATTATAACCCTAGCAAGGTATGTAGGGTCGTCGCGATGAGACGTATACATCGAATAGTCATGCCGTTATACCCCTGTCAAGGTATATTGGGTCCTCTCGATGGGGCATATACATAGGACTCCACATTTAGCTCATGTGGTTTTATGTCGATCAATAGTAGCTCCCACAGTCAAACTCTAGTGTATTTGACCAGGTTTTCAGTTATACTTCAATATTTAGTCTCAGCATGTTATGTACTTGGTCATTGCATTCAGTTTCGTTGTTTTCAGTATATCTTAATATTTCCATCATGTTCAAATTATGTCGTTGCTCAGTTATGCTTTGGTCAGCTTATATATTTTGTTCAGATTTTATCCTATCCTACATGCTCCGTACCTTCCAAGTACTGACGCATACTCTGCGCTACATCTTTTCATGGTGTAGGTTTAGCTCCTCATCATTCAGATCATGCAGAATCGGTTCTCGATCCATATTCAATAGCTTCACTGGTGAGTTCTCATAGTTCGAGGAAAATAGACATGTTTTTAGATTTATTCTTTCATTTCAATTTTTGTTTTGCTAGGGTTAGCTGGGGACATGTCCCAGTACTCTGGTCATATAGAGGCTTTTTCAGACATAGATTATATTCAGTGTTAGTTTTTGAGTGATTGTTCAGTATTACTAAACTCTTAGAATCCTATATATATTCAGACCAGTATTGGGTATTCCCCATCATTCAGTTATATTATGATTTATCTTCTACATTAGTTCCTCTTTCCAAAATTATGTTCAGTTTGCTTATGATGCCAGCTCAGGGTTAGCTTAGGGTCACTCGTGATCCTAGGTCCCATATTTACTTCTAGGGGGTAGCCTCGGGGTGTGACAATTTTATCGATAAATCTTAAAAGGAAAGAAGTTTGATCACATTCACTTGTATTTAGTCTTATTTTTATAAAATATAACTCTTATAGCAAATAAAGGATTTTTTTTTGACAAATTTAACTATTTGGTTCCATTTATGGGAACGGGAAATTGTTATAAATTTAGTCTATTATTTCAACTCTTTGCTAGATCATCACAATTTCTCAACATAAAACCACTACAATCTCTGGGACACCCAATTATAACCCCCACCATTGGTGAACAACACAACATCTTAGAAGACGCAAATTTATGCAATCATTTTTATACCTTTGAACTCATAAGGTTCAGAGCATTTAAAGGAACACAAATATGAGATAGAGAATGATTAGTATTATTCTCATTTAGATGATGATATCAGATGCATAAGAGGAAGCTAAACTCCAAAGGACACAAGTGACAATGATAATAGGCACAAAGAGATAGGTATATTTTGCAAAAAGGGAAGACGTTGTCACCCTAGAGTAATTGGGATATAACAAAGAAAAAATTTGGGAGGGAGAAGGTTGATAAGCACACAACTCACGTTTTTGACACATAGAAAAGATGGCATAGCTACATTCATGAGCAATGGTCATACTATATATATCGCACCACCTAGTCAAAAAGTTACAAAGCATTGGTGAATGGAGGGAGGATTCCCTTGAAAGTTTGGGGGTTGAAATAGATAAGTATTGAACTGAATGGGCACAAGTAGACCCATACAGAACAGACCTTCTCAGCTTTGTTTAGGAGATCCATAATGTGGTCAGGGAAGTAAATATGAACTCAAAAGAGACAAACATTGAACCTATATGGACTTGTGATTTAGAAATATTCTACTTTAATTCAATACCAAAAATTTAAGCAGGTATTTAAGTAATCATAAGAGATTGTGGTTGTAAATTATATCTACTTAAATTAAAGACTTATCAAGTAATATTGGTTGTAATCACTAATTAACAGATATGCTAGAATTACAATTGTTTTAAGCATTCATGTATATACTAGTTTATTAACTTAGTTTATTTATCTAGTTGCAGATTTATGGGGTTAGTTATATGATCTTGGTCTTCCAAGCCTCTAATCGTGTATCCAGATTGACCTCACAACCATATCATAAAGAGGGACTGAGATGACCTAACTGGGATGTATAAAGCTATCTTTCAATTTCATAATCAAGTATTCTAGGTACAATTTATTTTACTAAAGTGGAGATCCTACTACTTATATTCTTTGATTAGAAAGAGAATATCTATTTATTTTAATGGTAGATAAGAATTAACATAATAAGCACAAGAATATAATAATAACTAAAATTAGTAGATAAACATCACCAATTCAAGCATCTACTAAACAATTATGCTATGGTCGTAAACATAGAACAAGGGAGATTATTCTGCCATGCTCTAATAAAAACTAAAAAATAACATATTATGCATTGATGCCTTCCAAATTATACCCTCAACTGGGAATAAAATGTTCATTGTAAAAATACAATAACCCAACTAGGTTGGGGGCAAATCTCACGAAAGTATTGCGAGAGAACTTACAATTTGCTAATAAAATCCAATCTAATGACTATTATTTCAGTTGGGGTTTTAAATGGGAATTTATTATCTATGCAATGATGTTTGTATCAATAATAAACACAAACTAGTGTTATGATTCTTAGATATAGTAACTTAAGAAAATGTTTAACTATCACCTCATTCCATGTGTGTTCATTGTCTAAAATTGATGAATCTTGTAGCGTCCTAATGCCTTTCAACAGAATTAGAAGAATTCCACCCCAAGTTCTTCTAGCACTTGATTGTCAGTTTAATTTTTTCATCATCATAAGCCTCGGGTTAGCAATCATATCTCTAGTTCCATCTATTAGATAGGGGTTAATAGCTTTAAATCTCTGTTGATGATCATCTTTTCTTTTTTTATTATGATTTTTACTTTTTTTGTCAAACAAGGCAGAATACAAGTGAGTTCTTAATGTTTGAAACCATTAAAAAAATAATATTTATGAAGGAATATGAATACACAATGATCATATCATCATGCGATGATTTTAATGTAAAGAAAGCATTATCTTTATCACTCTAAGTTTCAAAATCCTAAATATGAGATTTATACACTTATAACTAGTTGGAAATAATAAGAAACGTATTTGAAATAACTAAAGAATATTAAGAAAAAGAAACAAATTGAACCTTTGATTATGCATCTCTTGCAATAATATCTTTTCCGTACCAAATAATTTTCTGTGAAAGCAATAACTAAAAAACTAAGAATAATTATGGAGTAGTACATACCAAGAAATGATGAAAACTAGATTCTAATTATAATATAATTCTAAAATGTCCTTGTAATTTATTTATAATAGTAAAAAGAAAACTTGAATCCCAGTTAGACTTTGCTTTAACTTTATCAACTATGATTCCGCATAACACAAGTGTATGGTGTGGGCTCTATCACAGATTAGAAGGCTAGTGCCACGAATTTCATCATGGGATGGTGTCTTCCTTCTAGTGCATCGTAAGGAATTTCAGTCTCTAAATCTCATTCACCAAAAGGTGTGCCGTGACGGACTATATGAAGTTCTTACTCCACTCTGCGGACCGCTACTATCTTTAGCCCGTGTTGGTTTCATGTTAGTTCAAGATGCTTTGTTCTGAGTTCTAATCCATATTTTGGATTGATTCTTATTTTCTTTAGGCTGAAATCAATCTAATCATAGATATATAAGCTTATCACAACAATTATACATAAAATATATGAATATGTGTGAATTTATACTAAAAACTTAGCTAAATCATAAATAAGTGCTTGGATGCGTAAATGATGAGTCCACAAATTAGACTCATATAGGGCTCTATTTTAATAGAAATTACATCCTCAAATGCTTATTTTATCTCAATATCTGATGAAAATACATAAGTTTCAGGTATTTGAAGTTTGAAGGAAAGCATGGACACTACTTCGCAAAAAGGAACAAAAAGGCTTAAAAGAAAGAAGAAAATCAAGGCCTGAGGATTGCCGAGTTCACTTGGCGAGTCGCCGAAGGGTCTCTCACTTTGCCTTTTGTTCCAGTGTGCTGAGACCTGAAGGAAAGGATCAAGTCGGCAAAAAAAAGGGAGCATTAAGTGCATCACCGAGATGTTCTGCGAGGCAGTACTATGTCGCCCAATGACATAGAGCACAATGATGCTGAAGGATGGTGCAAGACGGCGATGACCTACATCAAGGGGCGAATCGCCGAATTGATCAGCGATTCTAACTAATGTCGTCGAATGATCCGCTGCAACACAGATCTTTGAAAACTATAAATACTCGTTGAGAGTTTTAGCTTAGTATCAAATTTTTAGCGTGAAATAATTAATATAATTTTAGTACTTTTTATTTTTGCTCTAATTTCGAAGGGTTTTAGCCAGGTAGGCCACCAAGACGACATCGGAAATCTCAACGATGTCCAAAAGCCCAACATCAATGGCCTCCATCTCAGAGGAGGTGTTGGAGCCATCCATTTACCCTCAGCCGAGGGAAATGCAGTGTTCCACATAACGAGCACCATGTTGCATCTCTTGCAACTGAAGGGACTTTTCAGCGAACTAGCTCATAAGGATCCTCACGAACATCTTTGAAACTTTGTAGATGTGTGTGGACCATTCTCGTTCAAAAACATCTCTCAGGAGTTGGTCCGATTAAGGCTATTCCCTTTCTCGTTGATGGGAGAGGCTTGCAAGTGGCTAGCCGATCTACCACGTGAATCCATCACTTTTTGGGAGGAGTTGGTGACCACATTTCAACTGCAATTTTTTCCTCCCTCGAAGATGATGTCACTGCGGTATAGCATCCAAAGCTTTAAACGTCTAGAAGGAGAGCCTCTACATGAAACTTGGCTAAGGTTCAAAAAGTTAGTGCTACAATGCCCAACCCACGATTTGTTGAACAACGTGCTACTTCAATACTTTTATCAAAGTTTGGATTCGGTAAACAAAGGTGTCGCCGACCCACTCTCACATGGAGGCGTAATGCAGCAACCATATGTAGTAGCAGCCCAACTTTTAGATGGCATGACAACCATCAATAGAACGTGGTACACTCCTGAGTACCAAGTCTCCTCTCTCACATTCAAGCTATCAAAGGAGCAGATTGAAAAAGATAATGAGAGAGACCAAAACATGGCCAAAATCATGACAGAGCAAGAAATTCTATCCAAAAATGTTATGGGGGTTGGTGCCCGTACTATCAACGTTGTGGAGGTCAGGGGTGCTAATCCTGAAGAAATGAAGTTTGAAGCCTTATATAACGAGGAGGTAAATTTTCTAGCCAACCAAGGTGGTGGCTATCACTCAAATTACCCAAGGAAGGGTGGTAATCAAGGTTAGGCTAGAGACGAAGGTTAGAAGGATCGAGATCGTGAATGGAGGGATCATAATCCAAATTGAAAGGATGGGGAGAAGGATAGATACAGACCTCCCCATGAGTGCCAGAAGCCAAAGGATTCGTACGATGGTAGGTCTGAGGATATTCTCTCACGTATCCTCAACAAAGTTGAAGGATCGGACAAAATGCTAAAAGGCATGAAAGAAGATGTTTCTACCCTTATCCAGACCATCACCTCCCATTCTGTTTCAATCAAGCAGTTGGATACCCAGATGGTCACATCTCATCTCATCTCAATTCGAGACAACAAGGGGGTTTACCTAGTGAAACTATGGCTAACCCCAAGAGTAAGGTTTGAAGGTAACTTTTGTCGTGCCACGACGTTAACTAAGGCACTGTTTGGGAGGCAAACCAAAACCATTTATTGCTTTCTTTTTATTTGATGAAATAATGGTGTGTTGATTGTGCAGATGAAACTATTGAGAGTGAATGAAAAGTGCAGATTGGCGAGAAACAGGTCTAATCAGCAAATTGCCGAATGGTTTGGTGACTCAGAGCTAGACCGCCATTTGACTCAAAACCATCTTGCTTTGGAGTCTATAAAACTCGGCGAGCATTGGAAATTATTGGCCAGTCCCGACCATGTCGGCAATCGCGATGGAGACTGCCATTTGGGCCCCCCGTAAACTAGAGGTTCTATAAATTTCGGTGAAGAAACTAAATAATCGACGTTCAGCCGAGTGAGTAGGCGAGATTGACTAATGTCACCGAGTGGGTGAAAACTAGATGGTTTTTGCAAGCCAAAGGTTTAAAAGTTTCAACTTCATTCACTTTCCTTCACTTTTCATCTGTCCCAACTCACACCTGCACTCTAGTTTTTATATTTCTTGCACTTTTGGAGTATTTTGGTTCATTGATTTGTGTACAAATTTGGATTGTATTGCCACCTAGCTTCTCAGTAGCATTTCAATCAGTATAAAAGGTTAGCTTCTTAATACCCATAATTATTTTGTGTATTCATCTGCACACTCTTTGACATTGTTAAATTTGGCTGAACCTCCTTGATTGGATAGAATTGGTTAAGTGTCGATTGTTATTCGATAATCTTGCTTAAACTGTTAAACTTTGCTCTCTGATGTATCTAGTTGAGTTAATGTGTGATGGGTGGTATTCATATGTTATGGGTCTTGGTTAAATTTGTATTGTTTGTGCTTAAATTGTGTTTTCGGGGGTTGCAGAGCCAATTTCAAAAGGTCAAGTCAAGAGTAGGTACGATCGGTGATTCGGCGAGCTGTGACAAGCTCGCCGAACCACTCCGCGGTTCGCCTAAGTACCTCACCTCTCCCTTACTATCATGCTTTATTTATTGTGGCTGCTGTAATTGTTGACGAGAAGCACGGGATCTCCAAGTGCACTTGGCGACTCACCGAATGACACCTTAATCACCCTTTGTCTGCACCCCTAACTCCTTCTGCACTGTTACCTTCGATGAATAGTCTGTGGCTCACCGAATGTATTCGAAGGCAAGCCGAATGGATTATCTAGTCTTTCTACACATGAAAGTCTTTGTTTTGGTTGTCAAATATGTTCTAACATTATCTCAAGAGTTTGCAGATAAGGCCAGACCAAAAGTTGCAGGAATAAACATGCCACCTAGACACATAAGAGCACAACAGTTCAGAAGAAGTGAAAAGAGCAAGAGCAAGGAAGGAAGCCCTAGTAGGAGGAATCCCATTGCTCCTGTTGTCCCTTCGTAGGCTCGAGGGTTCGTCAATGCGATACATGCCTTCAAAGCGGTGCATGATTTGGATAACATGGTTGAGGCAAAAATCGCTACAGAAACTGAAGCAGAGAGAAAAGAAAACGAAAACCTGAAGTAGACTAACAATACTCTGGGCACTGATGCCCAGACAGATGGAGAGACTACGTAGATAGGACTCTTCTTTACCTCCCTCTCTGTATTCCTTTAATTTACATTTTGAATATTTTGTTAATTTCATTTGATGAAAAATTGCTTTTATTTGTGGTGGGGTGAGGCTCACCTTTTGTGTGCTATTTGTGATTCGTGTTATGTATATATTTGGGCTACCTATTTATAAATTGTGTTTACACTGCTTTCTGTGGATGTTTGAGCTTATGGATTCTTTTGTTTAAATTACAAAAATGATTTTGATTTTGATCTGTCCAAAAAAAAAATTTTCCACCTCCTATGTGTGAATGTGGCTGTTCTTTTGCAAAATTTAAGTCTTGGTTTTGATCAATACCAATGACTTGAATAGTGCTCTCAATCGAACGAACATGAATGCGCAGCTACGACAAGGCCAAATGAAGTTGCATAAACAATATGTGAACTCTTTGCATCTCGTTGTGATTAGCCATTTATCAAATTGAGTCTCTTGTGATGACCGTTGCACACTAGCGAAAGTGTGGAGTCTTGTTTGACTTTAGTGTCGATACCTTGTGTGATGAGCTTACTTTGAACCATCCATGATAGATCCTAGAATTTGCCCCGTTGGTCCAATCAACTATATGATAACGTCTCTTGATATGATCTTAGGCAACTTCTAAGAGTGTGAGCCAATTTGACATATACCTCTTTTGTGACCTACCATGTGAGCGTGTGATTCTCTTTTGAACACCCATTGAGCCTTACCTTTCTTTGGAAGAAACTTGATGAAACCATAACCTTTCTTTATCCACTACCTATAATCCTCTTAAATTGTGGTTAGTTGAATAGCCAACATAGGCCAAAAGCCTAAGTTGGGGGTGTGGTAAAAAGAAGAGGGGAAGTCAATAAGTGCAAGGAAAGTCTCCTCTTACCCATGGTTTTAAAGAAAATGGAACCCCTCCATATAAAAAAGAAAGAGAGAGAAAAGAAAGAAAAAGAATGAAAAAGAAAGTTGCGGAATAAAAGTACAAAAATATGGGGTTCCCAAACAATCCATGGAAAGTGAATAATAGGATGACTTATGAGCACTAAAGAGAATGATGAAGGAAAAGGAAAGGAAGTGTTGTGAGCACCACATTTCATGAGGATGAAAGTCACTGAGCCTAAATAACGATACATTTGCGCTCAGCCCCATTACAAGCCTTGAAAAGACCTTTTTGATCTTGAGTGAGTAGAAACAACTGTTGATCAGAAAATACGGGCAAACCTATGGGTGAAAGCATGCATTGTGTTCTTCCTTGTGAGAGTGAGCGTTGTATCTGATTCCGAAGCTTTAAACTGTGAACCATTGTGTGATTATGGAATCATTCTTTCTATGAGGGCATTCGAACACTTATGTTGAGCTTGAACTTGCATTTGAAGCAAGTATTGTGAGCATGAGCTTCTTTGATATTGGTGAGTCACAACTAGAATCTTTGAGTGCACATTTGATGTTTGCATAAGTAAATTGAGTCTTGTTGTGTGCATTCATGATTGAGTCTTGTGTAGCATTGTTCGAGACACCCTTTTTGAACAGCTGAACTTGAGTTTGCTTGAGGACAAACAAAAGTTTAAGTTGGGGGTGTTGATGAGTCCACATATTGGACTCATTTAGGGATTTATTTTAATATAAATTGTGTCCTCAAATGCTTATTTTATCTCAATATCTGATGAAAACACGTAAGTTTTAGGTATTTGAAATTTTAAGGAAAGCATGGACACTACTTCGCAAAAAGGAACAAAGAGGCTAAAAAGAACAAAGAAAATCAAGGCCTGAGGATCACCGAGTCCACTTGGCGAGTCGCCGAAGGGTCTCACTTTGCCTTTTGTTCCAGTGTGCTGGGCCCTCAAGGAAAGGATCAAGTCGGCGGAAAAAGGGAGTAGTCGGCGCATCGCCGAGATGTGTCGCGAGGTAGTACTATGTCGTCCAATGACCCAGAGCATGACGATGCTGAAGGATGGTGCAAGACAGCGATGAACTACATCAAGGGGCGAATCACCGAATTGATAAGCGATTCCGACTAATGTCAACGAATGATCCGCTGCAACACACATGTTTGAAAACTATAATTACTCATTGAGAGTTTTAACTTAGTATAGGTTTTTAGTGTGAAAAAATTAATATAATTTTAGTACTTCTTATTTTTGCTCTGAGTTTGAGAGGGTATTAAAACATGAAGAAGAAGAAGAGGGTTTCATCTCCAAGGATTTGGACTTGGGTCTCTTGGATTTTTCATTCTTGGCCTGTAACAAGACTCAAATCTTTATACCCATTTGAATGCACGCTCATTTAGGTATAAATTTCTATCTCTTGATGTGTGGCTAAAAATCCCAATTTTTGGGGTGTGATTTAGCAAATATGGGTTAAGGTTGTTGTTGGATCTTGCTTGGTGAAAGATTAGATGTAGTTTAATGGTGATTTCATCTAGTAGTTGTGGATGAATTTAACAAATTTGTAGTTGCAAATACAAGTTTATTTATGTGTTTTGGGCCTGCTCGAGAGAGAAGTTGCGAAACAAAGACTACTAGATTGATGGCCTAAGGAGTGGGTCGACATGAGGTTCAGCTCGAGAGAGTGAACCCTAGTCCCATATCCTAACACTCAGCTCGAGAGAGTGAGTGGGGTAAGGCGTAGGCTGGTCTTCATGTGACAAGTGGGTGTCCGAGAGGAACCCATTTGAAACGGGGTTAGTTGCTCGAGAGAGAATTTATTCCCACGTATAGCTTAGCCTAGTCACTATTACTCTATAAATTTTCTATCGAAAGCATGTACCCAATAATTTAGATTAACCCGTATTCCGATCACATCCAAAGAATCCACCTCTCATTGCTTAAATTTCCTTATATTCACTGTTTTAGTTGTTTCCTACTTACAAATTCCAACTCAATATTTGAAGCTTGCGGCATCCCTTTAATTTTCTATGTTTTCACTCATAAAAATCTTTAGCTACGATTAGCTTTAGCACATTTGCACTTAACTACTAATTTTCACAGCCACTCTCTTGGGACTCGACCCCAACCCTTAGTTGGGTTATTATACTATTGCACGATCATAGACACTTGCATCAGAAGTTGTGTCGTTGATTACGCAAACATCAGTAGATACACCCTAGATCATGCATACAAAATATTTATAATTGAATTAAATAAAAGAGAAACCTAATGATGGAATCTCCGTTCTATGTTATGCTTGCTCGAATGTGAGCAACAACTCCTAAAAAATGTCTAAGGATTATAATTTTAGCAGTGAAAACTAACCTTCATTCCTTATTGGGCTTGGACTTGAATTTGAAGAATTTCTCACCCAGATAAACTATAACTCAATACGCTAACCATTGCCCCAACTAGTATGGTGTGACATGCCCGCCAATTCACTAACTTGGAGAATTTTCACTCTCAAAGTTTATGCTCTAGTGCAGAGCATCAAGGAGTGCTTTGTGACACAGTTCCATGATGGACATAGGCCTAAATGGATCGAGAACAACCACCAGATCGACTACTCAGAGTTCAAAGTCGAGGCCAAGACTTGGCTCTCCATCATTAGTAGGGTGATTCCTTCGAGGAATGAGACCGAGGTGTCTCTTGACAAGGATTTATTGATTTATGTCTTTATGGAGGGGATCTATATAAATGTTGGATAGATTATCATGCAACACATTCAGGAAGTTGTCTTGAAAAGTACAAAGAGTTTCTCTTTTCCTTTTTTAATTAGTTATTTATGCCTGACATATAAGGTAAATCAAAATGAGGTGGATAGCATAGGGAGTCCTAAAAAGCCTATTCAACCACTTAATAAGAAAGGTCTAGGCATGTGATGAAGAAATGAAAGATTGATGTGCAAGATCTAACATTTGGCACATTAGCTGAGGACACTACTTCATAGGATCAAGACCTCACCTCTCCACCAGATGAGTTACTACGGAGAGGATCACCAGTGGTAGTCCACCTATCAGGACAGATGCATGTTATGGACATTTACTTACAGATTCAGAAGTTGGCTCGGAGTCTTTCGACAAGCCCTAGAGATAGCTCTTTGACCTCAAGTACTGTTTCTTCCACTTTGTTCATCTTTGTGCATGATCAGAAATTTCTTAAGGAAAGGATGGTGAAGATAGAGAGATGGAAAAATAAGATGAAGTAGCATGAAAAGAAGAGGAGCAAATTTTTGAACAAGATGATAAGTACCCTTCAGAAGTTTTATGGATCAAGTGATGAGGCTGATGATGCTGTCCTTTCAGACCTCGATAGCTCCTCAAATGAGTGATAATCCTTGAAGGGGGTCCCTCATATTCTCTTTTGATTATTTTATTGTCAGGACATATTTACATTTTCAATTTGGGTGCCTTCCTTGTCAGGCTTGTTTTAGATTTTGTATTTAATTTGATTGTGCCCTTGTCAGGACTGTTTTGTTTTTATTTATGGATGTTGTGCCCTTGACGGGCATTTGTGATATTATGATGGATTAGTTTGTTTTATTTTGTATCTTGTAGTTTGTAGCTTCTTTATTTTCTTTTTGATAACTAAGATATGAATTGATAATGCCTAATGATGGATATAGTGATGACTTTCTTAAAGGTAAATCATCGGTTGCTAGTGAGTGTTGATTGGTGTTTAGTTTGGAAAATTTTGAGTAGTCGGTCCCCAATAAATGTATGAGTTTTCCTTATGATGAATTGGTTGAAGACTTTCTTAAGGAAAAATTGTCAACATTTTGGGATTTGTGACTTGGTTGGTACTAAGAACATAGTCTTGCATATGAAAAGTTACTGAACATACCCCTTCATTTTTGAAAGTTGAGCATATTGTGAATTATTTTGTGACAGGTTTTTTAATTCTTTTTCTGACTTTTGATTCATTATCATTTTAAATGTTCAAATGCCACCTGTATTTTGAAAAGGAAATAAAAATTTTAAGCATCTTGATTGATTTTCATGCCATGTGTAGTGAGTTGGTGAATAATGTCTTGTGTTCGCTTATGTTATCTAGAATATGCCCGATTGTTCTTGAAATTTTGGTCTTGATTAAGTTTGGTTGGAGAAATGATCTTAGATTTTTTTTGTAATTGTTCTTGGACTCCACCTAGCCTAAAAATCCCATCATTGCACTAAATATATCCTTAGTTGTCCCCTTTGAGCCTAATCCTTTTTATAGACAACCTCATTAAAAGCCTTATTCTTTTTGAATAAGTAATCCTCTTTTGAACCTTTCCCTCCTTGAACTTGAGAATAGAGATCAAAGTTGAGGCTTTGTTGGTGTGTTATGGGAAACTCATAGAAGGGATACTTATCACCTGAGGCCTTGATATAAAAAAAAGGGAGACTGAAAAATGGAGGAAAAAGTCTTAAAAAAAAAAAAGAAAAGTTTTGAAAAAAAAAAGGAATAAAAGTGACTAATGAGACTTGAATCCTCCAAAGGTTCAAAATGGTTATAAGAAAATAAAAATAAAAATAATGTGAAATGTGTATTGGTTTGAAAAGTAAAGAAAAGTCAAAAGTTTGAAATGATGAGTTGTTGTGTAGTGTTCAAGGAGGGTGTAGTAACTTATACCTAAATGATATCCAACCCTTCCCAAGCCTACATTACAAACTTTACAAAGTTCTTTGAGGTTACTAACCAAACGAAGTTGAGTCAATATTAATTAAAAATATGAGCAAGTGTATGGTGTGACATTTGTGTGCATGAGATGTTTTATTGTGAGTGTGATTGTTTATTCTTATGTCCCATGTCTTGTAAATATTTTGTGAGTGATTTGGCATATTTCCTTTCTATTAAGGGCATGGAAGTGTATAAAGTGGAGATTTTGAAAATTCATGATTGATTCAAGTAAGCATGTAAAAGAGTTAATGAGTTGAATCACTTCTTCGGTTTGAGTTGTTATCACTTAATGATTCTTGGTTCTTCAAAATGTGTCACGGGAGTGAGGGAACTTCTTTTGTGAAAATTTTACATGTGTACTTTTGTTAGTACCAACCGAAGCCATTTCCTTTGTGCTTTGAAATTAATTTGTGGGGTATGTGGAAATGAGAGCCTTTTGTGTTTTGGATTTTCTTTACCTAAGGACAAGAAAAAATTTTAAGTTGGGGCTATTGGTGAGTGGTGGATTTCTACTCATTTGAGGCTCTTTTCCTATTAGTTTTGGCTATCTTAGGTTAGAATTAGTACTTTTAAGCTGATTTTCTTCATATTTATAGGAAAATGAAATGGAGAGCTGATTTAGATGACCTTTGAAGAAACCAAGAGGAATTGAGGCAAGAAAAGGTCAAGAAGAAGAAAGTTGAACTGGCAGCTGAAGTACCCATCGCGAGTGTGTGAAATAGAGGTCATGATAATGGTTAACAATAATTCCAAACATCGCTATCGCATGGTTAGAATTAACGATCGTGTGATCTAGTGACACTACTCATCGCGATTGTGTGAGTTAGTTGAAGGGAAAATGCCTAGCTCCTAGACAAAATCGAAATTTCAAAAAATAGATCTCAAACAACATTTTTACACTCATTAACTGTTATTATTCAGATTATCATCTATGAATTTTAGAATTCCTAATTTTTAGAGAGTAGAGTAGAGAGAAACTTTGTAGAGTTCATCTTTTGGGTTTAGACTTTGAAGGCAAGTTGCCTCATAATTTATCCTTTGGATTGAAGATTGTGTTCTAAATAGTAAAATTTCTTTTCCTATCTTCTTTCCCTTGATTTATATTGCATGAATTATGGGTGTAATTTCTAATTAAAATTGAGGTTTTGTTCTAGAAATAGATAATTCATTTGGGTCTTTGATTTCTCATTCTACTACTTTTGTATGTGATTCCATCCTTTCATGAAATGAGTTTAATATAATATTCATGTTTGAATTTATTATTTGAAAGTGCATGATCAAAACTACCGTCCAATATTTGTGGGTTGCTCAAAAGAGAATTTGTGAAGTAGAGAATAATATTGATAATCACATATTAGCATTGAATCTTAAATTTTCCTGAAAGAGAGATTTATGTTATCATTATTGAATGCAAGACTTGCTCAAAAGAGAGGTATAAATTGAGGTATTAGGTCATTTTGTTGAATTACATGATTGAGACTGAAAGAAGATTTCATGATATAACACAATGATATCGAAAGAAGATTTGTGTTGTTGAAGATGACCTAGCGTACCTATGATTGAATTAGCATGTGTTGTGTCACGATCCAAGGTAGCCCCTAGGCTTAACATGGTGTATAAGATCCCGAGAGGCCCCATGCAGGCCACTTAGCTTTGATCATACAAGAAATAGAAGAAAGAGATTAAAAAAATAGTTTCACTGTATCAAACTTTTATATAGAAAAGTGGAAATCTACACATCGTCTCAAAGTCATCTAGTACATAAGAATGAATATGGGTGTTGCCCATACATCATGTTCCAAAACTAAATGTAAGGAAAGAGTGAAAACAATAAATGTTTGGTCCCCGAAGCATGAGGACTCACGCTGGAAATCTCCTCAAAGAACTCTAGCTACGAAACAGGGAACTCTGACCGTTGGACCCTACATTTAAGGAAATGTAGGCAAGAGTATGTGTTAGTACAAAATATGTACCAACTATGATAGCCATGCATAAAACATTTGAAAATATACATAAAAGAGATAACTTCATGATATGCAATGACCAAGCTAAAACATCAGAGAAAGAGTTGGAAAACATGAGTCATAAAACATGGTCAATGCACATAGTTATCATCTTAAAATGTATGAGATACTTCCTTGAAGTAACCTTAGTTCATCATAACTTTCTTGTGGGAAGTAGCCTTAACCAGTATATAAGACCATGTGAGCTATTCATGGAATCCATTGTATTCCACACCGAAAAGGGGTGTCCTACACAAGGTAAGGACCATGAACTTCTAGCCTATGTGGATCCACTAGGTAATGTATATTTAGACAATCCTATGTTGGCACATAATTTATAGGACACGGGTAATCGCCACGTGTCCACATAGCTCTAAGCTTAACTTCCACGGAATAGTTCTTAATCATATTCATCTTAGCTCTTGAAGGAACATGGGTAATCGTCTCTTGTACTTACATCATACGATATGGGTAATCGCCTCTTGTCTTTCAATAGAGAGTATGGGTAATCGCCTCTTGTCTTTCGATAGATAGCATGGGTAATCGCCTCTTGTCTTTCAATAGAGAGCATGGGTAATTGCCTCTTGCCTCAACATTAGAATAACTCCTTAATATTGGTTCATTTTAGGTGAGAAGACCTTTCAACCCTAAGAACCATTATTATGTGAGAAAACCTTTTAACAACACAACAACAACATCATCATCATTGATACTTCACTCTCAAAGTATCCTTAAAACATTTACATCAATTTCATAAGAACATGCATAATTTCATAATTCACCTTTCATAGTTCAAAACCCACTTTCAATCATCAATATCTAGAAAAACATGTGTTGGACATGGATTTAGGGTAATTCATCGTAAAATCATGTAATTATATCAATTCATGTTTTATAGATCATAAAACAATCAAATACATCAATAATCAAAGGAACCCACGACATCGAAGAAACCCTAACTCAATTGAGGAAATCTGTATTTATAAATTGGAGAATTTGGGAACTCCAAGGAGGAAAGGATTCCATGGATAAAAACTATCATACCTCAATACCTAAAGCTTGCCTTCAATGAAGGAATTGGAGGCTTGACTTGAAACCCCAGGTTTATCCCTTCTTCTTCAAGCTTTCTAGAGAGAAAAATATTTTGAGAGGAAGACTTGTTATTCTTTTAGGAATTTGAGAGAATGTCTTGAAAGGGTTGATTTTGGGGTAAAAAACACTTATATAGAGGTTCTAGGTAAGGATAAAATGACATAGTATCAAGATAGAATAATTAGGAAAATACCCAGACTTAAAGATGACGTAACCCTTTCACGTAAGCCACCACAACTCGTCTAAGGGACCATGAGCTGTCCTGGTAGTCGTGGTCCTTAGACCAGTGTCTAGGGAGTACCCTTCTTGCCTTGGCTCTCCTCACGACCAGCTTCACGGGTCATTTTCCCCTTCACGACCCGTCTAGAGGTTTGTGGGAAGAGACTGGCTTTAAGGTGGGTTCTGCCTCCCCTACACGGGCATCATGATGCCCAGTATGCCTCCCCACGGGCCATTAAGACCCTCGAGGGAGGGGTGCCTCCCCAACATGCCCTAGAGGAGTTGCCATGGGCCACCACACAGGCTATGGTCCCATTCACGTCCCATCTGGGGCTCCGTTGAGGGTCCCTAGTCTAGGTTTTGGCCTATATGTCCTTCCCATCTCCCCTTTTTGGCCTTGCTCAAATTTGAGGTGTTACATTATTTCCCATTTGGGATAATTCATCCTCGACTGAGATTCAAGGCCTCATAATAAGGGTAGGAACTTAAACCTAACATCCCAGATGCATGCAATCATATAAATGCTCATATCCGAGGAGGAAATATCAACTCTAAGCTAAAGCATGTTCAGAACTTCATATCATGAAGTCTATAAGTAACCCATTCTCAAATGCACATAAACATGTAGAAATCAATCAAGTTGACTCATTTTCTCAAAACTTAAGCTTTTCATGAACATGCAAAAATGAGGAAATCATGGGAATATCTACAACACATGACACCAAAAGAGTAAATCATGAGGAACTCAATACCTCAAACTAGAGTAGGGCTAGAAGGAAAAAGATGAGGATAACGGGACATCATATCGGCTTTGGCCTCCCAAGTAGCACCCTCAACTTACTGGTATCCTCCACAACACTTTCATGGAAGCAACTTCCTTATTTCTCAACTTCTTAACTTGTCGATCTAAAATCTCAACCAAAAATTCCTCATATAAAAGATTATCCTTAACTCCCAAGCCTTCTAAGGGGAATAAATGTAGAATCCCCAATACATTTCTTTAATAAGGAGACACGGAAAACTGGATGTACCGATGTCAATTCATTACGCAATTCTATTCCATAAGCTTCCCTTTCTTACCAAACCTCATTACACCCTTCATGGGTGAAATTTTCAAATAAACGCAATCATTCACATTAAAGTCAAGATCTCTTCTTCTAACATCGACATATGACTTTTGCCGACTTTGAGCCATTTTCAACCTATCTCTAATAAGTCAAACTTTCTCTATAACTTCGTGTACTAATTTTGGTCCTATCAAAGCGACTTTACCTACGTCAAACTAACCTATAGGAGATCTACACCTCCTACCATAGAATGCCTCAAATGGAGCCATACCAATACTTGAGTGATAACTATTGTTATATGCAAACTCAATCAAAGGCAAGTGATCATTCCAATTACCTTTGAAATCAATCACACAAGCTCTCAACATATCTTCCAAAGTTTGGATAGTACACTCCGCTTGCCCATCAGTTTATGGGTGAAAGGACGTACTACGCTTAACACGAGTACAAAGACCATTTTGAAAATATTTCCAAAACTGAGAAGTGAATTGGGTACCACGATCGAAGATAATGGATAATGGTAGTCCGTGAAACCTCACCATTTCCTTCAAATACAACCTGGCATAGTCCTACACCGAATAAGATATCTTGACAGGAATGATATGACCTAATTTCTTCATCCGATCTACAATAACTCAAATCGAGTCATGTTGTCGTCGGGTGCGAGGCAACCCAACAATGAAGTCCATGTTCAAGTATTCCCACTTCCAAGTAGGAATACTAATATCTTGGGATAAACCTTTTGGATTTTGATGCTCAACTTTCACTTGTTGACAATTGGGGCACTTAGCCATAAATCTGCAATATCTTTCTTCATCCCATTCCACCAATAGATCTCTTGCAAGTCCTGGTACATCTTGGTGGCTCCCAACTGAATGGAATATCGAGAACTATGGGATTCTGACAAGATCTGATCCCTGAAGTCATTAACATTAGGAACATACAAACGCCTTGATTTCTAAGCACTCCATCACCCCCTTGGGAGAAAGCCTGTAAGGAATTTATAAGCACCGCTTTCTTTAATTACACCAAAGTCGAATCAAGACCTTGCTTGGCTTTCACATCTGCCACAAAAGACGATTCTGAACCACTGTGAATCATAACACCACCCTTGGTAGAGTCCACAAACTGAACACCCAACCGGGCCAATCTATGACCATCTCGAACACACTTATTTTTATCATCCTCAATTTGAGAAACACTTCCCATAGATAGTCGACTAAGAGTATGTGCCACCACGTTCGCCTTTCCGGGGTGATAGAGAACATTCATATCATAATCCTTCATTAACTCAAGTCACCTCATTTGGCGAAGATTTATTTCCTTCTAATTAAACACATATTGCAAACTCTTGTGGTCAGTAAAGACATCCACGTGAACACCATAAATAGTGCCTCCAAATCTTTAAGTGTCACGACCTAGGGGTACATCCTAGATGTAACATGGCATATAGGACCTCGAGAGGCCCCCATACAAGCCACTTAGCATTCATAACATAAGAAATAAAACAAAAGAGCTCAAGACAACATTTCAAGTCCAAAAGTTTTATAACAGTAAAGCAGAAGTCTAAACACTTCATCTCATTAGTCATCCAGTACAATAGAATGAAATTGGGCCTAACCCATGCATCATGTCCAAAACTGAAAATAAGAAAGAAACTAGGAACAATGAAAGTCCGTCCTCGAAGCATGAGGACTAACCAAGCTTAGAAATCTCACAATCAACCACTAGCCACGAAAATGAGAACCCTGAATATCGGACCCTACATTTGGGGAAATATAGGCAAGAGTATGTATTTACACAATATAATGTACCAATTATGATAGTTATTTATAAAACATTTAAATCATGTTAAAATAGGACATTTAATGACATGCAATTGACCAAGCTAAAACATGATATGAGATGAGTTAGAAAACATAGGTCATAAAAATGGTCAATGCAAGCTAACATCTTTCAAAAAAAAAAAAAACCTTTGAACACCTATGAAATACTTCTTGAAGTAACCTTAGTTCATTACTATTGAGGGCAATATCCTTAACCGACATAGAGACCATGTTAGCTATAACATGATCCTTCGGGGTCTCCCACACCGAAAAAGGGGTTGTCCTACTTGCCAAGGTAAGGACCATGAACTTCTAGCTTAAATGGATCCACTAGCTAATGTCTATCTAGAAAATCATCCTATAGGGGCACATAGGTAAGGGATAAGGAGATTGCTTCTAGAAACCCGGCATCTATGAACGGGATATCTTCCATCTCAATATCCTCTCGGTACTAAGTAGAAATCCCACGAAATAGTAATTTCTTACTTATTCTTATAATCCATGAAAGGGAACGTCATCTTGCCAATTCAAGCTAAGTCATAAGTCATTCGTGGAAAGGTATCATTCAAGAACCAATCCAAGCTAGGTTTCATTAGGATAGCTCTTAATCTTTGATTCAATTAGATGAGAAGACCTTTCAACCTTAGAATCCTTACTATGTGAGAAAACCTTTCACAATCATACTTTCATGTGTATATGAGAAAATCCTTTCAAAAACACAACAACAACATCATCATTGATACTTCACTCTCAAAGCATCCTTAAAACATTTACATAGACTTCATAAGAACATGCATAATTCCATACTTAACTTGTCAAGGTTCAAAACCCATTTTCAATAATCAACATATGGAAAACATGGATTTGATATGGATTTCATCATAAATTTATGTAAATCTATCAATTCATGATAAAACTCTTCTTTCATAATCAAAAACCCACATCATATAATCATAATTTGGAAAACATGGGGATTTCATGGGTTCAAAGGGGAATCATCATAAAATCATAGTAGTTCATCAAATTCATGTATAAGAGATCATAATTCAATCATTTAAATCAATAATCAAGACAACCCATGGCAATTGAACTAAAACCTAACTCAATTAGGGAATTCTAGCTTTGAAAATAGAAGGATTTGGGAACTCCATGAATGGAAGGGATCCATGGATGAAAACTATCACTCAAAGCCAATTGATTATCTTCAATGGAGGAATTGAGACTTGACTTGAAACCCTAGGTTAAATCCTTCTTCTTGAAGCTTTCTAGAGAGAGAAACATTTGGAGAGGAGACTTGTTCTTCTTTTAGAAATTTGAGAGAATTATTTTTAAAATTGGAGAAATTTGGGGTAAAAACACTTATATAGGTCTTTAGGTGAAGGATAAAATGACATAGTATTAGACTAGACTAGTTAGTAAAAGACCCAAAATCCCGCGACCTAAAAATTGGGAATAAGGAACGCTGGAGTTCGCCAAAAGCCACTCGGTGACATGCCGAGTGAGCATTTAGCTCACCAAAGGTTACATTATGTCGGCTCCTGGACCAAACCAACAAGATAATATATGCAACCCTTAGAAATCATTTTTCTAGATGTAAGGTAATAAACAAACTAACTCTTAGGCATAGTATTTCCGCTTTTCCACTCTAGGATGGGTTCATTTACAATTAGAAACTTGACTACTCGGATTCTACAATCAATAGTAGCATAATGTGAATGCAACCAATCCATACCAAGAATAACATCAAAATCTAACATATCAAGCTCTAAAGGATGAACATGAGTGACTCTATAGGATAAGGAGACGAGACAATCTCTATAGACTCTCTTAGCCATAATAAGTTCACCAACTGGAGTGGAGATAGAAAAAGGTCTAACAAGACATCTGGAAGAATTCAAATCTCATAGCCACACATGGCTTAACAAAAGACAAGGTAGCACTGAGATCAATCAAAGTATAAACATCAAGATGGAAGACTTTTAACATACTAGGTAACCATATCGGGAGAACCCTCTTGCTCATAATGAGTTTGAAGTGCAAAATATATGTTTTGCTTCTAACTTCCACTAAAATCGGACGAAGGGTAAGGTTGAGCCCGTTGACGGTTATCTACTTCATTCTTAGCTACTGAGGGACAATCCCTAATCTTATGATCCTTTATTCCACAACCAAAACATATATTGGAACTGGCTAGGCATTTACCCTCATGCTTTCTTCAACTCCTAGCATAAGTAGACAATGAAAATCTACCACTATTTCCTCCTAGAGGTTTAGTGTTAGACACCATATCTTTATTGAATTTAGGAGCCATAGCATTGGAGGAACCTTGAACAGAAAACCTTTGTCAAAATTTAGAATGTCCATGTATCTCCGACCTCAAATGTGAAAAGTTACCCTTACCAGTCTTTGCTCAATTTGCCTCCCTAGACTTTTCCTGAAGTTTCTCCTCTTCAGTTTGTTGAGAATGAACCATTAGGCAAGAAATGTTTATATCATTGATGAGCATGGTAGTACAAAATTCCTTAATCACCATTTTAGACAATCCCGAAACAAACTTACTCATCCTTACCCTAGGATCAACAACCATAATAGGTGCCTATCGAGACAATCGTGTGAAATTCAAAGCATACTCCTTCACACTCATGTTTCCTTGATGAAGGTTGATGAATTCCTTTTCCTCCCTTATATCAAAGGGAAAGAATCTATCAAGGAAAGCAACCTTAAAATTCTCCCAATCAAGAGGACCCGCATCAATCGCCCTATCTTTCTTCTATTTGTTGAACCAAACTTGAGCAAAACCCTTAAGTTGATAAACGCCCAGTTCTTTGTTTTCCACCAGAGCCACTCCCATGATTATTAACACCTTATACACCTCATCAATAAACTCTTGAGGATCTTCTTCAACCTTGGAACCATGAAACTCTGAAGGATTCATTCTAGTGAAGTCTCTCACTCTAGTTGTCATCGTACCTACATTTGGATTCATTGGGACCACAACCTCTCTAATTGGCTTGAGTCTTCATGTCTTGTGCCAACACTTGAAAAGCAGTCCTAAACTTTGCATTAGTCACTTACTCGACCAAAGGGTCGACCAAAACTTGAGGAGCTTCTCTTCGAGTGGCAATATCTTGAAAAGCATCGGATTAGGATTAGAAGAGAGACATATAGAGTTGAACTTTATCACACGACTTTAGAATAATTAAAAATGTGGAATATCCTAAATAATTTATAGCCTTTCATTCATAAGTGTGACATGTTTCACACTCATAAATAAGACTCTAGTGGACATGGTTTATGAGACATCTGAGGACCTTCTAAACCTTGTGCTCTGAATAATAAGTTTGTCACACCCCAAAGTAGACCCTAAGCGCAACATGGTGTATAGGACCCCAAGAGGCCCTAACAAGTCAGTTATCATACATCATACAAGATAATAAAAGTAAAGAGTTTAAAAGCAGTATTTCATATAAAAAAGTTTGACAAAAGAAGAAGTCTAAACAGAAGTCTCAAAGTCATCTATTACATCATGAGGAAACTAATTGGGACGAAATCGATACACCACATACAAAAACTCAAAACAAAAATGACATGAAAGTGATAAAAAAATCTTGGCCCTCGGATTATGAGGACTCACCAATCTTAAATGTCTATATGGGATCACTAGCCGCGAGTATGGGATGTAGGAGCGTCGGACCCTACATTAGTGAAACAATTCAGGCACAAGTATGCGTTAGTACATGGAATGTACCAAGTATGATACCAATGCATAAGAGTTATGAAATCATGATAAAAAAAGACTTTATATGACATGCAATGACCAAGCTAAATCATAAAACAACATGTTAGAAAACATAAGTCATAACCATGGTCAATGCAAGCTAAACATCTTTAAAACACATTTGAGATACTTTTAGGAAGCAACTTTAGTTCATTATTGTAGGAGATTTACCTTTGACTGACATAGACTATGTGAGATATAACATGAAATCTGGTGTCTATCCCACACCGGAAAAGAGATGTCCTTAATTGCCAAGGTAAGAACCATAAACTTCTAGCGTAAGTGGATCTACTAGCTAATGTCTATTTAAGACAAACCTATGATGGTAGATAGTAATGGGACATGGGTAACCACCGCTTGTCCACTTGGTGCTAAGCATAAATCTCATGGGTAGTAATTAATCTTAACTTTTCTTATTATCCATGAAAGGGCACATCAAGTAGACAATACAAGTTAGACTTCATTAGAATAGCTCCTTAATCTCGATTCAACTTTGGTGAGAAAACCTTCCAGCCTTATGAATCTTTTATGTGAGAAAACCCTTTCACAATCATGTTTTGGGTAGAATGTGAGAAATCCTTTCACAAAAACATTGATGCTTTACTATTAAAGCAACCTTAAATCATTTGTATCAATTTCATAAAGAAACATGCATATCTTCATAAATTCATCTTTCATAGTTCAAAAGTTTCATCATATGATCATAGTCTAGAAATCATGGATCATCTATGGGTTCATGTGAATTCAACTTAAGAACATACAATTATCTAAATTCATGCATAAAAATACATAAAACAATCAATTATAAAATAATTGAGAAGAACCCAGGAGATTGAGTAAAATCATAACTTCAATTGGAATTTCTAACTTGTAAAATTGGAGAATTTGGGAACCCTATGGAGGAAAGGACTCCATAGGTGAATACTATCATACCTTGATGTCAAAAGCTCACAACCAATGGTGAATTACTTGATCTTGAAACCCTAGACTTCTTCAAGCTTTAGAGAGAGAAATTTGGAGAGGATGTATTTTTTCAAGTTTAGGGAATTTTGGAGAATGAATTGAAATTGGTAGTTTTAGGACTTAATTCACGCATATAGGTCTTGAAATAGGATTTAGAACGGTGTAGTTTAGGTACCAAACACTTTGGCGAAATACTAAAATGACCCTAACTTACAAACTGATGAGATGCCTTGAAAGAGAGGCTTCACGGGCCCTATAGTCAGTCGTGAAACTTTACCTGCCCGACAGGACTTCACTAAAATAGGCATAAATTTTTACTCCAAACTCAAAATGAGGAAAAAATGGTGGCGTTGGAAAGAGGACTCATAGACCTTCAATTTGATAGGTCACGGGCCACCTAATTTAATATGTACTGAGAGATGATCATTTAAAGTTGATCCAAAATTCAAAAGATGATTGGTGACTTGTACGGACCCCTAAATGGACCGTATAAGTCACCACGGACCATCTAGGTCCCGTCTAGGTGACCCCACCTTCTCTTCTTTTGACAGTCATCCACCATGCCTTAAATGGGTCATGGACCCCTAAATAGGCCGTCTAGTCCATCGTGAAAGGTCCATGGTCTATTTTAGGTTCATGGACTTGCCTGTTAATCCTTTCTTGAAGTCTGAAGTGTTATATAGGGTCAATAGTCTCTTTTCCACCCTGAGTAGTAAATGTCATGCAGTGTCCATCATTCTACGAATTTTGGTTAGTATTGTTGGAAGTGTTCCTTGTTGGCGTGGATTAACACTTGAAGATAGTTGACTTAATTTTTGGTCAATTTGTTTAATAGATACTACATATGAATACACATTTTGCTTAGTGCTTGATAAATCTGTACGTATGTCTTTCACACTATCATCAGTTGAGTCAAACATTTTCATCATCTTAGCCATCATATCCTCAATGTGATTCAAACTTGATCCTCCATCTCGATTTCCTGGCAGAACATATGGGACACTCTTATCATTATCCTTATTATACCCATTTTTGTTGTGGGTATTATCAAAATTATAGTTCCCTTCATGATTATAGTTCCTTCACGATTGTAATTACCAAAGTTCCGACCTTGATTTCCTTGACCTTGGACTAATTATCCGGATTAGAGGCTTGAGAGTTAGTCTAAAAAAACCCTGTCTGCTCATTCACAAAATCTGTATCTTCTTTATATATGTACTTATCAGCCGGTGGAGCTTTATTCTGATATTGTACTACATTAACATTCTCCGCACTCCCACTCACATGTTTCAATACTACGCTAAGCTATGTTCTGAACGGTGCCATCTTTTCATGAATATCATCATTAGATTGATTCTTTGTGGTTTGTATCAAAAAAGTGCTCTTTGTGGTAGCCAAATTCTAGTGCTTCATGCTTTATTGTTTTTGGGTATCTTTTCTACCTTCTCTGCTATTTGGTGAAATGTGTTAGCTCTGTATGATCCTCTAAGAATAGTCTCCAACAGCACTTTATCAATGTCATCTAATCTTCTATAAAAGAACTCCTCGAGTGATCTATCATCAATTCAGTGACTTGGAACACTCCTCATATAGCCGGTGAATCTTTCCCATGCATCATTAACTGTCTTCTTAGGTGAAATTTCAAAATAATGGATTCTATCTTTAAGCTTCAACTTCTTTGACACCGGAAAGTATTTATCCAACAACATTTTGTGCAGCCTGTCCCAAGTCATGATTGATTTATACAGAAGCTCAAACAACCACACGGTGGCATCACTTGTTCATAATAGTGGGAAAACCATTAACCCAATCATGTCCATGTCTAGAGATGGTCTTCCCACACTACTCTTACAAAAACTGATAACATTACTCGAATGAGCATATGAATTTTCAAATGGTAACCCTGCAAACAACCATCTTGATGTGAGCATTTGCATCATACTACTAGTGACAACAAATGTATGACTGGGTGGCAATGGGGATACTACAATAACATTTGTCGATCCAATGACATTACGGTCAACCATAGTTATTATGCACATTAGGTGCTAATTGATTTTGCATTAACACATGATTGTTCTGGTTATTAACCGATACCTCCACTAGTCCATAAAGTTGAATTCCAGGGTTATTACCTTGACCCTCTACGATTGGATCATTGTTTAGTCCTAGATTTCGACCTCTTCCAACTATCACAAAGTTTTTCTTAATTCCAGATCATAAGGGGTCAGGGGATTGCCTTGACCCTGTGTACTTGACGAACTCTGCAAATAATACTTGTAGAAAACAAAAAAAAAATAAAACATAAATCAAGAAATAATAGACTATCACTGCAATGACAAAATTAGTCTAATTTAAAAGTCTTATTCCGAGTAATAGCGCCAAACTTTGATACGCCCAAATTAGACCTCCCTAAAGAAGTATAAGCAGTTGGCTTTCAAATAAAGAACTAACAGAGCTTAGGGTTGATTCCACGAGAAATAATGTCTAGACTAGGCCAATTAACTTGTTTATTATACTTTTAGTGATATTATCTCTGTAAAAAGCGTGGTTTTGTAACACAAAATATTAATTGATTTATTTCAGTAACAAGTAACCAAGAAACATGATTCAACATTTTGCAATATCAATAGAAGATGAAACTAGGGTGTATATGTTTCCCATAAGTTCTTAATGCAGTAAACCTTATAATAGTAACCCTTATATTGTGTTTGACATGCAATGTCCCTAAGTTATATATCATTCCTAAGTGATTGGTGTCCAAGTAGGGAATTTTACCATGCAAGTTGGTCGGTCTATGGATGTATGCTTTACTAACCCTTACCCTTGACCCCAGATTAGCCCTCGCATCTTTAGGTTAGGCTATTAGATAGTGGGTTATCAACGCTAAATCTCATTTGCTTAATCTCTTTTCTTGTTCGTTACTTCCTTGGATGGGCAAGTAGGAATAAGGAGAGTTCTAATGTTAGCTACCATTAAAAAACAATCAAAATGAAGAGATCAAAAATACTTTCATAAATACTATTCAAGGATTACTTAATTATTAGGTCTACATTGCTAATTACCCATGTTTCCCACAACCCTAGTTTTGGATTTAGCTACTCATGCTTGGGTAATCACAATTCATAATATATTTGGTAAAATAAAGTATGAACTTACAATTAGAGTAGATAAAATCCGGAATCTTAAATTGATGAACAAAAGGTTGTATTATAAACCAAAGCTTCAAGAATTAAAATGGACAAAGTTTCACAAATTAATTCTCAAAGCCAAAAACAAAAATATCAAACTGTCTAACTCTCGAAAATGAAAATTACAACTAATATTTATCGACATCAAATCCTAAATAAAGTAGAAAAAATAATTTTAGGAAAAATCATCTTGGCAATCGATCCTACAATTTTTTCCAATGACTCTTAGAAATTCCTACGGTTCGTAGGAACCTTCAGTCAAACAACAGCTCCAATTCTCAACTTCTGCACTTTTCTAAGGGTATGTTCTACGACCCATAGAACTTTGTACGATCCATCCTGGCTTTGCTTCATTCAAGTACTGGAACACAACATCTCTGAACTTTCCTACGACTCGTAGAAGTTCCTATTGCTTTTCATTTGCTTATGTCGTCTTAAATTTTGCCCCAATATGCAGTGCTTTAGTCATGACTCAGAGGGTGTTTGGATTGGCTTAAAAATTGGTCAAACCTACTTTTAAGTCAGTTTTTGACTTCTGGAAGTGTTTCACATATATAAAAATAACTCAAAATAAGTCAAAACACTGACTTAGAATAAGTTAGCAAGTGTTTGGAAATGTTAAAAATAACGTAAGATAGGTTTAAAATGACTTAAATTAAGTTTAAAATCAAAACTACGTCTACCCCTACTTTTTACTTTTTGACTTAAAAGTCATTTCAGTTTGACTTTTTATTTTTTTACTTAAAAACTACTTTTCTTAAGTCAATCCAAATGGGATCTCAGTCCTACGGCTCATAGAAAAATCTACGGCTCGTAGGTTTAGTCGTCAATCACCAAAATGGTTGTTGTTTGAACTCTTTTCACCCCAACTACTCAGAAACCTATTTTTCTACAAAATACACGTAAAACAAAATCACATCTACTAACAAATATGTAAGACACATGCAAAGCTTAAAGTTTAAAGCATTATAGTTACTTTAAATCCATGGTACATTTGTCATCTATTCTATCAAAGAGTGGTCGGAAGGAAACCCATACACCACATACAAAGTCTGAAACTAAAATACAAGGAAAGCAATAAAAGGGAAATTGTCCTCGAAGTATGAGGACTCACCAAGTCTTCAATCTCTAAGATGATCAACTAGCCACAAATGGTAGGAGAGGAATCACCACGCCCTACATTAATGAAACAATGTAGGCACAAGTATGCATTAGTACATGGAATGTACTAACTATGAGGGAAATGCAATAAAATATGAGAACACGATCATAAGGGGACATAATCAAAAACATGATATGCATGATCAATCTAAGCATAGGTAAATCATTTAAGAAGAACCATACATAATTAACTTGGTTAATGAATAGTAAAATCATAAAGGAAGCTTCATATAACATTGAAAGAAACTTATTTCAATTTTGTGGGATATTAACTTTTACCAAAATCATACCATGTGAGCTATCATATCATGTGCTAGATGTGGATCCACTAGCTAGGCCATTTAAGGAAAACCTATGGAGGCATGTAGTTTTGAACTAGAAGTTGCTACCAAAGACTACCCTATTAGAGCCTCCACCAAACCAAGATTTGTTAATGTGATAAAACCTTTCACAATTTCATTGATGCTAATCTAAAACAAACAAGATCATAAACCCTTTTTATTTCATAATTCATGCATAAGTTCATGCGAATTTGGGTTCATAGTCAAAATTTTGATCAATGCATGGGTTCATATGGAATTAGTTGAAAAGCATGTAATTGAGTCTAAATCGTCAAAGTAAGATAAAAATCAATCAATTTAATCCATACCAATAGAACACATGAGAAATTAAATGAAAACTTAACCAATTTAGGAAAATCAAATTAGAGAATTTGGAGAAACTTTAGGACTCAATGGGTGAATCGAATCGATTGATTAACTCCCTACATACTTTGATTTTGAAGCCCTAAGATATTAATGAAGTACGAAGACTTAAACTTGAAGAACCCTAGCTTTCTCTTCCTTGATCTACAGAGAGGATTTCAAAGAAAACCTTGGAGAGGATTTGGGAATTTTAGGGAATGAAAGAGTTGATAAAATTTCAAAGGGTGAAGGGTAGTTTTAGGGCCAAAACGAAGTAGTATAGGAATTAGAAGTTTTGAAAAAGACCCAAATATCTTAAAGCACCTGCCAGATTGATCCTACGATTGGGACCTATGGCCCATAAGAATTTATACGGACCGTCCTAGTCAGTCGCATAAACTACTTCAGATTCCCAATTATTCAAGCATTTCACATGAGACTATTTTATGGTCCGTCGAACTTTCTATGGTCCGTGGAGCTCATTCGTAAAACCCAAGTTTTACTCCAAAATTTTACTAAGTATGAAACCTTTCTACTGAACCTTCCTACGGCCCGTAGAACTAACTACGACTCATCAAAACCATCTATAGACCTGGGATTCTATATCAAATCTCTAAATCAATCCAACGTATTAGTCCTACAAACCGTCAAATATTCTATGGTTCATCCTATCAAGTCGTAGGTCCAATCTTCAGAAACTAAATCTCCCAAAACTCAACTTTGGTTCTATGACTATCTTCCTATGGTCTATAGTTTGGACTCGTAGAACCCGCCTCAGTTAATTTTCTACATTTTTCTTTATCTTTTGACTTCCCAACTTCTGAGATGTTACAACATCTCCCCCATTGGGGACATTCATTCTCAAATAGGACTTAAGCTAGCATGAATAGAGTAGGAGGGAGCTAACAACCCATCATGAATGTAATATTTCATCAAAATGCACATAAAACATGGAGAAGCACTCTAAAGCTAAATCATAACATCATCAATAAAATCTTCATGAACATGCATGCATATGGAAACATAAGAATGAGTAAAACGCATGAATCCAAAGAAGTGAACCATGAGGAACTAATACCTCAAACTAGAGTAGGAGTGGAGGGAAAGAGATGAGGATACCGAGATATCATATCGGCCTCGGCCTCCCAAGTAGCACCCTCAACTAGTTGATTCCGTCAAAGAACCTTTACGAAAGCAACTTCTTTGCTTCGTAACTTCCGAACTTGTCGGTCTAAAATCTAAACTAGAACCTCTCCATAATAAAGATTCTCTTTAACTCTCAAACCTTCCAAAGAAACAATAGATGTCGGATCTCCAACACACTTCTTCAAACAATAGATATGGAATATCACATGTACCAATGCTAAATCATTAGGCAACTCAAGTTCATAAACAACCTTGCCAATACACCTTAAAATCTGATATGGTCCCTTTCTTTTCGGACGTCATGACACCCTTCATGGGTGAAATTTTCAAGTACACCCAATCACTAACATCGAATTCTGGTTCGCTTCTTCTAACATCAGAATATCATTTTTGTCAACTTTGAGTTGTTTTCAACCTATCATGAATAAGTCAAACCTTTTCTGTAACCTCATGCACCAACTCAGGCCCTATCAAAGCGACCTCGCCAATTTGAAACCAACAAATAAGATACCTACACTTCCTACCATAGAGAGCCTAAAATAGTGTCATCCCAATGCTAGCGTGATAGCTATTGCTATAAGCAAACTTGATCAAAGGCAAATTATCATCCTAATTTCCCTCGAAGTCAATCACACAAGCTCTTAGCATATTATCTAAGGTTTGAATGGTATGATCAGCTTTCTCATTGGTTTAAGGATGAAAAGTCGTGTTATGTTTCACTTGAGTACCAAGACCTTTCTGAAACGACTTCCAAATCTGAGATGTAAAATGAGTACCACGATCAAAGATAATGAACAAAGGTACTATATGCAACCTTACCATTTCCCTAATGTAAATCTTAGCATAGTATTCTGATGAGAAGGAAGTCCTAATGGGAATAAAGTGAGTCCATTTTTTCATTCGGTCCATAATGACCCAAATTGAATCAAACTAACGATAAGTGCAGGGTAAACCGGTAATGAAGTCCATATTAAAATCCTCCTATTTCCATGTAGGAATACTAATATTTTGAGTCAAACTACTCACTTTTTTATGCTTAATTTTCACTTGTTGGCATTTATATTATTCTTCATCCCATTCCACTAATAGACTTCCCCCAAGTTACGATACATTTTGGTGGCTCCCGGCTGAATAGAATACCAAGAACTATGAGCTTTCATTAGAATTTGCTTTCTCAACTCATCAACATTCAGAACACACAACCAACCTTGTTATCGAAGGACACCATCTCCCCGTTGGGAGAAAGCCTCAATGGCTTTTTTGAAAACCAAATTCTTCAAGTAAACTAATACCAGATCAAGATCTTTCTTAGCCTTCACATCTAATACAAAAGATGATTCTGAACCATCACTAACAACAACAACACCTTTATTAGAATCAACCAATTGAACACCAATAGAGCAAAACTATTAACATCGCGAATTAACTCCTTTTTATCATCCTTAACATGAGCAACACTACCGGTAATAATTGACTAAGAGCATTGGCCACCACATTCGCCTTACCTAGATGATATAGGACACTCATGTCGTAATCTTTCAACAACTCAAGCCACCTCCTTTGGCAAAGATTCAAATCCTTTTTGAGTTAACGCATACTTCAAGCTCTTGTGGTCGGTGAACACATTTACATGAACACTATAGAAGTAATGTCTCCAAATCTTTAGAGCAAAAACCACCAGCGCTACTCCAAATCATAAGTCGGATTATTCTTTTCATGCACCTTTAATTGCCTTGAAGCGTTGCTTCAAAACATAACAGAGAACATTCATGAAGTGTCACAATGAACCACAAAACCATTTGATTCTTCTAGTAAAGTCAAAATAGGGGCCGGAGTGAGTCTATCCTTCGACCCTTGGAATCTTTTCTCATAAGCTTTCAACCATAGAAATTTCACTTTCTTTTAAGTCAACATTGTCAAAGACAAAGCAATAGAGGAAAATTCTTCCACAAACCTTCTATAATAACTCACTAAACCTAAGAACCTTTGTATGCCTAAAGCGGACAAAGGTCTAGGCCAATTCTTAACCACCTTGATTTTCTTAGGATCGACTTAAATACCTTCACTGGAGAAAATATGGCCAAGTCAAGAAATGGACCTCAACCAAAATACACATTTGTTAAACTTAGCATACTGTACCACCTCGAAATCAATAAGTCTATAAAAGGCAATCAAGTGGGAGGTCACTAGCCCATAACTGAACCATGGCACCCTTCATAGGGCCCTTCACGGGAAGTGAAGGGCACCATGGCTCATGGTGGTGCTCGTGGAGCCTTCCGATGCTTGGCAAAGATGGGCTCTGATGAGTCCACGATTTGGACTCATTTAGGGCATTATTTGGATAGATTTAGTATCTTTAAATGCTTATTTTGTGCCAATAACTGATGAAAAATCCTTGATATCCAGGTATTTGGATTGAGGAACAAAGCATGGACACTAATTTGCAAAATGGATGAAGCGACCTGAAAGAATGAAGAAATGAATGTCTAGTGATCGCCAAGTCTCTTTGGCGAGTCGCTAAATGGCCACCATCTCACCTTAAGTTCCAGTGTGCCAAGCCCTAAAAGAGAAAATCAAGTTGGCGAGAGAAAGGAGCAGTTGGTAAGTCGGCGAGTGATTCCGTGATGCAGAGTTAGATCGTCCAAAGTTACAGAACTTGAGGATGCTGAAGACCAAAGCAAAAAGGCGATGGAACTGACCAAAGTGCGAATCGCCGAGCTGAATGGTGAGCCAGACTTATTGCACCGAATGGCCCTTCGCAACATATTTTTGGCGACTATAAATTCATTTTTGAACATATTATCTGGGAGAGATCGATTATCATTAGTATTATCTTTTACATTTGGTGTTTGAACTCTGAGTATTGAGACTTAGTTTTCCTTAGATTTGAAGAATTGAAGTTTTCCACTTTTGAGAAATTGGAAGTGGGTCTTTGAGATTCTTCAATTTGGACCTTTGTAAAGACAAAACTAATCTCACCCAGTTGATGTAAACACAATTAGGTAACAATTTTTATCTTTTCATGATGTATAACTAAAACCCCAATTCTTGGGGTGTGATTATGTGGTTATGGGCTGATTTAGCTTATGGGTATTGCTTATTGTTAGTTTAAATGTTGTTTAGAAGTGATTTCAATCAGTAATTGTGGTTTAATCTAAAAAGTTGTAGTTGCAAATGCAGTTCTACCTTCGTGTTTTTGGCTTGCTCGAGAGAGAGGTATTAAAACAAAGATTATTAGTTGATGGCCTGTGGGTATTGGGTTGTCATGGGTTTAGCTCGAGAGAGCTAATCCTAAACTCTTTTCCACACATTCAGCTCGAGAGAATGAATGGACTAAGGTGTAGGTTGTTCTTATTTTGTATGCTTGTCGATGTTCGAGAGAAATTGACTTGATTCGGGATAAATTTTTTGAGAGAAAGTTTAACTCCTCTGTAGTCTAGCTTAGTCACTAATATTCAGCTATTTCAGAACAGTTGTAATTACCCATTTGTCTACATTAGCCTATAATCAAATCATATCCCAAAAACTCGTCTCATTATTGTTATTTCGTATTATTTGTTGCTGTTGTAGTTGATAATTTCAAACCAAAACCCCCTTATTTGACATTTGTGTCACCACCTAATTTGAATTATGTTTTTAATCGTAAATGTTTATTCTTATGACTTATTTGAGCATATTCGTACTTTCCTATTGAATCTTAAACATGTACCGCTCCATATGGGATTCAACCCCAACTCATTTATTTGGGTTATATACTGACTAGCAATTGTTGACACTTAGAATTAGATGAAGTGTCCTTGAAACGTTAAATCAGGCTCCCCTTCCACGAGCCTTTAGATGGCTCGTAGTGAACCTCATGCCCCATGGTGGTGGCCGTGAAGGGGAGACAGAATCCATCTCAAGGCCAGCTCCTCCCACGAGCCCCTAGACGGCTCATGAATAACCAAATGGCTCATCAAGGTGATTATGAAGGGCCAAGGCCACAAGGAACCTCTCCCTAGGCCATTGATCAAGGACTATGGCTGCCACTACGGCTAGTGAGGTCCTTGACGGCTCGTGAGGGCCACCATCTGGTGGTTGCATCAGTTATAAGTCAAGGCAGTTGGGTCCTTTCCTAATTATTTTATCTTGATACTATGTCATTTATCCCTTACCTAGAACCCCTCTATAAGTGAATTTAACCCCAAAATCAACCCATTCAAGTCATCCTCTAAAATTTAAAATAAAAGAACAAGTTTTCCTCTCAAATACTTCTCTCCCTAGAAAGCTTGAAGAAGAAGGGTTGAACCTAGGGTTCCAAGACAAGTCTCTAGTTGTAACACCCCAGAAACTAGTAGTCTAGACTAGAGCTTGACGTGAGGGTTAGAGTCGTGAATATAACTCCCCATACTTAAAATAGAGGTTTTTGTGTTACAACATCAAGGTACTAAGCCTCAAGGACAAACCAGGGGCCCTTGAGGAAGACCCCTAGAAAAGTGCCCAAAACAATGACCACGAAAGGACTCACGCCCCGTGGGTCGGTCCACGCCCTGTAAGTGGGGGTTTCGTGGTTGGCCAAAAACCTACAGTCACCAACCCATGTGCAACCAGCATGAGCCGTGGGTCAAACCATGCCCTGTGGTCGGGGTCTTATGGGTAAGGCAGTGAGTTAGAACTAAGCGTTTAAGTTGGGGACTAAGGGGTCTTTTCGAAATTAATTAGGGATTAAGTGATGTCATTTCACCTTAGTTTATATGACCTATATAAAGACTTTAGACCCTTAATTAAGTCATCCTAAATCATTATTTCTAAATTCCCAAAAGAAACCCAATTCTCTCTCTAGAAAGTGAAGAAAAAGCAGAAGAGGATCAAGCTAGGTCAAGTCAAGTCTCCATTTTTTCAAACTTTGTTGGACTCTTAATCAAGGTATGATGACTTATTCATTCATGGATTCCTTTCATCCATGAAGAACCCGTGTTTCCCCCAATTATGAAGATGAATCCCCAATTCTAGTTAGGGTTCCTTCCCATATTGTGGGTATTGTTGTATGTTGATCCAATTGAGTGTATAATGGTTGTTTATGATTGGTTATGATTTAATTACATGTTTTTAGTATGACTATACATGTATTCTTGATTAACCTAAGATTCTAGGGTGAAATTGACATAGTTTGGTTTTATGCCCTGAAAGGGGAAATTGAGGGCTTCGATGTGACCTTCTAAGATTGATGAATTACTTTATGAATTGCTTGAGATTAGAGCACCTAGATATGAATTGCTTAAAAGTAAATCTTGTAGACATGAATTGATTAGATTATGGCTTATATGATGAATCATGATTAGTAGTGTTGAGATTAAGTTTATATGATGATACATGATTAGAATTGCTTAAGAATGAACCGTGTGGTTAGATTGTCTTAAGAACTAGGTATATATGATGACCATGTGAAGTATTGCTTGAGAGTAAGGCTTGTAGTATGAATGTGATTTCTAGGGCCTTGAGGGTAAAAGCTAATATGAATGAACTAGGAATGTTAAGGCTTTGAGAGTGAAGCTATTATGTATGTTGATTGGTATATTGTATTATTGTGGAAGGACTTTACCCACATGACCTATATTAAGAGTATATGAGATTATGCAAATAGTGATTTGATTACTTGAATTGTGATTATATCCATGTCTAATGTAGTCATTCTAGATGTGTTGATTTGATATGAGCTTGATCCTTGAAAGGGAAAGATATGATATTATGCATGTTTTATGAAGGTTATGTACATGCTTTAAGAAAACTTTTAGAGTGAAGTGAATATAATTATGATCTAGTGGTTATGTTATTGAAAGTTCATCCTCATATACACACTTATGTATGATTATGATATGATGTGAAAGGTTTTTCTCACTATATGATGATTCTAAGGCTGAAAGGCTTTCTCACCTATTGAATCTATATGAAGACATGAGCGGTGAAAGGTTATTCTCACGCATGATCTATGAGCTATCTTATGAATTATGTTTGATTGAGTGTCAAGACATTCTTCCATAAATGTGAACTTAAGTCAAGACTTAATATGAATTTTGCCGGAATTAATGCCTAGCATCGAGTGGATATTGAATATGAGATGGAAGCTTTTACGCTAGTAGAGTCCGACTGCCCAATGGGTTCCTTTTACACTAATTGAGTCCGGGTTCCCAAGTATGTATCTCATAAGATGGAAACCTTCTATGCTAGTTGAGTCTGAGTTTCTAGTAGCAATCTCCTTATCCCATAAACTACGTGCCCCCGTAGGTTTCTTAGCTATTGGATCCACCTAAGCTAAGAGTACGGTTCTACCTTAGGCAAGTAAGACAACCCTTTTCGGTGTGGGTAACACCGGATTCCATGTTAAGCTCATATGGTCTATGTCGGTTAAGGCTAATTCCCACAACAAGAATATGAATTACGAATTATGGTTACTCAAGAAGCTTTGCTTAGCATGGGTGAGATTTATGGGGTCTTATTCATGCATTTCACAAGTATGCTTTGAGGGTAGTTATGATATATTCCTCTTATGCTTATGATGTATGCTTAGTGTGTATTGTAGCTTGAAAGGCCCTTCCAATACATATGTGATTAAAGGTGAATGTTCCCTTGTCTATGAGAAATAAGCTAAGGATTAGATCATAAGATGATAAAAGATGAATGAGGACCTAAAGTGACTTGATTAGCATGGGTGGGATTATGGGGTCTTATCCATGCATTGCACAAGCTTGCCTTGAGGTGGCTTATGAAGTGTTTCTTGTATGTTATGTTAAACTAGATTGCATTGATTATGCCTATGACTATGTTGTTATCTCTTATGCTTATAGCCTTTGTCTCATGATGATGTATATTATGCTTATGACTTATGTTATTGTCTCTTATGATTATGGTATGTCTTATGTTGACTAATGCCTCTTATATGCGTATGATGATTTGTACTAGCCATCATATTTAGTACATTATTGTACTAACGCATACTTTTGCCTACTTTCTTATCAAATGTAGGGTTCGGCGATATTGACTTCCATCCTCGTGGTTAAGTTCATAGTAGATCAAGAAGAGAAGTTTTGGTGATTCCTCATAGCATCAAGGACTTGATCACCCTTTCATTTTATTTCTTTCTTTTATGTTTAGACTTTTGTATGCGTTGTTTTCCTAACTCCTTTCAAGTATTAGATGGTTTGAGACAAGTGTAACAGACTTCCGCATCAAACCTTATTTTACTAAAAAATGTTTTAAATTCCCATACTTTTATATGATCTTATGTTGTGATATGCTAAGTGGCATACATGGAGCCTTTAGGGGTTCTATGTGCCTTATTGCATCTAAGGGGTACCCTAGGTCATGGTAAACTTCCTCCATTGAAGTTAAGTAATTGACATTGAGGTATGATAGTTTTCATCCATGGAGTTCTTAAATTCTCTAATTTTCCAAGTTAGAATTCCCAAATTGAGTTAGGGTTTTCTTCTATGTTATGGGTTCCCTTGACTATTGATTTAATTGATTGAATTATGATCTCTTATGAATGAATTGATTTAATCTCATGTATTTATGATGATCCCCCACAAACCTATGTAATTATCATTATTTTCCAAGTTATGATCATATGATGTGGGTTTTGGATTTTTAAAGAAAGGTTATGAAATCAAGCGTGTTCTCGTGAAATTTATGTAAATATTTTAAGGATGCTTTGAGAGTGAGGTATCAATGATGTTTTTATGGTTGTGTTATTGAAAGGATTTCTCATATACACATGAAAGCATGATTTGTGAAAGATTTTCTCACATAATAAGGGTTCTCTTGAAAGGTTTTCTCACCTAAAATGAACTAATGTTAAGGTGCTATTCTAATTGAAATACAAGAGGTGATTACCCATGTCACATAGTGTAAGGACAAGAGTCGATTACCCATGTTCCTTTAAGAGCTAAGATGAATATGAATAAGAACTACAGCTTAGTACGGAGTGGACAAGTGGTGATTACCCGTGTCCCATAAACTATGTGCCAATATAGGATTGTCTAGATAGACATTAGCTAGTGGATCCAGATAAGCTAGAAGTTTATTGGCCCTTATCATGGCAAGTAGGAAAAATAAATTTGGTGTGGGAGGCACTGAATTCCATGATGATACCGCTCATAGTCTTATATGTCGGTTAAGGCTACTTCCCACAAGCAAGCTATGATGAACTAAAGTTACTTCAAGGAAATATCTTATATATTTTTAAGATGATGACTATGTGCATTGACCATGTTTTATGAATCATGTTTTCTAACTCTTTATCTCATGTTTAGCTTGGTCATTGCATCTCGTGAAGGTATCTCTCTCTTTAAGCATGTTTTTAAATGTTTTATGCATGGCTATCATACTTGGTACATATTTTGTACCAACACATCAGAGCCTACATTTCCTCAAATATAGGTTCTGATAGTCAGGGTTCCTAGTTTTGTGGCTAGAGTTCATTGAGGAGATTTGGAGCTTTGTGAGTCCTCATTCTTCGAGGACAAGACATTTATTGTTTTCAGTCTTTCCTTACTTTCAGTTTTTGAACATGATGTACAGGCTTCACCCAGATTCATTCTTATGTACTAGATGGCTTTAAGACAATATTTAGATTTTCGTTATGCTTTATGAAACTTTGATATATTGAAACTATGTTTTAAATCTCTTTATTCTATTTCTTGTATAATGATTTCTAAGTGGCTTGTATGGGGTCTCTCGAGGTCTTATACTCCATGTTACACCTAGGGGCTACCTTGGTTCATGGCAAACTTCATAATTAGAGAACAAGGTTTAGAAAGGTCCTAGGAAGTCTCATAAGCCACATCGAGTAGATTCTTGTTCATGAGTGTGAAACGCACCATATTTATGAATGAGAGGCTACAAGATGTTTAGGAAACTCCACTTTTTTCATCACTCTAAAGTCGTATGATAGAGTTTAACTCTATAAGATATCTCTCCTAATCCTTAACCGATGCTATTAAGTATATGGCTACTCAAAGAGCTTATGCTAGAAGGAATGTGAGGGAGAATATGGAACAAGAAGCTCCTCCTCAAGCTCCGACCAACCCTTTGCTGATTTTCAAGTATTGGCTCAAGACATGACGGCCCAAGCCAATAGGGAGGTTGCGGTTCTCATGAGCCCAAATGTGGGTACGCCAGTAACTAGAGTGAGGGACTTTACTAGAATGAATCCTCCGGAGTTTCATGGTTCTAAGGTTGAGGAAGAACCTCAAGATTTCATCGATGAGGTTTACAAGGTATTAATGATCATAGGAGTGAAGCCGGTGGAAAAGGCGGAGTTGGACGCTTATCAACTTAAGGGTGTTGCTCAAATTTGGTTCAACCAATGGAAAGAAAAGGGACCAGAAGATGAGGGTCCTCTCGATTGGGAAAAGTTCAAAGGTTCTTTCCTTGATAGGTTCTTTCCCCTTGAGATGAGGGAGGCAAAGGTGCTTGAATTCATTAATCTTCATCAAGAAAGTATGAGTGTGAAAGAATATGCCTTGAAGTTCGCACAATTTTCTAGATATGCTCCTACTATGATTGTCGATCTTAGGGAAAGGATGAGTAAGTTTGTTTTGGGTGTCTTTGAAATGGTGGTTAAGGAATGTCGTACCGCTATTCTTGTCAATGATATGGACATCTCTTATCTCATGGTTCATGCCCAACAAATCAAAGAGGAGAAACTTAAGGAAAAGACTAGGGAGGCAAAGAGAGCTAAAACTGGTGATGGTAATTTCTCATATTCAAGGCCCGATGGGCATGGTCATTCTAAATTTCGACAAAGGTTTTCCGGTCAAGGTTCATCCAATGCTCCTCCTAAGTTCAACAAAGATAGGGTGTCTAACCCTAAGCCTTAAGGAGGAAGTGGTAGTGGATCTTTATTACCTACTCATGTTAAGTGTGGAAAGAAGCATGAGGGCAAGTGTCTAGCAGGTTCCAATGCTTGTTTTGGCTGTGGTAAGATAGACCACAAGATAAGGGATTGCCCTTCAGTTGCTAAGAATGAGGGAGGTAGTCATAGACGAGCTCAACCTAATCCTTTATCAGGTCCTAATGGTTCAGGTTCAAATGCTCCCAAGTAAAACAGATTTTATTCACTTCAGACTCATGGTGCACAAAAAGGTTCTCCTGATGGTGTTACCGGTATGTGGAAAGTCTTCCAATTTGATGTTTATAGTTTATTTGACCTTGGTGCTACCTTGTATTTTATGACGCCATATGTGGCTATGAGGCTTGATGTTCTACCGGATGTGTTGTTAGCTCCTTTTTCTGTCTCTACTCCTATTGGTGATTCCATTGTGTCTAGGAGGGTCGATAGAAAGTGTCCCATTCTTGTCCCACAAAGTTAGTATTGTCAATTTGGTAGATCTTGATATGTTGAATTTTGATGTTATCCTTGGTATGGAGTGGTTGCACTCATGCTATGCTTCTATTGATTGTAGAATTTGTGTAGTCAAGTTTCATTTTCCAAATGAACCTGCCCTAGAATGGGAAGGGGGAAATTCTATGCCTAAGGGTCAGCTTGTCTCTTGCCTTAAAGCTAGAGAGATGATTGTTAAGGGTTGCATATACCATCTAGTAAGGGTGAGGGATGTAGATTCTGAAACCCCTACTCTCGAGTCGGTCACCATTGTTAATGTGTTTCCGGAAGTGTTTCGAGATTATTTACCTAATATTCCTCCAAAAGGGAAATAGACTTTGCTATTGACCTTCTCCCTCATACACAACGTAATTTTATTCCTCCATACCGAATAGCTCCAGTGGAACTTAAGGAGTTGAAGGATCAATTGAAAGATTTGTTGGATAAGGGTTTCATCCTACTAAATATCTCACAAGGGATGCTCCAGTCTTGTTTGTTAGAAAGAAGGATGGTTTTCTCTTTCTGTGTATAGACTATCGATTGTTGAACAAGGTTACCATTAAGAATAAGTATCCTCTCCCAAGTATATATGATTTGTTTGACCAACTTCAAGAAGCAAGTTACTTCTCTAAGATCGACCTCCGATCAGGTCATCATCAATTGAGGTTGAAGGAAGATGATATTCTAAAAACCGCTTTTAGAACTCGGTATGGTCATTTTGAGTTCTTGGTGATGTCTTTTGGTTTGACTGATGCTCTGACTACTTTTATGGATTTGATGAATATGGTGTTTAGGAAATGCCTTGACATATTTGTGATTGTGTTCTTTGATGATATATTGATCTATTCGAGAAGTGAGGATGATCGCATCAACCATTTGAGGATTGTGTTGCAAATTCTTAAGGACAAACAACTCTTTGCAAAATTTAGCAAATGTGTTTTGGATAAGGTTCATAGCTTTTCTTGGTCATATTATTTCAAGTAAGGGTATTGAGGTAGATCCTGAGAAGAAGGACGCGGTTAAGAGTTGACCTAGACCTCTATCCCCTTTGGTTCTTGGGTTTTGCAGGTTACTACAGAAGGTTCGTTGAGGGGTGGGGTTTTCGTCGATTTCCTCTCCATTGACAATATTGACTCAAAAGAAGGCAAAGTTCATAAGGTATAAAGCATGTGAAAAGAGCTTTCAGGAATTGAAGGGTAGACTTACTTCTACTCCGGTGTTGACTTTACCAGAAGGGACTGATGATTTTTTGGTTTATTATGATGCCTCGACAATTGGACTAGGATCTGTGCTTATGCAAAATGGGAAGGTGATTGCCTATGCTTCAAGGCAACTTAAGACTCATGAGAACAATTATCCTACCCATGAACTGGAACTAGAAGCGGTTGTTTTCACCTTAAAGAGTTGGAGGCATTTTTTGTATGGTGTTCATGTGGATGTTTTTACCGAGCACAAGATTTCGTAGTATGTGATTAATCAGAAGGATCTAAATCTTCACAAAGAAGGTGGCTTGAGTTATTGAAGGATTATGATATGAGTGTTCTCTATCACCCCGAAAAGGAGAATGTGGTGGCGGATGCCCTTAGTGGGTTATCTATGGGTAGTGTTGCTCACATCGAGAATGATAAGAAAAAGTTAGTTTGAGATGTTTATATATTGGCCCAGTTGGGTGTTCTGTTAGTGGACTCTACCAAATGTGGTGTTATGGTTAACAATGGCTCAAAATCGTCTTTGGTGGCAGATGTGAAATCTAATTGATCCGACATTGGTTGAATTAAAGGAAGCAATGCTTAAAAAGTTTGTGGAGGCTATCTCCCAAGGGGGAGAAGTGGTACCTAGATATCATGGTCGTTTGTGTGTTCCTAATGTAGATGACTTCAGGGAGTAGGTCTTGTCAGAGCCACCAAGATGTACCGTGATTTGAGGGAGGTCTATTAGTGAAATAGGATGAAGAAGCATATTGAGGAATTTGTGGCTAAGTGTCCTAATTGTCAGCAAGTGAAAGTTGAGCATCAGAAACCGGGAGGTTTATCCTAAGATAATAGGATTCCTACTTGGAAGTGGAAAGATTTGAATATGGACTTTGTTGTTGGTTTACCTCGCACTCGGAGACAGCATGACTCGATTTTGGTTATTATAGATCGAATGACTAAATTGGCTCATTTCATTCCCATCAAGGTTTGTTATTCGGCAGAGGATTATGCGAATTTGTACTTGAGAGAAAGGGTAAAGTTGCATGGAGTGCCTTTATCCATTATCTCTGGTGATGGTACTCAATTCACTTCTCAGTTTTGGAAATCCTTTCAAAAGGGTCTTGGTACTCGTGTTAAGCCTAGTATGGCCTCTTATCCACAAATCGATGGGCAAGCAGAACATACTATCTAAACTTTGAAAGATATATTAATAGCGTATATGATTGATTTCAAGGGTAATTGGGATGATCATTTGCCTTAGACTGAGTTTGCATACAACAATAGTTATCACTCAAGTATTGGTATGGCTCCATTTGAGGCATTGTGTTATACAAGGTGTAGATCTCCTATAGGTTAGTTTGAGGTGGGTGAAGTTTCCCTAATAGGTTTTGAGTTGGTACATGAGGCCATGGAGAAAGTTCGGCTTATTAGAGAAAGGTTAAAGATGACTCAAAGTCGGCAAAAGTCCTATTCCGATGTTAGAAGAAGAGATCTTGAGTGATGTGAACGATTTGATTTACTTGAAAATTTCACTCATGGAAGGTGTGATGAGGTTTGGTAAGAAAGGGAAGATTAGTCCCCGATATGTAGGCCCATATTAGATTTTGAGGCATATCGGTAAGGCTGCTTATGAGCTTGAATTGCCTAATTAATTGGCATTGGTGCACCCAGTTTTCTATGTCTCCTTGTTGAAGAAATGTGTTGGTGATCCGACAACCATATTTCCCTTATAAGTTTTGGGAGTTAAGGAGTGTCTTTCTTATGAGGAAGTCACGGTTGAGATTTTAGACCAGCAAGTCAAGGAGTTGAGAAATAAAGAATTTGATTTTGTGAAAGTGTTGTGGAAGAATCAGTCAGTTGAGGATGCTACTTGGGAGGACGAGGATGTAACATCCGAAAAACTAGTCAGTGAAACTAGAGCCTTACGTAAGAGTTTTAGAGTTTGATGTGTGGGTTAGAGTTGTAAATATGTCTCGGTACTTAATATATGTAATTTTGGGTTTAAATGTCAAGGTAAGACCCCCCCCCCCCCAAAGACCAACCAAGGGTCCTTGAAGAGGACCCTAAAAACAATCCAAAAAGCTATCTAACACAGTGGCCTCCCACGAAGGGCATCCACGAGTCGTAGATGGACCCATGCCTCGTGGTAAGGGGTCGTGAGTCAAGGCCCCTTGGTCCCCTATTTTTCTAGCCCCAGCCCTCCACCCACGAATGACCAGTACAGTCCGTGGACCCACCCTCGATCTGTAGGTGAGGTCTCTTGGGTGATGGCAGTTTTGACATCTTAAGTAATTATATGGGGGTTAAGGGAAGGTCTTAGGTTAATTTGTTATTTAAGTAGGGTCTTTTTAATACTAATTAGACTACCTATATAAACCTAAAGTCCCCTAAACTAACTAAATAAAATCATTCTTCCAAAACCTCAAAATAAACTATTCCCTCCCAAATATTTCTCTCTCTAAAACTCCATAGAAGAAGAACAAGAAGAAGTTGAAGTCTAAGGTTGAAGGATCCACCTTTTCTACCCAATTTCATGAAGAAACTTCAACAACGTATGGTAGCTTTTCATCTAAGCATTCACCCATAGAGTCCCTTCAAAACTCAATTTCATAAATTGAAACTCCCCAAAAAGCTAGGGTTTCACTCCAAGTCATGGATTCCGTTTCAAAAATGATTTCAATGATTTAAATGCTTTATATTATGATCAAATTGATGAATAGCTACAGTTTTAAGATGAATTCTTCAAGTATCCATGAATTCCCCTAATTTCTCAAATTGGATCTTAAGTGTGGGTATTGATTGATGATTGTAGAATGCTATAGAATTATGATTGTTATTAATTAATTACTTGAATCATGTTATTATCCATGTCTAATATGGTAATTTTAGATGTTTTGGTAAATTGTGATTCTTTGTTCTTGAAAGGCAAATTATGAGAATTAGGTATGATCTTGATGTTTATGTACATGTTTTATGAATACTTGAGAATAAAGTGATGATGATAATGATGTAATGGTGTTATGTTGAAAGGTTATTCACTACACACACTCATGAATGAAGTATGAATGAAGTTTCTATGATTATGTTAATGATGATGTGTTGATTGAAAGGCTATTCCTAATTGTACACTTACGAATGATAATGACATGTTGTTAATGGTTTCCTCAGAATATGGGGATTTTTAGTTGAAAGGATATTCTCACCTTCTAATCTATGAGCTATCTAATGAATGAATGTTGGAAGGAGATGGATTCCCTCACATGAGTTGAGGCGGGGTATCTAGTAATAATCTCTTACTCCCATTATAATAAACTAAAGTAATGAATGTTAAGTACTTCGTGGGGAATAATGCTAAGCATCGAGTGGATATTGATTAAGATGGATACTCATACGTGAGTTGAGGTTGGGTATCTTGTAGCAATCTCTTGAGATGGATGTCCATACGTGAGTTGAGGTGGGGTATCTAGTAGCAATCTCCCTATCCCATAACTATGTGCCCACATAGGTTACTAGCTAGTGAATTCACCTAAGCTAAAAGTTAATGGTTCTACCTTAGGCAAGTAGGACAACTCTTTTTGGTATGATTAACACTGGATTCCATGATTTGCTCACATGGTCTATGTCGGTTAAGGCTTACCCCCACAATGAATTATAATGAACTATGGCTTCTCAAGAATGCACTACTTAGTGTGCGTGGGGGTATGGGACTTCATTCATGCATTGCACAAGTAGGCTTTGAGAGTAGTCATGGTGTGTTCCTCAATTGTTATAATGTCTTATGAAATGAATATGCTTATAATGATGTTATTGAGAATGTTGATATGAAGGCTCAATGTGAAGATGAATGCTTAACTTGGATTGTTGCTATATGTTACTTTCCTTGATATGACTTATTAAATGTAAATGTTCCTTATTTATGAGTATGAACTAAGGATGACATCAAAGAATGGTAAGTATGGTAATGGTGGCCTAAAAGTGGTACTTAGTGTAGATGGGATTATGGGATCTTTCTCTATGCAGTGCACAAGTATAGCTTAGGGCTACTTATGAGATGGTTCTATTATGTTGTAATGTGTTATATGTTGAATATGCTTGTGACTTATGCTTTTGTACTGAAGTGCATGATGATTCTCAAACTTGGCATATAGCATGGTTTTCAACCAAAATGTCCCTTTTTGCATATTTTCAAGGATTATTATGCGTTGTTATCATACTTAGTGCATTTTTGTACTAACCCATATTTTCTATATTTTTCACATAAATGTAGTTTCCGGTTCTTAAGGTGATCTTCTTGTGGTTCAAGCTTGGATTGTCTATTCTTTGAGTTTGTGGTGAGTCATCAAGATTTAAGGATGTATGAGTTATTAGTAGTTTATTTTGAGTCATTTTATGTTTCTGATTATGTTGAAGGGTTGTGACCCTATTTTTTATTCATAAATTGTATTAGAAAGCTAGTTGAAACATGTTAGACTTCTGCTTGCTTTTACAACAGACTTCTATTGTATGGGTAAAACTTTTTAAATTCGGCGTCATTTCTTGTATCTTATGTTTATGATATCTAAGGGCTTGTATGAGACCTTTAGGGTTCAAGTATGCCGTGTTATATCTAGGGTGTACCCTTGATTCGTGACAAACTTGGTAATAAGAGCACAAGGTTTAGAATGATTCTAGGATGATGTCTCATAAGTCACGTCTAGTAGAGTCTTGTTCGTAGTATGAAGCGCACCACATTTATGAATGAGAGGCTATAAGATGTTAGGAAATTTCACTTTGTTTCATTACTCTTAAGTCGTACCATAGAGTTTAGCTCTATAAAGTCCATCTTCTAATCCGTGTTTTGTGTCTTCAGGATATAAATACACGAAGGGCTAACATAAGGAGAATGGAGAGTAACAATGTCAATGATGAATCTCCACTAGAGAAAAAATCTCCTCAAGCTAATCAAGCTCCGATTAACCCTCCGGCTATGTCAGATGTGCAAGTTAGGTCGGCTCTTCTAATGTTGGCTCAAGCATGACAACTCAAGCCCAAGGTATGATGGCCCAAGCCAATGGAGAGGTTGAGACTCATGTGAACCTAATGTGAACTCTACTTCTTCTAGATTGAGGGATTTTGTTAGGATGAACCCTCCCGAGTTTCTTGGTTCCAAAGTGGGAGAGGATCCTCAAGAATTTGTATATGAGGTTTACAAGATACTTAATGCCATATGGGTGAATTCGGTAGAAAAAGCAAAGCTAGCCACTAGCCAATTGAAGGATGTTTCTCAAGTTTGGTATACTCAATAGAAGAGAAATAGGCTGGTAGGAGTGGGTCTCATAGATTGGAAGGTGTTCAAGAAAGCATTTATTGATAGGTTCTTTTCCCGTGAGTTGAGGGAAGCCAAGGTGGAGGAATTCATTAACCTTAGGCAAGGTATCATGAATGTTCAAGAGTATGCCTTGAAATTTACCCAACTATCCAAGTATGCTCCATCTATGATTGCCGATCCGAGGGATGAGATGAGTAGATTTGTTACGGGTGTGTCTGACTTAGTTGGTGAAGAATGTCGTACGGCAATTCTCCATGATAACATGAATATCTCTATGCTTATGGTGTATGCCCAACAAATTGAGGAGTCAAAACTCAAGAGAAAGAATAGAGCGTCAAAAAGAGCTAGGTCCGATGAACAAGGTCAGCCAAGGTTCAAAAAGAGGGCCTCCAACCAAGATTCCCCAATGTTCAACAAGGATAGGGTGTCTAACCTTAAATTTCAAGGAGGAAATGGAAGCGGTTCTTCTTTTTCAAGATCTATAAGTGCTAACTGTGGGAAGCAACATTTGGGTAGGTGCCTAGCTAGCACGAATGGTTGCTTTAGGTGTTGAAAGAAAGATCATAAGATGAGAGATTGTCTGACAGTCATGGCAAAGGGGAGAGAGGCCAAGCAAGCTTCTCTTAGTGATCCGGATCCCAATGCTCCAAAGTATGGTCACTTCTATGCACTCCGGTCTGGGGAGGATAAAGGATCCCTTACGGATGAAGGCACCGGTATGTTGATAGTTACCTTTTGATGTAATGTTTTATTAAGATCCCTATGCTGATTGTTAGAATTTAATGTTATCCTTAGTAGGGGTTTACTCCCAAGGGGGAGATGGTATGCTTAGAAAGCAAGATTGTTGAGAGTTCTGATATCCTTATCTCTTTCTTCTATTCCTATTCTAGCTTGAGACAAAGAGTTCCTTGTGACTTGTTTCATGATTTGGAGTCATGTGTGATTTATGTTTTTCCATGATCTCCTTATGTTATGCATGTGCTTGATGAAATTATTGTTTATAAAGAAAATGAGTTTTCATGGTTTATGTCCCTTATGTTGTTATGCATTTAGTATGAGTTGCATATATGCTTCATGAGATGAATTGTTGAAAATATTTTAATGTTCTTTTGAGAGTAATTGCTTAATTTTCTTCATAATGTTGAGTTGAGCATACTTTGAGTAGAAGAAGGTAGGTTGTCCTACGAATATTGAAATGTTGAAGTTTTCATGCATAATGGGTTGTTAAATGTAGCTCATACTTCCTTCTGTTGCACTGAGTATGTTGAGATTGAGTTGATGTGTCCACCCTTGAATTGAGCATTTATTTATGTTTCATGCATGATGGGTTGCTAGTCTTGAGTCTTTAATTTCGTAAGGTGTCTAGATCGTCATTCGAGGATGAATGTTCACAAAGGGGAGATATTGTAACACACGGAAAACTAGTAGGTGAAACTAGTACCGTACGTGAGAGTTTTAGAGTTTGATGTGTGGATTAGAGTTGTAAATAAGTCCCGGTACTTCATATATGTATTTGGGGGTTTAAATATCAAGGTACGACCCCCCCCCCAAAAGACCAACCACGGGTTCTTAGGGAGGACCCTAAAAACAGCTAGAAAAGTTGTCCAAAACAATGGCCTCCAACAAAGGGCATCTACTATCCGTGGATGGACCCACGCCCCATAGGAAGGGGTCGTGGGTCAAGGCCCCTTGGTCCCCTATTTTACTAGCCCCAGCCCTCCACCCACGAATGATCAGTACGGTCCATGGACCCACCCACAGTCTGGGGGTGAGGTCTCGTGGGTGAGGGCAGTTTTGACATCTTAAGTAATTAGATGGGGGTTAAGGGAAGGGCTTAGGTTAATTAGTTATATAAGTAGGGTCGTTTTAATACTAATTAGACTACCTATATAAACCTAAAATACCCCTAAACTAAGTGAATTAAATCATTCTTCCAAGACCTCATAATAAACTCATTCCCTCCCAAATATTTCTCTCTCTAAAACTCCATAGAAGAAGAAGAAGAAAATAAAGAAGAAGTTGAAGTCTAGGGTTGAAGGATCCACCTTTTCTACCCAATTTCATGAAAAATCTTCAACAAGGTATGGTAGCTTTTCATCTACGGGTAGCCTTCACCTATAGAGTCCCTTCAAAACTTAATTTCATAACTTGAAATTCCCCAAAAAGCTAGGGTTTCACTCCAAGTCATGGATTCCCTTTCAAAAATGAATTCAATGATTTAAATGTTTTATATTATGATCAAATTGATGAATTGCTACTGTTTTAAGATGAATTCTTCAAGAATCCATGAATTTCCCAAATTTCTCAAATTTGATTTTAAGTGTGGGTATTGATTGATGATTGTAGAATGCTATAGAATTATGATTGTTATTAATTAATTACTTGAATCATGTTATTATCCATGTCTAATATAGTAATTTTAGACGTGTTGGTGAATTCTGATTCTTGGTCCTTGAAAAGCAAATTATGAGAATTATGTATGATCTTGATGTTTATGTACATGTTTTATGAATACTTGAGAATAAATTAATGATGATAATGATGTAATGGTCTTGTGTTGAAAGGCTATTCACTACACACACACTCATGAATGAAGTATGAATGAAGTTTCTATGATTATGTTAATGATGATGTGTTGTGAATGGTTTTCTCACAATATGGGGATTTTTAGTTGAAAGGATATTCTCACCTTCTAATCTATGAGCTATCTAATGAATGAATGTTGGAAGGAGATGGATTCCCTCACATGAGTTGAGGCGGGGTATCTAGTAATAATCTCTTATTCCCATTATAATAAACTAAAGTAATGAATGTTAAGTACTTCGTGGGGAATAATGCTAAGCATCGAGTGGATATTGATTAAGATGGATACTCATACGTGAGTTGAGGCTGGGTATCTTGTAGCAATCTCTTGAGATGGATGTCCATACGTGAGTTGAGGTGGGGTATCTAGTAGCAATCTCCCTATCCCATAACTATGTGCCCACATAGGTTACTATCTAGTGAATTCACCTAAGCTAAAAGTTAATGGTTCTACCTTAGGCAAGTAGGACAACTCTTTTCAGTGTGATTAACACTGGATTCCATGATTTTCTCACATGGTCTATGTCGGTTAAGGCTTACCCCCACAATGAATTATAATGAACTATGGCTTCTCAAGAATGCACTACTTAGTGTGCGTGGGGGTATGGGACTTCATTCATGCATTGCACAAGTAGGCTTTGAGAGTAGTCATGGTGTGTTTGTCAATTGTTATAATGTCTTATGAAATGAATATGCTTATAATGATGTTATTGAGAATGTTGATATGAAGGCTCAATGTGAAGATGAATGCTTAACTTGGATTGTTGCTATATGTTACTTTCCTTGATATGACTTATTAAATGTGAATGTTCCTTGTTTATGAGTATGAACTAAGGATGACATCAAAGAATGGTAAGTATGGTAATGGTGGCCTAAAAGTGGTACTTAGTGTAGATGGGATTATGGGATCTTTCTCTATGCAATGCACAAGTATAGCTTAGGCCTACTTATGAGATGGTTCTATTATGTTGTAATGAGTTATATGTTGAATATGCTTGTGACTTATGCTTTTGTACTAAAGTGCATGATGATTCTCAAACTTGGCATATAGCATGGTTTTCAGCCAAAATGTCCCTTTTTGCATTTTTTCAAGGATTCTTATGCATGGCTATCGTACTTGGTACATTTTCGTACTAACCCATATTTTCTTCATTTTTCACATAAAAAGTAGGTTCCGGTTATTAAGGTGTTCTTCTAGTGGTTCAAGCTTGGATTGACTATTCTTTGAGTTTGTGGTAAGTCATCAAGATTCGAGGACGTATGAGTCATTAGTAGTTTTTTTAGAGTCATTTTATGTTTCAGATTATGTTGAAGGGTTGTGAACCTATTTTTTATTCAAAGATTGTATTATATGGCCAATTGAGACAAGTTAGACTTTCACTTGCTTTTACAAAAGACTTCAATTGTATGGCTAAAAATTTTAAATTCCACATCATTTCTTTTATCTTATGTTTATGCTAAGGGCTTGTATGAAACCTTTCGGGGTCAAGTACACCGTGTTACATCTAAGGTGTACCCTTTGGTCGTGTCAAACTTGGTAATAAGAGCACAAGGTTTAGAATGATTCTAGGATGATGTCTCATAAGCCAAGTCTAGTAAAGAGTTGTTCATAGTGTGAAGCGCACCACATTTATGAAGAGGCTATAAGATGTTAGGAAATTTCACTTCCTTTCATTACTCTTAAGTCGTGCCATAGAGTTTAGCTCTATAAAGTCCATCTCCTAATCCGACTTTTATGTCTTTAGGATATGAATACATGAAGGGCTGACATAAGGAGAATGGAGGGTAACAATGTCAATGATGAAGCTCCACAAGAGAACCAAGCTCCTCAAGCTAATCAAGCTCTGATTAACCCTCTGGCTATGTCAGATGTGGAAGATAGGTCGATTCTTCTAATATTGGCTCAAGTCGTGACAACTCAAGACCAAACTATGACGGCCCAAGCCAATAGAGAGGTTGAGACTCATGTGAACCCTAATGTGACCTCTACTGATTCAAGATTGAAGGATTTTCTTAGGATGAACCCTCCCAAGTTTCTTTGTTCCAAAGTGGGAGAAGATCCTCAAGAATTTGTGGATGAGGTTTACAAGATACTTAATGTCATGGGGGTGAATTTGGTAGAAAAAGTGGAGCTAGCCACTTACCGATTGATGGATGTTGCTCAAGTTTGGTATACTCAATGAAAGAGAAACAGGCCTGTAGGAGTGGGTCCCATAATTGGGAGGTGTTTAAGAAAGCATTTATTGATAGATTTTTTCCCCGTTATTTCAGGGAAGCCAAGGTGGAGGAATCCATTAACCTTAGGCAAGGGAGCATGAGTGTTCAAGAGTATGCCTTGAAATTTACCCAACTATCCAAGTATGCTCCATCTATGGTGGCGGATCCGAGGGATGAGATGAGTAGATATGTGACAGATATGTCAAACTTAGTTGGAGAAGAATGTCATACGGCAATGCTCAATGATAACATGAATATCTCTAGGCTTAGGGTGTATGTCCATCAAACTGAGGAGTCAAAACTTAAGAGAAAGAATAGAGAGGTAAAAAGAACTTGGTCCGATGAACAAGGTCACCCAAGGTTCAAAAATAGGTCCTCCAACCAAGATTCCCCAATGGTCAATAAGGATAGGGTGTCTAACCCTAAATCTCAAGGAGGAAATGGAGGCGGTTCTTTTTTGAAATATCTACATGTGCCAAGTGTGGAAAGCAACATTTGGGTAAGTGCCTAGCCGGCACGGATGGTTGCTTTAGGTATGGAAAGAAAGGTCATAAGATGAGAGATTATCTGACACTCATGGAAAAGGGGAGAGAGGCCAAGCAAAGTTCTCTTAGTGATTTAGATCCCAATTCTCTAAAGTATGGTCTGTTCTATGCACTACGATCTAGGGAGGACAAAGGAACACTTCCGGATGAAGGCCTTGGTATGTTAATAGTTACCTTTTGATGTAATGTTTTATTAAGATACCTATGCTAATTGTTAGAATTTGATGTTAGCCTTAGTAGGGGTTTACTCCCAAGGGGGAGATGGTATGCTTAGAAAGCAAGATTGTTGAGAGTTCTGATATCCTTATCTCTTTCTTCTATTCCTATTCTAGCTTGAGACAAAGAGTTCCTTGTGACAAAGAGTTCCTTGTGACTTGTTTCATGATTTGGAGTCATGTGTGATTTATGTGTTTCCATGATCTCCTTATGTTATGCATGTTCTTGATGAAATTCTTGATTTAGAAAGAAAATGAGTTTTCATGGTTTATGTCCCTCATGTTGTTATGCATTTTGTTTGAGTCGCCTATATGCTTCATCAGATGAATTGTTGAAAATGTTTTAATTTGCTTTTGAGAGTAATTGCTTAATTTCCTTCATAATTTTGAGTTGAGTATGCTTTGAGTTGGAGAAGGTAGTTCCTCCTATGAATATTGAAATGTTGAAGTTTCCATGCATAATGGGTTGTTAGATATAGTTCCTACTTCCTTGTGTTGCATTGAGTATGTTAAGATAGAGTTGATGTTTCCTCCCTTGAATTGAGCATTTCTTGATGTTTCATGCATGATGGGCTGCTAGTCTTGAGTCTTTAATTCCGTAAGGTGTCTAGATCGTCATTACTTCATAATCCACTTGCTTTTACAAAAGACTTCGATTGTATGGATAAAAGTTTTTAAATTCTGCATCATTTCTTTTATCCTATGTTTATTATATGCTAAGGGCTTGTATGAGACCTTTCGGGGTCAAGTACGTCGTGTTACCGCTAGGGTGTACCCTTGGGTCGTGACAGAGGCTCATATGATGTTCCGTTATCCTTTTCTCTTTCCTTCTACCCCGACTCTAGCTTGAGGTTGAGTTCCTCATGGTTTACTCTTTGGTGTCATGTGTCTTAGATATTCCCATGATTTCCTCATTTATGCATGTTCATGAAAAAGCTTAAGCTTTGAGAAAATGAGTCAACTTGATTGAATTCTACATGTTTATGTGCATTTTAAGTATGATTTGTATAGAATTCAGGATATGATGTTTTGAACATGCTTTACCTTCAAGTTGATGTTTCCTCCTCAGATTTGTGCATTTATATGATTGCATGCATGTTGTGTTGATAGATTAAAGTCCTATCATTCCAATGATGTCTTGAATCCCATTTAAGGATGAATGTTCCCAAAGGGGAGATAATGTAACACCTCAGAATTATGAAGTCCAGAAAAGGGAGTCAAGTGGGAGGTCACCAGCCCATAACTGAGCCATGGCACCCTTCATGGAGCCTTTCATGGGTTGTGAGGGGCACCACGGCTCGTGGAGCCTTCCAGTGCTTGGCCAAGAGGGGCTCCCCTCTCACGAACCCTTAGACAGTTCGTAGTGAACCTCACTCCCCATGGTGGTGGCTGTGAAGGGGAGTAGAATCCACCTCAAGGCCAGGCTCCTCCCACGAGCCCCTAGACGGCTCGTCAGGGTGGTCATGAAGGGGCAACGCCACAAAGAACCTCTCCCCAGGCTACTGGTCAGACCACAGCTGCCACTACGGCCCGTGAGGTCCTTGACGGCTCGTGAGGTCCACCATATGGCAATTGCTACAGCTATAAGTCAGGGGCAATTGGGTTATTTCCTAATTATTTTATCTTGATACTATATCGTTTTTCCCTTACCTAGAACCCCTATATAAGTGATTTTAACCCCAAAATCAACCCACTCAAGTAATTCTCTCAAATTTACAGAAGAAGAACAAGTCTTCCTCTAAAATATTTCTCTCTCTAGAAAGCTTGAAGAAGAAGGGTTCAACCTATGGTTCCAGACAAGTCTGGAATTCCTCCATTTAAGTTAAGCAATTAGCGTTGAGGTATGATAGTTTTCATCCATGGATTTGCTAAATTCTATAATTTTCAAAGTTAGAATTCCCTAATTGAGTTAGGGTTTTCTTCTGTGTTATGGGATCCCTTGATTATTGATTTAATTGATTGAAGGCTCCTTGATTGAATCGTGATCTCTTATGGATAAGTTTATTTAATCTCTTATTTTTATGATGATCCCTGATGAACCCATGTAATTCCATGATTTTCCAAGTTATTATCATATGATGTGGGTTTTGGACTTTTAAGAGAAGTTATGAAATCAAGCATGTACTCATGAAATTTATGTAAATATTTTAAGGATGCTTTCAGAGTAAAGAATCAATGATGTTGTTATGGTTGTGTTGTTGAAAGGATTTCTCATATACACATGAAAGCATGATTTGTGAAAGGTTTTCTCACATAATAAGGGTTCTTAGGGTTGAAAGGCTTTCTCACCTAAAATGAACCAATGTTAAGGAGCTATTCCAATTGAAAAACAAAAGGCAATTACCCATGTGACATGATGTAAGGACAAAATTCGATTACCCATGCTCTCAAATTGAAAGACAAGAGGTGATTACGCATGTCACATGACGTAAGGACAAGAGTCGATTACCTATGTTATCTTAAGAGCTAATATGAATATGAATAAGAACTATTCCGTGGAAGTTAAGCTTAGTACCGAGTGGATAAGTGGCGATCACCCATGTCCCATAAACTATGTGCCAACATAGGACTGTCTAGATATACATTAGTTAGTGGATCTACATAAGCTAGAAGGTAATAGTCCTTACCATGGCAAGTAGGACAATTCTTTTCGGTGTAGGAGACATCAGATTCCATGATGATAGCTCTCATAGTCTTACATGTCGGTTGAGGCTACTTCCCACAAGCAAGCTATGATGAACTAAAGTTACTTCAAGGAAGTATCTCATACATGCTTAAGTGTCACTTTATGTTTGTTAGTGCTATCTGCCTATAATGATAGATGAATCAAATTTCATTCAACTTCTTCTTTCAATTGAAATTGAGATTTTTGCCTATCCTCCTATTTTGCAAAAATGGAAACTTAGGTAAGTGCTTTCTATACATATATATAAAAAGAACATATTTCATTTAATTTAGCCCTTTCATGCTTACTATAACTAGCTCTTTGGGTTTTCTATTAGCGGCTTTAACTATAACCTCAACTCTATTTATTGGTCTGAGCAAGATACGACTTATTTAAACTGAATATTCAAAATGAACAATTCAAAGATGACTATGTGCATTGACCATGTTTTACGACTCATGTTTTCTAATTCTTTGATCTCATGTTTATCTTGGTCATTGCATCTCATGAAGGTATCTCTCTCATTAAGTATGTTTTTAAATATTTTATGCATGGCTATCATACTTGGTACATACTTTAAACTAACACATAATCATGCCTACATTTCCCCAAATGTAGGGTCCGACAATCAGGGTTCCCAGCTAGAGTTCGTTGAGGAGATTTCAAGCTTTGGTGAGTCCTCATGCTTCGAGGACCGGACATTTATTGTTTTCAGTCCTTCCTTACTTTCTGTTTTGGAACATGATGTACGGGCTTTGTCCATATTCATTCTTATGTACTAGATGGCTTTGAGACTGTGTTTAGATTTCTGCTATGCTTTATAAAACTTTGATATATTGAAACTATCTTTTAAATCTCTTTATTCTATTTCTTGTATGATGAAATCTAAGTGGCTTGTATGGGACCTCTTGGGGTCTTATACGCCAAGTTACGCTTGTGGGTTACCTTTGGTCATAACACATACAACTCACGATCCTTGAAAATTAGCAACACAATCATGAAATGCTCAACATGCTCATCCTCACTTCTTGAGTAAATCAAGATACCATCAATAAAAACGATCACATACATGTCAATATATTACTTAAAGACTATTTATCAAATCCATAAACATCACCGAGGCATTAGTCAAACCAAATGACATCTACAAAAACTCATAATGACTATACCGAGTTCGAAAAGCCATCTTCAGAGTGTCCCTCACCTTCACCCTCAATTAGTGTTAACCCGACCATAGGTCAATCTTAGATAAGTAAATTGATCCTTGGAGTTTATAAAACAAATCATCAATCCTTAGAAGAGGATACTTATTTTTACTGGTAACTTTATTCGATAGTACTTTAGAACAAACAACACCGGAGAACCCAACCGAAACCAGTAGATCAAACTTGCCTACCATCTTTACCCTTTTCTATCTTGCAACGGACAATATTTTAATTTGGGACCACTCTTCCCACAACCAAAGCAACCATTTGTACTAGCTAAGAATTTTCCATCATGTTCCTAACCACACTTAGGGCAAGCGGGGATAAAAGATCCATTTCCACCACCTCCTTAGGGCTTGGGGTTAGACATTATATCTTTGTTGAACTTAGGAGCCAGAGAATTATAGGACCCTTAATCGGAAAACTTTTGTCAGTGTTGAGATGCCTATGTCCACCGGACCTAGAATGTGAAAAGTAACCATCATCGATCCTTTCCTTCTTGTACTCTTTTGCCTTAAGTTTTTCCTTTTCAATTCTTTGGACTTGTATCATCAAATGAGAAATTTCCATTTCCTTGATCAACATAGCGGTGTGACACTCTTTGACAGCCAAGTCGTACACACCCAACACAAACTTACTCATTCTTGCCCTAAAGTCGGCAACCATAGTTGGAGCATACTTAGTAAATTGAATAAAATTCAAAGCATACTCCTTAATACTCATATTTCCTTGTCGGAGGTTAATGAACTCAAGAACTTTCGCTTCTCTCATTTCAAAAGGAAAGAAATGATCAAGAAAACCTCCCTTAAATTTCTCCTAATTAAGAGGACCTGCATCAGTAGCCCTCTCACTCTTTCATTGTTCAAACCAAACTTGAGCCACACCCTTGAATTGATAAGCGGCCAATTCCGCCTTTTCGACCTAGTCAACCCCATAATTCCTATTATCTTATACACATCATCAATGAACTCTTGAAGATTCTCAAAAACCTTAGAACCATGAAATTCTGGAGGATTCATCCTAGTGAAATCCCTTATCCTTGCCATAATCGTACCCACATTTGAGTTCACGGGATCATTAGACTCTCTATTGGCTTGCCGTCATAGCTTGGGCCAATACTTGGAAAGCAGCTCTATATTCGGCATGAGTCACTTGAATGGCCATAGGATTAATCGGAACTTGAGGAATCTCGGGCTCAACATTGTCAATACCCCCATTCCTTCTCACATAAGATGGATCGAACACGATTAAGGAGAAGGATCTTTATAGAGATAGACTATATGGCACGACTTTAGAGTAAATAAAGAAGTGAAGTTTCCCAAACTCATTGTAGCCTCCTATTCATAAATGTGGTGCACTTTACACTTATGAACAAGACTATACTCAACATGGCTTGTTAAAATTCCTAAGATCTTTTTCTAAGACATTATGCTCTGAATACCAAGTTTCTCATGACCCAAAGAACACCCTAGACATGACATGATGTATAAGACCCTGAGGGCCCTACACAAGCCACTTGACATACATATACACAACATAATAGAGAAAAGCAAGAAACCTTATAAAAGTATAGAGTTTGACATATATCCGGAAGTACATCAAAGTCTTGACAAGCCGTCTATAACATCAAAGAGTGGTCGGGACATACCCGTACAAAACATACAAAGTATGAAACTAAAATATAAGGAAAGTAATAAAAGTGACATTGTCCTAGAAGTATAAGGACTCACCAAGTCTTCAATCTCTAAGATGATCAACTAGCCACGAACGTTAGGAGAGGAATCGTCACACCCTACATTAATGAAATATCATAGGCATAAGTATGCATTAGTATTTGGAATGTACTAAGTATGGGGAAAATGCAATAAAACATAAGAACATGATCATAAGGGGACATAATCGAAAACATGATATGTATGACCAAGTTAAGAATATTAAAATAATTCAAGAAGAATCATAAATCATGAACATGGTCAATGCATCTTAAAATCATAAAGGAAGTTTCATAAAACATTTGATCAAAACTTAGTTCATTTAGTGGGATATCAACTTTAACTTACAACAGACCATGTGAGTTATACATGAAATCCGATGTAACTCCCACATCGAGAAGGGAAAATCTACTTGCCATGTTAGAACTTTGTATCATATCATGTGCTATATGTGGATCCACTAGCTAGGTCAATTAAGGCAAACCTACGAGGGCATGTAGTTTGGAACTAGAGGTTGCTACTAGAAACTACCCTATTTGAGCATCCACCTCAATTGTTTCCTTGATGCTAAGTTAAATTCCAATGGTATAGTCATAAACATATATATATATACATATATATATACAGACACATGTGTATATATACATGTGTATATATACACATGTATATATATACATGTGTATATATACACATGTATATATACACATGTATATTTATATATATTTATATATATATATATATATATATATATATATATATATGCATATGTATATATATATATATATGTATATGTATCTATATGTATATGTATATATATGTATATGTATGTATATACATACATATACATATATACATATATATATATATATATACATATGCATATATATATATATATATATATATATATATATATATATATATATATATATCATCATCCATGGAAAAGCACAATAAAGTCAGTAATCCAAGATAACATCACAGAGTAGCTCATTAAATCTTGATTCAAATATAAGTGAGAAAATCTTTCACCAAACCGTGATTCCTTAATGTGAGAAAACTTTTCACAATTTCATTGATGTCACTCTAAAGCAACCTAGATCATAAAACATTTTCTTTTATAATTCATGCATAAGTTAATGCAAGTTAGGGTTCATAGTCAAAATCATGATCAATGCATGGGTTCACATGGAATTATTTGAAAAGCATGTAATTGAGTCTAAATCCTCCAAATACAATCATAATCAATCAATTGAATCCATACAAATAGAACCCATGAGGAATTGAATGAAAACCTAACCAATTTACAGAAATTGAATGGAGAATTTGGAGAAATTTTGGGACTCAAATGGGTAAATGGAGCCCATTGATGAACTCCCTACATACCTTGATCTTGAAGCCTTAAGAAGTTGATGAAGAAAGGAGAGACTTAAACTTGAAGAACTAAAGGTTCTACTTCCTTGATCTAGAGAGAGGATTTTGGAGAAACCTTGGAGATGATTTGGGAATTTGAGGGAATGAAAGAGTTGGGGAAATTCTAAGGGTGAAGGGTAGTTATAGGGCTTAGAATTAGGTTCAAAACGATGTAGTATAAGAATTAGAAGTATAGTCAAATACCTAAATACCCTTAATATAACTGTTGGATTGATCCTACTGTTGGTACCTACGGTTCGTAAGAATTTTTATGGACCACCCTGATCAGCCGTAGAACCAACTTCGGAAGCCCAATTATCAATCATTTCCCATGAGATCCTCCTACGGTTCGTCGAACTTTTTGCGGCCCGTGGACCTCATCCGGAGAACCCAAGTTTCACTTCAAAATTCCACAAGTCTTGAACCTTTCTACGACCCGTAGTATCAAGTATGACTCGTCAAAACCATTCGTAGACCTAGGGTTCTAAATCAATCCTACGAGTCAGTCCTACGACCCGTCAAATATTTTACGGTTCATCCTGTCAAGTCGTATGTCCAATCTTTAGAAACTAAATCTCCCAAAACTCAACTCAAGGTCTACGATTACCTTTCTAGGGTCCATAGGTTGGACTCGTAGAACCTTCCTTGGTCAATTTTATGCATTATTCATTACCTTTCAACTTTTCAACTTTTGAGGTGTTACATTTTTTTAGTTAAGTTGGTAAAATTAGTGGGTTGGCATACCTATCAGTTGAGAACATAGGTGCCATCCCAACATGTAAATTTGGTTCGTGACAACCTACTCCCATGATCAGCAACTATATTTAATCACCATCACTACTAGCTATACTCAAAGCCACTATCATCACCCATCACAACCCCTAATCAACACCAACAATCATACTCAGTAGTCTTTGTCACTTCCAACTGCCAAATATTTTTTAAGAATATTCTATTAATTGTTCTTTTTAAATTATTTTGTTTTAAAAAATAAATATTAAATTTATTTATTCAAATATTAATAAAACTCATTATAATTATTTTGTATTCATATCTTAATACAAAATCATATTTAAGCATTTAACTCTTGATCCACATATAATATTTTAATTTAAAAAAAGCAACCTTTTTTTTTACTAAATCTCAAACTAATTGTTTTTTTAAAACTAAATGTGGCAAAGGCCACCATTTATTTCAAAACAATAACAAAGTTCACAAAGAACAAAAAACATATGAAAAGGAAAAACAAAAACAAAGAACACAATAGAAACAGTCTAAAGAAGAAGCAAAAGGGGGAAAGTTACGTCCATCCACTGAAACATCAGATCTTCAAGATCCGTCCAGTCTCTGAGCAAAACTGAGTCTTCTACCATGAAGTGATTGTGAAATAACCAAGATCATGCATGTGCTGGGTCGATTTCACTCTAGACATCAAAAAATCTCATTGATGTCGTATAATCGATTCCTTCTTCGATACGAAGCTAGTAAAAAATCATTTCTCAATCTTCCATAAATATAACCTCAGTAATAGTTTGGACAATATAAGGAAAAGTTGATGACCAATTCACTATTTTCTCTTTTCAACAGGTTGAGCTTTAATGGAAGCTAATGCCACTGTTAGAAAAGAGGTTCACAACATATTAATCATCAAGACAATTCAGGTACAAACCATCGAATTCCCCTCTCTTTAGAAAATTTTTGTACCCAAACTTAAAATATGAGGTTATTGTTCATCGTTATCTATGATAAGATTGTATCACCTGATGTTGTTGTTGTATATGGTTGTTGTAGTGTCTTGAATGTCCTAATTGGAATTTTGGCATTTTTGTATCATAATGTTTGCAATTCTATTTTTATCAAGGAGTAGAATATTTTTTTTATTCTACTAGCAACTCTTGTAGGCTATTAAAGACTAAGGTACCCTACAAAATGAATAGCTAGGTTAGTTAAATAATCTGCCAACTGATTTCCCTCTTTATAAATATGCTCCACAGAAATTTGCCCTTTCTCCATTAAACCTTTTATGTACTGGATCTCCAAAGAAATACTTCAAGGTACCTCCAAAACTCTATCCAGTACCTTCTTCATAATTAAAGAATCAGTTTCTATCACCATATGGGTCATCCCATTATTGAAACAAAACTCCATACCAGCTTTAATTGCTCCTACTTCAGCTATAAGTCTTGTGCCCTTGGTTAGTTTCCTAGCTACATCATACCTCAAATTAACTTCCCAATCCCTTATATAGAAACCAATTGTGTTAGGCCCTGGATTTTCTTTTGATAATCCATCACAGTTGCATTTGAAAGTATCTCTTTGTGGTTTCTCCCAAACTACCACTTTGCGACAGATCAATGGTGTATATACTTCTATAAACTACACAATAAAGGGACATTGCTTAGGTAAATACTTCAACCAAGGATACCTTGTTCTAGACAAGTTATACAACCTTTTGTTTATTTTAAAAAGTAGATTGCTAAAAGTCCTACTTTCACCATGCCTTATAGCATTTCTTCTTCTCCAAACATGCCCAAAATGAAAGCAGGAATAGACTTGTACAATGGTTTTAGTGTTTAGCTGGGCAATCCACTTTCCACCACTTTTTAATTGTCACTAGAAGTTCTAGCAAAGGAATTTGATTCCCAGTAGCTGCAATAAAAGTTTCCCATACTCTCATAGAGGTAGGACAAGTTAAAAATGAGTGTTGGATTATTTCATGTGCCCCTTCATTGCAACAATAACACCTCACATCATCTACTACTCCCATTTTGATCATCTCTTCTCCAATAGGTAGTCTCTTTTTTAACATCCTCCATAGCAAAAAAAAGACCTTAAAAGGAACCCCTTTGACCCAAATATTATCAAAAAATTCCTTCTTCACCTCAGTTCTTCTCAAAATCTCCCAAGCACACCTTACAGAGAACTTACCAGATCCATTGAGCATCCACGAAGGCTTATCCCAGGTATTAGTCACTTCTGGACATTGTATCTCATTATGAATGTGAGTACTAATACTTTGTGGCAGAAATTGTTGCATCTTTGTGTCATCACATCCACCTTGATTCATTAAGCTCTCAACTTCATCTATGGACCTGTTTATCTGAAAATTTGGAGGAATCACATAGTACAGTGCTCCCAACATTGTCCAGTTGTCAAACCAAACATTGGAATGACCACATTTTATTTCCCACTAGATTTCATGATCAACAGAAAACCTAACTTCGAGCAAGTTCTTCCATAATTGTGAGCCCCCCTCTACTCCACATCCTGAGGAATAACATTTTTAACCATACTTATCCCACATAAAGTTAGTCTAAAGTGTCTTCTTTGTCCTGAAAACCACCATAACTTAGCAAACAACACTTTTGAAATGTCCAACAAGGATCTAATTCTAGCCCTCCCTCATCTTTAGGCAAACAAATGTCAAACCATTAAACCCAGGGTCTTCTTCTACCCTCATCACCACGGTTCCATAGGAATCGAGCAAAACGCTTGTGGATATCATTGATAACACATTTGGAGGATTAACAATTGATAGTAGATATATTGGGATGCTTTGCAATACACCATTAATCAAAACAACTTTACCTCCAAATGAAAGAATCTTCCCCTTCCATGCTTAGAACTTCTTCCTTATCTTCTTGGTCAAAGCATTGTAAAAGTTTTTCCTCTTCTTTGAATGAAACAAAGGGCACCCCAAGTACATAAAAGGGAATTTATATTTAGAAAAACCAGTTATCTCTTACCAAGTTATGGGCAGTGTTCCTATAAACGTAAAAGGAACTTTTGCTCTTGTTAATCAATTGTCCAGATTGCTTCTCATACTCACCCAAAGTAAACATAATCAAATCCAAAGTTATTTTGTCAGTTGATGTAAAAATAATGGTGTCATTTGCATAAGTTAAATGATTTATCTTAGAACTCCACTTAGGCAGTCCAAAACCTTTGAATTCATGATTATCCAATAGAGCATTCATAGCCCTAGAGAGCACCGCATCACTAAGGATAAATAAAGTAGGTGATAGAGGATCCTCTTGTTTTATCCCTCTAGAGGAATGGAAGAAATCATGAGCTTGACCATTAATAAGAACTGAGTATCAATTATCAGCAATAAGTCTTCAAATCATATCTACAAAGAAATCACAAAAGCCTGTCTTTAATCAATTGTCCAGATTGCTTCTCATACTCACCCAAAGTAAACATAATCAAATCCAAAGTTATTTTGTCAGTTGATGTAAAAATAATGGTGTCATTTGCATAAGCTAAATGATTTATCTTAGAACTCCACTTAGGCAGTCCAAAACCTTTGAATTCATGATTATCCAATAGAGCATTCATAGCCCTAGATAGCACCGCATCACTAAGGATAAATAAAGTAGGTGATAGAGGATCCTTTTATTTTATCCCTCAAGAGGAACGGAAGAAATCATGAGCTTGACCATTAATAAGAACTGAGTATCAATTATCAGCAATAAGTCTTCAAATCATATCTACAAAGAAATCGCAAAAGCCTATCTTTAGTAGAACTCTGATCAGGAAATTCCACTCCACCCTGTAATAAGCCTTTGTCTTATCAAACTTGATAACCACATTAGTTGGCTTACCTCTTTTCCTACTATCAATGATAATATCTTGAGCCAGTAGAACATTCTCAATAATATTCCTATGTTTTACAAAACCAGATTAGTTTTGTGAAATCAGGGAAGGTAACAACTTTCCAGGCCCGTCATATATTGACCTTGAAATTATCTTATTCAAAAAATTACTCAAACTAATAGGTCTACTCTCTCTTTCTTTGGAATTAAGACCAAGTTAGTATGAGTAATGGATTTAGGAAGGGTATTTCCCTCAAAAATGGCCTTTACCACTTCTAAAACGTCCTCATTGATAATGTCCCAACAAGTTTGATAAAAACAACTAGTTAATCCATTAGGACCACTACTACTTTCACCATTAAACATAAAATTGCTTTTACTTCCTCCGTGGTAGGAATTTGACATAGGGTATCATTACTCTCTCAATCAATCATTACTTGAACATGATGTAATAGAGATAAATCTACAGTTATATCATCAGAACTAAACTGCTTCTAATAGAACAATATAGCTTCCTTAGATACCTCTTCATAACCTTCAGCCCATTCTCTATCCCTTTTTGAATTCTACTAATATCCAACCTCTTCCTTTTACCATTAACCAGGTTGTGGAAAAACCTAGTATTTTTGTCTCCTTCAGAAAACCACCGGATACCTACTTTTTGTCTCCAATACTCTTCCTCATAGTGCAAATATAACTTCATCTCAGCTAGTGCCCTCTAGAGGATGGATCTATTTTCAGCAGCTGGGGATTCGTCAAATAATGTTTCTTTAATTCTAACCACCTCCTCCCAAATTGCCAACTGTTTGAAGATGTCCCCAAAATATTCCCTACTCCATTTGGAAAGAGCAACTTTTGTTTTCTTCACCTTGTATTTCCGCCTGAGAAAAACATTAGTCTCATCATTAGTAACCTAATGGTCCTTAACTATATCCATGAAACCTTCATGCTTGGTCCAAAACTTGAGAAATTTGAAAGGTTTATGGATCTGGAATTACTGTTTTTTACTTGTTAACAGCATGGGTGCATGGTCAGACCCAGTTCTATCTAGGTGCTGAACCTCAAGATACTTAAAGTTCTCCTGAAATACTTCATTAGCCACCATTTTGTCTAATCTTTTAAATATGCATTGGTCATCCACTCTTCCATTCCATCAAGTAAATGGACTACCTTTAAACATGATCTCATTCAGTTCACAAGAATTTAAACAGAAGGCAAAATATTCATAATTAGAAGAAAGAATAGGCAAACCACCCATTTTTCCTCTTCATTCATGATAACATTGAAGTCCCCTCCTACTAGCCATGATAAGTGCATATTGCTGGCAAGTCTATAGATATCTTCCCAAAGATCCAATCTTTCAAGAGCATTACATTTAGCATACACAATAGTAGCTACAAATACCTAATCATTACTATTTAACCCTAACTTCATTGAAATTTGTTGAGTGGTGTCTGATAGGAGCTCAATGGAAAAACCTTCACTTGTAAACACCCAAATCTCCCCACTGTGATTATAAGTAGCGGATTGCATCCCAAGCCTTCTTTTATACCTTTGAATATATCTTGATTCTTGAAAGGATTGGATTAAAGCTATCAAACTAAATTTATGATGTTTACGGAGCATTTGAACTCTATGAAAGGTCAATATTAAACAACTTTATCTTCTATACTAAAGTTATTTAAGATCATTGAGAATTTGATTTGGTGTCCCTCTTTAGACCCATTCTTGTAGGCTATGGCACCTCATTGCCCTGCACTTTGGAATTTTTTGACTTGTAAACAGAAATATCTGCACTACTCGTAACATGTTTCAAGTTTTTGTTGTTATCTGCTTCCTTTTTATCTTCTACTAATAATCTCTGAACTTTCTCTGAACTGCTAACATCCTCCTGATGTGATACAATGGCATGTAGATTGCTTAAGGAAGAAACTCCTTGGTAAGAGGCTAACAAAATACTGCCACTAATCACTATAGCTCATCTATCCTTTGTTCCTAGTGTTGATAGAACAAGTTGTTGTCAGTTATCTTCCATTATTGTATCCTCTACCATTATATCTTCACCTCCATCTTTTGTAAAACATTGGATTCAAAAAAAAGGTAACATAGTAATTTTCAAGAACTTCAGGTGCCAGATACGGGGGCCAACCACGGCCTGTGGATGGGACCATGGACTGTGGGTGTAGTATGTGGATTAGACACCCAGAGTCTTTAGGAACCATGAACCCACAGCTTGACCAACAGATCATCGGTCAGACCACGGTTTGTAGTTTGGGACCTGTGGTTCAATGACCCAAAAATCATGTTTCTGACCAAGAACAACGGTCGTGAGGATGGACCGTCATCCTAAATATGGTCCCTCAGTCGTGGCTGTGAATGGTAGACTGGCGGTTAATTTTAGGGGCAGTTGGGTCTTTTTCTAATTATTTGATCTCTATACTACATCATTTTACCCTTCACTAAAGACCCCTATATAAATAATTCCAACTCCAAATTAGTTCATTCACTTCATTCTCTTCAAATTCACCAAAAAGAAGAACTCTCAAATATTGCTCTCTCTAAAAAGCTTAAAGAAGAAGGATTCAACCTAGGGTTTCAAGTCAGGTCTACACTATTGAATATTGAAGATAAGCAATTGTCTTCAAGGTATGATAGTTTTCATCCATGGATCCCTTCCATTCATGGAGTTTCCAAATCCTCTTATTTTCATCGTTAGAAATCCCTAATTGAGTTAGTGTTTTCTTCAATTGCCATGAGTTCTCTTGATTATTGATTTAAATAATTGCATTAGGATCTCTTGGCATGTAGGACAACCTTTTTCGGTGCAGTAGACACCGGGTATCATGTTATAGCTCACATAGTCTCTACGTCGGTTAAGGCTACTTTCCACATTAATAATGAACTAAGGTTACTTCAAGAAGTATCTCATATGTTCTCAAAGGTTTTAATTATGTTAGCTTGTATAGACCATGTTTTATGACTTATGTTTTCTAACCCTCTTATATCATGTTTAGCTTGGTCAATTGCATGTAATGAAATGTCCCCTTTAAGCTTTATTTAAATGTTTTATGCATAGCTATCATACTAGGTACATTGTTTTGTACTAACACATACTCTTGCCTACATTTCCCCAAATGTAGGGTCCGATAGTCAGGTTTCTCAGTTTCATGGCTAGTGGTTGATTACGAGGTTCCCGAGCATTGGTGAGGCCTCATGCTTCGAGGACGGAGTTCTATTGTTTCAGTTTTCTTTCTTATTTTCATTTTTGGACATGATGTATGGGCTAGGCACAATTTCATTCTATTGTATTATATGGCTATTGAGACAAGTGTTTTAGACTTCTGCTTTTCTTTTATAAAACTATTAGACTGGAAATGTTATCTTTACTACTTTTGTTCTATTTCTTATGTTATGAATGCTAAGTGACTTGTATGGGGTCTCTCAGATCCTATACACCATGTTATATCTAGGGTGTACCCTGGGTCATGACAATCTTCCTCCTAATTATATTGCAAATCATCTCCCTTTTCTGACTCTACCGACTAGTTATCCTCTTCCTCCCCTTGATCTTCTAGGATCTTTATCCTTTCACTACAGTTCACTCTTCCATTCAATTGTTGTTCCTCAGTATCTTCAACAATTTTTATGATTATTTTAGAACCTTGCATTGCATCATCCTTGTCCACTATCTGATTCTCCTCTATATGAATGTCATACTATTTTATTAACTGACACTACTTATCTTCAGTCACCAGGTACATGTTGTTTCTTCACCAGATCTATATTCCCACTTGAAGCATCACAATTCTCCTCTACTATAATATTCTGATTTTGTGTTACTTTTTCTTTGTTCTGATTATCACCTCCACTTGCCCCATTATTTATTCTATCTTCTTCATGTATGACCTCCAATGCTAAGAATTGATTTTGTGAATCAATATTTTCCCTGTTACTATTTAACACTTATGAATTTTGAGTAACTTTTTCTTTCCCTTTCCTAGTGATCACTCTGTTCCAGTCCTCCGGGTTGCCCACAATCTTCCCACTGGTTAATCTTCTAGGAAAAGAATAAGTTGCTTGTTGAGACTTATTATACTTCAATTAACTAGAATTTTTTTTCGCCTCTACGGTTGTTGTTTGCTCCTTATTATTATCCTCTTGTAACCTAGCTAGTTCAGGATAAATCATCCTGCACTCATAGCTGTAGTCATATCTATTGTGACCCTAAAACTTACATTCATTTCAGTATTTGTGCAAATGATCATATTAGATGTTAAAAGCTTCATTTTCAATGTCCATCCTCACATGAACGAGTAGATTACCCATCAAATCAACTAAAACCTTTACTTTAGTGTAAATAGGCCTTATTTTATTGATTGTTGCCATGTTTAGGTGTATAGGGGTCCCTACGCAGATGCTAAAGAAAATAAAGCCTTTTAACAAAAAAGGTAGGCAATAAATTTGGAAAAGATATCCAAGCCATAACTATTGTAGTTTCTTATTCGGCAGTGAACTTTGAGTCATATATCAAAGGTCTCATTTGATATGAGATATCGTCCTTGGACTTAATGTAGAATGCAGCCTTAGATGTTAGTTGATGAAATCCCCCTTTAAAGATAATCTAATCAGAACATGCATGTTCCTAAATTATCCATTCTGACAATCTCCTCTAATGTTACATTATGCAAGGATCATGGTTCGCAATTCATCCAACTCTAACCATCCATATGAAAATTTTCCAACAATAGCATGTTGTAAATTTTCAATTACATCCATTTGGTCCACTTCAGATTCAGACCATTTGATGTATGACTTCCCATGTGACATTGTAATAGGTTTAATAGCAACTAAAGGCAACTCTTTTTTAGGGAACACATGCTTATTATTCAAAATAGCAGGTTGTAAGAACTTCGAATAATCAAGGATAGTGCATGGATTGGGGTTATTTGGTGTGGGTAATTTGGGTTGTACGGCTAAAAGGGTCTGGTCATCCACTGTCGTAGATGGCTGATTAGTGGCCACTGCAGCCATGATTGCTAGATTTTGGTAGGAAAAAAGAGTTCTAAACTGAGTGGGTTCTGCTTGAAGAGTTGTCAAAGAAAAAAGAACCTTAAAAACTAAAGCGAAAAAGAAAAATCAAATGGGTGGGCGATAGGGATGTGCATTGGTCGGTTCGGTTTGGTTTTATGTATTATCTGTTCGGTTTATCGATTTTCAATTTTTAAATACGTTAATCCAATAACAAAATCAATAAGGCATTTTTATCGATTTTGGTCCTTAACGGTTTGGTTTTCAATTTTACCGATAAGAAAATACTTATAAAAAATTAACGTGACAACACAATAATGTAACTTTAAAAGTGCTCATAAAATAGAAACAATAACAAACATGAAAAGAATTATACAAGTGTAACACAAAAAGGAATTAAGAGGAATATGGTTCTTACTTTAGATTTTGATGTTTTGTGTAATGTGAAGTTGTGAACTCAAAGTCACTGTAAAGTGTGAATTGAAGTCTAAAGGATAAACAGTAAGTAGTAATATATTGAGACTAATATATACTATTTATGTAGAAGTAAAAGTAGTAAATTACTAGTCCTTATGTGCTATCAATTTACCCAATAACAAAATATTAAAAATCAATACCGAACCAATAATTCGATAATTTTTTTATAAAACCATAAAAAATGGTTAACCCAATAACACTTTTTGGTTCGATTTATTGGTCGATTTGATTTTTGCACATTGCTAGTGGGTGAGAATACTTGGATGAATTGGTTCCCCTACTAATTGTCATTAATTTTTTTTTTGTGCTTCAATTATCCGTCATTCATAACCTTCATGTCAAGCCACAAACTCAAAGGGGCGCAACTGGCTCCTAATGCTAGAACTCAGGCCTGAGCCGACCCTGCTGAACCATTTGCTACTAACACATGGCAGCCACATGCAATCAAGAAAACAAACAAGTATATTTTGGCTTCAAAGTAAGCCATCGGTCGGCAAGGCCTCTGTCAACAGATCTATAAAAGAGACAGCTCCTCCCAAGAGTTCATATAAAGAATTAGACAACTTGCACATAAATCCTGATTGGGCCATTGAGGCCAGCATGATCTCTATACAGAAACTGAAAGCATGTATATATCAAGACAATACATCAAACAACTAACAAGCTTCAGCAAACCAACAAACTAGGCCAGCATGGCCATCACGTAGGTATACACCCTACACACTAGTTTGCAAGCCTCTAAGAGTAGTAAAGATTGGCAGGATAGGGCCCCCCTACCCATAAAAATATATACAACAAAAGCTAACAAATCTCCCAACTCTGGCAGCTCCGGAGGAAAGGGGCTAGCCAATTAGATAGAAATCAACATTGTTGATGAGGAGGTCTATTGGGTTATCTGTCTGGACCTGAAGGCATGAATGCAGTACCCCCAGGAATTGGGGCATCAGTATGAAATAATATACCGAGTATGAAAGGCAATAGATTATGAGCAGGTATCCTTACATACTAGAGTAATCCGATAAATAAATCAAGGATAAGATAAGTGTACTGACCTGCTCCTAAATCTAAAATTATCAAAAATAATAAAACAAAAAACTAACCAAACCCCCATAAGATCGGCTGGTACAAACAGCACACAAGACCACCTACCGAGTCCTACATAAGGCCAGAAGGTGCCAATCAATCTATATACCCCTATCGGTAGTCCCCTAGCCACATAGTCAGTCACATAGCCCTCTTAGGCATTAATATAGCCCCGTATGCAGCACATAGCTCTCTTAGGCATCAATATAGCTTATAAATAACCCATAACCCTCTTAGGCAACAACATGGCCCTATAGGAAGCACATAGCCTTCTTAGGCGTCAATATAGCCCCAAAGGCAACTCATAACCCTTCTAGGCATCAATATAGCCCCGTAGGCAAATCATAGCCCTTCTAGGCATCAATACAGCCCCGTAGGCAGAACATAGCCCTTCTAGGCATAGATAACATTCATGCAGCTAACCACAATAGCCCCAAGGGCAACAATAACAATCCAATAGGCTAAAAGTGAGAAATTTAGATATAAGCAACATATACGAATAGCCTCTAAGTCGTGTCCAACATAGGGGCGCTACTAACTGAATAAGAATCCCGACAAGGGAGAATTATATCAACTCGAACAGCCAACAATCAACAATAATGGCTACAAGTATAACAAGGATAACAACCCAATTACATTGATCCTAAGATTTAAGGATACATATCGTAAGAAGGGAATAGTCTTAACATACCTCTTTCACTCAATTCACGTGGCCTAATGGATTTTACTCACAACCCCCTCGACAGTACAACAAGGCAAGACCATAATCAACACACAAGAATAAAGGATACCACAATATTCAGATAAAAGATATGTATTTCCATCGCAAATTACTATTTGCGGCTTATTAAAGCTACAATCGATGAAAGAAGGGTCATACCTTGATCTAAAGTTTGTAATACACATTAAAACCTTAAAATATGTTCAAACCATTGCTGTCCCAACACTAAAGTATGATATGCTACAAAATCTGTCTGAGGGTGAGAGGTTGTACTAAGATTAACGTGTGTCCCCAGTCTTTTCTGGAAGGACTTCCAGAAGTTAGCGGTAAATTGTGCTCCTCTAACAGAGATAATAGATACTAGGACACCATGTAGCCTAACAATCTCTCTAATATAGAGCCTTGCATAGTCTTCAGCTGTAAAAGTAGCCTTGACTAGTAAGAGGTGGGCTGATTTTGTTAGTCTGTCAATAATTACCCAAATAGAGTCAAATTTATGACGCGATCGAGGTAACCCTGTAATAAAATCCATATTAATTGCTTTCCACTTCCACAAAGGAATGTCTATCTCTTGGACTAGCCCAGCGGGTTTTTGGTGCTCAACCTTCACTTGTTAGCAGCTAGGACGCTGTGACACAAACTCAGCAACGTCCTTCATCCCGTGCCACCACTAGATATCCTTAATATCATGGTACATCTTCATCGAACCAGGGTTATTAGAATAACGGGAATGATGTGCCTCTTCCATAATCAGATGATGAAGCCCTACAACATCTGGAACACATAATCGATCGCTATATCTCAGGTCTCCATCTCCTACTATATCAAATGATAAAGATGGTTGATTTTAAGCCTTGGCTCTAAGCTACTCTAAGCTAGGATCCTCTTGTTGCCATGCTTTTACCTCTATAACTAGAGATGATACGGTTGTGTCCTGAATTGTGACCCCACTATCGTCTTACTCCCAAGCTAGCTAACTGATGAAGCTCTCGCGTTAGCTCACACTTCTCAACACCTAAATGGGATAAAATACCCATAGATCTTCAATTGAGGGCATCGGCTACCACATTTGCCTTTCTTGGATGTTATAAAATATCTACGTCATAGTCTTTCAGTAACTCAAGTCATCGACGCTGTCACAGATTTAACTCCTTCTGTCTAAAGATATATTGAAGGCTTTTATGATCTGTGAAGATGTCAACATGAACGCCATACAAATAGTGTCTCCGGATCTTTAACGCATGCATAACTGCAGCTAACTCTAAATCGTGGTTCAGATAGTTCTTCTCATGTTTCCTCAACTACCTTGAAGCATATGCGATAACCTTACCATGTTGCATTAGAACACATCCCAACCCAACACTAGAAGCATCACAGTACACCGCATAGCCTTCTGAACCCTCTAGCAATGCTAGAATTGGTGCTTGATTTATTTACCTTTGTTTGACAATTTGGCTTAATTTTTTGATTTATTGATTTTTTTATTGGACTAACCACGTTCAGGTTCCCTTTGTGTGTTATTAAATCATAATTTACGATCTTGTCGTATATGATGTAAACATATTTTGTCAAGTAGACAGATGTTCAATGTGCGATTATTACAATTAAAAATTTATCATTAAAAAGACCTATTTCAGTAAAAGGTAAATATATTATTATATAAAAAAAAATAAAGCTATAAAAATGAGATTAAATACTGTCTACTAACAGTGGATAAGAAAAATTTACACTGTTAGTTCATATTTAAAAATACTTATTTCTCTTAGTTTAATTATTATATTTTCACTTCCAAGATTTTTTTTTGGTTGAAATGGTCCAAAGGCTGAAAATCTGGATAAATGTGATTTTTAAAATGAGTTTTGAGGAGTTTTGGGAGTTTCGAAATTTAAGACACATTCTTACTCCGGGGTTTTGACCCAAACACTTTTCTTAGTAGTTTTTGAGTAGAATTTCGAATTGGGTTTTGACTTACCCAGCCGCTGCATAATCTAGTTGGTAATACTTTCTTACTTTTTATGATGTGTGGCTAAAACTCCCATTCTTGGGGTGTGATTATGTGATTAATTGTTGTAATTAGCTTATAAGTGTTTTGATTTACTGATTTCAATGTTGATTTGAAGTGGGTTTGATTGATAGCTTTGTTTTAATCCATGAATTGTAGTTACACATGCAATTCTAATTTAGTATTCTAGGCTTGCTTGAGAATGAAGTTTTAGAATTAAGGCTATCGAATGATGATTGCAATGATTGAGTTATCGTTGATTCATCTTGAGAGAGTGAATCTAAATTTGATCCTACCAAACTAGATCGAGAGAGTAGGTTAATTAAGGTCTTGGGCTGATCATAGTTTTATGCTTGTTGAGGTTCGAGGGAACTCGCCTAAATCGTGTTAGTTGATTGAGAGATGGCTATCAAAGTCAAAGCCTAGCCTACCCACTAAGATTCAACGTTTGTTAGTAAATTAGAACCACCCATATAGCAAAATTAATAATTAATTGATCATTTCCCCGAGAATCCAACTCTACTCGATTACTCCCCTATTTTTTTTGTAGTTGTTAATTGTCACTCTAAATCCCCCATTTGACACTAGTTGTCAACCCCTTCAATTTACTTTAATAGTTTCGATAATGTTTACTTCTACAAACGACTAGAACACAATCTTTACTTCATAATTGAATTCCATTCCGTATCACTCCCTGTGGGATCGACTTTAACTTTTCGTCGGGTTTATACTTGATTGCGACCGCCTACACTTAGAATTGAATAAAGTGTAGTTGAGCGTTATCAAAAATGGTGCCGCTGCCGGGGAGTGGTGTTTAGAGTTCTCTTATTGAAGTTTGGTTATGATCTTATTGTGCTGTAGTTGAACCCAATTTACTTTTGCTTGTTGTTTGTTGTCTTTGAACAGTTGACAAAATGAGTGTCAATGGAAGCAACACCAGCCAACTTGGACACAATGACGACATTGGCAACTTGAACTATGTAAATGAAGTACAACTAGGTTGTATAGGTACCATTCGGATGCCTTCGGTCATAGGAAATACGGTTTTCCACGTGGCTAGCACGATGTTGCAGCTATTGCAAATGAATGGTTTGTTTGGCGGGCTAGCTCATGAAGATGCCCATGACCACATCCGAAATTTTGTGGATGTCTGTGGTCCTGTCTCTTTCAAGAACATCTCTCAAGAGTTAGTCCGACTCCTATTGTTTCCTTTTTATCTGATGGGAGAGGCTACTAAGTGGTTAGCCGATCTACCTAGGGAATAATTACCTCTTGGAAAGAGCTCACTGAGGCATTCTACATAAGATTTTTCCCTCCCTCGAGGATGATGGCATTGATAGATAATATTCAGGGCTTCAAAAGATTGGATGGTGAACCAATTCAGGAGACGTGGTTACATTTCCAGAAGTTGCTACTCCAATGTCCAACTCATGGACTCCCAAACAACGTCTTGTTAGAACATTTCTATCGGAGTCTAGATTTAGTAAACAAAGGTCTGGCAGACCAACTCATCCAAGGAGGAATCATGTTGCAGCCATTTGAAATCGCATCTACTTTTCTTGATGAAATGACAAAAATCAATTGTGCTTGGTACGCTAGGGAAGATCAAGTGTCTCCTTTGACTTTTAGGATGATAAAAGAGCAAATTGAAAAGGACCAAGAATGAGATCAAAACATGGCCAAGATAATGACCCAAATGGACTTGTTGTAAAAACATGTCATGGGTAGTGGTTCTAAAGTTGTGAATGTGGTTGGTGCTAGTGGGGTGAACCCCGATGATGCACATTTTGAGGCTTTATATAATGAGGAAGTACATTTTCTGGCAAATCAAGAAGGAGGTTTCTGTTCAAATTATCCAAGGTCGGGTGGGCACGAAGGTTGGAATAATGGGCATGATGACGGTTGGAGATACCGTGATAGGGTATAGTGTGACTGTGGACGTAAATGGAAGGGGTGAGACAGGGAGGAAGTGAGATATGCTTGCACCTATTCTCAATAAAGTGGAGGGGTCGTACAAAGTGATAAAAGAAATGAAGGAAGACGTTTGAACTCTAAATCAGACGGTTACTTGTCACTCAGTATCCATTAAGCAGCTGTAAACACAAATGGGTCAAATCTCTACTCATTTGAATTAAAGGCCAAAAGGAGGATTACCGAGTGACACATTGGTCAACCCTAGGAACGAACCTTGAATGAGTATCCTCATCGTGCCACGACATTATATGAGGCACTTCTTTTGGAAGATACCCAAGCTTTTATGTTTTAAATATTGTTGTTTGAATAACAGTTGTTGAATGTGCAGGTTGAAAATTTAAAACTTTTGGAAAATGAGCCATTTGGCGAGCCTGGGCATTGATTTGTGACTCGCCAAACAAGTTGGCGAGCCCGATCTGGATCGTCATTTGGACCAACCAGTTAGCTAGAGAATTTGTAAAACTTGGCAGACAAAGGAGCAATTTGGTGCTTCACTGAATGGTCAGCGACATAAGTGGGCGTTCTTGATCGCGTCATAACTTCAAGGTCAAAAGGCCTAAAACTGTTTTAAATACAAAAACCTCCCTCATTTCATATTTTTCGACTTTTAAACTTTCACAATCGCATTTTATATTTTCGTACTTGTTCTTCTTGCATTTTTGTGTGGGATCAATTGCCGGGGGTGGACTTTGGTGTATTTTTTTTCTATCTCTTTAGCCTAGCACTCTCCTACTCGATATCAAGGTTGGTTTTCCAAACCCCGCCTTTAAATTTTGGTAATTTCAAATGCATGCTTGTTGCCTTGTCATTGTAGTTGAGTAAAATTGTTGGTTTGAATGCTTATTGGTAATGTATGCCCTTATCATGTTTTATTTTGTATTTTTAGACTGTAATTATGAAATACCGTGTGTGTGCTTAATTAAAATTACAAGCATATGTATTGGGTCTAGTGTGGTTGAAGTCTGAGTAACCCCGATTGTGTCGATCATATGATTTTTCCCAATGATTAAGCGGTTGATGTCATTCTTAAGGGCAAAAGACATCCATTGGAAAATTGTTGTCAAACTGGGGGAAGTATGAGTACCCCGAGGTCATGGGTTGTATGGGTCTGGGCTTAATTGCATAGAACAGGTGCTTAATTTTGTGTTCGTGGGCTTCTAGTTAGAAATTGAAGGTTGGGGTCAAAATCTGGCACGTTGGACTGTTCAGTGAGCTGGGTCTAGCTCACCGAGTTGTTTTGCGGTTCGCCCAACAACCAATTGATCTCCTATTTATCCTTCGAAATTGTGGGAATTATTCTCTAACATTCGGCTATACGCCTGAGCTCACCGAGTTCACTCGGCGACTCACCGAATGCCTTTTCAGATCGCCTTTCTGTGCCCAAATTTTTAGAAAATATTTTATAACATTCGGTGAACTACTTCTAGTTCGCCGAAAGGCCCTGAACATCACCGACCTGTGATGAATTTTGAGAATTTTTGTTCTGGAACATTCAACTAGCCTAACTTAGCTTGTTGAATGGGTTCAGCGAGCTTTCCTGCACAATTGTTCAACTTTGATATTTTTCATGGAGAGTCTAACGTATTCGATGTTGCTTTACAGGAATAGCTAGACCTAAGCTAGTAGGAAGGAATCAACCACCATACAAGCATGCTAGAGTTATTGTGATTAATGAGGAGGCTTCACCCTCTCGGAATATACTGACAAAACTTCCTCCAACAGGGGGAAAAGGAAAGGGAAAAGGGCCCATAGTGCCAACACCAACGGAGGAGAGCTCTGATAGTGAAGGCATCTATGCCACTCACCTCACCACATCCGAGTCTGATGGTGAGGGCAACTTAAGAAATAGATCTTCGGTCTCCGCTTCTGAGCGGAAAGATGATCAGACTCTCCTGAATTAGAGAGCGAAGCTACGCTCCAAGTCTTTGAATAATCCGACAAGGATCCCAGAGCCACCTACTCCTCCTCCACCTCCAGTTCTGACTGTTGAGCAAGTTCCTCCGGTGCCACCAGTTCAGGCACCCCCATCCCGTCATTGAATAAACTGAAAGGGGAGGGTTTGAGGACCATTTTAGAGGAGAAGCGATTGTCCACTAACGGAGTAGTAGATCGGTACCTGGAGGTGAGGAACACAATCAAGTTCTAGAAGTTCCAAATATTTACCAAGCCCTGAGGCTTTTATATCTCTACTTGGGTCTGCGAGTTTTACGCGGAGTATCGAAAGCTGGTACCGAAAGGGAAGAAGAAGTCCAACTCGTTCAAGCCGGTGGATCATGTATTGATGTGGTGCTGAAGGGTTAAATGCAGCAACACTGATGTAAATGTGGTGCTTGGTTGTACTGTGAATATCATCCACTTCCTGAAGGTGCAAATACAGATGACTTGAAGGGTTGCTTAGAACTTCAGATTTCCAACACCACACCATGGTGGATTGAGGCTGGTGTCAAAAAGGAGCTGAACGTGGAAGCCCTGTACTGGTTTGGGTTCCTTAAAAACATTTTGATGACATCCTAGAACGACTCTATTCTCAGTTATTCGAAGGCCAATTTTTTGGGTTGTATCATCGATTGGGAGCGACCTAATCTCGGTTTTATCATCGAGAAAGAGATGCACATGAGGGAAAAATAGAGTTAGAACTCCCTCCTATTTTCGGTCATGATTACATAGTTGTGATGGCGTGCCCGAGTACCATTAGTTATAAAGACGGATGTGGAGGAGACCCACACTTCGTCTATGGACATCTGATAGATAGAGGCCGAGTACATAAGGGATGAGACTGAGAGGAAAAGAGTTGTACCTGTGGATACTTCCCCGGTAGTTGATGTGGATATGTTGCCGACAGAGGAAATTATTCCCTCTCAAGATAGCGACCCAACATATATCCCTAGTACTTCAACTTCTGCCCCTTCTATTTCTACTACGCCTCCCCCTTCTACTGTTGTTGCTGCTGCTTCTTCTAGACCCCTGATTGGCCAGGCCATGTTGTACAAGATGGACCACCTGGCTTACTCTGCTTATGTTAGTGCCTCTCGGGTAGAGGCTATAGTCCCTGGGATAATTGAGAGGGTGATTGTTGCTGCCCTATCCCCGATCAGGGTTAAGTTGAGAGAGCATCAAGAAAGGATCGATGCCCATGGACTAGTACTAGATGCCCTCACTATGAGAGTGTAGGCTTGTGAGCAGGGACAGGGTGCTTCTGAGGATGTGACAGCCTTGAAGGCCAATATTGTGGAGCTTCAACGAGATGTCGATGAGCTAAAATCTACCAATCTATCGATGCTATTTTGCACAGTGACCCTCCATGAGGTTCCGAGTATACAGTTCCCTGCTAGTTCTAATATTCCTCCAACTACTACGATCGGAGATGTTGCTAGAGATGATGCAGAGGCTAAGTCCGAGGCCGAGACTGATAGGAAGAGCAGGGTGTTCATGAGGTAGTTGTGTATGATGATCTAAAGGACCTCTAGGGGGTCATGGTACAGACAACTGTTGAGGCATCTCTGAGGGACACATCTTTGGTGGGCTCTAGTGGAGCTAAGGATGTGGTTGAGCTGGGCACTGATGCCCAAGCTGATAAAGTCACTAATATGCAGAGTTCACTTTCTTAGCCCGACATGGGCCTTTGACTCTTTTCAGTTTTCTGTTTAGACATCTTTTAGTTATTTCTTTGCATTTTAGGACAATTGCTAGTTTAGTTTGGTGGGGTGAGGTATTGCCTTACCTACCTTTTATGGGAATTTTTATGAATATTATAGTGTTTTTTTGAATGTTTGATATTGATCTTGTTGGTATATATTGTTTTTTATCCATTGATGTTTGTGTTAATTTTGATCTATAGTTTTATGTGAATGTTGGTTTTGACCTGTTTTAAAGATTTTTTCCACCGCTTTATGTTTGTGAATGTGGCTGTTCTCTTTCAATTTTGAGTGTCAGTTGTGATCAATACTGATGACTTGAATAGTGCTCTTCATTGAATGATATATATGTGAAAATTTGATGAGGCAAATTGAGTTGCATTAGTCATATGTGAACTCGTAGCATCTCATTGTGACTGAGTCAGTTGTTGAGTTAACCTTTTATGATGATAGTTGCACGCAAGCTGAGAATTGTAGAGTCTTTTGATGATTGTGTTGAATGCCATGTGTGGTGAGATTTTCTTGAAATGTGTGCTTGGTAATACCTAGAATTTGACCCGTTAGTCGAATTGACTGATGTAAGGGAATGATAGAGATAATCTTAGGCATAATTTGTAAACAGTAAACCAAAAATCCTTTTGATACCTCTTTATAACCACATTGTGAGAGTGTGATCCTTTTATTTGGATGAAACATGAACAACTTTGACCTCTTTGTCCTATCACCTGTAACCTTCATTAAACATTGGATCGTTTGAATAGCCAAATTAAGCTAAAAGCCTATGTTGGGGGTGTGGTGAAAAGGAGGAAAGTCAAAAAGCTTAAGAAATTTGCCATTGAAGGATCTTGTTGAAAAAGATGGATGATGAGTCTGAGATTTAGACTCATTTGGGGCTTTGTTTATATAGATTTAGTGTCCTCAAATGCTTAATTTGTGCCATAAACGAATGTTAAAGCCTTGATTTTCAGGTATATGGATTAAGGAACAAAGCAAGGACACTAACATGCAAAAAGGGATAAAACAAAATGAAGAAATGAAGAAAGGCAAGCTTGGTGATCACCAAGAGCACTTGGCGAATCGCCAGTGGCTAATTTGACCGCCTAAAGTTCCAGTGTGCCAGCCCGGAAGGAAGAAACCAAGTCGGCGACAAAAAAGGGTAGTCGACGAAATGCCTGGGCAGTTCTGTGATGCAAAGAGAGATTGACCAAATTTATAGGACTTGAGGATGCTGAAGCTCAAGGCAAAAAGGCGATAGAGAAGAGCAATGGGCGGTTCGCTGAGTAGTTCGGCGAACTGGACTTCCTTCGCCCAATGGCCCTTCGTGGCTTATTTTTGGTGACTATAATTTAGATTTTTAACAATTAATTTTATCGGTTGACTTGGGGTGAATTAGTTTAGAATACTTTTCTCTTTTGTTTTTGAGAGTTTCTCATTAGACATGAAGAATTTTGGAGATTCAATATGGAGATTTTGCAAGTGGGTTTCAAATTTTCTGCAAATTGAAGCATTGTAAAGACTAAATTACTCTTACCCAACTAATGGCTAATCGATTTGGTAATCATTTTTACTCTTCTATGATGTTTGGCTAAAACCCCAATTATTGGGGTGTGATCATGTGATTATGAGTTGAATTAGTTTATGGGTATTGTTAATTACTAGTTTAAATGCTAAATTAGAGTGGGTTTAATCATTGACTATGGTTCAATTTATGAATTATAGTTGCAAATGCAATTTATTTTTGTGTTCTTAGCTTGCTCGAGAGAGAGGTTTTAGAACTAAGGTTATTAATTAATGATTTGTAGGTATTGGGTTGAGCTGGGTTCAGCTCGAGAGATTCAATGCTACTCATCTAGCTTGAAAGAGTGGATGAATTAAGGTGTGAATTGTTCTTCGTTGTCATGCTTGTTGATGTTCGAAAGAGATCACCTGATTTGGGATAGTTGTTCGAGAGAAAGTAGGCTAACCTCTTGCACTGAATTTAGGTGAAGTAGTCTGCCCGTGTGACAATTTGGTGTCTAAGGCAACAATCAACTTGTGATTGTGCCTTAAGTCGAAGTCGGGATATAATTGTTATCCTAACGAGTGAGTTCCTTTGTATAGTTTTGTATATTAATATAAAGGTTGGGTTTACCCATATTTGATGTGTGCATTTCATTGTTAAGTATCAAAAAATAATCAAAGGAAAAACAGAAAACGTCATTGAATGTTAGGCAAAATAAGCTGCGAATAGGTTGAGTTAAGTGTGGGACTTGACTGTTGCACACCTTATAGTCTAGTGATTTAACATTTCAAGCACACCTCATCCAATTCTAGGTGTCAACGATCGAATCCCACAGGGAGCGGTTCGTGTTCAAATTCAAGTAGGAAGTGCAAACATGGTCTAATCAGCCATAGGAATAGAAATTATCGAAAAAGATATGAATCAAATTAATGGGGTGACATGAATGTCATATGGGGGTTTTGGTTTTCAATCATCAACTACAAAGAAGTCAGAAAAACTTTGAAATAATAATAGGGAGAGGAATTCTCGGGATGTGATCGATTATAGGCGAATTTTGATATATGGGTAATTGAACTACTAGTAAACAACTAAATATCAGCGAGTATGCTAGACTATAAGAAAAATAGCTTTGTCTCGAACAACTATCCTAAATCGAGGTGATTCCTTTTGAAAATCAACAAGCATAACAATGAAGAACAACCCACATCTTAATTCATCCACTCTTTCGAGCTAGATGGGTAGCTCAACCCAATACATATAAATCATTAATGAATAATCTTAGTTCTAAAACCTCTCTATTGAGCAAGCTAAGAACACAAAATTAGAACTGCATTTGCAACAATATTTCATAAATTAAACCACAATTAATGATTAAACTCACTTCAATTTAGCATTTAAACTAGTAATTAACAATACCCATAAACTAATTCAACCCATAATCACATAATCACACCCAAAGAATTGGGGTTTTAGCCAAACATCATAAAAGAGTAAAAGCGATTAACCATCAACTGGGTAAGAGATTTAATCTTTACAATGCTCAATTTGCAGAATATTCTAAACCCACTTCCAAAATTTGCAAATTGAATCTCTAAAATTCTTCAAAACTATGAAAAACTACAGCGAAAAGTGTTCTAAACTAATTTTGCCTTAGTCCACTTTGTCCAACATTTTAAAATAATTGTTCAAAATTTAATTTATAGTTACTAAAATTAAGCCACAAAGGGCCATTTGGTGAAGTAAGTCGGGCTCGCCGAACTACTCGGCAAATCGTCCATTGATCTCTTCCATCGCCTTTTCGCCTTGGCACTCAGTATCCTCAAGTTCTGTAACTTTGGGCGATCTCTCTTTACATCGCGGAACTGCTCGGTGATTCGCCGACTGCTTCTTTTTGTTGCCGACTTGGTTTCTTCCCTCAGGGCTGGCACACTAGAACGAACACAAGAATACATGACATGACGTATCTGGGTGCTTCATCCAATATTAAGCGTCCACAATCATTCAATAGTAATATAACCCAACTAGTGAGTTGGGGCCAAGTCCCAAGGGAGAGGTTTGTAACCGAGAATAAAGAGAAAAGCAAGAAGGTGTTCAAGTCATTTATAGCTATAAACATTTACGAAGAAAAACATATGAAATCAAAGAGTGACACAAATGTCAATTAACAAAGGGGGTTTTGTAATCAATTGTCAATTAAAATAACAAATTAAAAATGAAAATGCAAATAGGGAGACGGGATTCTTGGGATGTGATAGGAATATGGGCTAAAATAAACAATCGGGTAAATGCTATTGGTAGTAAATCACTGTAAATTGGTAACTAAGCTAGACTTCAGTGGGGGTAAATTTTCTCTCGAACAATTTACCCCAAATCAAATTGGTTTCTCTCGAACACCGATAAGCGGCAACAAAGCACAGCATTCACCTTAGTCCATTCACTCTCTCGAGCTGAATGTGTGGGAGAGGGTTTAGAATTCACTCTCTCGCGCTGAACTGACGACAACCCAATAACCATATCCTATCGATTCAGTAGTTTTGGTTTTAAAACCTCTCTCTCGAGCAAGTAAAAAACATGAAGATAAAATTGTATTTGCAACTACAACCCCATTAAATTCATACACAACTACTGAATGAAATCACCTTTAAACAGCAAAATAACTATCTATAAGCAATACCTAGTAGTAAATTCAATCCATATTCACATATTTAAACCAAAGAATTGGGGTTTTAGCTAGACATAGTAAATAAATAGAAATCGATACCAAAAAGTGTTTCCATGAAATGGGTACAATAGATATTTCCTTTAAACATGTCAAAGATGAAGAATCTTCAATACCCATTTCCAATTGCTTAGAAATGGAAACCTTCAAATCTTCAAATCTAAGGAACAAAGTCTCCAAAACTCTAAGTTCTAAAAACAGAAAATAAAATTTGATACTGATAGCATCCAAAATCTCATTTTAAGCTAAAAATTTAAACAAGTATTGATAGTTGGAAAGAAACGTGCTAGGAAGGACCACTCAGCACAGTTAGTCGGGATTGCCGATCTACTCGGCAATCCACACTTTGGACTGGTTCATCACCTTTCTACATTGGCCTTCAGCAAATTCAAATTCTGTAACATTAGGCGATGGAGAACTGCATCGCGGAATTGTTCGGCGACTCGCCGACTGCTCCTTTATCTCACCGACTCGATTTTCTCCCTCAGAGCTTGGAACACTGGAACATTAGGCGAGACCATAGCCATTCGGCGACTCGCCTAATGGCTGAGGCGATCCTTTGATCGTCTTTTCTTCTTTCTTTTTAGCTACCTTGTTCCTTTCTGCCCAATAGTGTCTATAATTTGTCTCTAATTCCAAATACCTGAAACTGAAGGATTTTCATTAGTTATTAAGGAAAAATATGCATTTGAGGACACTAAATCTATCAAAATAAAGCCCTAAAAGATTCCAAATCTTGGACTCATCAACACCCCCAACATAAACTTTTGCTTGTCCTCAAGTAAACCTCAAGTTTAGTAGTTCAAAAAGGATGTCTCAAACAGTGCTACACAAGACTCAATCATGAATGCACACAAAAATTCTCAACTTACTCGTGCAAGGATATTGTGTACTGAAATATTCAAGTTGTGACCCACCATTACCAAAGAATCTCAAGCTCAGTGTACTTACTTCAAATTCAAGTTCAACCGGACCAATGGGGCAAATTCTAGGTGTCATCACACATGGTTCGGTAAGCTCATCATACATGGCATTGACACCAATGTCAAACAAGACTTCACACTTTCGCTAGTGTGCAATGTTCATCACAAGAGAGTCAATTGGACACTTGGCTAGTACAACGAGATGCAAAGAGTTCACATATTGCCTATCAACTTCAATTGGCCTCATTGTAGCCGCGCATTCATTTATGTTCGATTATGAGCACTATTCGAGTCATCGGTATTGATCAAAGCCGGTACTCAAATTTGCAAGAGAACAACCATACTCAACTCATACAAGAGGTGGCAGAAATTTTTGGAATGGTCAAAAATCATTTACAATTAAAAGTAAGGAGCCACAAGCTCAAGCATCCACAAAAGTAGTGTAAAAATAAATTTTTTAGCTCGAAGCCCAAATTTAAACACAACAATAATTACGAATTTCACACAAAAGGTGAGCCTCACCCTACCACAAATAAAAACATTTGTCCTCAAATGCAAACAAAAATTATCCAAAAGTCAATCATGAAAGTAAGATAGAGAGGGAGGTAAAGAGGGGATCCTGTTTATGCAGTCTCTTCATCTGTATGGGCATCAGTGCTTGGTGTAGTAGTCTGGTCTCGGGCATCAATGCCCGAAGTTCCTTCAAAAGGAACAATAGCACCAAACTCACCAGGAGTTGATACATATGTGTCCGCCAAGAATTTCTGAACAGTTGTATAAAGTCCCCGGGCCCATGAAAGAATAGAGAGGTCTCGGGGAGTAGTCTTCCTGTCAGAAATGGGCCTCTTGCCCTTGCCTTTGTTTCTAGGTGAAGGTTCTTGCTTTCCCTCCTTGGGAGGCTTTGACCACCTTTTATTTATTTTGAAATTCCATGCTCTTATCTCTCGGGGTGGCATGATTCTCCCAGCAACTTTTGGTCTAGCCATGTCTGTAAAGCATTGAGACAAAGTTAGGAAATATTCGTACAAAAGCACAGAAAATTAGTTTTAAAGTTATGGCAATTTGGTGAAGGGAATGGTCATTTGGTGAATCGTCAACAGCTTTTGGCAAGCAAGAATTAGCTCACCGAGAGTAACAGTATAAAAAGGGTTTAGGGGTGCAGACAAAGGGTGATTAAGAAGGCTTTCAATGAGTCGCCGAGTGTGCTCGGTGACCTCAGGCTTCTCGCCCAAAGTTACAAAACCAGCCATCAAATAAAGCATGAAATTAAAGGCCAGATGGGGACATTAAGTGAACTGCTGAGTGGTTCAGCGAGTTTGACTCAACTCACCAAACGACCCAACGTGCCTATTTTCAACCCATCTTCTCGAATACAACCCTGCAACTCCCGAAAACAAAATCAAAATATGCAAAAATATAATTCAAATGGAACCCATAACACCCATTGCCCTAGGATACTCAGACTTCTCCCGATTTTGCCAAATTTGGCCAATTGACGACATTTGCCCTTGAGAATGATGTTACCCTCTCTATCATTAGGCAAATTACGTCTTTTGGCACAAATACAGGCTACTCAAACTTCACCCAACCAAACTAGACAACATGCAAGCACAACCCCACAAAATTTAAATCATTTCAATGCACAAGAATATGGGATTTCAACAATCAAAACAATACGGGCAAGATCATCAATTTAAAATAGGCATTCAAACATACCAATCCTATCAGAGAGACCCAGCACACGACAATCAAGATAATAATGTTGCAAATGAGTACAATTTCGATAAAAATGAACTCGAGATTTGGAAAACCAACATTTTATACCGATTTAGATAAGATTGAAATGCTAGGCGGCAATGTAATCCAACTCCGAGCACCAATCAATAGCTAAAGTACTTCTCGAGATGCGAGAATATATAAACTAAGGTGCAGGTGCGAATTTGTATAAATTTAAAGAGTGGGAAAATGAATGAGTTTGAAAAATATAACCTTTTGGCCTTAAAAACCGTCCAGTGTTCACCCGTTCGGTGATATTAGTCTTACTCTCCGATTCGCTCAGCGAAACACCGAGTCGACACTTACCTCGTTGAATCTTACAAGACTTCTAGTTGATTTGGAGATCCAAATGATAGAATATATCAGGGTCGTTGACTAGGTCGGCGACTCGCTAATAATTTCTTGGTTTTCGCCAAAAGTTACAAACTCGAAGTGAATTTTGTCTTGAGTCCAATGGCGGTCTGAGTCAGGATTGCTGACCCATTCGGTGATGTGCCGAATGGACCTTTTTCTCGCCAATTTCCCTTATTCCAAACATTTTCCACATGGTAACCTACACAACCAACACACCATTATTCTAAACAAAGAAAGGTAAACAGATAAGAAAACTTGGGTTGCCTCCCAAGCAGCGCCTTAGTTAATGTCGCGGCACGACGCAAGTCCACCTTCAAACCTCATTCTTGGGGTTAGCGATAGTATCACTAGGAAAACCCCCCTGTTGTCTCGATTTGAGATGAGATGATATATGACCCATTTGGGTCTCCAAATGCTTGATCGACACTAAATGGAAGGTAATGATCTGGCTAAGGGTAGACACACCTTCTTTCATTTCTTTTAAAATTTTGTCTGACCCTTCAACTTTGTTGACGATACGAGAGAGCATATCCTTAGACCTACCACCTTCCGAATTCTTTGGCTTTTGGCGCTCATGGGGAGGTAGATATCTATCCTTCTCCCCATCCTTCCAATTTGGATTACGGTCCCTCTATTCACAATCTCGATCTTTCCAACCTTCATCCCTACCCCAACCTTGGTTACCACCCTACCTCAGGTAGTTTAAATGGTAGCCACCGCCTTGGTTGGCTAGGAAATTTACCTCTTCATTATACAAGACTTCAAACTTGGACTCATCCGGATTAGCACACCTAACACGCACGGCATTGACACTCCGAGCACATGCTCCCATGACATTTTTAGACAAAATATCAAGTTGTGTCATGATCTTGGTCATGCTTTGGTCCATCTCTTAGTCCTTCTCCATCTGTTCCTTAGTCATCTTGAACGTGAGAGGGGAGACCTGGTCTTCACGGGTATACCACGCCCTGTTTATGGTAGTCATGCCATCCAAAAGCTGAGCCGCTATCACATAAGGTTGTTGCATCAAACCTCCTAGAGAAATTTGGCCAGCAACACCTTTATTTACCGAGTGAAGACTCCGGTAAAAATACTGCAACAATACGTTATCAGGCAAGCCATAGGTTTGGCATTGAAGCACCAACTTCTTGAATCGTAGCCAAGTTTCATGTATTGGCTCACTAGAAAGACGCTTAAAGCTCTGAATGCTATCCCGAAGAGTCATCATCTTTGAAGAAGAGAAAAATCGCACTTGAAATGCGGTAACCAACTCCTCCCAAGAAGTGATTGCTTCGCGTGGTAATTCAGCCAACCACTTGCACACCTCTCCCATCAAAGAGAACGGGAACAACCTCAACCGGACCGTCTCTTGGGAGATGTTCTTGAGGGAGAACGGTCCGCATACAACCACGATGTTTCTAATATGCTTATGAGGGTGAGCAAAACCACTGAAAAGCCCCTTTAGTTGCAAGAGTTACAACATAGTACTCATGATGTGAAATACCGCATTCCCTTCGGCTGGAGGCAAGCAAATGGCACAAATACCTCCTATGAGATGTGGGTCATTAGCATGAGGCTCGTTGACATCGTTGAGATTTCTGATGTTGTTTTGATGGCCTACTTGGCTTGCATTACTGTTGTTTACACTCATACTTCTTGTTTTCAATACAAAAAAGCAAAACAAAAATGAAAATAAAGTAAGTAAAACTACAATTAACAAGAGCAAAATTCAACTTAACCAAAAATTCTCAATTAACACCACTCCCTGGCAACGGCTCCATTTTGACTTGATGTTTTCGGGCGCTTCATCCAATACTAGGCGTCCACGGTCTTCCAATAGTAATATAACCCAACTAGTGAGTTGGGGTCGAGTCCCAAGGTAGTGGTTTGTAGCCGAGGATTAAGAGAAAAGCAAGAATGTGTTCAAGTCATTTATAGCTATAAACATTTACGAAGAAAAACATATCAAATCAAAGGGTGACACAAGTGTCAATTATCAAAGAGGGTTTTGTAATAAATTATCAATTAAAATAACAACTAAAAAACAAAAATGCAAATAGCAAGATGGGATTCTTGGGATGTGATAGGAATACCCGAATCGAATCAATTTCTCTCGTACAACCTGTAAGCGGCAATGAAGTACAGCCTTCGCCTTAGTCCATTCACTCTCTCGAGCTAAATATGTGGGAGAGGGTTTAGGATTCACTCTCTCGAGCTGAACCAATGACAACCTAATAACCACAGACTATCGATTAAGTAGTTTTTATTTTAAAGCCTCTCTCTCAAGCAAGTAAAAACACGAAGTTAAAATTGTATTTGCAACTATAAACCCATTAAATTAAAACACAACTACTGAACGAAATCACCTTTAAATTGCAAAATAACTATCTATAAGCAATACCCAACAGTAAATTCAATCCATTCACCCCATGAATTGGGGGTTTAGCTAGACATAGTAAAGAGATAGAAATCGATACCCAAAACTGTTTCCATGAAATGGGTATGATAGATATTGTATTTACACACGTCAAAGATGAAGAATCTTCAATACCCATTTCCAATTGCTTAGAAATGGAAACCTTCAAATCTTCAAAGCTAAGGAACAAAGTCTCCAAAATTCTAAGTTCTAAAAACAGAATTTTTTTTTTGATACTGATAGCATCCAAAATCTCATTTTAAGTTAAGAATTTAAACAAGTATTTATAGTTGTAAAAAAAATGTTCTGTGAAGGACCACTCGGCATAGTTTGTCGGGATTGCCGATCCACTATGCGATCCGCCCTTTGGTCTGGTTCATCACCTTTCTGTATTGGCCTTCAGCAAATTTAAGTTTTGTAACATTGGGCGATGGAGTACTGCATCGCGGAAGCATTCGGTGACTCACCGTCTGCTCCTTTATCTCACCGACTCAATTTTCTCCTTCAGAGCTTGGTATACTAGAACATTAGGTGAAACCATAGCCATTCGGTGACTTGCCTAATGGCTTGGGCAATCCTCAGGCCATCTTTTTTTTCTTTCTTTTCAGCTACCTTGTTCCTTTCTACCCAACTGTGTCTATGCTTTGTCACTAATTCCAAATACCTGAAACTCAAGGATTTTCATTAGTTATTTAGACAAAATATGCATTTGAGGACACTAAATCTATCAAAATAAAGCCCTGAAAGAGTAGAAATCCTGGACTCATCAATACACCTCTTCATACTACTCCACCAATAGACTTATCTCAACTCACGATACATCTTTGTGGAACTGGGATAGATAGAGTATCTGGAATTATGGACTTCTTCTACGATCCTTTCTTGGAGCTCATCCACCATTGGTGCATACAATCTACCTTGATACCTCAATACACCATCTCCCCCTTATTCAAAAACTATCACTTTCTTCTTATGAACATTTTCTTTCAATTCAAGCAACATACGGTCTTGGTTTTATTTCTCTTTCACTTTTGACACTAGTGATAATTCAGCCCCATTCATCACCACCACTCCACCTTCATTGGAATCCATCAACCGAACTCCCGTTCCTTCTTGCCTTCCTCAACATAGGTAGTACTACCCATAGATAATATGCTCAAAGCATCAGCAACCATATAAGCCTTACCTGGGTGATAGAGAATACTCATGTAATAATCCTTGAGTAACTCCAACCACCTCCTCTATATGGGATTAAGATTTTTCTTATTGAAATACATACTGAAGATTCTTATGATCGGTGAACACAACTACATGAACACCATAGAGATAGTGCCACCATATTTTCAAGGGAAACACTACAGCAGCAACTCTAGATCATGGGTTGGGTAGTTCTTCTCATAAATCTTAAGCTATCTGGAGGCATAGGCTATAACCTTGCCATTCTACATTAAAGCACAACCCAGTCCAACTCTAGACGCATCACAGTATACAATACAGCCTTGTGTACCCTTTGGTAGGGTCAACATAATGTGAGTAGTCAAGCACATTTTCAATTCTTGAAACCTTTTCTCACAAGTCTCAGACTATTGAAACTTAATTGTTTTCTGAGTAAAATTGGTCAAAAAGGATGAAAAAGATAAGAACCCCTCAACGAACCTTCTATAATAAGCATCCAATCCCAAGAAACTCCTAATACCAGTTGGAGATATGGGTTTGGCCAGTTGTGCACTGCCTCATTCTTCTGAGTGTCAACTCAAATCCTTTGTCTAGATACAATGTGGCCTAAGAATTCCACTGACTCAAGCAAAAATTCACACTTGGAAAATTTAGCATACAATTCTCTATACTTAAGAGTTTGGAGAACTACTCTAAGATGATTAGCATGATCATCCTAATTCCTAAAATAAATTAGAATGTCATTGATAAACACGACAACAAATATATCAAGATATGGTTTAAACACTCTATTCATAAGGTCAATGAACGGTGTAGGAGCATTATCAAATCAAAAGACATAACTAGAAACTTGTAATGACCATAACGGGTCCTGAATGTTGTCTTAGGGATGTCACTTTCCCTTACTCTCAACTAATGACAGCCAGATCTGAAGTCTTTCTTAGAAAAACAAGTGGCACCTTGATCAAAGAGATCATCAATTCTCGGAAGGTGATACTCATTCTTTTTGGTAACCTTGTTCAATTTGTGGTAATCAATACACATTTTAAGAGAACCATATTTCTTCCTCAAAATTAAGATAGGAGTGCCCCAAGGTGATACAGTGGGCCAAATAAAACCTTTATCAAGAAGGTTTTTCAAATTCTCTTTTAACTATTTCAACTCAGCTAGAGCAATTCTATATGGCCGAATGGAGACAGGTCGAGTATCAGGCCAAATTTCTATATCGAAGTCTATTTCTCTCTCAAGAGGAACTTCAGGAATATAATCTGGAAAGACCTCTGGAATTCACTCACAACTGGAACTAACTGAATAAGTGGTGTCACAATGCTTGAGTCATTAACTCGGACTAAGTGATAGATGCACCTCTTGGAAACTAACTTTATGGCCTTAAGATATGAAATAAATTGACCCTTAGGCATTACTGAAATACTCTTCCACTCTACAATAGGCTCATTAGTAAATTGGAACATAACTACTCGAGTCCTACAATTAACTAAGGCATAACAAGCAAGAACCCAGTCCATACGTAGAATAACATCAAAGTCCATCATGTCAAACTCGACAAAGTCGGCCATGGTGTCCTTGTGATTAACGAAGATGACACACTCATGATAAACTCCCTCAAATAGAATAGACTCAATAACAAGTGTGGAAACACTGAAGGGCTCAAGAAGTCGCTCAGGAAGGATATCAAATCTCATAGCAATATATAGAGTCACAAAACATAGACTCGCACCTGGATCAAGCAATGCATATACATCAAAAGTAAAGACTTTGATCATACCAGTGACAACATCAGGTGAAATCTCTTGCTCATGGCGACTAGTAATAGCATACAGATAGTTTGCTCCTCTGCCTGTCCTTAAAGTAGGTCCTCTAGGTGTAGCTCTGTCTTCCGGAGTCGCTGATGAAGAGTTTTCGCTATTGTCGTATGTTGCCTATTCTTATGGCACTCTCTCATGAAGTGACATGTTTGACCACACCTGAAACAACCCATGGAGCCATCACAACATGCTCTTGGGTAGTTTCTACCACATTTAGAACATGTAGGGTCCAGTTGGCCCCTTGTGCCACACTACCCTGAGATTGTGTTGGTCTAGCTCTGATGTTTTACGAATTCTGATTCCTAAAATCACCTTTGTTCTTTGGTGCATGTGCACTAGAGATGATGGAGCATGTCCTGTTTGCTTTTGTTAAAAGGATGGTGGTTCAGATACCATTCTGCTGCCCGGACTCATTACATGTTGTCTTAGACTTCTTGTTGCGGAACTCCTCCTTATCTCTCATTTTTTCCTCAACCTGCTGCACATGAATCATAAGACGTGCTATGTCCATATCCCCTATCAACATCACATTCTTACCATCTTTGCTTGAAAGACGAGACAACCTAGAAACAAATAGACTCATCCTGCTCCTCATATAAGCAACCATATCTGGAGCATAATGAAAAAGTTGAGTGAACTTGAGGTTGTACTCGTCACACTCATGGACTCTTGCTTAAGAGTGAGGAGTTCTCTTACCTTTGTCTCTCAGATCACGGGGAAAGAAACGCCCCATGAAGGCAGTTTCAAGCATAACCCAGCTCCAATTGGTGCCTCTTGAGCTCTACTCTTCTTCCATTTGTCAAACCAAATTCTAGAAACAACTTTGAGTTGGTATGAAGCTAACTCCCCATGCTCAGTAACTGCAACATGCATCACCTCAAATACTTTCTGCAGTTCCTCCATAATGTTTTTTTCCGATCCTAAGTGATACTTGACCCTGTGAAGTCTAGAGGATTTATACTTAAGAACTCAAGGATCCTTAATGTAACAGCAAACTTCAGACGAATCCCTCTATGCTGCCCAACTTGACTCAACATCCAGATAGCATCCCAAAACTGAGCATTAGTGACCTCTCCTAGGGGTTGCACTTCTGGTTCATTAGGTACTCCTTGATCCTAAGGATCAACATTCCTCCTAGCAGGAAGACCTCGAACAACTCTTTGTGGAGGCATGATCTGGCAAGCACGAATTAGAAAGAAACTTTTATAAAGTTGAACTGTATCGCACGAAAAAAGTATGAAAGAAGTGGAATTTTTCTTAAATGTTGCATCCTCCTTATTATAGATGTGTTTGTCTTCACACTAATAACCAGGACTCTACAGACACGGCTTCATCGACACCGTAGGACTCTTAAACTTTGTGCTCTCGTACCAAGTTTTTCATGCCCTAAGCCTACACCCTAGACGTAGCTAGCACTCGAGAACCATTGCTTGTCCTCAAGCTAACCCTTGGCTTGGCTCATTACTTAGCGGAAGACTTACTCAACAATATATGAACTCAAAAGTAAAGGTTTCTCAAGAGTCTCAAAGTAAATAACTCAGAATATTTAGAAAAATATTCAACTAGCCAAAATAGGCAACTCAAGTCTTGAACATTGACACTTGAAAAAATAGAAAAGATGTCTCAAAACACCATTTTCTATGAAGCCTCTAATAACTATGATAGAAGTCAGGACAAGACCCACGACATCTTAACAAGACTGAAAGTAAATGTAGAACCCTCTGAAGCAAGGACTCACCAAAGCTAACTAGGATTGCAAGTGGTATCAACAGAGCGCCTGTTGATGACCCTGAATACCTGTATCTGAATCATGAAAAGATGCAAGCCAAATGGTGTTGATACGTTGAATGTACGAGCATATAAGAGGACCTTTAAAGAATAGACATAAGCTTGAACTAATAAAAGGAAGAACATACTCACCTCATCTCAACTCAACTCAACTCAACTTAAGGATACTCAATTCAGAAATACTCAAATCAATTCCATATAAAAGTAACAATAAAGATGTTGTATAAAGAAAGTTTTTAAAAACAATAGATAATAAGTCAATGTATATACAAACTACAACATTAAACTCTCTACTCTTATTTGGGAGATTCTCTAACTGACAACCATTACTGTGAGTTATGTGATGATACAACGTCTTGCCCATGCTGCCAGAAGAGTGCTATACCTTGCGGAGTATAGGACATCCTCATCTAAGTGGATCCACTAAGCTATGCTTAAAAATGAATAAGTAACCATCCCCATATCGGTGCTCAATACTACTCCCAATAAAATAACTCATGCTCATATGTTTATTAAAAAACATACCTTATCCTCAAACTTTTAGATTATTACTCAAAAGGTTCTCTTAAAAGAGATTATGCTCAAAACTCATCATGAACACATTTAGAAATCAAGGTTCCCTCACATGTTAAATGTAAAAGTATATACTCTTGGAAATACTTAGTTCCCTTATAATCATTTTGAAAAATGAAACTCGACTCTCCTCATCCACATATGCAGGTACTCACGTCTTAAAACAAGTTTTAAAATATTGTAAAAGACTTCTCAAAATGACTTTAAAGACTCCCTCGAGCATTACGCTTAACTAAATCTTAAATTTCAAATGTGAATTCAAGAATTATGATTAGGATATATAGGATTTCTCAATGATTAGATGTAGTTTATTTAGTAATAATTAGGAAGAGAGCGAATATATGTTTTAAAAGAAGTCAAATGAAATGAAAGACGGAAGAAAAATAGGGAAGGCGACCTTGGCGCATTCCTGGCCCAGGGAGCGAACCCCTCAACTTCAGAGGGTAAATTTTGGTGCACTGCAGCCAGCCCCTCTAGCGCATCTGAGGCGCGCCACGCCACCCCTTCCTAAGAATATTCTGACAAATTTTTCTTCTCGACTTTTGGTCATAATTTACCTAGAATCAATTAATTTCTTCCAAACTTCCTTAGATTCGTAAAACCAATATAAGTAAACGAAATTCTATTAAACTTCCTCAAGAGCAACCCTCAAAATCATAACCCTCACCTCAAGAATTCATCAAACTCTAATAATTAAGATTTAAGAACGAAATTGCAAGAAAACTCATCAAGAACTCAAATATACAAAACCTTATGAACGAATTGCAATGGAAAGGAGTTAGGGTGAACTAACCCATCACTATGAAAACTAGCATACCTCGAAAGGATCAAATACTTGGTGAAATGCCTCAAAGATCGCTGAAATCTTGAACGCATAAATCTTTTCTCCCTTTTCTCCTCTTGACCTTTTCCCTAACCTTCCAAACATTTTTAGACTTTAGCGTAAAATGAACTTAATCATCTTTGACCCCTAATTGGGTGAAAAAAACGTGTGGGGCTAGTGGGGGTAAGGAAAAGACCAAAATACCCCTCCTTAAAATGGATGAAATGTTTTAACTAGACAGGTTGTACTAAAACAGGCATATCTCCTTTATCCCAACTTGAAATTTAGGAAAATTGGTGGCGTTGGAAAGAGGACTTAAAGATCTTTCATTTGATATCTCATGGGCCACGTAACTCATCTTGTGGTGAATGTTATGGTCTTTTGAAGTTGACCAAAAACTCACAATTGAAGACTAACTTGCACAAATCTCAAATTGGCTATTTCTAATTTAGTTGTTTCTAAAATTAACCCTTTCTAAGACAGAGGTGTTTTAATACCAATTTAAATCATAAACTCTTATAAGATTAGCTCATTTAAACCTTGATTCATGCAAATGTGATAAATCCTTTCCCCAATCATGATTATCTAAGTATGTGAGAAGACCTTACACAATTTGATGATTCTTATCTAAAAAGCAACCTTAGATCATAAACATATTTCTCATAAGAATATACATAACTTTGAATTCATATTCATAACTTCATGGATTTCTTCATACATTCACAGTAAAAAAAAGGCTTTATAATGTCACTACTCAATATGCACCCAAGATATGACATGACATATAAGACACCGAGAGGCCCTACACAAGCCACTTAGCATACATCATAAAAGATAATAGAACAAAGAATTTAAAAGTATCATTTCATATAAAAGAGTTTGAAAAAAAGTAGCAGAAGTCTAACATAAGTCTCAAAGCCATCTATTACATCATAAGGAAATGATTGGGACGTAGCCCATTCATCACATACAAAATATTATATAAAAAGACATGAAAGTAATAAAAGAGGCTTGGTCCTCGGAACATGAGGACTCACCAATCTCCAATGTCTATAAGGGACCACTAGCCACGAGTATGGGAGGTAGGAGCGTCGCACCCTTTATTAATGAAACAATGTAGGCACAAGTATATGTTAGTATGATAGCAATGCATATAATAACATGTTAGAAAATATAAGTCATAACCATGGGCAATGCAAACTGGACATTTTTAGAATGCATTTTAGATACTTTTAGAAAGTAACCTTAGTTTTATTATTGTGGGAAATTTACCTTTAACTGACATAGACCATGTAAGCTATAACATGGAATCCGGTGTCTATCCCACACTAAAGAGAGATGTCCTAACTTGCAAAGAAGCTTCTACCTTAGGTGGATCCACTAGTTAATGCTTATCTCAGACAAACGTTAATGTCTATCTAAGACAAACCTATAGTGGCACATAGTTATGGGACATGTGCAGTCTCTATTTGTCCACTCGGTTCTACGCATAAATCCCACGGAATAGTCATTAATATTAACTTGTCATATTATCCCTGGAAGGGTAGAATCAAGTAGTCAATTAAAGCTAGAGTTCAGTAGAATAACTCCTAAATCTAGACTCAACTTAAGTGAGAAAACCTTTCAACCTTATGAATCCTTTATGTGAGATAATTCTTTCACAATCACAACAACAACATCAATATCTCTTTACTCACAAAGAAACCCTTAATCATTTACACCAATTTCATAAAGAAACATGCATATCTTCATAATTTCATCCTTCATAATTCAAAAGTTTCATCATATGATCAAAATCTAGAAATCATGGATCATGCATAGGTTCATGTGAATTCAACTTAAAAACATGCAATTATTTGAATTCATGCAGAAAAAGTCATAAATCAATTAATTGGATCGTAATTGAAAAGAAACCATGAGATTGAATAAAGCCTAACTTCAATTGGGGAAATGCGAAGAATGATTTAGAGTAGTTAGATTTTAGGTTTAAAAGACTTATATAGGTCTAGGATTAGGATTAAAACAACATAGTTAAGGCCCCAATAAATCAGGTAAAAGACCAAAAAGCCCTTTAAAATTAACTGCCTACCAACATCTATGGTTGGACTTACGGTTCGTAAGTCCTTCTATGGACAATACTAGTCAACCTTAGAGATCAGATACTATATATGTGGCCAAAAATCGAAGGAACCCATGTAAACCTCGTAGGTCTTCCAACGGTCTATACATGCCAACAGTAGAAAGAAACTTTAAGCTTTAAAATTTCACTAAATCAGTGTAACAACCCGGAAATCTAGTAAGACCAAGCTATTGTCAAATGGAAACTAGTAGGTTAAACTAGAGCCTAACGTGTGAGCTTTTGAGTTTGATGTTTGGTTTTAGGTTGTATATTTAGTTCCCGAGCTTAGGTTGAGGAGTCTAGGGGTTAAACGTCAAGGTATGACCACCCAAAGACCAACCAAGGGTCCTTGGGGAGGACCCTAAAGTCTAACCTACAAGGCTGCCTAAGTTCACAAAAGTTGCCAGAATCTTGTGATCTACGGATGCAACCCACGGCTCGTGGTCTTGTTCGGTAGGTCAAGGCGACCAAGTCCATACTGCAGACCCAAACCACGACCCCACAGTACGGGGCGTGGTCCCATCCACGTTCTATGGATGGGGGTCTCGTGGTGTGCACTTGTAAGGTATCCAAACATCTCGGCCAAGGTAAGTAATTTCCAACTAATTTCCTTTTAATTAGTTTCCATTAGGGGTTGTTTAATATGGTAATTATACATGTATATAAAGTATTTTAAGTCCATAAACACCTCATTAATTCATTATAACCCAAGACCCCAAATCAAAACCCAACTACTCTTCTCTCTAAGAATCTTCTCTCTAGAACCTCCATTGAAGAACAAAGAAAGAGATCAAGGATAGCATGAAGGAAGGAGATTTTCAATATGAATTTGGAAGGATTATACACCTAAGGCATGGGATTTCTTCATCCTTGGGAAGCTATCACCCAAGGAGCCCTTTCAAAAGCTTTTAACTCAATTCTAGAAAACTCAATTAGCTAGGGTTTCAACTCAACTCCATAGATTCCTTTTAAAGTTGATTTTAAAGGTTGAATGATGTTTATTTATGAATTTATGATTGATTTTATATGATTTTAACTCGAAATCCTTCAAGAATCCATGAGACCCCCAACCCTAGCTATGGTTATTCTTTACATTATGTGATGGTTTTGCAAGTTGGTCCAATTGATTGGATGTGAGTTAATTATGATGTAATTGCATGATCTAAGTGTGATTTTACATGTTCACTTGATCAACCTAAGATTTCTAAGGTGCATTGATATAGTCTTAGTTGAGGGTTTAGATGTGATCCTCCAAGAATGATGAATTTCTTCATGTAATGCCTTAGATTAGATCGCCTAGACTTGAATTGGTTTAGGGTAATTCTTCTAAACATGAATTTAATTGATCATGATATTATATGCATGTTTATGAATATTTGAAGTATAAAGTGCCAATCATTATGAGATTAAGGTATTGATGAGTTGTTGGATCATGGTATTTCCTTATCTAATGTGCTATTGCTATATGTTTGGGATGAGTTGGTCCATAGCCCTTGAAGGGCATATTATGAAGGTTTGTACATGTTGATAAGATTGTGTGTGAACTTATGATTTACTTAGAAAGTGAAGGTCCTATGACTATTGTGTATATTGTGGTATTGTTGAAAGGCCATTCTTCCCTTACCATTACACTTGATACTGTATGAATTGTCTAGGATGATGATAATGTTGTTGTTATGTCATTGCAAGGAAAATTACACACACACACACTCCATGCATAAACATGATTATGATTTATCAATGGTGTTAATTGAAAGTATAATTCTCATATGCACCTTTACACATTATTATGCATGAAATGTACATGACCATATGATCCTATTGTGTTGATTGAAAGTCCATTTTCATGAGAACACATGATCTTGGTGTGAAAGTTATTCTCACATACTAATTATGATTCTGAAGTTGAAAGTACATTCTCAATTTAATGAATATATGAGTTATTTTAATGAATTGTATTGAATGAAGGGTAGAGCACTCCTTCACACATGTAAATACAATTCAAGACTAATGATGTCTAATTTGGGAAATAATGCTTAGTACCGAGTGGATATGGAAAATGAGGTAAAGGCCCTTCCGCCAATGCAAGAGGTTGGGTCATCTAAAGTAAACTCATTAGATAGAAGCTCCTCCACCAATGCAAGAGGTCGGGTTTCTAGAAGCAATCTCCCTATCCCATAACTATGTGCCAACATAGGACCTTAGCTAGTGGATCCACCTTATAGATATACAATTAGTTCTACCTTAGGCAAATAGGACACCTTCTTTCGGTGTGAGGTTACACGACATCGGATTCCATGTAGCTCACATTGTCTATGTTGGTTATGGCTAGTTTTCCCTATAATAAATATAATGAATGAGACTTGAAATATACTATGACTTGTTGGTGAGTTTTACTTAGTAGGAGTGGGGGTGTGGGACTTCACTTCCACATTGCACAAGTAGACTTAGTAGGATGTCATGGGATGGTTCCTTTATATTATGATGAGATTTTAATGTATGCATGTATATTGAATAGATAGTTGTTATGAATGACTTTCCTTTTAATTCAAGTAATGTACATGACTATTTCCTTATTTGTGGTCATTGCTTATGATGAGGTCTAAGAATGAAGTGCATAACTAAGGTAGCTTCAAAGGAGTACTTAGTAGAATTGATATTATGGGATGCCAACCCTACATCGCACAAGTGTTTCTTAGGGGTTGCTTATGTGATAATTACTTTGTGATGAGATGATCTTGGTATTTGACGTTGTATTATTTTATGATTGGAGGTTATTTATTGTGAAGATTTGGGAAATGTATTATGTTGATGTTGGAGACTATGTTTGTTATTATAATGATATCTCTCATGTTATAATGAAATGTATGTGAGTTGCCTTATTGGTTGCATTCTCCAACTATTTCAAAGATGATGTTCAAAAATGGCATATAGCATGATTTCAAATGAAATGTCCCTTTTTATGCATGTTTTAATGGTTTTGTGCATGGCTTCCATACTTGGTACTTTTTGTACTGACCATATCTTTCTACATTTTCCATAAGTGTAGGCTTTGGAGATATTGTATTCCATTCTCGTGGCTAGATTCATAGGAGATCAAGAAGAAGAAGATTAGTGAGCCCTCATTGTATTCGAGGGCTCAACCATATGTCCTTTATTGTCTTTTTTTCATGTTTTAGACTTTGGTTGTAAGGGCTATGTCCCTAATATTGTATTTCAATAGTTTTATTCCAAGTATAATTGATGGTTTGAGACATAGTGTCATAGATTCTCTTTCATTTTATAAGAGACTTTGGTTGTAAAGAAAAGTTTTAAATTCCGCACTATTTTCCTATGCTCTTATGTTCAGGTTATGCTATGAGGCATGTCTGCGACCCCTTCGGGGTCAACTACGCTGTGTTACGTCTAGGGGGTACCTCTGGGTTGTGACAGTAAGGTGGTGACCTATGAGACCTACCTACGACTCGTAAGAGGAACAATGGACCGTCCTATTGAACCGCAAAAAAGTACTGGGACTTAATTTGAAAAAACTATTTTCCCACTACCTATGGTTGCCACCTACGGCCCGTAGAAGCTTCTACGGTCCGTAGGTGTGACCCGTAGACACAAACACCAACCCAAAACAAAATTTTCCTTCTTTTCCAAAACCGAGGTGTTACATATAGAAATCAATTGGAAATCATGTACTTTAAACAAAATATGCATAGGAAGATTAAAATTGAATAATTAAATCAACAACAATAGAGATCCATTGAGATCACATAAAACTGTAAGCAATTTAGGTGAAATTGAATTGGAAACTTAGAAATCCTTTGGGACTCATTGGATGAATGAAATCCAATGGTGAAATCCCACATACCTTGAAAAACAAAGCACAAAAGTAATGTAGAAAATATGAGACTTGAAACTTGAACCCTAGATTTCTTCCTTGGAGCTTGAGAGAGTTTGAAGAGGATGAACTTGGATGGAAATCGAGGATTTTAGAGAATCAAAAAGTTTTATGTAGAATTAGGAGTTCGAAGGTAGTTATAGGTCTTATATTTAGGGTGAACACGACATAGTATCGATATTAAATGTAGAGAAAAAGATCCAAATACCTTGAAGAATAAATTTTGGATTGCTTTTACCAATTGGACCTATGGTTCATAGGATTTCCTACGACCCATGCTGGTCAATTGTAAACCAATTTCAGAAACTAAAAATTCCTTCAACTTCCCACGAGACCAATCTACGATTCGTCATTCACACTATGATCTGTAGACCTATTATACAGAACCCAAGTTCAACTCCAAGATTTCACTAAGACTAGTTCAATTCTACGAGTTTCATCTACAGCCTGTCCAAACTCCTATGACTTCCCTTCTATGGCCCATAGTCCATATGACTTCCTATGATTTGTAGATAGGACTCGTAGTCGTTGCCTCAATGCTAAATATTTGAACTTTTTCTTTGCTTTCAACTTTTTAATTTCCAAGGTGTTACAGTAGTCTCCCCTTGGGAACATTCATCCTCGAATGGACTAAAGCTAGCATGAATAGAGTAGCAGAGAAACTAACAACCCAACATTAAATCTCATCATAATGCATATAAGAATGGAGAATCACTCCAAACTAAATCATAATATCAAAATCAAATTTTCATGGACATGCATGCATATGGAAACTTGAGAATGACTAAAATAAATGAATCTGAAAGAATGAACCATGAGGAACTAATACCTCAAGCTAGAGTACGAGCGGAGGGAAAGCGATGAGGATACTGGGTTATCATATCGGCTTCGACCTCCCAAGTAGCACCCTCAACAAATAGATTCCTCGAAAGAACTTTCACAGAAACAACATCTTTATTTCTCAGCTTCTTAACTTGTGGGTCTATATCTCCACCATATAACCTCTTCATCATAAAGATTCTTTTTAACTCCCAAACCTTCTAAAGTTAATAGACGTAGGATATCCAACACACTTTTTCAAAAAACAGACATTGAATAGTGGATGTATCGATGTTAAATCATTAGGTAACTCCAATTCATAAGCAACCTTGCCAATACACCTCAAAACTTGATATGGGCCTAGATAACGGGGACTAAGCTTCCATTTCTTTCCAAACCTCATTACACCCTTTGTGGCTGAAATTTTCAAGGAAGCCCAATCATCCACTTTAAAATTAAGTTCTCTTCTTCTACCATCGACATGAGACATTTGTCGACTTTGACTTGTTTTCAACCTTTCACGAATAAGTCGAACCTTTTCCATAGCCTCATGCACCAACTCATGAACTATCAAAGACACCTCACCAACTTCAAATCAACCAATAGAATACCTACACCTCCCAATTACCCTTGAAGTCGGTTAAAGGTGAATGGTCATCCCAATTACCCTTGAAGTCGGTTAAAGGTAAATGGTCATCCCAATTACCCTTGAAGTCAATCACGCAAGCTCTTAACATATCTTCTAAGGTATGGATAGTACGCTCGATTTATGCCTTAATTGGAGGGTGGAAAGTCATTTTCACTTAAGTCCCAAGACCCTTTTAAAATGAATTCCAAAACTGAACAAAAACTAAGTACCACAATCGAAGATAATGGACAAGGGCACTCCATGCAACCTCACTATTTCTTGAATATAAAGATTAGAGTACTCTTCCACTGAAATTGAAGTCTTTATAAGATGAAAATGAATCGATTTTGTTATTTTGTCCACAATAACCCAAATCAAGTCATATTAGCGACACGTACAAGGAAAACCCGAATGAAGTCCATACTCAAATCTTTCCACTTCTATGTAGGAATACTAATGTTTTGAGCCAAACCACCCATTTTGTGATGATCAATCGTCATGTGTTGACCATTCATACATTTAGCCATAAATTCCGCAAGATCCTTCTTCATTCCATTCCACTAATAGACTTCATGCAATTCACAAAACATCTTAGTGGATCCCAAGTGAATAGAATACTGAGAAGTGTGAGCTTCCATCAAACTATGATTTCGTAAGTCATCAAAATTCAGAACACACAATTGACCTTGATATCAAAGGACACCATCTTCCCCTTGGTACAAACCCTCAATGTCTTTTCCAAAAACCAACTTCATCAAATCAACAATAACTAGAACAAGATTTTGTTTAACTTTCACATCTGATACAAGAAACAGTTCCCAACCATTTTGGACAATAACTCTACCTTCATTGGAATCAACCAAATGAACACCCAATTAGACAAATCTATGAACATCTTGAACTAGTTCTTTCTTACCATCCTCAACATGAGAAACACTTTCCATCGTTAGTCAACTAAAAGCACCCACCACTACATTTGTTTAACCGGGATGATAGAGAACACTCATTTCTGAACTTCAATAACTTAAGTCATATTTTTTTGGTAAAGATTCAATTACTTTTGAGTGAACACAAATTTCAAAAATTTTGGTCAGTAATCACATCTATATTAACACGATATAGGTTATGCCATCAAATCTTTAGAGCAAATACTAACGTCGGTAGATCCAAATCATGAGTGGGATAATTATTCTCATGCACTTTCAATTGCCTTGAAGTATAGGTAGTGACTTCCCCATGTTGCATCAAAACATAATCAAGTTCAATCTGTGAAGCACCACAATATACTACAAAGCTATCTGACCCTTTCGGTAATGTCAAAATAGGGGCTAAAGTGAGTCTATCTTTCAAATCTTGGAAACTATTCTCATAAACTTCTGACCATAGGAATTCCACCTTCTTTTGAGTCAATATTGTCAAAGGAAAAGCAATAGAGTAAAATCCTTCCACAAACCTTCTATAATTACCGTCCAAACCCAAGAAACTCTGTATATCTGAAGCGAACAAATATCTAGGGAAATTCTTAACCACCTTGGTCTTCTTATGATCAACTTGAATACCTTCACTAGAGACAATATAGCCAAGGAAAGCAATGGACCTCAACCAAAACTCACATTTTCTAAGGCATACAATTTATGAACCTTGAGTATTTACAAGACAATACTCATATGCTCAACATGTTCATCCTCACTTTGTGAGTAAACCACAATATCATCAATAAAAATACTCACGAAAAAATCAAAATATTGCTTGAAGCCTTATTCATCAAATCTATAAATGCAACCAGAGCATTATTCAAACCAAAAGACATCACCAACAACTCATAATGACCATATCGGGTTCAAAAAGCCATCTTTGAAATGTCATTTTCCTTCACCCTCAATTAGTTATAACCCCACCGAAGGTCAATCTTAGAGAAGTAATCGATCCTTGGATTTGATCAAACAAGTCATCTATCCTTAGAATAGGATACATATCCTTTATTATGAGCTTATTTAGTTGTCGATAGTCAATGCATATTCAAAGAGGAACCATCCTTCTTTCGAACAAATAAAACTGGAGCACCCCATGATGAGATCCTCATCGTAATAAATCCTTTATCCATTTGATCTTTCAACTAATCCTTTAATTCCATAAGTTCTATTGTGATCATTCGATAAGGAGGAGTCGAGATAAGATGTGTATCCGAAAGAAGGTCAATATCAAAGTGTATTTCCCTTTCAAAAAGAATATCAAGATGATCATAGGGAAACATTTCCAGAAACTCATTTACAATCAGAATTGACTAAAGAGTAGGGGTTTCAAAATCTGTATCTCTAACTCGAACAAGATGATAAATACAATCCATATAAATCATTTTCCTAGCTTTTAGGAAAGATACGAACTAACGCTTAAGAACATAATTTACCCCTTCCCATACATGATAGGTTCATTCAGAACTTTGAATGTAACCAATCGGGTCTACCAAAGTATATCATGGATGAAGCCAATCCATCACAAGAATGATATCAAAATCTAACATATCAAGATTTACAGTATCAACGTAAGTGACTCTATAAGAAATGCAAATATAATGATTTTTATAAACTCTCTTAGCAACAATAGAATCACAAACGACAGTAGAGACATGAAAGGATTTCAAGACCTACATCGAATCTCATGGCCACATAATGAGTAACAAATGATAACATAGTACCTGAATCAATTAAGCAAACACATAAAATAAAAAACTTTCAACATACCAATCACAACTTTTGGAGAACCCTTATGATCATGTCGGGTTTGAAGTGCATAGAATATATTCTGACAAGGAGAACCCAAACCAAAACCGCTTGGCTGAACTTCCTAACCATCTTGACCCTTGCTAGCTTGCAAAAGACAATCCTTTGTTGGCTTCCCAAATACTTACAAATTTTAATCAATAACAATTACAGTATTTATGATTACTATACAATCAAATAAGGAAGGAAGAAACATATACATCTGATTTAAACCCCTAAAATCATACCAATATCACCCACGGTCCAATTAACAAGAAGAATAAAATCTAAGGACAAGTTTGTGCAATCAAGACATTTGACAGATAAAAACCAACATATCAAGAAACCATGAAATGGAAGACAAATCTCATCAAGTCAAGGGATACTACAAAATCAGACTGATGGACAAATCCGCGACAATCATGACATACTGTCGGACAAAGATTCACATGTCAAGGAATTTGGAAAGGAAGGAAGAATATCATGAACATATCTTATATGGACATGATATCAACCTTCCCTAAAATTAGACTCAATCAATAAATCCCTACAAATTCTTGATTGAATGAAACACTCTTAGATTTCCTGAAAAAAGCAAAAGCTATTTAAACGAACCTTAGAATTAAAAGAAGAGTGCGCACTTAAGTTGAACAATTGTACTATCTTTCTTTTAGCTTTCATAAAACTCTTTGTACTGTCTATATTGAATCGTAAAGAAAGGAGAATTGACTGATAGCTTAAGTTATACAAGTAGAGATTGTGTCAAGAGATCATAAGTTTGTTAAGGATTAGGTTCTTCAAAGTTATTGTAATCCCATACATTTCAAAGCTCTTAAGGAAACACTTGAAACCCAAGGAGACTAGAGTAGGCTATACACCGGTTATCCAAACTAGTATAAAATTTTCTAAGTTATTTACCTTAAGCTTTTTATACTATATTTTTATTGTATTACTAATCTATAGGTGATTCAACTATCCGATACAGATCATCTACTAAGGAGCTTTTTAATTCAACTCGTCTACTAAGGAGCTTTTTAATTCAACCTCCCCATCCTCTTGATTTTCAATTAGCATTAGAGAAGCTCTCATAAATAAAGTGTTTAACCACACATGAGAAAAAATCTATAGAAAATTATCAAATTTCTCGTTCTCTTCTTCAAGCGGACATTCCTCAAACTGGCCCCCTTATTTCAATGGTAAACACCACTCTCACTGGAAAGATAGATTCAGAATCTTCATTACTTCAAATGACCTCCATGATTGGATAGTTATCAAAAAGGGACCAAAGGATCTTAAGTATGCGGAATTAAAATAAGAAAACTTATAATAAAATAAGAAAACTTACAAGCAAACTGGACTTTTATTGCATTGCAAACTGGAAATAGAAATACATAAGGAAGGCTTTCAGAGTATGATTTAGAGAGATGTATCTAAATTTTCTGATGCCTTATGAAGAAAGTGAAGCTTCCTTATATAGGAAAATTGAGGGAGTGTCTTTATATCTTAGACATACACTTGGAAGGCTAAGATCTTGCCGACACTAAGAGGGGGGTCTACTTAAAGTAGAATTAGTGGAGAATTATATTCTTCATGATGGCCGACTTCTTTTGGAAAAGAGTGGCTGAGTGGGAATCATTTTATCTTTGGAGATAGTGGGATTTCAAGGTTTTGTCGTTTGGCTTTTCAAAAGATGCCAAAATAGAATAATGAAAGTCTTTACTTTGGGAAAAAGTAATTCCGGCTTTGCCTCTACTTTCCCAAAGAAGTCTTATCTTATTCATAGTTGGGATCCATTTAAGCCAAAGCCAATCCTTTGGGATTACACATATCTCCATTGTCTTCACTACTGCTTTATGTAGAAGCCGCATCTTCAATCATCTTCATGATTTCATCTTAATCATATCTTTCCTTCTCTAGACTTTCCAATGCTTCTTTTAGTTTCTTTCTGAGAGCAGCTTTGGAGGAATTCTTTGAGGAGCCTGATGAACTGGCTTTGTCTTGAGTTTTAAAATTAGGTTGTTTGGGAACCCAACCTTTCACCTGGATCTGTTTGCTCAAATATAGAATACGATCAATATTACTCTTAGAAAAATTCCAAGTAATAATATATGATATTCTTTTTTGAACATAATACTTGCATAATTTAATATGCTCTGGCAAAGTGGATATTTCTTCTTTAGTCTGAAAATCTTCAAACCTGTTGAGAAACTGTTGGGGAAGAACTTCTTTAGTTCCTCCGAATAAATTCCACCATTCATAAAACCATCTTGGGATGATGGCTTTGACCATGCTGGGACTGTATTTCACAAACCAAGTATGTCTTGGTCTTAGATAAATAAAATTAATCCATGCTGCGTTATAATCATACCAATTGTAAGTCTGGGGACGATGCGTGATTGATAAAGCAATAGGGGTATGTAGATGATCTGCATACCATTCAAATGGGTCCAAGATTCTTTTAACAGTGAATCTTGAATATTTAATAACTGAATGATTGCTTTCATCCCTAGAGTGCTCAATTTCAATGGAATCTGTATCAACAAGAATAGCTTCGTAGAACGTTCTTGTCTTAAGTGGATTGTCAGTATCCACAAAATTTGAGTCTGTATAACACGGTTTGACTAAATGTTGTATGTCAAAGTTGTCATACTCTTTGTTCAATGCCATTATTGGCAATATCTGCGAGGTTATAAAATCAAAAGTTTCTTCTTTTGGGTTTAGTATTTTGGGAATAGTTTTTGTTAACTCTGGGTTAACAGCTTGGGCAAATGACTCGGGAGTTTTCATTTCGTAATTCTGTTTTGTTTGAACAGAACTAGAAGAAGCTCCTTTATCTAAGGGTAGAGTTGGTCTAAGATGAACCGGTAAAGTTGGTCGGAGATGAAGCAATTTTGGTTGTGGTGGACCAGGTAGCTTTAAATGTTGTGTTGGAGGAGGGAGTCTAGGAAACTCTGCAAGGACTGAAAATTTATTTTGAATAGGGGCTGTAGGCCTCTGCTGATTTTCTAGTTTTGGGGTTATTGGTGGAAGAACAAATGGTCTAGCCATTTTTGCTTTAGGGAGGTTTTCTCCTTTGGAAGGAGTAGTAGGCTTAACCGGTCTCATATTTTTCCCTGCAAAAATTCACGGGTTAGAAAATTAGGAAGAGAATTTTCTTCTCCTTTAATAAAATCAATTTTAAAATCAAAACTTGATAGTAGAGCTTGCCATCTAGCAAAGATTTGTTTTGAAACAAGATTTTTAACATCCTTTTGTAATATCTCTTTAGCAGATTTACAATCTACTCTTAATAAAAATTCTTTGTTAATAAGATCATCTTGAAACTTAGTGATACATAGCACTATAGCCAAAATCTCCTTTTTCACAAGAGAATAACTTTTTTGAGTGGAATTTCAGATTCCGGATGTAAATCGAACAAGTTGTTATGTAGATTCAAGATCTACTTTTTGTTTAAGGATGCCTCCATAACCTGCATCAGATGCGTCAGTTTCAACAATCATAAAAGCATTAGGATTGGGGATTCCTAAACATGGTATGTTTTTGACTAAGGATTTAAGTTGAATGACAGCCTGTGTTTGTTCAGAACCCCAAGAGACCGGATTCTTTCTATGTCTTTTGTACAAAGGCTCACAAACCTGCCTGACCTTAGGAATAAAATCAGCAACGTAATTTAAACTTCCTAGAAATCTCTGAAATTGAGTTTTATCAGGAATTTCGTTAGGAAATTTACAAGAGAACTCTATGGCTCTGCAAATAGGTTTATAAGTTCCTTGATAAAGATCATGACCTAAGAATCTGATGGTAGTTTGAAAAAGAACCATTTTCTTAGCACTGACAACCAAACCATTTTTCTTAACAATATTAAAAAATGTATTTAGATGTTTAAAGTGAGAATCTATGTTCTCGGAAAATATTAAGACATCATCAATATAAACTATTGACATATAAGAATAATCATTAAAAATAGAATTCATAATATTTTGAAATTCAGATGGGGCGTTCTTAAGCCCAAAAGGCATAACATTCCATTCATATTGTCCGAACGGGACGTTGAAAGCTGTTTTATATTTATCATTCTCAGAAATTTGAATTTGCCAAAATCCTGACTTCATATCAAATTTGCTATATAAATTAGCTTTGAAAGTTCTTTTCAAAAGATCTCTTTTGTTAGGTATGGGATACCTAATCCATTTTAAAACAGAGTTAAGAGGTTTATAATTAATCACCAGTCTTGGTGCTCCTCTTTCTTTCTCAGCGTTATTATTAACGTAGAAAGCAGAACAGCTCCAAGGAGATTTAGAAACCCTGATGATCCTATTTTGTAAAAGAGTGTTAATCTCTTTCTTGCAAAATTCCATCATTTCATGATTCATTTGAATAGGCCTAGCTTTAGTTGAAATAGCCTGTTCATTAAATCCATCAATGTATGGTAATGAAACGATATGTTTCTTGCGTTCCCAAAAAGCATTAGGAAAATCTGAGCATATTTCTTTTTCAAAATTCTCACGAAGTTTGGCTATCTTAGTAACCATCTCCTGGGTTTTTAAAATCTCCTCGATTTTCTAAACACGAATTTCATCCTTTAAAAAGGTGATATGTTGTGAAAGATTATTAATACGAAAAAACCGTATTTTGTCTAATAAAATCACTTTCATCTTGTGAAAAAGTTTTAACAAAAGGAAAATGCAATTCTTTTCCGAGTATAGCAGTATTAATACCATTTAAATTAGTATAAAAAGGTTTTATTTGAGTGATGAAAGGTATTCCAAGAATAATATCTTCATTGATATCTTCAGTAATTACGAAATCATTTGTTAAACAAATGCCATTATTGCAAATATGAGCTTTAGAAAGCTTATAATTAATTTTCAAAAGTTCTCCTGTAGCGGTGTATAATTTTGACGTACTTTTTTGCAAATACTTCGTAGGGACTATACCTTTAACTATGCAGTTCCGATCTGCACCACTGTCAAGCAAAGCAATTTTGTTAATAACAAAATGTTTACTAACTACTATTTTAACTGGAATATGATGACTCTGAGGTCTAATAGAAGAGATTACCGTTACTCCTGGTGCTACCGAGGCGGACGGAAAGTTACCTGTATTAGTAACAATTGGTTCAGCTAGATGATCATTGTTAATAGATTCTATGTCATCATCTTTTGTAGATTCATGTCCTGAATATTGCTCCTATAAATTTGTCTTCCTGAGAACCTAATCCGTAAGGACATCCATTTTGACTTTTCCTAATCGAGATTTAATATCTTTAATCTCTTCTTTGAGATGAGATACTTCGTGGCGAAGGACAGATATAGTGGGTTCAGAATTATTCTCTGAGCGATTCATGATTTGCTTCATGCTAAAGGGTTCAACAATAGGACGGGATTTAGGTTTGTCCGTGTTGAGGATGATGTTTTTGAGTTCTAGGAGAAAACGATTCCTAGCCTCATCATCAGCTATATGCTGAATAACATCAAAGAGAGCTTCCTTCGAATGATCTGAAAGAACCCGGATAGAGTGAGTACTATCACAAGTACAAAATGCTTCAGTACATGCGCAATCTTTTCCTGATTGGCTTTGGTCTGAATCATAGTCAAGATCGATGTCCTCGTCATCACTGTATTCCTCAGATGTACCTGAAGATTCAGAAAAAGGTTCATCAAGAATAGCTAAAAGCTTACCTTTTGTTTCATCGTCTATGCCAAGAAGATTAATCTTTTTCTTCTTAGTTTGTGATCTGCATTCATTTGCTTTGTGGCCTGTTTTTCCACAAGTCCAACAGACATCTGTCTTGGAATCTCTAGGTCTCTTGGACCTTCTTTTCTTGGATTTTGAATAATCATCTCTTCTTCGAGATTTCTTCCTGTGAGATTTCTTTTCTTTTTTATCTTTCTTCACCTTGTCAGGTGGAGTAATAAAACCAAAATCTCTACAAAAACTTCCAAGCTCACGTCTCAAAGATGACTGTTCCTTTTTAAGCTGATGCTTAAGCTTAATGTCTGTGCAAAGTTCCAGCCCTACAATATTAATGGTGCTTACCAAATCACCATATGTTAGACTGCTATAGGGAATGCGACCATCATTGCGATCTTGTAATTTAGTCCTTACTTTATCAGCAAAGAGTGGGGGTAATCCACTGATGAAGCGTTCCTTCCAAAAATCTAGGTGACAATCAGAACGAAGCATTACTTTATTAAGGAAAGCATGCTTATAATGGATGAAATTATCTAAGTTTGGACAACTAAGATTATTAAGAATTTGGAGACTCCTATCCTGAAAAAGTTTGGGTTCGCCAATAAAATGCTTAGCGATGTGATATAGTAATGTTGCACAAGCATCTTGTTTAGTGACTAGGGAAGTACTTTGGCTATTTCCTTCAACCTTCACAACAGTTTCTGTTGCTGTGGCATTAATGATGAATTGCTTAGTATCATCTTTACAGTAGTTATCCCACCAATGCTTTAGCATGCCGGTAAAACCTGCAGCAATCATAGTAGCAGCTTCCTTATCTGCTGATCCTCTCATTTTGTAAGCAGTAATAGCAACTCCCATCTCATGAAGCTTGTTGTATATTTGATGTTCTGCAAGACCATCAATATTCCATTCAGTAATGCTTCCTCCTTCATGAGAAGAAGTGGATAAGAAGGCATTTTCCTCATACTGCAAATCTGGGAATGAGGGACGGCTATGATAGTTTTTCCGATTATGGAATCTATCGTTGGATAACTTTTGGAGAAGGATATCTTTATCTTGAATGGATTCAACAGATTTCTCCTGAAGGGTAGAAACCTTGTTTTGAGTTTTGTCTTCTTGTTTGGAGACGCTAAATTTGGTAAGTTGTTCATTAATCTTGTCAATAAGATTATTTCCTGAGATTTCAAAAGTTTCTGAAAGTTTAGGGAATTTATCTTTGGAAAACTCTGGTAATTTGAATCCTGGGTTAGGTTCAATATGGTTATTGGATGAAGTAGAAGCCGGGATAGGTCTTCCACTAAATATCGGTTTTGTATCTTCAATTTGTTTGGAGATTACATGAAGAATTTGGTTTGAGTAGTTGTTTTGTTCTACTACTCGGTCAATATCTGCAGTAGTGAGTATAGTACCGGTCTTATCACTTTTCTCTTTGAAAGGAGAAGCTTTAATAACTGTTCCTGCAATAGGAATGTTAATACCTTCTAGAGGAGGAGTAATAGATTCAACAATCTTATTAGAAGTTGTATACCATTTATTAATGATAACCTGTAATGACTCAGTCTGATTATCAATCTTACCAATCATCTCAAACCATTTAAAGAATTTGATTTCACAACCTATCCTTTTCATATCTTTCATCCAAGAATCTCTGAAGGATTCTCTTTCTTTAAGAGTATAGGTAGCTACATACCATTTTCTCTTAGTCTGGTTGTCAGGATGAGTCCACATTTTGTGTAAAACACCTGGATCAGGGATAAATGCTTTACCTGCTTTCAGCATACCAAGCCAACCTGGTTTCTCCGTTTGAGGAGGCTCCATCTCACTTGCAGTGGGACTATTTGGTTGATCTTGATAGAAGACTTTAGGGATATCTCCTGAAAAGTCAACACCTATAACCTTACCTTTGTTGTTATCAACTGATTCAGCAATGGAAATGTCTTCTTCTGCTGCTTCCTCCGGGGTTTTTGAAGAAGAAGGTGGTCTGTGAACGGTTCTTGAGGGATATGAAGTAGAGGCGGACCAGGACGACCTTCGATTAGATGAAGATATCCTAATAGTATTGTCAAAAAATTTGAGTTCGATTGACCCATTTGGGAATTGAATGACTCTTTCAATCTGAGATCTTTCAGAATGAGACGCAAAAGGTTGAGTGATATTATCAAAACGCCAATCATTGTTAGAAAGTATATCTTCATTGTTAGAAAGTATATCTTTCCATTGGAGTAGTCGGGGAACGAAAATAGAACTATGTTCATGGTTGGCTTCCATAAGCATAGTCTCACCTTTAGCGCTTGCATGATAAGCCTTGGGTGCAAGGGCGGTTTTCATAAGCCTGTAGTAGACTCGGTAGATAATGGCTATCTCACGAGTATTGATTTTGCTGTTCAAGTTTTTGGTTTTGACATTGAGGGTCAAAGAATCCATGACGTTAGGGTCATTAATATCAAGAGAGAAGTTAGGATAACAATTAAAGTAAACTGGCCTATCAGCTAGATTACTCTGCAAAACTCCTAACAGTGAATCATCAAAATTCAAAAATCTGCCATCTCGAAGGATGACACAAACAGGAATATCAAGTCCTTTTCTAAATAAAGGCTTAACAGCTACTTGCACTAAACCAATATGCAAATAATTGAAATTAGATTTATAATGATTTATATCACTTTCTTTAAGCAAACGAATAACTTCTAAAGAGTTATTAATAGCAATAGTAGATTCACAAGTCTTAATGTTATGACGAGTAATCCAGCTAAAATTACCTATTTGATAAATCTTTTTGAAAGGTTCTTCTGGTATACTCCAGTTTTGTAAATCATTTTCAACTTTAGCAATCTTCGTTGCTTGAGAAGATAAATTTATGTTGTTTAAAATATGTTGATTTTTATCCATAGTTTTAAAAAAATACTTTCTAATGGACTTACAGTACAAAATATTTTAATAAGTATTTTCAACAAATTCAACATGCTAGTAAGTATATAATGAATATTAAAACATATATCAAAGATCCAAATATGATATTCTAAGGGAGGTTTTCTTGGTTTTACAACAGTTCATTTCCTAGAGTCATCTTAGCTATGGGACCACCATTAACAAGTCTAAACTCCCTCCTGGCTATAGCGACCATCAAAATTCGGCTGACCAGCATATGAACCGGATATTAATCGGAAACTTCATCCTCATAGGAAAGAAAGAATACCTCACAGCAAGTATAGAATACCATATAAAGGATCTTAAGTATGCGGAATTAAAATAAGAAAACTTATAATAAAATAAGAAAACTTACAAGCAAACTGGACTTTTATTGCATTGCAAACTGGAAATAAAAATACATAAGGAAGGCTTTCAGAGTATGATTTAGAGAGATGTATCTAAATTTTCTGATGCCTTATGAAGAAAGTGAAGCTTCCTTATATAGGAAAATTGAGGGAGTGTCTTTATATCTTAGACATACACTTGGAAGGCTAAGATCTTGCCGACACTAAGAGGGGGGTCTACTTAAAGTAGAATTAGTGGAGAATTATATTCTTCATGATGGCCTACTTCTTTTGGAAAAGAGTGGCTGAGTGGGAATCCTTTTATCTTTGGAGATAGTGGGATTTCAAGGTTTTGTCGTTCGGCTTTTCAAAAGATGCCAAAATAGAATAATGAAAGTCTTTACTTTGGGAAAAAGTAATTCCGGCTTTGCCTCTACTTTCCCAAAGAAGTCTTATCTTATTCATAGTTGGGATCCATGTAAGCCAAAGCCAATCCTTTAGGATTACACATATCTCCATTGTCTTCACTACTGCTTTCTGTAGAAGCCGCATCTTCAATCATCTTCATGATTTCATCTTCATCATATTTTTCCTTCTCTAGATTTTCCAATGCTTCTTTTAGTTTCTTTCTAAGAGCAGCTTTGGAGGAATTCTTTCAGGAGCCTGATGAAATGGCTTTGTCTTGAGTTTTAAAATTAGGTTGTTTGGGAACCCAACCTTTCACCTGGATCTGTTTGCTCAAATATAGAATACGATCAATATTACTCTTAGAAAAATTCCAAGTAATAATATATGATATTCTTTTTTGAACATAATACTTGCATAATTTAATATGCTCTGGCAAAGTGGATATTTCTTCTTTAGTCTGAAAATCTTCAAACCTGTTGAGAAACTGTTGGGGAAGAACTTCTTTAGTTCCTCCGAATAAATTCCACCATTCATAAAACCATCTTGGGATGATGTCTTCGACCATGATGGGACTGTATTTCACAAACCAAGTATGTATTGGTCTTAGATAAATAAAATTCATCCATGCTGCCTTATAATCATACCAATTATAAGTCTGGGGACGATGCGTGATTGATAAAGCAATAGGGGTATGTAGATGATCTGCATACCATTCAAATGGGTCCAAGATTCTTTTAATAGTGAATCTTGAATATTTAATAACTGAAGGATTGCTTTCATCCCTAAAGTGCTCAATTTCAATGGAATTCGTATCAACAAAATAGCTTCGTAGAACGTTCTTGTCTTAAGTGGATTGTCTGTATCCACAAAATTCGAGTCTGTATAACACGGTTTGACTAAATGTTGTATGTCAAAGTTATCATACTCTTTGTTCAATGCCATTATTGGCAATATCTGCGAGGTTATAAAATCAAAAGTTTCTTCTTTTGGGTTTGATATTTTGGGAATAGTTTTTGTTAACTCTAGGTTAACAGCTTGGGCAAATGACTCGGGAGTTTTCATTTTGTAATTCTGTTTTGTTTGAACAGAACTAGAAAAAGCTCCTTTATCTAAGGGTAGAGTTGGTCTAAGATGAACCGGTAAAGTTGGTCGGAGATGAAGCAATTTTGGTTGTGGTGGACCAGGTAGCTTTAAAGGTTGTGTTGGAGGAGGGAGTCTAGGAAACTCTGCAAGGACTGAAAATTTATTTTGAATAGGGGCTGTAGGCCTCTGCTGATTTTCTAGTTTTGGGGTTATTGGTGGAAGAACAAATGGTCTAGCCATTTTTGCTTTAGGGAGGTTTTCTCCTTTGGAAGGAGTAGTAGGCTTAACCGGTCTCATTTTTTCCCTGCAAAAATTCACGGGTTAGAAAATCAGGAAGAGAATTTTCTTCTCCTTTAATAAAATCAATTTTAAAATCAAAACTAGATAGCAGAGCTTGCCATCTAGCAAAGATTTGTTTTGAAACAAGATTTTTAACATCCTTTTGAAATATCTCTTTAGCAGATTTACAATCTACTCTTAATAAAAATTCTTTGTTAATAAGATCATCTTGAAACTTAGTGATACATAGCACTATAGCCAAAATCTCCTTTTTCACAGTAGAATAATTTTTTTGAGCGGAATTCCAGATTCCGGATGTAAATCAAACAAGTTGTTCTGTAGATTCAAGATCTACTTTTTGTTTAAGGATGCCTCCATAACCTGCATCAGATGCGTCAGTTTCAACAATCATAAAAGCATTAGGATTGGGGATTCCTAAACATGGTATGTTTTTGACTAAGGATTTAACTTGAATGACAGCCTGTGTTTGTTCAGAACCCCAAGAGACCGGATTCTTTCTATGTCTTTTGTACAAAGGCTCACAAACCTGCCTGACCTTAGGAATAAAATCAGCAACGTAATTTAAACTTCCTAGAAATCTCTGAAGTTGAGTTTTATCAGGAATTTCGTTAGGAAATTTAGAAGAGAACTCTATGGCTCTGCAAATAGGTTTATAAGTTCCTTGATAAAGATCATGACCTAAGAATCTGATGGTAGTTTGAAAAAGAACCATTTTCTTAGCACTGACAACCAAACCATTTTTCTTAACAATATTAAAAAATGTATTTAGATGTTTAAAGTGAGAATCTATGTTTTCGGAAAATATTAAGACATCATCAATATAAACTATTGACATATAAGAATAATCATTAAAAATAGAATTCATAATATTTTGAAATTCAGATGGGGCGTTCTTAAGCCCAAAAGGCAAACATTCCATTCATATTGTCCGAACGAAACGTTGAAAGCTGTTTTATATTTATCATTCTCAGAAATTTGAATTTGCTAAAATCCTGACTTCATATCAAATTTGCTATATAAATTAGCTTTGAAAGTTCTTTTCAAAAGATCTCTTTTGTTAGGTATGGTATACCTAATCCATTTTAAAACAGAGTTAAAAGGTTTATAATTAATCACCAGTCTTGGTGCTCCTCTTTCTTTCTCAGCGTTATTATTGACGTAGAAAGCAGAACAGCTCCAAGGAGATTTAGAAACCCTGATGATCCTATTTTGTAAAAGAGTGTTAATCTCTTTCTTGCAAAATTCCATCATTTCATGATTCATTTGAATAGGCCTAGCTTCAGTTGAAATAGCCTGTTCATTAAATCCATCAATGTATGGTAAAGAAACGATATGTTTCTTGCGTTCCCAAAAAGCATTAGGAAAATCTGAGCATATTTCTTTTTCAAAATTCTCACGAAGTCTGGCTATCTTAGTAACCATCTCCGGGGTTTTTAAAATCTACTCGATTTTCTTAACACGAATTTCATCCTTTAAAAAGGTGATATGTTGTGAAAGATTATTAATACGAAAAACCGTTTTTTGTCTAATAAAATCACTTTCATCTTGTGAAAGAGTTTTAACAAAAGGAAAATGCAATTCTTTTCCGAGTATAGTAGTATTAATACCATTTAAATTAGTATAAAAAGGTTTTATTTGAGTGATGAAAGGTATTCCAAGAATAATATCTTCATTGATATCTTCAGTAATTACGAAATCATTTGTTAAACAAATGCCATTATTGCAAATATGAGCTTTAGAAAGCTTATAATTAATTTTCAAAAGTTCTTCTGTAGCGGAGTATAATTTTGAAGTACTTTTTTGCAAATACTTCGTAGGGACTATACCTTTAACTATGCGATTCGATGCACTTTATCAAAGCAAAGCAATTTTGTTAATAACAAAATGTTTACTAACTACTATTTTCACTGGAATATGATGACTCTGAGGTCTAATAAAAGAGATTACCGTTACTCCTGGTGCTACCGAGGCGGACGGAAAGTTACCTGTATTAGTAACAATTGGTTCAGCTAGATGATCATTGTTAATAGATTCTATGTCATCATCTTTTGTAGATTCATGTCCTGAATCTTGCTCCTGTAAATTTGTCTTCCTGAGAACCTGATCCGTAAGGACATCCATTTCGACTTTTCCTAGTCGAGATTTAATATCTTTAATCTCTTCTTTGAGATTAGATACTTCGTGGCGAAGGACAGATATAGTGGGTTCAGAATTATTCTCTGAGCGATTCATGATTTGCTTCATGCTAAAGGGTTCAACAATAGGACGGGATTTAGGTTTGTCCGTGTTGAGGATGATGTTTTTGAGTTCTAGGAGAAAACGATTCCTAGCCTCATCATCAGCTATATGCTGAATAACATCAAAGAGAGCTTCCTTCGAATGATCTGAAAGAACCCGGATAGAGTGAGTACTATCACAAGTACAAAATACTTCAGTACATGCACAATCTTTTCCTGATTGGCTTTGGTCTGAATCATAGTCAAGATCGATGTCCTCTTCATCACTGTATTCCTCATATGTACCTGAAGATTCAGAAAAAGGTTCATCAAGAATAGCTAAAAGCTTACCTTTTGTTTCATCGTCTATGCCAAAAAGATTAATCTTTTTCTTCTCAGTTTGTGATCTGCATTCATTTGCTTTGTGGCCTGTTTTTCCACAAGTCCAACAGATATCTGTCTTGGAACCTCTAGGTCTCTTGGACCTTCTTTTCTTGGATTTTGAATAATCATCGCTTCTTCGAGATTTTTTCCTGTGAGATTTCTTTTCTTTTTTATCTTTCTTCACCTTGTCAGGTGGAGTAATAAAACCAAAATCTCTACAAAAACTTCCAAGCTCACGTCTCGAAGATGACTGTTCCTTTTGAAGCTGATGCTTAAGCTTAATGTCTGTGCAAAGTTCCAGCCCTACAATATTAATGGTGCTTACCAAATCACCATATGTTAGACTGCTATAGGGAATGCGACCATCATTGGGATCTTGTAATTTATTCCTTACTTTCTCAGCAAAGAGTGGGGGTAATCCACTGATGAAGCGTTCCTTCCAAAAATCTAGGTGACAATCAGAACGAAGCGTTACTTTATTAAGGAAAGCATGCTTATAATGGATGAAATTATCTAAGTTTGGACAACTAAGATTATTAAGAATTTGGAGACTCCTATCCTGAAAAAGTTTGGGTTCGCCAATAAAATGCTTAGCGATGTGATATAGTAATGTTGCACAAGCATCTTGTTTAGTGACTAGGGAAGTACTTTGGCTATTTCCTTCAACCTTCATGATTTTTGTTGTGGCATTAATGATGAATTGCTTAGTATCATCTTTACAGTGAGTTATCCCACCAATGCTTTAGCATGCCGGTAAAACCTACGGAATCATAGTAGCAACTTTCTTATCTGCTGATCCTCTCATTTTGTAAGCAGTAATAGCAACTCCCATCTCATGAAGCTTGTTGTATATTTGATGTTCTGCAAGACCATCAATATTCCATTCAGTAATGCTTCTTCCTTCATGAGAAGAAGTGGATAAGAAGGCGTTTTCCTCATACTGCAAATCTGGGAATGAGGGACAGCTATGATAGTTTTTCCGATTATGGAATCTATCGTTGGAAAACTTTTGGAGAAGGATATCTTTATCTTGAATGGATTCAACAGATTTCTCCTGAAGGGTAGAAACCTTGTTTTGAGTTTTGTCTTCTTGTTTGGAGACGCTAAATTTGGTAAGTTGTTCATTAATCTTGTCAATAAGATTATTTCCTGAGATTTCAATAGTTTCTGAAAGTTTAGGGAATTTATCTTTGGAAAACTCTGGTAATTTGAATCCTGGGTTAGGTTCAATATGGTTATTGGATGAAGTAGAAGCCGGGATAGGTCTTCCACTAAATATCGGTTTTGTATCTTCAATTTGTTTGGAGATTACATGAAGAATTTGGTTTGAGTAGTTTTTTTGTTCTACTACTCGGTCAATATCTGCAGTAGTGAGTATAGTACCGGTCTTATCACTTTTCTCTTTGAAAGGAGAAGCTTTAATAACTGTTCCTGCAATAGGAATGTTAATACCTTCTAGAGGAGGAGTAACAGATTCAACAATCTTATTAGAAGTTGTATACCATTTATTAATGATAACCTATAATGACTCAGTCTGATTATCAATCTTACCAGTCATCTCAAACCATTTAAAGAATTCGATTTCACAACCTATCCTTTTAATATCTTTCATCCAAGAATCTCTGAAGGATTCTCTTTTTTTAAGAGTATAGGTAGCTACATACCATTTTCTCTTAGTTTGGTTGTCAGGATGAGTCCACATTTTGTGTAAAACACCTGGATCAGGGATAAATGCTTTACCTGTTTTCAGAATACCAAGCCAACCTGGTTTCTCTGTTTGAGGAGGCTCCATCTCACTTGCAGTGGGACTATTTGGTTGATCTTGATAGAAGACTTTAGGGATATCTCCTGAAAAGTCAACACCTGTAACCTTACCTTTGTTGTTATCAACTGATTCAGCAATGGAAATGTCTTCTTCTGCTGCTTCCTCCGGGGTTTTTGAAGAAGAAGGTGGTCTATTAACGGTTCTTGAGGGATATGAAGTAGAGGCGGACCAGGACGACCTTCGATTAGATGAAGATCTCCTAATAGTATTGTCAAAAAATTTCAGTTCGATTGACCCATCTGGGAATTGAATGACTCTTTCAATCTGAGATCTTTCAGAATGAGACGCAAAAGGTTGAGTGATATTATCAAAACGCCAATCATAGTTAGAAAGTATAACTTTCCATTGGAGTAGTCGGGGAACGAAAATAGAACTATGTTCATGGTTGGCTTCCATAAGCATAGTCTCACCTTTAGCACTTTCATGATAAGCCTTGGGTGCAAGGGTGGTTTTCATAAGCCTGTAGTAGACTCGGTAGATAATGGCTATCTCACGAGTATTGATTTTGCTGTTCAAGTTTTTGGTTTTGACATTGAGGGTCAAAGAATCCATGACATTAGGGTCATTAATATCAGGAGAGAAGTTAGGAGAACAATTAAAGTAAACTGGCCCATCAGCTAGATTACTCTGCAAAACTCCTAACAGTGAATCATCAAAATTCAAAAATCTGCCATCTCGAAGGATGACACAAACAGGAATATCAAGTCCTTTTCTAAATAAAGGCTTAACAGCTACTTGCACTAAACCAATATGCAAATAATTGAAATTAGAGTTATAATGATTTATATCACTTTCTTTAAGCAAACGAATAACTTCTAAAGAGTTATTAATAGCAATAGTAGATTCACAAGTCTTAATGTTATGACGAGTAATCCAGCTAAAATTACCTATTTGATAAATCTTTTTGAAAGGTTCTTCTAGTATACTCCAGTTTTGTAAATCATTTTCAACTTTAGCAATCTTCGTTGCTTGAGAAGATAAATTTATGTTGTTTAAAATATGTTGATTTTTATCCATAGTTTTAAAAAAATACTGTCTAATGGACTTACAGTACAAAATATTTTAATAAGTATTTTCAACAAATTCAACATGCTAGTAAGTATATAATGAATATTAAAACATATATCAAAGATCCAGATATGATATTCTAAGGGAGGTTTTCTTGGTTTTACAACAGTTCATTTCCTAGAGTCATCTTAGCTATGGGACCACCATTAACAGGTCTAAACTCCCTCCTGGCTATAGCGACCATCAAAATTCGGCTGACCAGCATACGAACCGGATATTAATAGGAAACTTCATCCTCATAGGAAAGAAAGAATACCTCACAGCAAGTATAGAATACCATATAAAGGATCTTAAGTATGCGGAATTAAAATAAAAAAAAACTTATAATAAAATAAGAAAACTTACAAGCAAACTGGACTTTTATTGCATTGCAAACTGGAAATAAAAATACATAAGGAAGGCTTTCAGAGTATGATTTAGAGAGATGTATCTAAATTTTCTGATGCCTTATGAAGAAAGTGAAGCTTCCTTATATAGGAAAATTGAGGGAGTGTCTTTATATCTTAGACATACACTTGGAAGGCTAAGATCTTGCCGACACTAAGAGGGGGGTCTACTTAAAGTAGAATTAGTGGAGAATTATATTCTTCATGATGGCCTACTTCTTTTGGAAAAGAGTGGCTGAGTGGGAATCCTTTTATCTTTGGAGATAGTGGGATTTCAAGGTTTTGTCGTTTGGCTTTTCAAAAGATGTTAAAATAGAATAATGAAAGTCCTTACTTAGGGAAAAAGTAATTCCGGCTTTGCCTCTACTTTCCCAAAGAAGTCTTATCTTATTCATAGTTGGGATCCATGTAAGCCAAAGCCAATCCTTTGGGATTACACATATCTTCATTGTCTTCACTACTGCTTTCTATAGAAGCCGCATCTTCAATCATCTTCATGATTTCATCTTCATCATATTTTTCCTTCTCTAGATTTTCCAATGCTTCTTTTAGTTTCTTTCTAAGAGCAGCTTTGGAGGAATTCTTTCAGGAGCCTGATGAAATGGCTTTGTCTTGAGTTTTAAAATTAGGTTGTTTGGGAACCCAACCTTTCACCTGGATCTTTTTGCTCAAATAAAGAATACGATCAATATTACTCTTAGAAAAATTCCAAGTAATAATATATGATATTCTTTTTTGAACATAATACTTGCATAATTTAATATGCTCTGGCAAAGTGGATATTTCTTCTTTAGTCTGAAAATCTTCAAACCTGTTGAGAAACTGTTGGGGAAGAACTTCTTTAGTTCCTCCGAATAAATTCCACCATTCACAAAACCATCTTGAGATGATGGCTTTGACCATGCTGGGACTGTATTTCACAAACCAAGTATGTCTTGGTCTTAGATAAATAAAATTCATCCATGCTGCCTTATAATCATACCAATTATAAGTCTGGGGACGATGCGTGACTGATAAAGCAATAGGGGTATGTAGATGATCTGCATACCATTCAAATGGGTCCAAGATTCTTTTAATAGTGAATCTTGAATATTTAATAACTGAAGGATTGCTTTCATCCCTAGAGTGCTCAATTTCAATGGAATCCGTATCAACAAGAATAGCTTTGTAGAACGTTCTTGTCTTAAGTGGATTGTCAGTATCAACAAAATTTGAGTCTGTATAACACGGTTTGACTAAATGCTGTATGTCAAAGTTGTCATACTCTTTGTTCAATGCCATTATTGGCAATATCTGCAAGGTTATAAAATCAAAAGTTTCTTCTTTTGGGTTTGGTATTTTGGGAATAATTTTTGTTAACTCTGGGTTAACAGCTTGGGCAAATGACTCAGGAGTTTTCATTTCGTAATTCTGTTTTGTTTGAACAGAACTAGAAGAAGCTCCTTTATCTAAGTGTAGAGTTGGTCTAAGATGTATCGGTAAAGTTGGTCGGAGATGAAGCAATTTTGGTTGTGGTGGACCAGGTAGCTTTAAAGGTTGTGTTGGAGGAGGGAGTCTAGGGGTTGTAGGCCTCTGCTGATTTTCTAGTTTTGGGGTTAATGGTGGAAGAACAAATGGTCTAGCCATTTTTGCTTTAGGGAGGTTTTCTCCTTTAGAAAGAGTAGTAGGCTTAACCGGTCTCATTTTTTCCCTGCAAAAATTCACGGGTTAGAAAATCAGGAAGAGAATTTTCTTCTCCTTTAATAAAATCAATTTTAAAATCAAAACTAGATAGTAGAGCTTGCCATCTAGCAAAGATTTGTTTTGAAACAAGATTTTTAACATCCTTTTGTAATATCTCTTTAGCAGATTTACAATCTACTCTTAATAAAAATTCTTTGTTAATAAGATCATCTTGAAACTTAGTGATACATAGCACTATAGCCAAAATCTCTTTTTTCACAGTAGAATAATTTTTTTGAGCGGAATTCCAGATTCCGGATGTAAATCGAACAAGTTGTTCTGTAGATTCAAGATCTACTTTTTGTTTAAGGATGCCTCCATAACCTGCATCAGATGCGTCAGTTTCAACAATCATAAAAGCATTAGGATTGGGGATTCCTAAACATGGTATGTTTTTGACTAAGGATTTAACTTGAATGACAGCCTGTGTTTGTTTAGAACCCCAAGAGACCGGATTCTTTCTAAGTCTTTTGTACAAAGGCTCACAAACTTGCCTGACCTTAGGAATAAAATCAGCAACGTAATTTAAACTTCCTAGAAATCTCTGAAGTTGAGTTTTATCAGGAATTTCGTTAGGAAATTTACAAGAGAACTCTATGGCTCTGCAAATAGGTTTATAAGTTCCTTGATAAAGATCATGACCTAAGAATCTAACGGTAGTTTGAAAAAGAACCATTTTCTTAGCACTGACAAGCAAAGCATTTTTCTTAACAATATTAAAAAATGTATTTAGATGTTTAAAGTGAGAATCTATGTTCTCGGAAAATATTAAGACATCATCAATATAAACTATTGACATATAAGAATAATCATTAAAAATAGAATTCATAATATTTTGAAATTCAGATGGGGCGTTCTTAAGCCCAAAAGGCATAACATTCCATTCATATTGTCCGAACGAAACGTTGAAAGCTGTTTTATATTTATCATTCTCAGAAATTGGAATTTGCTAAAATCCTGACTTCATATCAAATTTGCTATATAAATTAGCTTTGAAAGTTCTTTTCAAAAGATCTCTTTTGTTAGGTATGAGATACCTAATCCATTTTAAAACAGAGTTAAAAGGTTTATAATTAATCACCAGTCTTGGTGCTCCTCTTTCTTTCTCAGCGTTATTATTGGCGTAGAAAGCGAAATGACTCAAGGAGATTTAGAAACCCTGATGATCCTATTTTGTAAAAGAGTGTTAATCTCTTTCTTGCAAAATTCCATCATTTCATGATTCATTTGAATAGGCCTAGCTTTAGTTGAAATAGCCTGTTCATTAAATCCATCAATGTATGGTAAAGAAACGATATGTTTCTTGCGTTCCCAAAAAGCATTAGGAAAATCTGAGCATATTTCTTTTTCAAAATTCTCACGAAGTCTGGCTATCTTAGTAACCATCTTCGGGGTTTTTAAAATCTGCTCGATTTTCTTAACACGAATTTCATCCTTTAAAAAGGTGATATGTTGTGAAAGATTATTAATACGAAAAACCGTATTTTGTCTAATAAATTCACTTTCATCTTGTGAAAAAGTTTTAACAAAAGGAAAATGCAATTCTTTTCCGAGTATAGTAGTATTAATACCATTTAAATTAGTATAAAAAGGTTTTATTTGAGTGATGAAAGGTATTCCAAGAATAATATCTTCATTGATATCTTCAGTAATTACGAAATCATTTGTTAAACAAATGCCATTATTGCAAACATGAGCTTTAGAAAGCTTATAATTAATTTTCAAAAGTTCTGCTGTAGCGGAGTATAATTTTGAAGTACTTTTTTGCAAATACTTCGTAGGGACTATACCTTTAACTATGCAGTTCCGATCTGCACCACTGTCAAGCGAAGCAATTTTGTTAATAACAAAATGTTTACTAACTACTATTTTCACTGGAATATGATGACTCTGAGGTCTAATAGAAGAGATTACCGTTACTCCTGGTGCTACCGAGGCGGACGGAAAGTTACCTGTATTAGTAACAATTGGTTCAGCTAGATGATCATTGTTAATAGATTCTATGTCATCATCTTTTGTAGATTCATGTCCTGAATCTTGCTCCTGTAAATTTGTCTTCCTGAGAACCTGATCCGTAAGGACATCCATTTCGACTTTTCCTAGTCGAGATTTAATATCTTTAATCTCTTCTTTGAGATTAGATACTTCGTGGCGAAGGTCAGATATAGTGGGTTCATAATTATTCTCTGAGCGATTCATGATTTGCTTCATGCTAAAGGGTTCAACAATAGGATGGGATTTAGGTTTGTCCTTGTTGAGGATGATGTTTTTGAGTTCTAGGAGAAAACGATTCCTAGCCTCATCATCAGCTATATGCTGAATAACATCAAAGAGAGCTTCCTTCGAATGATCTGAAAGAACCCGGATAGAGTGAGTACTATTACAAGTACAAAATGCTTCAGTACACGCACAATCTTTTCCTGATTGGCTTTGGTCTGAATCATAGTCAAGATCGATGTCCTCTTCATCACTGTATTCCTCAGATGTACCTGAAGATTCAGAAAAAGGTTCATCAAGAAAAGCTAAAAGCTTACCTTTTGTTTCATCGTCTATGCCAAGAAGATTAATCTTTTTCTTCTCAGTTTGTGATCTGCATTCATTTGCTTTGTGGCCTGTTTTTCCACAAGTCCAACAGACATCTATCTTGGAACCTCTAGGTCTCTTGGACCTTCTTTTCTTGGATTTTGAATAATCATCTCTTCTTCGAGATTTCTTCCTGTGAGATTTCTTTTCTTTTTTATCTTTCTTCACCTTGTCAGGTGGAGTAATAAAACCAAAATCTCTACAAAAACTTCCAAGCTCACGTCTCGAAGATGACTGTTCCTTTTCAAGCTGATGCTTAAGCTTAATGTCTGTGCAAAGTTCCAGCCCTACAATATTAATGGTGCTTACCAAATCACCATATGTTAGACTGCTATAGGGAATGCGACCATCATTGCGATCTTGTAATTTAGTCCTTACTTTATCAGCAAAGAGTGGGGGTAATCCACTGATGAAGCGTTCCTTCCAAAAATCTTGGTGACAATCAGAACGAAGCATTACTTTATTAAGGAAAGCATGCTTATAATGGATGAAATTATCTAAGTTTGGACAACTAAGATTATTAAGAATTTGGAGACTCCTATCCTGAAAAAGTTTGGGTTCGCCAATAAAATGCTTAGCGATGTGATATAGTAATGTTGCACAAGCATCTTGTTTAGTGACTAGGGAAGTACTTTGGCTATTTCCTTCAACCATCACAATAGTTTCTGTTGTTGTGGCATTAATGATGAATTGCTTAGTATCATCTTTACAGGAGTTATCCCACCAATGCTTTAGCATGCCGGTAAAACCTGCAGCAATCATAGTAGCAGCTTCCTTATCTGTTGATCCTCTCATTTTGTAAGCAGTAATAGCAACTCCCATCTCATGAAGCTTGTTGTATATTTGATGTTCTGCAAGACCATCAATATTCCATTCAGTAATGCTTCTTCCTTCATGAGAAGAAGTGGATAAGAAGGCGTTTTCCTCATACTGCAAATCTGTGAATGAGGGACGGCTATGATAGTTTTTCCGATTATGGAATCTATCGTTGGATAACTTTTGGAGAAGGATATCTTTATCTTGAATGAATTCAACAGATTTCTCCTGAAGGGCAGAAACCTTGTTTTGAGTTTTGTCTTCTTGTTTGGAGACGCTAAATTTGGTAAGTTGTTCATTAATCTTGTCAATAAGCTTATTTCCTGAGATTTCAAAAGTTTCTGAAAGTTTAGGGAATTTATCTTTGGAAAACTCTAGTAATTTGAATCCTGGGTTAAGTTTAATATGGTTATTGGATGAAGTAGAAGTCGGGATAGGTCTTCCACTAAATATCGGTTTTGTATCTTCAATTTGTTTGGAGATTACATGAAGAATTTGGTTTGAGTAGTTGTTTTGTTCTACTACTCGGTCAATATCTGCAGTAGTGTGTATAGTACAGGTCTTATCACTTTTCTCTTTGAAAGGAGAAGCTTTAATAATTGTTCCTGCAATAGGAATGTTAATACCTTCTAGAGGAGGAGTAATAGATTCAACAATCTTATTAGAAGTTGTATACCATTTATTAATCATAACCTGTAATGACTCAGTCTGATTATCAATCTTACCAGTCGTCTCAAACCATTTAAAGAATTCGATCTCACAACCTATCCTTTCCATATCTTTCATCCAAGAATCTCTGAAGGATTCTCTTTCTTTAAGAGTATAGGTAGCTACATACCATTTTCTCTTAGTCTGGTTGTCAGGATGAGTCCACAGTTTGTGTAAAACACCTGGATCAAGGATAAATGCTTTACCTGTTTTCAGCATACCAAGCCAACCCGGTTTCTCCGTTTGAGGAGGCTCCATCTCACTTGCAGTGGGACTATTTGGTTGATCTTGATAGAAGACTTTAGGGATATCTCCTGAAAAGTCAACACCTGTAACCTTACCTTTGCTGTTATCAACTGATTCAGCAATGGAAATGTCTTCTTCTACTGCTTCATCCGGGGTTTTTGAAGAAGAAGGTGGTCTGTGAACGGTTCTTGAGGGATATGAAGTAGAGGCGGACCAGGACGACCTTCGATTAGATGAAGATCTCCTAACAGTATTGTCAAAAAATTTGAGTTCGATTGACCCATCTGGGAATTGAATGACTCTTTTAATCTGAGATCTTTCAGAATGAGACACAAAAGGTTGAGTGATATTATCAAAACGCCAATCATTGTTAGAAAGTATATCTTTCCATTGGAGTAGTCGGGGAACGAAAATAGAACTATGTTCATGGTTGGCTTCCATAAGCATAGTCTCACCTTTAGCGCTTTCATGATAAACCTTGGGTGCAAGGGTGGTTTTCATAAACCTGTTGTAGACTCGGTAGATAATGGCTATCTCACGAGAATTGATTTTGCTGTTCAAGTTTTTGGTTTTGACATTGAGGGTCAAATAATCCATGACGTTAGGGTCATTAATATCAAGAGAGAAGTTAGGATAACAATTAATGTAAACTGGCCCATCAGCTAGATTACTCTGCAAAACTCCTAACAGTGAATCATCATAATTCAAAAATCTGCCATCTCGAAGGATGACACAAACAGGAATATCAGGTCCTTTTCTAAATAAAGGCTTAACAGCTACTTGCACTAAACCAATATGCAAATAATTGAAATTAGATTTATAATGATTTATATCACTTTCTTTAAGCAAACGAATAACTTCTAAAGAGTTATTAATAGCAATAGTAGATTCACAAGTCTTAATGTTATGACGAGTAATCCAGCTAAAATTACCTATTTGATAAATCTTTTTGAATGGTTCTTCTGGTATACTCCAGTTTTGTAAATCATTTTCAACTTTAGCAATCTTCGTTGCTTGAGAAGATAAATTTATGTTGTTTAAAATATGTTGATTTTTATCCATAGTTTTAAAAAAAAGTATTGTCTAATGGACTTACAGTACAAAATATTTTAATAAGTATTTTCAACAAATTCAACATGCTAGTAAGTATATAATGAATATTAAAACAGATATCAAAAATCCAAATATGATATTCTAAGGGAGGTTTTCTTGGTTTTACAACAGTTCATTTGCTAGAGTAATCTTAGCTATGGGACCACCATTAACAGGTCTAAACGCACTCCTTGCTATAGCGACCATCAAAATTCGGCTGACCAGCATACAAACCGGATATTAATCGGAAATTTCATACTCATAGGAAAGAACGAATACCTCACACCAAGATAAGTCTAGGATTTCTACTCTTTTAGGGCTTTATTTTGATAGATTTAGTGTCCTCAAATGCATATTTTGTCTAAATAACTAATGAAAATCCTTGAGTTTCAGGTATTTGGAATTAGTGACAAAGCATAGACACTGTTGGGCAGAAAGGAACAAGGCAGCTGAAAAGAAAGAAAAAAAGATGGCCTGAGGATTGCCCAAGCCATTAGGCAAGTCACCAAATGGCTATGGTTTCACCTAATGTTCCAGTATACCAAGCTCTGAAGGAGAAAATTGAGTCGGTGAGATAAAGGAGCAGACGGTGAGTCACCGAATGCTTCCGCGATGCAGTACTCCATCGCCCAATGTTACAGAACTTAAATTTGCTGAAGCCAATGCAGAAAGGTGATGAACCAGACCAAAGGGCGGATCGTAGAGTGGATCGGCAATCCCGACTAACTACGCCGAGTGGTCCTTCACAGAACATTTTTTTTACAACTATAAATACTTGTTTAAATTCTTAACTTAAAATGAGATTTTGGATGCTATCAGTATCAAAAAAAAAATTCTGTTTTTAGAACTTAGAATTTTGGAGACTTTGTTCCTTAGCTTTGAAGATTTGAAGGTTTCCATTTCTAAGCAATTGGAAATGGGTATTGAAGATTCTTCATCTTTGACGTGTGTAAATACAATATCTATCATACCCATTTCATGGAAACAGTTTTGGGTATCGATTTCTATCTCTTTACTATGTCTAGCTAAACCCCCAATTCATGGGGTGAATGGATTGAATTTACTGTTGGGTATTGCTTATAGATAGTTATTTTGCAATTTAAAGGTGATTTCGTTCAGTAGTTGTGTTTTAATTTAATGGGTTTATAGTTACAAATATAATTTTAACTTCGTGTTTTTACTTGCTTGAGAGAGAGGCTTTAAAATCAAAACTACTTAATCGATAGTCTGTGGTTATTAGGTTGTCATCGGTTCAGCTCGAGAGAGTGAATCCTAAACCCTCTCCCACATATTTAGCTCTAGAGAGTGAATGGACTAAGGCGAAGGCTGTACTTCATTGTCGCTTACAGGTGTACGAGAGAAATCGATTTGATTCGGGTATTCCTATCACATCCCAAGAATCCCGTCTTGCTATTTGCATTTTCATTTTTTAGTTGTTATTTTAATTGATAATTTATTACAAAACCCTCTTTGATAATTGACACTTGTGTCACCCTTTGATTTGATATGTTTTTCTTCGTAAATGTTTATAGCTATAAATGACTTGAACACATTCTTGCTTTTCTCTTAATCCTCGGTTACAAACCACTACCTTGGGACTCGACCCCAACTCACTAGTTGGGTTATATTACTATTGGAAGACCGTGGACGCCTAGTATTGGATGAAGCGCCCGAAAACATCAAGTCAAAATGGAGCCATTGCCAGGGAGTGGTGTTAATTGAGAATTTTTGGTTAAGTTGAATTTTGCTCTTGTTAATTGTAGTTTTACTTACTTTATTTTCATTTTTGTTTTGCTTTTTTGTATTGAAAACAAGAAGTATGAGTGTAAACAGCAGCAATGGAAGCCAAGTAGGCCATCAAAACGACATCAGAAATCTCAACGATGTCAACGAGCCTCATGCTAATGACCCGCATCTCATAGGAGGTATTTGTGCCATTTGCTTGCCTCCAGCCGAAGGGAATGCGGTATTTCACATCATGAGTACTATGTTGTAACTCTTGCAACTAAAGGGGCTTTTCAGTGGTTTTGCTCATGAAAACCCTCATAAGCATATTAGAAACATCGTGATTGTATGCGGACCGTTCTCCCTCAAGAACATCTCCCAAGAGACGGTCCGGTTGAGGTTGTTCCCGTTCTCTTTGATGGGAGAGGTGTGCAAGTGGCTGGCTGAATTACCACGCGAAGCAATCACTTCTTGGGAGGAGTTGGTTACCGCATTTCAAGTGCAATTTTTCCCTTCTTCGAAGATGATGACTCTTCAGGATAGCATTCAGAGCTTTAAGCATCTTTCTAGTGAGCCAATACATGAAACTTGGCTGCGATTCAAGAAGTTGGTGCTTCAATGCCAAACCTTGGCTTGCCTGATAACGTATTGTTGCAGTATTTTTACCGGAGTCTTCACTCGGTAAATAAAGGTGTTGCTGGCCAAATTTCTCTAGGAGGTTTGATGCAACAACCTTATGTGATAGCGGCTCAGCTTTTGGATGGCATGACTACCATAAACAGGGCGTGGTATACCCGTGAAGACAAGGTCTCCCCTCTCACATTCAAGATAACTAAGGAACAGATGGAGAAGGACTAAGAGAGGGACCAAAGCATGACCAAGATCATGACACAACTTGATATTTTGTCTAAAAATGTCATGGGAGCATGTGCTCGGAGTGTCAATGCCGTGCGTGTTAGGTGTGCTAATCCGGATGAGTCCAAGTTTGAAGTCTTGTATAATGAAGAGGTAAATTTCCTAGCCAACCAAGGCAGTGGCTACCATTTAAACTACCTGAGGTAGGGTGGTAACCAAGGTTGGGGTAAGGATGAAGGTTGGAAAGATCGAGATTGTGAATGGAGGGACCGTAATCCAAATTGGAAGGATGGGGAGAAGGATAGATATCTACATCCCCATGAGCTCCAAAAGCCAAAGGATTCGGAAGGTGGTAGTTCTAAGGATATGCTCTCTCGTATCGTCAACAAAGTTGAAGGGTCAGACAAAATTTTAAAAGAAATGAAAGAAGATGTGTCTACCATTAGCCATATCATTACCTCCCATTCAGTGTCGATCAAGCATTTGGAGACCCAAATGGGTCATATATCATCTCATCTCAACCCGAGACAACAGGGGGGTTTTCCTAGTGATACTATCGCTAACCCCAAGAATGAGGTTTGAAGGTGGACTTGCGTCGTGCCGCGACATTAACTAAGGCGCTGCTTGGGAGGCAACCCAAGTTTTCTTATCTGTTTACCTTTCTTTGTTTAGAATAATGGTGTGTTGGTTGTGTAGGTTACCATGTGAAAAATGTTCGGAATAAGGGAAATTGGCGAGAAAAAGATTCATTTGGCACATCACCGAAAGGGTAAGCAATCCTGACTCAGACCGCCATTGGACTCAAGACAAAATTCACTTCGAGTTTGTAACTTTTGGCGTAAACCAAGAAATTATTAGCGAGTCGCCGACCTAGTCATCGACCCTGATATATTCTACCATTTGGATCTCCAAATCAACTAGAAGTCTTGTAAGATTCAACGAGGTAAGTGTCGACTCGGTGTTTCGCTGAGCGAATCGGAGAGTAAGACTAATATCACCGAACGGGTGAACACTGGACGGTTTTTAAGGCCAAAAGGTTATATTTTTCAAACTCATTCACTTTCCCACTCTTTAAATTTATACAAATTCGCACCTGCACCTTAGTTTATATATTCTCGCATCTCGAGAAGTACTTTAGCTATTGATTGGTGCTCGAAGTTGGATTACATTGCCGCCTAGCATTTCAATCTTATCTAAATCGGTATAAAATGTTGGTTTTCCAAATCTCGAGTTCATTTTTATCAAAATTGTACTCATTTGCAACATTATTATCTTGATTGTCGTGTGCTGGGTCTCTCTGATAGGATTGGTATGTTTGAATGCCTATTTTAAGTTGATAATCTTGCCCGTATTGTTTTGATTGTTGAAATCCCGCATTCTTGTGCATTGAAATGATTTAAATTTTGTGGGGTTGTGCTTACATGTTGTCTATTTTGGTTGGGTGAAGTTTGAGTATCCTGTATTTGTGCCAAAAGACGTAATTTGCCTAATGATAGAGTGGGTAACATCATTCTCAAGGGCAAATGTCGTCAATTGGCCAAATTTGGCAAAATCGGGAGAAGTCTGAGTATCCTAGGGCAATGGGTGTTATGGGTTTCATTTGAATTAGATTTTTGCATGTTTTGATTTTATTTTCGGGAGTTGCAAGGTTGTATTCGAGAAGATGGGTTGAAAATAGGCACGTTGGGTTGTTTGGTGAGTTGAGTCAAACTCGCTGAACCACTCAGTAGTTCACTTAATGTCCCCATCTGGCCTTTAATTTCATGCTTTATTTGATGGTTGGTTCTGTAACTTTGGGCGAGAAGCCTGAGGTCACCGAGCACACTCGGCGACTCATCGAAAGCCTTCTTAATCACCCTTTGTCTGCACCCCTAAACCCTTTTTATACTGTTACTCTCGGTGAGCTAATTCTTGCTCACCAAAAGCTGTTGGCGATTCGCCAAATGACCATTCCTTTCACCAAATTGCCATAACTTTAAAACTAATTTTCTGTGCTTTTGTACGAATATTTCCTAACTTTGTCTCAATGCTTTGCAGACATGGCTAGACCAAAAGTTGCTGGGAGAATCATGCCACCCCGAGAGATAAGAGCATGGAATTTCAAAATAAATAAAAGGTGGTCAAAGCCTCCCAAGGAGGGAAAGCAAGAACCTTCACCTAGAAACAAAGGCAAGGGCAAGAGGCCCATTTCTGACAGGAAGACTACTCCCCGAGACCTCTCTATTCTTTCATGGGCCCGGGGACTTTATACAACTGTTCAGAAATTCTTGGCGGACACACATGTATCAACTCCTGGTGAGTTTGGTTCTATTGTTCCTTTTGAAGGAACTTCGGGCATTGATGCCCGAGACCAGACTACTACACCGAGCACTGATGCCCAGACAGATGAAGAGACTGCATAAAAAGGATCCGCTCTTTACCTCCCTCTCTATCTTACTTTCATGATTGACTTTTGGATAATTTTTGTTTGCATTTGAGGACAAATGTTTTTATTTGTGGTAGGGTGAGGCTCACCTTTTGTGTGAAATTCGTAATTATTGTTGTGTTTAAATTTGGGCTTCGAGCTAAAAATTTTGTTTTTACACTACTTTTGTGGATGCTTGAGCTTGTGGCTCCTTACTTTTAATTGTAAATGATTTTTGACCATTCCAAAAATTTCTGCCACCTCTTGTATGAGTTGAGTATGGTTGTTCTCTTGCAAATTTGAGTACCGGCTTTGATCAATATCGATGATTCGAATAGTGCTCATAATCGAACATAAATGAATGCGCGGCTACAATGAGGCCAATTGAAGTTGATAGACAATATGTGAACTCTTTGCATCTCGTTGTACTAGCCAAGTATCCAATTGACTCTCTTGTGATGAACATTGCACACTAGCGAAAGTGTGAAGTCTTGTTTGACATTGGTGTCAATGCCATGTATGATGAGCTTACCGAACCATGTGTGATGACACCTAGAATTTGCCCCGTTGGTCCGGTTGAACTTGAATTTGAAGTAAGTACAGTGAGCTTGAGATTCTTTGGTAATGGTGGGTCACAACTTGAATATTTTAGTACACAATATCCTTGCACGAGTAAGTTGAGAATTTTTGTGTGCATTCATGATTGAGTCTTGTGTAGCACTGTTTGAGACATCATTTTTGAACTACTAAACTTAAGGTTTACTTGAGGACAAGCAAAAGTTTATGTTGGGGGTGTTGATGAGTCCAAGATTTGGAATCTTTTAGGGCTTTATTTTGATAGATTTAGTGTCCTCAAATGCATATTTTTCCTTAATAACTGATGAAAATCCTTCAGTTTCAGGTATTTGGAATTAGAGACAAAGTATAGACACTATTGGGCAGAAAGGAACAAGGTAGCTAAAAAGAAAGAACAAAAGACGACCAAAGGATCGCCTCAACCATTAGGCGAGTCACCGAATGGCTATGGTCTCGCCTAATGTTCCAGTGTTCCAAGCTCTGAGGGAGAAAATCGAGTCGGTGAGATAAAGGAGCAGTCGGCGAGTCGCCGAACAATTCCGCGATGCAGTTCTCCATCGCCCAATGTTACAGAACTTGAATTTGCTGAAGGCCAATGTAGAAAAGTGATGAACCAGTCCAAAGTGTGGATTGCCGAGTAGATCGGCAATCCCGACTAACTGTGTTGAGTGGTCCTTCCTAGCACATTTTTTTACAACTATAAATACTTGTTTAAATTTTTAGCTTAAAATGAGATTTTGGATGCTATCAATATCAAATTTTATTTTCTGTTTTTAGAACTTAGAGTTTTGGAGACTTTGTTCCTTAGATTTGAAGATTTGAAGGTTTCCATTTCTAAGCAATTGGAAATGGGTATTGAAGATTCTTCATCTTTGACGTGTTTAAAGGCAATATCTATTGTACCCATTTCATGGAAACACTTTTTGGTATCGATTTCTATTTATTTACTATGTCTAGCTAAAACCCCAATTCTTTGGTTTGAATATGTGAATATGGATTGAATTTACTACTAGGTATTGCTTATAGATAGTTATTTTGCTGTTTAAAGGTGATTTCATTCAGTAGTTGTGTATGAATTTAATGGGGTTGTAGTTGCAAATACAATTTTATCTTCATGTTTTTTACTTGCTCGAGAGAGAGGTTTTAAAACCAAAACTACTGAATCAATAGGCTATGGTTATTGGGTTGTCGTCAGTTCAGCGCGAGAGAGTGAATTCTAAACCCTCTCCCACACATTCAGCTCGAGAGAGTGAATGGACTAAGGCGAATGCTGTGCTTTGTTGCCGCTTATCGGTGTTCGAGAGAAACCAATTTGATTCGGGGTAAATTGTTCGAGAGAAAATTTACCCCCACTGAAGTCTAGCTTAGTTACCAATTTACAGTGATTTACTATCAATAGCATTTACCTGATTGTTTATTTTAGCCCATATTCCTATCACATCCCAAGAATCCCGTCTCCCTATTTGCATTTTCATTTTTAATTTGTTATTTTAATTGACAATTGATTACAAAACCCCCCTTGTTAATTGACATTTGTGTCACTCTTTGATTTCATATGTTTTTCTTCGTAAATGTTTATAGCTATAAATGACTTGAACACCTTGCTTTTCTCTTTATTCTTGGTTACAAACCTCTCCCTTGGGACTTGGCCCCAGCTCACTAGTTGGGTTATATTACTATTGAATGATCGTGGACGCTTAGTATTGGATGAAGCACCCAGATACGTCATGTCATGTATTCTCGTGTTCGTTCTAGTGTGCAAGCCCTGAGGGAAGAAACCAAGTCGGCAACAAAAAGAAGCAGTCGGCGAATCACCGAGCAGTTTCGCGATGTAAAGAGAGATCGCCCAAAGTTACAGAACTTGAGGATGCTGAGTGCCAAGGCGAAAAGGCGATGGAAGAGATCAATGGACGATTTGCCGAGTAGTTCGGCGAGCCCGACTTACTTCACCAAATGGCCCTTTGTGGCTTAATTTTAGTAACTATGAATTAAATTTTGAACAATTATTTTAAAATGTTGGACAAAGTGGACTAAGGCAAAATTAGTTTAGAACACTTTTCTCTGTAGTTTTTCATAGTTTTGAAGAATTTTAGAGATTCAATTTGCAAATTTTGGGAGTGGGTTTCGAATATTCTGCAAATTGAGCATTGTAAAGACTAAATCTCTTACCCAGTTGATGGTTAATCGATTTGGTAATTGCTTTTACTCTTTTATGATGTTTGGCTAAAACCCCAATTCTTTGGGTGTGATTATGTGATTATGGGTTGAATTAGTTTATGGGTATTGTTAATTACTAGTTTAAATGCTAAATTGAAGTGAGTTTAATCATTAATTGTGGTTTAATTTATGAAATATTGTTGCAAATGCAGTTCTAATTTTGTGTTCTTAGCATGCTCAAGAGAGAGGTTTTAGAACTAAGATTATTCATTAATGATTTATATGTATTGGGTTGAGCTACCCATCTAGCTCGAAAGAGTGGATGAATTAAGATGTGGGTTGTTCTTCATTGTTATGCTTGTTGATTTTCAAAAGAAATCACCTCGATTTAGGATAGTTGTTCGAGACAAAGCTATTTTTCTTATAGTCTATCATACTCGCTGATATTTAGTTGTTTACTAGTAGTTCAATTACCCATATATCGAAATTCGCCTATAATCGATCACATCCCGAGAATTCCTCTCCCTATTATTATTTCAAAGTTTTTGTGACTGCTTTGTAGTTGATAATTGAAAACCAAAACCCCCATATGACATTCATGTCACCCCATTAATTTGATTCATATCTTTTTCGATAATTTCTATTCCTATGGCTGATTAGACCATGTTTGCACTTCAATGAGCAACTAAATACATATACTGTCTAAGGCATGACAAATTTATTTTAATGTAGTATTTAAATAAATTTTGCATACTGTTAGTATATATACGGTTATTATTACTTGTATCTTGTTCCTATATATTCTATAGTTGGTGTGAGGTATTCGTTCTTTCCTATGAGTATGAAGTTTCCGTTTAATATCCAGTTCGTATGCTGGTCAGCCGAATTTTGATGGTCGCTATAGCCAGGAGGGCGTTTAGACCTGTTAATGGTGGTCCCATAGCTAAGATGACTCTAGGAAATGAACTGTTGTAAAACCAAGAAAACCTCCCTTAGAATATCATATTTGGATCTTTGATATCTGTTTTAATATTCATTATATACTTACTAGCATGTTGAATTTGTTGAAAATACTTATTAAAATATTTTGTACTGTAAGTCCATTAGACAGTATTTTTTTAAAACTATGGATAAAAATCAACATATTTTAAACAACATAAATTTATCTTCTCAAGCAACGAAGATTACTAAAGTTGAAAATGATTTACAAAACTGGAGTATACCAGAAGAACCTTTCAAAAAGATTTATCAAATAGGTAATTTTAGCTGGATTACTCGTCGTAACATTAAGACTTGTGAATCTACTATTGCTATTAATAACTCTTTAGAAGTTATTCGTTTGCTTAAAGAAAGTGATATAAATCATTATAAATCTAATTTCAATTATTTGCATATTGGTTTAGTGCAAGTAGCTGTTAAGCCTTTATTTAGAAAAGGACTTGATATTCCTGTTTGTGTCATCCTTCGAGATGGCAGATTTTTGAATTTTGATGATTCACTGTTAGGAGTTTTGCAGAGTAATCTAGCTGAAGGGCCAGTTTACTTTGATTGTTATCCTAACTTCTCTCTTGATATTCATGACCCTAATGTCATAGATTCTTTGACCCTCAATGTCAAAACCAAAAACTTGAACAACAAAATCAATACTCGTGAGATAGCCATTATCTACCGAGTCTACTAAGGCTTATGAAAACCACCCTTGCACCCAAGGCTTATCATGAAAGCGCTAAAGGTGAGACTATGCTTATGGAAGCCAACCATGAACATAGTTCTATTTTCGTTCCCCGACTACTCCAATGGAAAGATATACTTTCTAACAATGATTGGCGTTTTGATAATATCACTCAACCTTTTGCGTCTCATTCTAAAAGATCTCAGATTGAAAGAGTCATTCAATTCCCAGATGGGTCAATCGAACTCAAATTTCTTGACAATACTATTAGGAGATCTTCATCTAATCGAAGGTCGTCCTGGTTCGCCTCTACTTCATATCCCTCAAGAACCGTTCACAGACCACCTTCTTCTTCAAAAACCCCGGAGGAAGCAGCAGAAGAAGACATTTCCATTGCTGAATCAGTTGATAACAGCAAAGGTAAGGTTACAGGTGTTGACTTTTCAGGAGATATCCCTAAAGTCTTCTATCAAGATCAACCAAATAGTCCCACTGCAAGTGAGATGGAGCCTCCTCAAACGGAGAAACCAGGTTGGCTTGGTATACTGAAAACAGGTAAAGTATTTATCCCTGATCCAGATGTTTTACACAAAATGTGGACTCATCCTGACAACCAGACTAAGAGAAAATGGTATGTAGCTACCTATACTCTTAAAGAAAGAGAATCCTTCAGAGATTCTTGGATGAAAGATATGAAAAGGATAGGTTGTGAAATCGAATTCTTTAAATGGTTTGAGATGACTGGTAAAATTGATAATCAGACTGAGTCATTACAGGTTATCATTAATAAATGGTATACAACTTCTAATAAGATTGTTGAATCTATTACTCCTCCTCTAGAAGGTATTAACATTCCTATTGCAGGAACAGTTATTAAAGCTTCTCCTTTCAAAGAGAAAAGTGATAAGACCGGTACTATACTCACTACTGCAGATATTGACCGAGTAGTAGAACAAAACAACTACTCAAACCAAATTCTTCATGTAATCTCCAAACAAATTGAAGATACAAAACCGATATTTAGTGGAAGACCTATCCCGGCTTCTACTTCATCCAATAACCATATTGAACCTAACCCAGGATTCAAATTACCAGAGTTTTCCAAAGATAAATTCCCTAAACTTTCAGAAACTTTTGAAATCTCAGGAAATACTCTTATTGACAAGATTAATGAACAACTTACCAAATTTAGCGTCTCCAAACAAGAAGACAAAACTCAAAACAAGGTTTCTACCCTTCAGGAGAAATCTATTGAATCCATTCAAGATAAAGATATCCTTCTCCAAAAGTTATCCAACGATAGATTCCATAATCGAAAACACTATCATAGCCATCCCTCATTCCCAGATTTGCAATATGAGGAAAACGCCTTCTTATCCACTTCTTCTCATGAAGGAAGAAGCATTACTGAATGGAATATTGATGGTCTTGCAGAACATCAAATATACAACAAGCTTGATGAGATGGGAGTTGCTATTACTGCTTACAAAATGAGAGGATCAGCAGATAAGGAAGCTGCTACTATGATTGTTGCAGGTTTTACCGGCATGCTAAAGCATTGGTGGGATAACTACTGTAAAGATGATACTAAGCAATTCATCATTAATGCCACAAAGAAAGCTGTTGTGAAGGTTGAAGGAAATAGCCAAAGTACTTCCCTAGTCACTAAACAAGATGCTTGTGCAACATTACTATATCACATCGCTAAGCATTTTATTGGCGAACCCAAACTTTTTCAGGATAGGAGTCTCCAAATTCTTAATAATCTTAGTTGTCCAAACTTAGATAATTTCATCCATTATAAGCATGCTTTCCTTAATAAAGTAATGCTTCGTTCTAATTGTCACCTAGATTTTTGGAAGGAACGCTTCATTAGTGGATTACCCCCACTCTTTGCTGATAAAGTAAGGACTAAATTACAAGATCGCAATGATGGTCGCATTCCCTATAGCAGTCTAACATATGGTGATTTGGTAAGCACCATTAATATTGTAGGGCTGGAACTTTGCACAGACATTAAGCTTAAGCATCAGCTTAAAAAGGAACAGTCATCTTCGAGACGTGAGCTTGGAAGTTTTTGTAGAGATTTTGGTTTTATTACTCCACCTGACAAGGTGAAGAAAGATAAAACAGAAAAGAAATCTCACAGGAAGAAATCTCGAAGAAGAGATGATTATTCAAAATCCAAGAAAAGAAGGTCCAAGAGACCTAGAGATTCCAAGACAGATGTCTGTTGGACTTGTGGAAAAACAGGCCACAAAGCAAATGAATGCAGATCACAAACTAAGAAGAAAAAGATTAATCTTATTGGCATAGACGATGAAACAAAAGGTAAGCTTTTAGCTATTCTTGATGAACCTTTTTCTGAATCTTCAGGTACATCTGAGGAATACAGTGATGACGAGGACATCGATCTTGAGACCAAAGCCAATCAGGAAAAGATTGTGCATGTACTGAAGCATTTTGTACTTGTGATAGTACTCACTCTATCCGGGTTCTTTCAGATCATTCGAAGGAAGCTCTCTTTGATGTTATTCAGCATATAGCTGATGATGAGGCTAGGAATCGTTTTCTCCTAGAACTCAAAAACATCATCCTCAACACGGACAAACCTAAATCCCGTCCTATTGTTGAACCCTTTAGCATGAAGCAAATCATGAATCGCTCAGAGAATAATTCTGAACCCACTATATCTGACCTTCGCCACGAAGTATCTAATCTCAAAGAAGAGATTAAAGATATTAAATCTCGACTAGGAAAAGTCGAAATGGATGTCCTTACGGATCAGGTTCTCAGGAAGACAAATTTACAGGAGCAAGATTCAGGACATGAATCTACAAAAGATGATGACATAGAATCTATTAACAATGATCATCTAGCTGAACCAATTGTTACTAATACAGGTAACTTTCCGTCCGCCTCGGTAGCACCAGGAGTAACGGTAATCTCTTCTATTAGACCTCAGAGTCATCATATTCCAGTTAAAATAGTAGTTAGTAAACATTTTGTTATTAACAAAATTGCTTTGCTTGACAGTGGTGCAGATCAGAACTGCATAGTTAAAGGTATAGTCCCTACGAAGTATTTGCAAAAAAGTACTTCAAAATTATACTCCGCTACAGGAGTACTTTTGAAAATTAATTATAAGCTTTCTAAAGCTCATATTTGCTATAATGGCATTTGTTTAACAAATGATTTCGTAATTACTGAAGATATCAATGAAGATATTATTCTTGGAATACCTTTCATCACTCAAATAAAACCTTTTTATACTAATTTAAATGGTATTAATACTACTATACTCGGAAAAGAATTGCATTTTCCTTTTGTTAAAACTCTTTCACAAGATGAAAGTGATTTTATTAGACAAAATACGGTTTTTTGTATTAATAATCTTTCACAACATATCACCTTTTTAAAGGATGAAATTCGTGTTAAGAAAATCGAGCAGATTTTAAAAACCCCGGAGATGGTTACTAAGATAGCCAGACTTCGTGAGAATTTTGAAAAAGAAATATGCTCAGATTTTCCTAATGCTTTTTGGGAACGCAAGAAACATATCGTTTCTTTACCATACACTGATGGATTTAATGAACAGGCTATTTCAACTAAAGCTAGGCCTATTCAAATGAATCATGAAATGATGGAATTTTGCAAGAAAGATATTAACACTCTTTTACAAAATAGGATCATCAGGGTTTCTAAATCTCCTTGGAGTTGTTCTGCTTTCTACGTCAATAATAACGCTGAGAAAGAAAGAGGAGCACCAAGACTGGTGATTAATTATAAACCTCTTAACTCTGTTTTAAAATGGATTAGGTATCCCATACCTAACAAAAGAGATATTTTGAAAAGAACTTTCAACGCTAATTTATATAGAAAATTTGATATGAAGTCAGGATTTTGGCAAATTCAAATTTCTGAGAATGATAAATATAAAACAGCTTTCAACGTTTTGTTCGGACAATATGAATGGAATGTTATGCCTTTTGGGCTTAAGAACGCCCCATCTGAATTTCAAAATATTATGAATTCTATTTTTAATGATTATTCTTATATGTCAATAGTTTATATTGATGATGTCTTAATATTTTCGGAGAACATAGATTATCACTTTAAACATCTAAATACATTTTTTAATATTGTTAAGAAAAATGGTTTGGTTGTCAGTGCTAAGAAAATAGTTCTTTTTCAAACTACCATCAGATTCTTAGGTCATGATCTTTATCAAGGAACTTATAAACCTATTTGCAGAGCCATAGAGTTCTCTTGTAAATTTCCTAACGAAATTCCTGATAAAACTCAACTTCAGAGATTTCTAGGAAGTTTAAATTACGTTGCTGATTTTATTCCTAAGGTCAAGCAGGTTTGTGAGCCTTTGTACAAAAGACTTAGAAAGAATCCGGTCTCTTGGGGTTCTGAACAAACACAGGCTGTCATTCAAGTTAAATCCTTAGTCAAAAACATACCATGTTTAGGAATCCCCAATCCTAATGCTTTTATGATTGTTGAAACCGACGATCCGATGCAAAGTTATGAGGCATCCTTAAACAAAAAGTAGATCTTGAATCTACAGAACAACTTGTTCGATTTACATCCTAATGGAATTCGCTCAAAAAATTATTCTACTGTGAAAAAGGAGATTTTGGCTATAGTGCTATGTATCACTAAGTTTCAAGATGATCTTATTAACAAAGAATTTTTATTAAGAGTAGATTGTAAATCTGCTAAAGAGATATTACAAAAGGATGTTAAAAATCTTGTTTCAAAACAAATCTTTGCTAGATGGCAAGCTCTACTATCTAATTTTGATTTTAAAATTAATTTTATTAAAGGAGAAGAAAATTCTCTTCCTGATTTTCTAACCCGTGAATTTTTGCAGGGAAAAAATGAGACCGGTTAAGCCTACTACTCCTTTCGAAGGAGAAAACCTCCCTAAAGCAAAAATGGCTAGACCATTTGTTCTTCCACCAATAACCCCAAAACTAGAAAATCAGCAGAGGCCTATAGCCCCTATTCAAAATAAATTTTCAGTCCTTGCAGAGTTTCCTAGACTCCCTCCTCCAACACAACCTTTAAAGCTACCTGGTCCACCACAACCAAAATTGCTTCATCTCCGACCAACATTACCGGTTCATCTTAGACCAACTCTACCCTTAGATAAAGGAGCTTCTTCTAGTTCTGTTCAAACAAAACAGAATTACGAAATGAAAACTCCCGAGTCATTTGCCCAAGCTGTTAACCCAGAGTTAACAAAAACTATTCCCAAAATACCAAACCCAAAAGAAGAAACTTTTGATTTTATCACCTCAGAGATATTGCCAATAATGGCATTGAACAAAGAGTATGACAACTTTGACATACAGCATTTAGTCAAACCATGTTATACAGACTCGAATTTTGTGGATACTGACAATCCACTTAAGACAAGAACGTTCTACGAAGCTATTCTTGTTGATACGGATTCCATTGAAATTGAGCACTCTAGGATGAAAGCAATCCTTCAGTTATTAAATATTCAAGATTCACTATTAAAAGAATCTTGGACCCATTTGAATGGTATGCAGATCATCTACATACCCCTATTGCTTTATCAATCACGCATCGTCCCCAGACTTATAATTGGTATGATTATAAGGCAGCATGGATGAATTTTATTTATCTAAGACCAAGACATACTTGGTTTGTGAAATACAGTCCCAACATGGTCAAAGCCATCATCCCAAGATGGTTTTATGAATGGTGGAATTTATTCGGAGGAACTAAAGAAGTTCTTCCCCAACAGTTTCTCAACAGGTTTGAAGATTTTCAGACTAAAGAAGAAATATCCACTTTGCGAGAGCATATTAAATTATGGAAGTATTATGTTCAAAAAAGAATATCATATATTATTACTTGGAATTTTTCTAAGAGTAATATTGATCGTATTCTATATTTGAGCAAACAGATCCAGGTGAAAGGTTGGGTTCCCAAACAACCTAATTTTAAAACTCAAGACAAAGCCAGTTCATCAGGCTCCTCAAAGAATTCCTCCAAAGCTGCTCTCAGAAAGAAACTAAAAGAAGCATTGGAAAATCTAAAGAAGGAAAAATATGATTAAGATGAAATCATGAAGATGATTGAAGATGCGGCTTCTACAGAAAGCAGCAGTGAAGACAATGGAGATATGTGTAATCCCAAAGGATTGGCTTTGGCTTACATGGATCCCAACTATGAATAAGATAAGACTTCTTTGTGAAAGTAGAGGCAAAGCCAGAATTACTTTTTCCCAAAGTAAAGACTTTCATTATTCTATTTTGGCATCTTTTGAAAAGCCAAACGACAAAACCTTGAAATCCCACTATCTCCAAAGATAAAAGGATTCCCACTCAGCCACTCTTTTCCAAAAGAAGTAGGCCATCATGAAGAATATAATTCTCCACTAATTCTACTTTAAGTAGACCCCCCTCTTAGTGTCGGCAAGATCTTAGCCTTCCAAGTGTATGTCTAAGATATAAAGACACTCCCTCAATTTTCCTATATAAGGAAGCTTCACTTTCTTCCACTACTAGAATTTTGGTCTACAACAACAGTTTCATATGCGTTGCAATAGGACCTAAAACAGTTGCCATATCTCTACAGCAACCGTTTCATCTGCTCGCGTTACTATAGCTCAATTGTAACAATTAATTGTCACGGTTCCTGAATGCGTTGCTATAGGAACCTCTATTGCAACGGTTTCCCGTCCATCTATAGGTACTATAGTATTACAGCAGTTGTAACGGTTTGCAACTGTTGCATTAGAGGATGTGGTAACTGTTAGCAACAGTTGCGATAGAGTATGTTGCAATAGGTTGTTCTTATGGCAACACTTTTTTAAATATTATGGCAACGATTTTAATTGATATTGCAACATTTTTATTTTCTATTGCAACCAATCTATATGAATCTACAATTTTTCCCAACATGTTGCAATAGTTCAGGTTTCTTGAGCATTATATATATATATATATATATATCAACAACAATTTATAAAAAATTCTCTAAATCAAATCACGTAAGAAAATGACTAATTATATATAGCCGATTCACATATATATATAATTCGAAATATCCTAGTCATCACAATATCCATAAAGGTAATATATATATATATATATATATATACACACACACCAAAACACATGTTTTCAATAGTTTGCACAAGTTCCATACTAATAGAAATTAAAACAAAATATTGTAGCTTAACAAAAGTTTCAAAATGTCAAGAAGCAAAAGAGTCGAGCTAATTAAAAGCAATAGGTTTCTACATCTTTCAATCAATTAGATAAAGTAATAAGGTCTTCATCACTGCTTTCATCATCCCCTTGGTTATCGTCTCCACCTGTAAAAGACCAGAAAAATAAAAGTTTATTGAGAGCAAATGTTGAAGAAAGATAGTTTAGATTTGCATAATTAAATCATTTGTCTCGGTCTACTGATCCACATCTGTGTAAGTGAAATAATCTAACATTTCATTTGCTCAATCAACTGTGCATAAATTAAGAAAAAAGGTAACTAGTATTATGCATTTCTGCAATAGTTAATCGAAGCGATATAAATGCAAATGAAATTTTACATTTCTGCATCTATTAACTACAACACATTATTACATGAAAAACAGAATGAATAGCAAAACAAAAATGAGATTCAAGTAAATAACAGAGCTAGTAGTTAATAACAAAAAAAAGTTCCATGTCACTGCTACGTACTAATCAGGGGTCAAAAACAAAATTGAACTTCATGAGAAAAGGATTCAGCTACATAAATTTGAAACAAAAAACAACATATCAGTTCAATCATGTTCAAGGCTTATTAATCTGTCAAATCCTTTTAAGGCTGGTGGAGAAACAATCAAACAATTTTTGATAGTGAGATGCTTCAATTGCAAACAATTGAATACCGCTGAAGATAATTTGGCATTATACAGATGTTCAAGAACAAGGTGTTGAATGCCATTCCTTGAGAGGAAAAATATCAAGTTGTCAATCACTGGGCAGGGTTTCAGACCATAATGAATAGAGAGGGTAAACTTAGTAATTGGTCAGGGTCAAAAGGTGAGAGATAATGTTGGTAAACTGAAAAAAAAATGACACTCAAATATAGCAACACTAGCAGTGTACCAGTATACCACAATATCTCAAAAAAACAATTTTCAAGGGAAGGAATTTTAACAACAAAACAGGAAGGGACAGAACCTTCAGACTTTATTCAAACCCTTCTAATTCACCATAACTAGTCAAATTCAAGCCATGTAAGTTATAAATCAAATGCACACACCAAGCACACAAGTTGTAAGTATCCAAAACTTCATCCATACTCCACTACATATAGGAAAGTACAATCCATTTGACCAAGCCAAAGTCGCAGAATGGTGAAAACTCAAATACATGGTTTTTCAGATCTGCCAAGTCCAGCGAGGATGATCCTTAATTTAAACTAACAACAAGTTACTAATCTTCGCATAAGGACCAACAACAGCATAGATACACACACAAATTATCTATAAACTAGAAATTACAACAACAGTTCAGTTGTGTTAGCAATAGGCCAGCCCTTTAGTGCTAAATATTTATTGTTTCCAACCGTCAAACAATTTCACTAACAATAAGAGCCACAATAATTTCACAATTTAAGATGGCACCACTAATGAGAGAACAATGATTCAAATACTAATGTTTTCACAACCAAAACATTTGGAAAAGGAAAAGAAGAGTCCAAGGTTCTGATACTCAAAACAAGGTCCTGATCGAGATAAATCTATACACAAAAAGTGAGTAGAAAACTCAACATTCAACTGGAACAGCTATAATTAAAGATGGATGAAAGAATTAAGTGAAGAATAAATTACATACCTTGATGGTTTTTGCTAGAAGATGGACGATTCAACGGTTGCATAGCTTCTTGTGGTGACTGAGCACCAACTGATGCTAACTTGGCAGCATTCAATTGAAGTCCAGGGTACATAAGATTAAGTCGTCCAATAATATCATCTGTAACTTCTTGGTGTATGGTTACTTTTTGTTGTTCTAATTTTTCCGCCATCATTTGATGCATCCTCTCTTCCAATTCCTCAATTTTTTTTTCCATCCTCTCATCATTAGCACTTAAATAAGGTTCAGAAAGCACTTTTCTTTTCAAAGTACTTTTGGTAACTCCTCATCCATACAATCTCAGGGACCCTGGGTGTTCAGGTCCCATGACTACTGTAAAAGTATCAAATGATTCATTGTCGTCTTCATTCTGTTGACTTTGCATTTTCTCCATTTCAGCCTACAAATCAAATTCAAATAAATAAAATCAAGTATTTAAGAACAAATAAAGGATCTTAACAACATTATAACCAAATAAAAGTCATACAATTTTACTAATTGTATCTTCGTTGGAGTCCTTGTATACTCGACCAGGTTTTCTTGATCTTGTAGCCACAAAGAGTTCTTTAGCTGACAGCTCATCGGGGCTTTCCTTCTCTTTTTCCTAATTACATAAAGTTGGTATTAAAGATCTTTTATGACAACAAATTCATATTTAATGATTAATAGGAGAACATACCAAATTATTGCGTATCACAGCAAAACTTGTTTTACCAGCAGTATGTGGATTCATCCATTTTTTTCGATTTTTGGTATTTCTTTCACTCATATCCTGTAAATAAATGAGTCAGTAAATTCTACGTAAATTAAAAATGAATCAAAAACAGAAAAATGAATCAATCATAACATAAAATATAAATCTAACCTTGAATTTTTCAGAGTCCCAATATTTGAGAAGATCCTTAAAATCAGATTCTGAAACATCTTTGGGCTTATTTGCCATTCGAAGATCATCATTATCATATGATTTATAATGTTTCTCATACAAGTCATTCTTATACTTTCTCCGAGCATTTTTAATTCCATCCAAAACCCATTTTTTTGCACTATTAGGAATATCATATTTCTCCTACAATTTGTTCTTTATATTAGTAAAAAGTATGAAAAGTTTATAACTGAAATTAGAAATGCAGGAACTCAAACCTGGGTATAATCCCACAAATCTTTTTTTGTGTCCATATTCTTCCAATTATGAATATTAAGAGGACAAAGCATCGCATTCCTTGCTGAGGTTCCAAGAAAACTCCCCAACTCTGTTACAACGGCATTAGTAGGACCAATGGGTTGATTGTACCTATTCAATACGACCAACTTACGCTCTTGTCGCCCATGTACACTTTGCATTATCAGAGCACCTCTTTTCTTTTTTTGAGTCACAGGGCCTACAATAATACGAAGCAAAGTTAAACAATATATCAACAATGTTAACTAATTTTACAATTCCAATACATTAAAATATTTAGAAGTGAATTTATATGTTTTTACCTAGTTCTCCTGATAGGTCATTTTCTTCCGAATTATGTGTCTCTTGTTGCACTTGGTCTTGTATATCGTGTGCCTCTACAGTAGGAGATTCTCTTGGCACATGTTGCAATTGTTTCTTTGAAACTTGTGCTACTACAGTGGAAGAATCCATAGGTGCTTGTTGCACTTGTTCCTGCACAACTTGTGCTTTTAAAGTGGAAAAACTCGGAGGCACATGTGCTGTGATTTCTGCATAGATCTTGTTTTTAGAGTGGAACAACTTTGACGCATTTGATCCTTTTTACACTGTGCTTTCAAAGTACAAGAATTCTGAGGCATTTGTCGCAATTCTTCTTGTAAAGTTTGTGCTACAAGAGTAGAGGAATTTCGCGGCAAAATAGATTGATCATTCTCTTTTGATCTCAGTGAAGAAACCCTTTTGTAAGCCATAGATGTAAGTGTTCCAGCTTGCACATATTGTTTTCCTTTTCCTTTGTTGTTTTGTTTTGAAGTCTCCTCCTTCCTCATGATTATCGAATCTGTCAAAACGATATATATGAATAAGAATCAGATCTTTTTAAACACAATATAAGGTACATGTATTTCTAAGAAACAAATAAGAATATAATTTTAAGAAAAAGAATAAAAGAAACATGTATTTCTAAGGAAAGGACATTTATCACTCACTCAAAATAAAATAAAACGATGATAAATATATATTTACAAGTCATTTAGAAATTATTTATTTAATCATCCGCATCCATCCAATCCCAATCAGTATCATCAAAGTCATCATCCTCTTCCGACATTCCCATAGTTGTATCCTCTGAAAATTGAGCATCAGATGGCATATCAACAACATCAACAGGAATATCTTCTCTTGACCATCTTATGTCAACATCGGATAATCTATCTGAGGTACCAATATCTTCACTTAGCTCTCTCCAAAATGTATCTCCAATATTAGGACAATTTTCTTCCTCCAAGTCATACAAATCAACAGGCACTTTATTCCTTGCATAATAAACATCCTTCTCGATTGGATCCGCCACATAAAATACTTGATGCACTTGAGATGCCAACACAAAAGGGTCATCTGTACTTCTTGATTTGTTGAAGTACACACGAGTTAACCCATATTCATCTATTTCATTATGAAACCAATCACATCTAAATAGTACAACACTAAAACAATTGTAATAATCAACCTCAATGATATCTTGAATAGCCCCATAATATATAACCTCTCCATCAATGGGATTTTGATCTCGAGCACTAGCAAAACTATCAGTTGTAGCTGATAAAGTCACTCCACTATTTTGAGACTTGCGTGAGTAATCACGTTTTAATGTATGAAATCGGTATCCATTAATGAAATATGCAGTATATCTTTTGGTTGCCACCCTATTAGGCCCTTTAGCTAGCCATCTTAACTGATTAGGCACTTCAACATTTTTAACTTTCTCTTTAAACCAGTTGCCAAATTCTTGACTATGACTCTTTGCTCTTGTCCATGCATTTGATCTAATATTACTATCAATTAACATCTTATGCTCCCTGCAAGTATGAATAATTCAAGTTTGATTATTAGGCATTTATAATTGAAGTTTTAAGTGTGTTATAATAATTGAACAGATGAAGTTTAAATTATATATAATTACTATGTTTTTATCTTACTTGATAAAATCTTCCACTTGTTCATCACCAGTATTGAAGAGAACATATCGATGTACTTCACTAGATAACTCTAGATCCATGGTAAAAGTCTTTCCTTTTTTCTTCTTCCCATTTCCAACTGGATGCCCAAGCTTAGGAAACAAAAGGGACAAATCATCTCCCTCTTTTTCAACATCCTCATCATCCTCGCTCGTACCCATACGAATGGTGTCTTCACTCCATAATGTAGGTATCTCGAACCAAAGATCAAGAACTCTTCAACATCAAACCCCTCTGCTATACAACCTTCTGGATAACATCGATTACGAATAAGACCCTTGAACTTGCACATTTTTCTTTCAGTGGAATACATCCATCGAAGATGATTTGGACCACCCAATCTAATTTCATCAACCAAATGGATAGGCAAATGTTCCATTATATCAAAAAAAGATGGTGGAAATATCTTTTCAAGCTCACATACAATTTCTTTGATTTCAATCTGCATTGGCTCAAGATCTGCTCGCCTTATAACCTTACTGCATATAGCTTTAAAGAAGTTCCCCAACCTAATCAAGGCTAATGAAACATTCTTCGGCAATTCTTTTCGAACCGCAATTTGGAGCAAGTAATGCATTATAAAATGAGCATCATGGCTTTTGTACCCTGATATTTTCATCTCATCCACGTCCACACGATCTGATATGTTTGAGGCAAATCCTTTTGGTAATTTTGCATTTTTTAAGACTGTGCAAAATAATCGTTTTTCTTCTGGTTTCATGGTAAAACAAGATTTAGCTAAATGAGCTTTTCCATTTGTATTATCTTTCCTTGGGTGAAGCTCCTTTCGTATCCCCATTTCTTGCAAGTCATAGCAAGAATTAATGTGATCTTTTGACTTTCCTAGGATATCTAATAAAGTCCCAAGCAAACTATCACATATATTTTTCTCAATATGCATCACATTAAGATTGTGCCTCAACTTATTATGTTTCCAATATGGTAATTCAAAAAAGATGGATCTTTTCTTCCATGGACCCTCATTATTTCGACGTCTTTTCTTGTTGCCCTTCCCAAAAACATTATTGAAATCATGTAACTTTTCAAGCACTTCTTTGCCCGACAAGGATGTAGGTGCAGGTCTATGGTCCTTCTCTCCATTAAAAGATTTTTTGTCTCTTCTAAATGGATGATCAGGAGGCAAAAATGCCCGATGACCTAAGTAACACATTTTAGGACTATGTTTGAGATATTGAGAGCATGTGTCGTAGTTACACGTGGGGCATGCTAATTTTCCCTTAGTACTCCATCCAGAAAGCATTGCTAGCGCTGGAAAATCACTAATTGTCCACATTAAAGCTGCACGCATTTGAAATGTTTGATTTGTATGAGCATCATATGTTTCTATCCCAAATTCCCATAGTTCCTTCAATTCAGCAATTAATGGTTGTAGGTACACATCTATATCCTGTCCAGGAGATGATGGCCCTGGAATGATCATCGACAACATCATATACTCTGGCTTCATGCAAATCCATGGTGATAAATTATAGTTCATCAACATAACAGGCCAGGTACTATGGGAAATGCTCATGGTTCGAAATGGATTGAAACCATCACTTGAAAGGCCCAATCGAACATTACGAGGATCTTTTGAGAAGTTTGGATGCATAGAATCAAAATCCTTCCAAGCTTCTCCATCAGCAGGATGCCTTATATTCCCATCATTAGGTCGTTCAGAATCATGCCATCTCATTGCAATAGCTGTTTCAGGACACATAAACATTCTCTGAAGCCTAGGCTTTAAAGGAAAGTACCTTAAAATCTTTGCTGGTATTTTAGAGCTTGCATTAGTCGTCCAATCACCCTCATTTGACCATCTAGAAGACCCACACACAGAGCAATTATCTTTCTCCACATTTTCATTCCAAAATAACATGCAATCGTTAGGGCATGCATGTATTTTGTCATAGCCGAGACCCAAATCTTTTATTATTTTTTTAGCTTTATTGAAAGACTCAGGCAGTTGAGCAAAGGGAAATGCTTCTTTTAACAAGTCTAACAGATCAGTAAAAGCCACATCACTCAACCCATGTAGGGATTTAAGCAAGTATAACCGAATGATGAAACTAAGCTTACTGAAGTTCTCACACCCTGGATATAACTCTTTTTTTCCTTCATCCACTAATTTAAAAAATCTCTTTGCATCTTCAGATAGCCCTTCTCTATCTCCTTCTCCATGCCCTGTTTCACCCTCTATATTTCGAAATGTATCATGAAGTAGTCCATCAATATCATCATGGTTGCGTGAAAGTGGTGTATTTCGTGAGGAAAGTCTCTCCCCGTGAAAAATCCATTTGTTGTATCCATCCACAAATCCATTTACAATCAAGTGATCCTCCACCACATTCCTATAATGCCAATAACGATTGATGCATTTTTTGCAAGGGCATAATATTTCATTTCCTTTAGAAGCTCGTTGAAATGCCTTATCAAGAAAATCATTCACTCCACTAATATATTTATCACTGCATCGTCTGAGACTCATCTAGTTTCTATCTAAATTATCCATTGATATCTATGCGACACAAAAAGATAAAAAGAATCAAATTCATGATAAACTATGAAATAAAAAGACAACAATGTTTTACATATGAAAAAACATATCTCAAAATGTACATGGAGAATTTGTAGTTTAAAACTAATAGCAATCACAATTCAATTTACAACAAGCATTTCATAGTTTTTCTTAATATATGAAACAAATATCAAAGCTCCCTTTTTCATTGGAAATATATACAAAACACTGATCTACATGACCTGCCAAGAAGTAACTTTAACAAGCTTATCATGCTTTCAAATTTATGTTATTAAAGACTTATGGACATTGAAGAAATGGAAAATGGTCGCTGGATTCACATGAAGTTCGCTCATATATATTCTAACACACCAATAAATCACCTTGAGGATTCAATTCTTTTCAAAAAAGTAGCCCTACTGATTTTCTTTTTGATAGGAAATCAAGGCAAAACAGTCTTTAAAAGTGATAAAACAGATTTTTAAGGCAAATAATATTGATCTAGAATTTTACGAAGTTTCAGATTTTCATGTCAAAAAGTCCAATACCAACCAGCAGTGAATTTAAGTTTTTCCATTTTCAGCTAATGTATCTCTTGTTTCCTGTTGCTCTAATGTAACTCTTCAACAATAATAAAAGTGAAATTTCTCACATCCTAGCTACTTAAGCGAGAGGTGAAATCAAGAAAGACATCATCAATGCAAAGGTAATCAAAATCGATTGAATAACTCATGGAACAACAATTCCGACATCAATATCAAGAGAAATATTGTCTAGAGTAATCAATTTCACCATAACTACCAACAAAACTTTAAATCCACAAGAGCTAAAACTTAATGGGAAAACCCACAATCGTAATAAAAAAACATCAAATACACTAACTACACCTCAACGATTAAAGGAAAAAGAAGAGATTCAAGAAGAAAACCTCAATTTCAAAGTTGAAGTTTCTTCACTATAACCTCAAAGATGTCGAACAGAACCTTCAAATTGCTGAAGAAAAAACAAGAAGATTTCTCAGATTTCATAAGCAAACCTTCACCCTCCATTTCCTTTGATTTCACAACAGTTTCTAGAGAGAAATAGGTTTACGATTGAAGAAAAAAAATGGTTTAAGTTTGCCCTAAAATTACAGACAAGAAGAACTTACCATAAGATTCAAATCCCTGCAAACTCCACAAGCTTGCCTTGAAATTGTGTTCTCTTTGTTGAAAAATATGTCCAAGAGAAGATGGTAGCAGTGTATGGTCTTCTGCTTGTTGAAGAGATGAGAAATGTTTAGTAGAAGCAGCAAGTGGTAGACTCGTGAATCCAAATTACAAGGTTATCAAAACTGTGAATGAACAGGCAGAAGGAGGGAAATCCATAGGCATTCATGAAGAGTAGATGACAAGGATCAGTATCATAAGACAAGCATCATATTATGTTGTACTCACATCTCATAAGGAAAAAATGACTCAGTTTCATGGGGAGACATGGATTCAGTTATAATCACGAGGGTGGGGGGTAGGGGATGGCACCGCAATTACAGTTATACTATTCCAAGCTGCACACTTCAGGATGTTTAAATGACAAGTTAAATCATTTGACATGAGAAAGCCAAACACTAAGCTATAACTTTTTTGAAGTATAGATATTATTAGTTGCAATTTTGGTACTCAAATCAGTGTTTCATCTATTCTTAGTCCACAAATTATTCTTGTCCCCAGTTTGCATGAAAAAGAAAAAGAATCACAGCCAATCACCTTAAAAAATACATGATTCCTTTAGAAATCCTTGATAGTTTCCATTTTTATTCATACTTCCTCCCTTTTCATTTGTTTGATAAGATAAGTGAACAGATCAGTAAATGGAGAATTAAACAACTAACCTCAAAAAATGCTTTGCGCTACATCATACTTCATCATAGACTTGTGGCAATCACAGGACAACTATAGTTTGACTGACTTATATCTAGCCTAGTTAAGTGTTGATCTTCCTAATGTAATATGAAAGAATTCATCAAGCTAGCCATTCCATGAACAAATTTACAATCGAGTCAACTCCTTGGTTTTCCATAGCTTGCCTAAGCATCGTTTGCTCTCCTCTTCTTGTCATTTTTCTCTTCATCCCGCTGAACCCCGATGCTCTCCGAGAACTCTTTTTCTTAAGTCCTGCATCCAAAGAACCGCACAAGACTTTCTTACTGCATCTACACTCTAAACATACAACATGCTTCTTATCAAGAGTTTTTTCTCCATGTCATATCCAGCTGAAGGATCATCCTTCATTGTCTCGATTGTAGTAGAAAACAATTCCAGCAAAAAAACATGGTTTTTGTCCATTTCATTGTAAAGTTTAGCTCTAATAGGAACTGCAGCCTATATCTTTTTCTCCCTTCCTTTGTTGTCTTTGCTAACTCAATTTTATCAGCTTACGGATCAGATACACTCTCATTATATGCAAATGTGTGTATGCAAGTAAACCGATCAGAAATGAAGACAGCCATAAAGGTAATCCTCTTGAGCTAATTTCACAAACTCAACAATATCTGTGATAATACAAGAATCCAATCCACAATGATTCACCTCTAATGCACCTATGATCACATATGCACTTGAAAACCTTCAAATCTAAACATTTCTACATATCTGTACCACCGTAAATCTTCAACAATAATGAAAGTGAATTTTTGACATCCTAGTCAAGTGAGAGGTGAAATCAATGAAGACGTCATCAATACAAGGGTATTCAAACCCGATTGAATAACTCATGGACAAGAAATACAACATCAATGTCAAGTTAAATATGGTCTAGAGCAGTCAATTTCACCATAACTCCAACAAAACATTAAACCCACAATAGCTACAACTTAATGGAAAAAAACCCACAATCAGAGAAATACATCAAATACACTAACCACACCCAAAGATTAAAGACAAAAGAAGAGATTCAAGAAGAAAACCTCAAAAGCTCAAACTTGTAGTTTCTTCAGCTATAACCTCAAAGATTGAAGAAGAGAACCTCCAGCAGTTGAATAAGAAAACCTCCATTTCCTTAGATGTTACAAGAAAACCGACAACCCTCCATTTCATTAGATTTCACAAGAGGTATAAAGAGAGAAATGGGTTTAGATTCGAAGAAAAAAATGGGTCTATGTTTGCCCTAAAATGGCAGACATGAAGAACTTACCATAAGATTAATATCCTAGCAAAGCTCCACAACTTCTGTGTTCCATTGATCTACTCTGTGTCTTGCTTCTGCTAAGATCCACAAATGGATGAAAAATTGGGTCAAAGAGATGAAGAGTGACACAACTTCGGTGTTCTGCTTGAAGAGAAGGGAAATGAGCTCAGGAAATGTTGCCTTGTTTGTATCGATATATGATAAAGAGAAAAGTAAATTGTATTTACAAAATTAATTAAAAATAATGTATAATGAAAAGCTTTTGGCGAGTTCAGCCAAAATAAGAGAGGGAAATTATGGAGGGATTTAATAACCGTTCCAATAGAAAAATATTCGCATTAAATGTTGCCATATATGACTTTATGGCAACGACACGTGAATCATACCGTATGTCGGTCTATTGCAACGGTTTTAACACAATGGCAATGGATTTATTACTTAGCCGTAGCAATAATATCCAATCCTTTTGGCAACGGCTAAAACCGTTGCAATATACCCTCTATAGTAACGGTTTCTCAAACGTTGCTAAAAAATCCGTTGCCGTAGGCCTAATTTCTAGTAGTGTTCATAAGGCATCAGAAAATTTAGATACATCTCTCTAAATCATACTCTGAAAGCCTTCCTTATGTATTTCTATTTCCAGTTTGCAATGCAATAAAAGTCCAGTTTGCTTGTAAGTTTTCTTATTTTATTATAACTTTTCTTATTTTAATTCCGCATACTTAAGATCCTTTATATGGTATCAGAGCCATGTTGGCAGTATATGTATTTAGCATGAGCAACTAAATACATATATTGTCTAAGGCATGACAAATTTATTTTAATGTAGTATTTAAAAAAGAGTTCTAAACTGAGTGGGTTCTGCTTGAAGAGTTGTCAAAGAAAAAAGAACCTTAAAAACTAAAGCGAAAAAGAAAAATCAAATGGGTGGGCGATAGGGATGTGCATTGGTCGGTTCGGTTTGGTTTTATATATTATCTGTTCGGTTTATCAATTTTCAATTTTTAAATACGTTAACCAATAACAAAATCAATAAGGCATTTTTATCGATTTTGGTCCTTAACGGTTTGGTTTTCAATTTTACAGATAAGAAAATACTTATAAAAAATTAACGTGACAACACAATAATGTAACTTTAAAAGTGCTCATAAAATAGAAACAATAACAAACATGAAAAGAACTATACAAGTGTAACACAAAGAGGAATTAAGAGGAATATGGTTCTTACTTTAGATTTTGACGTTTTGTGTAATGTGAAGTTGTGAACTCAAAGTCACTGCAAAGTGTGAATTGAAGGCTAAAGGATAAACAGTAAGTAGTAATATATTGAGATTAATATATAATATTTATGTAGAAGTAAAAGTAGTAAATTACTAGCCTTTATGGGCTATCAATTTGCCCAATAACAAAATATTAAAAATCAATACCGAACCAATAATTCGATAATTTTTTTATAAAACCATAAAAAATGGTTAACCCAATAACACTTTTTGGTTCGATTTATTGGTCGATTTGATTTTTGCACACCGCTAGTGGGCGAGAATACTTGGATGAATTGGTTCCCCTACTAATTGTCATTAATTTTTTTATGTGCTTCAATTATCGGTCATTCATAACCTTCATGTCAAGCCACAAACTCAAAGGGGCGCAACTGGCTCCTAATGCCAGAACTCGTTCGAGCCGACCTCGAACCATTTGCTACTAACACATGGCAGCCACATGCAATCAAGAAAACAAACAAGTATATTTTGGCTTCAAAGTAAGCCATCGATCGGCAAGGCCTCTGTCAACAGATCTATAAAAGAGACAGCTACTCCCAAGAGTTCATATAAAGAAATAGACAACTTGCACATAAATCCTGATTGGGCCATTGAGGCCAGCATGATCTCTATACAGAAACTGAAAGCATGTATATATCAAGACAATACATCAAACAACTAACAAGCTTCAGCAAACCAACAAACTAGGCCAGCATGGCCATCACGTAGGTATACACCCTACACACTAGTTTGCAAGCCTCTAAGAGTAGTAAAGATTGGCAGGACAGGGCTCCCCTACCCATAAAAATATATACAACAAAAGCTAACAAATCTCCCAACTCTGGTAGCTCCGGAGGAAAGGCGCTAGCCAATCGGATAGAAATCAACATTGTTGCTGAGGAGGTCTATTGGGTTGTCTGTCTGGACCTGAAGGCATGAATGCAGTACCCCCAAGAATTGGGGCATCAGTATGAAATAATATATCGAGTATGAAAGGCAATAGATTATGAGAAGGTATCCTTACATACTGGAGTAATCCGATAAATAAATCAAGGATAAGATAAGTGTACAAACCTGCTCCTAAATCTAAAATTATCAAAAATAATAAAACAAAAAACTAACCAAACCCCCATAAGATCGGCTGGTACAAACAGCACAAGACCACCTACCGAGTCCCATATAAGCCCAGAAGGTGCCAATCAATCTATATACCCCTATCGGTAGTCCCTTAGCCACATAGTCAGTCACATAGCCCTCTTAGGCATTAATATAGCCCCATAGGCAGCACATATCTCTCTTAGGCATCAATATAGCTTATAGATAACTCATAGCCCTCTTAGGCAACAACATGGCCCTATAGGCAGCACATAGCCTTCTTAGGCGTCAATATAGCCCCATAGGCAACTCATAGCCCTTCTAGGCATCAATATAGCCTCGTAGGCAAATCATAGCCCTTCTAGGCATCAATACAACCCTGTAGGCAAAACATAACCCTTCTAGGCATAGATAACATTCATGCAGCTAACCACAATAGCCCCAAGGGCAACAATAACAATCCAATAGGCTAAAAGTGAGAAATTTAGATATAAGCAACATATACGAATAGCCTCTAAGTCGTGTCCAACATAAGGGCGCTACTAACTGAATAAGAATCCCGATAAGGGAGAATTATATCAACTCGAACAACCAACAATCAACAATAATGGCTACAAGTATAACAAGGATAACAACCCAATTACATTGATCCTAAGATTTAAGGAAATATATCGTAAGAAGGGAATAGCCTTAACATACCTTTTTCACTCAATTCACGTGGCCTAATGGATTTTACTCACAACCCCCTTGACACTACAATAAGGCAGGACCATAATCAACACACAAGAATAGAGGATACCACAATATTCGGATAAAAGATATGTATTTCCATCGTAAATTACTATTTGCGGCATATTAAAGCTAGAATCGATGAAAGAAGGGTCTTACCTTGATTTAAAGTTTGTAATACACCTTAAAACCTTAAAATATGTTCAAACCATTGTTGTCTCAACACCAAAGTATGATATGCTACAAAATCTGTCTGAGGGTGACAGGTTGTACTAAGATTAACGTGTGTCCCCAGTCTTTTCTAGAAGGACTTCCAGAAGTTAGCAGTAAATTGTGCTCCTCTAACAGAGATAGTAGATACTAGGACACCGTGTAGCCTAACAATCTCTCTAATATAAAGCCCTGCATAGTCTTTGGCTGTAAAAGTAGCCCTGACTAGTAAGAGGTGGGCTGATTTTGTTAGTCTGTCAACAATTACCCAAATAGAGTCAAATTTACGACGCGATCGAGGTAACCCTGTAATAAAATCCATATTAATTGCTTCCCACTTCCACAAAGGAATGTCTATCTCTTGGACTAGCCCAGCGGGTTTTTGGTGCTCAACCTTCACTTGTTGGCAGCTAGGACACTGTGACACAAACTCAGCAACGTCCTTCATCCCGTGCCACCAATAGATCTCCTTAATATCATGGTACATCTTAGTCGAACCAGGGTTATTAGAATAACGGGAATGATGTGCCTCTTCCATAATCTGATGACGAAGCCCTGCAACATCTAGAACACATAATCGACCGCTATATCTCAGGACTCCATCTCCTGCTATATCAAATGATAAAGACAGTTGATTTTAAGCCTTGGCTCTAGGCTACTCTAAGCTAGGATCGTCTTGTTGCCGTGTTTTTACCTCCATAACTAGAGATGATACGGTTGTGTCCTGAATTGTGACCCCACTATCGTCTGCCTCTAACAATCTGACTCCCAAGCTAGCTAACTGATGAAGCTCTCGCGTTAGCTCACACTTCTCAACACCTAAATGGGATAAAATACCCATAGATCTTCAATTGAGGGCATCGGCTACCACATTCGCCTTTCTTGGATGTTATAAAATATCCACGTCGTAGTCTTTCAATAACTCAAGTCATCGACGGTGTCACAGATTCAACTCCTTCTGTCTAAAGATATATTGAAGGCTTTTATGATCTGTGAAGATGTCAACATGAACGCCATACAAATAGTGTCTCCAGATCTTTAACGCATGCACAACTGCAGCTAACTCTAAATCGTGGTTCAGATAGTTCTTCTCATGCTTCCTCAACTACCTTGAATCATATGCGATAACCTTACCACGTTGCATTAGAACACATACCAACCCAACACTAGAAGCATCACAGTACACCGCATTGCCTTCTGAACCCTCTAGCAATGCTAGAATTGGTGCTAATGTCAACCTATCCTTCAGCTCCTTGAAACTATGCTCACGTCTGAGTCTACTGGAACTTAGCTGTTTTTTGAGTTAGCTTCGATAATGGTGCTGAAAATGAAGAAAACCCCTCTACAAACCTTCTATAGTACCTAGCTAACCCTAAGAAACTACGAACCTCAGTCGGAGTCATGGGTCTAGGACAAGCCTTTACGGCCTCAATCTTTTGTGTATCAACCATAATGCCTGCATCTGCTACAATATGGCCTAAGAAAGCTACAGAGTCCAACCAAAACTCACACTTAGAAAACTTTACATAAAGTTCTTGATCTCGAAGAACCTAAAGGACTGCTCGCGGATGATCTGCATGCTCAGCTTTTGAACGTGAATACACCAAAATATGATCAATAAATACAATCACAAACAAGTCTAGATACGACCTGAATATACTATTCATCAGGTCCATGAACACTGCTGGGGCATTAGTTAATCCAAAAGACATTACTAAGAACTCAAAGTGTCCATATTTGGTTCTAAAAGTTGTCTTTGGAACATCTTTCTCCCGAACTAGTATATGGTGGTATCCTAATCTTAAAACAATCTTTGAGAAGCACTTAGCACCTTGTAACTAATCAAATAAGTCATCAATCCTTGAAAGGGGATACTTATTCTTTATAGTTGCCTTATTTAGTTGTCGATAATCGATACACATTCTCAGTGAGCCATCTTTCTTCCTCACGAATAACACTGGCACACCCCATTGTGAAGTAGTAGGCCTGATAAAGCCTTTATCCAGCAAGTCTTTTAGCTGATCCTTCAACTCTTTTAGCTCAGCATGAGCCATTCTATAAAGAGGGATAGATATGGGTTGTGTACTTGGTAGCATATCGATAGCAAAATCAATTTCCCATTATGGAGGGATACCAAGGAGCTCGTCTGGAAATACATCTAAAAATTCATTAAACTACCAGAATATAATGAATAGTCGGTGGTTCTGCATCTATATCTGTAACGACCTATAAAATGAATAAGTGAAACTAGAGCCTAACTAGTGAGTGTGTGAGTTTGTCATGAGGTTTGAGGTGGTTTAATGTTGTCCCGGGCTATGGTTGAGGGGTTTAGGGGTTAAACGTCAAGGTACGACTCCATAAGGACCACCCTAGGGATCCTTGAGGAGCACCCTTAGTCTATCCCCCAAGACCCCAAAGAACCTTGAAGTTGGCCAAAATGGGGTGAACTATGGAAGGGGTCCACGCCCCGTAGGTCCATCCACTATCCGTGGATTGTCTTCGTGGGTCAAACCCCCATGAACCAAGCTGCAGCCCTAGACCACATACCAACAGCACGGTCTGTTAGTGGACTCACAGCCCGTGAGTCTGGGGCGTGAGTCATACCTGTGATTCTGGTTTGGGTTCGGCCTTAGTAGGGGTTAAGTGGTAAATTCCTTTTATGATCTTTTAAGTGTATGGACAGTTATTTTAGGTTTATTAAGATATTTTAAGAGTATTAAAACATTAAAACACTCATTTAGATTTCATTACTCAAATCAAACGTGCGCTCCTCTCCAAAAGTTCTCTCTCTAGAAACCCCTATTAGAGGTGAAGATTTCAAGCTTCCAAGGTCAAATCTTCAAGTTTTTCAAGGGGATTTCGTGGATTTCTTCTCTAAAAGGTATGGTGGTCTTCATCCTTGACTTATTATCTTTCAAGGAGCCAATATCAAAAGTGATTTCAAGTCTCCAATGTTTTCTCTAAAACCCTAGTTTTCAATCTATGCATGGGTTCGATTCTAAACGATTTCCAAAGGCTTTAATGCATTGATTTGTGAATGGATTGGGGATTTAAAGATGATTTAAGATGATTTCTTCCTAGAACCCATGTTTTTCCCCAAATTCCTAAGTTGTGATTTGAGATTGGGATATGATTGATTATGATGGAATGTGAATTGTTTATTTTATATGGATATAGAATGTTGTAATTATGCTATTACCCTTGCCTAATTGTATTGATCCAATTGAAAGGTGGAGGTGTTTAATTACTATATATATGTGATCATTGCCTTGAAAGGGAAAGTATGAATGTTTAATGGGTGATTATAATGAGAAGGATATGCATGTGATTCCAATGATAGAATGATGATCATGTATAGAATGTAAATGTGTTATTATTGAAAGGCTATTTCTCTATTAACATTCATGAATGTTGATGATGGAATATGAAGGGCTCTATAATGTAATGTAGTATATCTTGAATTGGTAGGCTTGTGCATCTTATTCTTATATATATGAAAGAAATGTGATTATTGTTACATGACACCGGATTCCATGATTTAGCTATCATGGTCTATGTCGGTTAATGCCTATTCCCATCATGTGAGATGTGTATTATGGTTTCTTGAGAGGTTCTATGAAGTGTGGGTGGTAGTATGGGATTTCATCTATGCATTGCACGAGTAGGCTTTGAGAGGGCCATAGTGAGTTTTCTAAGTCTTAATGGCTAATGTATGAAAGTCCTCTAAATGATGTTATTGAATAATGTTGACTCTTATATGCTTAAATGTAAATGATGCATACTATACTTGGATTGTATTATGAGCTACTTCCTTGTCATGACTTGTTGTATTTGAATGTGCCTGGTTTATGGTGACTTCAAATGAGTACTTAGTGTGAGTAGTAGTATGGGATGCTACTTGCACATTGCACAAGTATGACTTAGAGTTGTCTTAGGTGATGGTCCTTTTGATGATATGACTTGTGTAATGTTTAGCTCTTATGAGTGAGTCTTGTTGAAGATGGAAAGGTTGAATGGTAAGTTCACTTTTGGTGACCTTAACGTGGTACCTTGGTGTGGATGGTGGTATGGGACACTATCCATACATTGCACAAGGTATAGCATGCAGGTTACTTGAGAAAAGGTTTAATGTGAAGGTCATGGCTTAAATGTTGATTGTGTTTTTAATGTTGATAAATGACTTGCATGTTGGTTAGTTTCAATATTATGTCTCTTATGCTTATGTTCATGAAGTTTTATCAAAATGGCATACTAGCATGACTTTCAAATAAAATGTCTGTTTTAAGCATGTTTTTGCATGGCAATCATACTTAGTACTTTATTGTGCTAACCCATTATTCTTCTATGTTTTTACTACAAGTGTAGGTTCCGACAAGTGATTGCTTTTATCTAGATTGAAGTGCTTGGATTGCTATTCTTCCAAGATCAAGTGGTATGTCCTCATAGATCAAGGACAATTGTTTAGAAGTTTCTTTTATTTGATGTAATAGACAATTTTAGTCTTTTCGATTGTAAAGGGTTGTGACCCTACTTTAGTTTTCATGTCATTGTTTAGATGGCCATGTGAGACTTAGACTTCCGCTATGTCTTTCAAAAGATTTTTAATGAGTATTTTTGGATTGTTTGGATTTAAATAAGTTTTTTAATTCCGCACTATTTCTATGTCAAATGCAATGAAATGCTATGAGGCTTGTATTAGACCCCTTCGGGGTCGAGTATGCCGAGTACAAACCCAATTACATTGCTCTTAAGATTTAAGGAAACATGCCGTAAAAAGGGAATAGCCTTAACATATCTTTTTCGCAGAATTCACGTGGCCTAACGGATTTTACTCACAACCCCCCTCGATACTACAACAAGGCACGACCATAATTAACACACAAGAATAGAGGATACCACGATAATCCGATAAAAGATATGTATTTCCATCGCAAATTGTTATTTGCGGCTTATTAAAGCTAGAATCGATGAAAGAAGTGTCTTACCTTGATCTAAAGTTTGTAATACACCTCAAAACCTTAAAATATGTCCAAACCCTTGCTGTCCCAACACCAAAGTATGATATGCTACGAAATCGATAAAACAAATTATACCATGTTGACGAGCTCAATGCGTAAAACAACTTTTGTCAAGAACTTAAGTCGAGTAAATCTATAATTTGGTTGATCCTAGAAGTGGGTTTTCTAAGTTTTCTGGTTATTCACCGAAAAAATGAAAAAAAGTCGAAGAAGATATATAAAAAGTTCCACCGACCTAGGGGACCCACCTCATGTGCCTGCTTGCGCAGTCTCGCGAAAACGCGAATATCTCCCTATTCTGAAGTCGTATGAACGAACGGTTTGATGCGTTGGAAACTAGACTCATAGACCTTCGATTTTAATGGGTCGTGGGACCCATAAATCTTTATAGATTGGGAGAAAACCTCTTAAACATTTGACCCAACTTTCAGAGAAATCTTTAAAAAGGAACTTACAATAACTTTCACCAACTTTTATTTTGCAACTTACCTAACTTCAAAACTTGAGATACACCCCTTGAACACTTAAAATATGACATACTACATAATTCTTAATTTACTCACCCTCTTTGTCTTTCCACGAAGGTAATGTTAATTTAGACGTTTCGAAAAGTCGGGGTGTTACACATCAATAGTAAATAATCATCATAACTAGCTATTACTATTGTCATTATATATTATTATCACCCGTTACAATTATTAATTGTCATCACCAACTCCACAATCAATAACTATTGTTAATTACCATCACACTACTAATTACTATTCGTAATCACTACCATGACGTATCATAATCCCAAATCCACACTTACAATCATTATAATTATTTACTAATTCATATCTTAATATAAAATCATATTGAGACATTTAAGTCTTAATACACAGTTTACCAAAAAAATAATCTTAATACACATAAAATTTTAATGTAAACAACAAACAACCCAAGAAAATAATACCCCTTTAATAAAAATAAACATAAAAAAACAAATGGGTGGGAAGGGATAGTTTGGTGCAATTCTCCTTAAAACCCTTGTTGAACCCCTAAGGATCTCTGCAACGACCGCCGCCGCCGCCACCTCCGCCGCCGCCTCTCCGGCAAGAGAAATCTCCTTTTCAATTATGTCAGCTAAATGGAGAGCTTTACAGCATCGTCATCGTTATACGTACAGTGCCGTAATATTCCCCAAAAGTTTCGTTGAAGCACTTCAACAAACACCTTCTGTTCACTTCTACTCCGAACTACGACAGTTTGTCTCCTTAAACTCTACATACTCTCAGCTTAATCATGCCAAGAAACTCGCTTCATCTTTCTCTGAATTACTCTCAAATGTCAAAGCCGATGACGAGTCAATTTCTACAGCATCCAGATTTTACCTGGAGATTCTTTTGCTGGAGAATTCGCAGCCTCTGCATAGAACTTTACTATCCGTGCTTGTCAAGTGCAACAACTTTCATACCCTGATTCAAAACTGTTTCCGTCAACATTGTGAGGAATATGGTGAAAATGGGAAGAGATTCTGTGTTTCTAGAGTTGCATTATCTATGATGAGCACCCCCAAGTTGGGTTACTTGGTCGAAATTGTTGACGAGTGTGCAGTTTTGGTTGGTTTGAATGTGGTTTTGGGGTTAAGCTCTGTATTGGCAGAGATCAATGATTGGTCTAGACCATCACCAGTTGTTATGGAACAGTGCCAGGAAGCTCTTTCTTGTATGTATTACTTGCTTCAACGATTTCCTTCCAAGTTTGTTAATGCAGGTTCTAATGTTTTAGAGAGAATTCTGGTTATTGTTTTGAGTATTTTGAAATCGGAATCGTTTTCTAGAGATTGTCTAGTGGCGGCAGGGGTGAGTTTTTGTGTGGCTCTGCAGGTTTGTCTTAGCCCTCAAGAACTTGGACTGTTTATCATGGGAGGAATTTTCAATCAGAGTTCCATTGTGTGTTCTAAGCTTGCATTTAAGGATGTACTTGAGAAAATCCCATTTAAGGGCAATTTGGTTGATGAATTAAGTAAATTTTCATCGTTGAGCAGACTTTGCTTGGTTAGAGGTATTTTAACTGCAGTCTTAAGGACAGTATTGAATACCGGGTTTGTTGTATCAAATGACAGCTTTGGTAGTGTTAGGGACTCTGGAGATAACAAGAGATCAATCAAAATGATCCTTTATGATGCAATTTTGCCTGAGCTTTGTAATTTTTGTGAGAATCCAATTGACAGTCACTTTAGTTTTCATGCTCTTACGGTAATGCAGATTTGCCTGCAGCAAGTAAAAACATCAATGTTAGATAAGAATGGAAGTCTTGAAGTAAATTATGATCCCATTTCTGAGGACATTGGTACACGATTATTGCAAATAGTGTGGAATAATTTGGAAGATCCTCTGAACCAAACAGTCAAACAAGTGCATCTTATATTTGATCTCTTCTTAGACATTCAGGCCAGACTACACTGGGCAGAGGGTACTGATACATTCAATTTGTTCACGAGAAAGGTTGCTTTTGATCTTCTTCGCCTGGGACCACGTTGTAAAGGAAGATACGTTCCTTTAGCATCCCTCACCAAGAGGCTGGGCGCAAGGACACTTTTAAGTATGAGCCCAGATCTATTGTTTGAAACAATAAAGGCATACATTGATGATGATGTGTGCTGTGCTTCAACGACATTTCTTAAGTGTTTCCTTGAGTGTTTACGTGATGAGTATTGGAGTAGTGATGGTATTGAAAATGGGTACAACAGTTTTAGGGGTCATTGCCTGCCCCCACTTTTGTTGGGCCTAGCTTCTGGACATTCAAGACTCCGCTCAAATCTTAACACCTATGCACTTCCAGTATTACTTGAACTGGATGTTGATGCTATATTTCTGATGCTCGCTTTTATTGGCATCAGATGTGGTTTGGACAATGGTGAAGTATTTCTTACTGAGCTGGATTTTAGGGGTGTGTCTACTGTGCTTGAAGAACGAGTGGCTGTTTTAGTTTCATTGTTTAAGGTTTCTCGTTTTCTTGCTTTGCTGGAAGGGGATATTGATTGGTGCAAAGATTCTTTATTGTCTCCGGAAGACGTGAAGCAGAACTTGGAAAACAAAGATGCTATTGTCTGCATCAAGGGGATTGAAATAAAAGTCCCAGAGAAATATCTGGTTTTGGCGCTTACCCATATTGATGAGTCACTTCGGATTGATGCAGCAGAATCTCTGTTCATAAATCCAAAGACCGCAAGTTTGCCATCATCATTGGAACTCAGTCTGATGAAGGTAGCAGTTCCTTTGAACATGAGATGTTGCTCAACTGCTTTCCAGATGAAGTGGACAAGCTTATTTAGGAAATTCTTTTCTCGGGTTCGAACAGCATTGGAGAGGCAGGTTAAGCAGGGAAGTTGGCAACCTCTTGCACGGAAAGATGCAAGTAGAAATTCTGTTGCTAAAAGAACAGGGGATATGTTTGTAGACAGGGCAGATGAACTTTTTAACTTTATGAAGTGGCTAAGTTGCTTTTTGTTCTTTTCATGCTACCCCTCTGCTCCATATGAGAGAAAGATAATGGCAATGGAGCTTTTATTAATAATGCTAAATGTTTGGTCTATTGTGCTTCCTTCAGAAGGAACGGTTGATGCTGTTTCTCCTCAGTTCTCTCTTTATCCCTACAGTAAGGGGCTTCTTTTACCTGAATCAACTCTATTGCTGGTTGGATCAATTGTTGATAGTTGGGACCGACTTAGAGTGAGTTCTTTTCGTATTCTGCTGCATTTTCCTACTCCTCTTCCTGGAATTCATAGCAAGGACATGGTTAGTGAAGCAATTGTTTGGGCTAAGAAGCTAGTCTATAGTCCACGTGTCAGAGAAAGTGATGCTGGAGCTCTGACTTTACGACTCATATTCAGAAAGTATGTTTTGGAACTTGGTTGGGTTGTTAATGCCTCATCTAATGATGTATCTGCTCAACCATTGTCCAAGCTGCCAAGCGAGGAGAATAAGGCGTGTAAGTTTGCCCCTCCAGCAATAGAATATCTAAGATCACTGATTGATTGGCTGGATGCAGTAGTTCAGGATGGAGAGAAGGATCTTTCAGAAGCATGTAAGAACAGCTTTGTTCATGGTGTTCTGCTTACGCTTCGATACACATTTGAGGAACTTGACTGGGATTCTGATGCAATAGTCTGCAGTATATCTGAAATGGAAGGGGTATTGGAGAAGATTTTGGAGTTGGTCATGCGAATTACTTCGTTGGCCCTTTGGGTGGTATCAGCTGATGCTTGGTACTTACCTGATGATATGGATGAGATGGGTGATGATGCTGTTTTGTTAGAGGAGGTTCCTCATGAGATGGATGAGGCAGACAAGGAACAAAATACAACAGAGGTGCAGGAGGGCAGGCAAACTGAGCAGATAGTTATGGTTGGTTGTTGGCTTGCTATGAAAGAGGTATTAAGAATGACTAATTATCCCTTTTGTCAAAGTAGCTAACTATTTAATGAAACATTTCTTATGTCAATGGTTAAATTATGTCATCACTAATTCTTGTGCCATCATCATTCTTTTCCTTGCTGTTTTGTACTCATGCCTAGTAACTTTGCAGTTCTTAGTTCAACTAATTGCAATAGAACGCATATTCTACCCTTCCCCCTTCTATTGCAGCCTTTGTGTGGCTAAAGAAGGAATGATAAATACTAGGTGATTTTTTCCCATTTTGGTTAAAGTTTAAACCTTGATGAGTTGAGTTTTTATGCACCGGTGCTGGTGGCAGGTAGTAGGTACTTGATGGAATACGCGAGAAGTGTGTGCAAGTTGTCCTGAAAACCACTATTATATAAAAGCAGAAGGAATCATAAATTGCAGTCAACTATATGAAGTTTATTATATGCTTAAAATTTCCAGAAGAACTAATTTCTTTCCATCTACATTGCTTCAGGTGAGCCTTCTTTTGGGAACGATAATAAGAAAGGTTCCTTTGCCTACTTCAGATGTTTCAGAATCAGGTTCCCAAGTTGTTCATGAAACTGTCTTATCCAATACGACATCTGGCACAATGCTTGATGTGAAACAACTCGAGGTAATTGGCAACCATTTCTTGGAAGTCCTTTTGAAAATGAAGCATAATGGAGCTATCGATAAGACAAGGGCTGGATTTACTGCGCTTTGCAATCGATTGCTTTGTTCAAATGATGCAAGGTATGTGTTCTGGATTCTATTATATCGGCAGTCATATTTTCTATATGCTTATTTGATTTTTGCAGGAGTTCCAGTGCCAAAGCTGTAAGCGGTATTGTTACCATGGTTTAGCTTAAAATAATTTTAGAAATCTCTCTGAAGTCAGAAAAATGAAAGAAGCTGTTGTTTCACAGCGGACGTTTCCTTTACATCTACCTTCTTGTTAATTATCTGAAAATGGCAAATTCTCATTGTTTAACTAAGAATGACCAAATACTACGGGAGGAAGCTTGGGTAGATGGCTGGTGCAGACAGGCAGGGAAGCAGACGCCAAGAAAGTGGGAGAATCTAGTAGCAGTGATCAGCAAAGCCATCAGTGCTGCAACCCCTTCTAGCGTTATATTTCTTTGTACTTTGGGTTTTCCCAATGTGGAAAAGGGAAAAAAAGAAATAATAAATTGGAAAGGGAATTCTCCAGTCCATTGGGTTTGCGAACTAGAGAGCTTGGTATCAGAGAGATTAAGTTCTGCTCATGGCATTAGCGAGCTTAAAATTAATGAGATTGAGCTCAGCTTGTTTCCCTTCTTGAGCAACATAAAAATTTTGTGAGGCTGAGTATCTTGTATGTTGTAAAGAGAAAAAAAGCAAACATATAAAGGAAAAAGAGTGCCAAAAAAAATTACATTTCTAAACTTGCTTCGAGTCGATGCAGTTGGTGACATCTTAAAGGTGTTCGATTCCTCTTATAATGCTACCTCATAGTGAAGATTGGAATTGTACTTTATCTTTGGTTGTTTGAAGATTCATGTTGCAACAAGTGTTTAGTGAGGTCATATGCAAGATTTATCTTAATTTGATTCTTTTAGAACTAATGTTCACGCAATCCTGAGCAACTCACAGGAAAAAGGAAATATCTGAATATGTACTGTGGAGTAATTTTATCTTTTGTTTGCTCTGTGACAGAGGTATTGGCATGCACTCAGTAGATAAAGCATTCTTGATAACTCATTTGCTACTTTGTTATTGTTATTTAGGTCTATCATTTATTCTTTTCTTTCGATTTTCTGTTTCTTTGGCTATACCAATTTATGGCTATTTTTTTCCAACTTCTTCCGTCCCTTTGCATTGTCCCTTCAAGGAAAAAAACTAAATTAGAAAAAAATAATATTGCAGATGCACAAAATTGAAAACAAAAATTGTTACAGGTTTTATAGGTGGAGTAACAGTAAAAACTATAACACTGCCGCTCTCCTCTTTAGATCATCTGAAAAAGTAATACTTTCTTTTTGGCACCATTTCTCCAGCATGCTAACCTTCTTATTTGAAAGCTGGCTACTGATTTTTGTGTCTGTTGAAAGTAGCTTCTAGCAGATAACTGCAGGTTCTTTTGAGGACTAGGAAATTGATGAATTTGAATCAGTACAGATATTGCACTTGATGATGTTGGACTTTCATTGTTAGGATCGTAGCAGAGAAGTTCACAACAAACATAATAGACATGCATTCTGAATCCATTTGCTAAGGTTGCTTTTCTTTTTTCCAGACTTTGTAAGTTGACTGAGTCTTGGATGGAGCAACTTATGGAACGAACAATAGCCAAGGGACAAACTGTGGATGATCTCCTAAGGAGAAGTGCTGGTATTCCTGCAGCATTTATTGCTTTTTTCCTTTCAGAGCCACAGGGCACACCAAAAAAGCTTTTGCCAAGGGCATTACGGTGGTTAGTAGATGTGGCTAATAAGTATTTAACAGATCATACTGAAGCAAATAGTTTCAGTGCTGATACCTGCAATGGTTTTGTGGAGGCTGGTCCAGCTACTTTTTCTATAATTGCATCTGATATTTATGATGCTGAAAGGATCTCGAAGATTCGAGATGAGGGTGTTGTTCCTACTGTCCATGCTTTCAATGTTCTTAAAGCTGCTTTTAATGATACCAACCTAGCAACTGATACATCAGGTTTTTCTGCTGAGGCTTTGATTATCTCGATACGTTGTTTCTCTTCTCCACACTGGGAGGTACGGAACAGTGCTTGTCTTGCTTATACTGCCTTGGTTCGTCGCATGATTGGATTTCTTAACGTGCACAAGCGGGCATCAGCCAGGCGTGCTATAACTGGGATTGAATTCTTTCATAGGTATAACACGATGGGTCTCTTATTATTTTTATATATCATAATTTTCTATGCTTTGTGTTATGTGCCTCTATTTGACTACCTATAGTTATCTATATGCTATCTTAATTTCTTTGGACCTTGGATCACATGCTTCTGCTAAGTTATGGTTTATATTCATTGGATGGTTGTATTGTCCCTTGCTATTGAAGGAGAAGCTTGCTTTTCAAATTTGAAGATCAGATAAAAATCTTCTTGCTCATCAAAACCTTATCACTTGGTGCAATCATGCTCGTTGAGACTATCAAAGTCTTACCACTTGGAGCAATCATGCTCGTTGAGACTATTTCTCAAATTATGGCTCATCACTTGATTGCTTGCCCATGCCCACATTGATTTTCTTGTTGCTTGACAGCACAGTAGAATGAAGTGGATATAACTCATATCAGTTATAACTAGTTTTCTTTTGTCCCTTGTATATAAATGATGTCAACAACTATGCTTCAGTCTCTAGTAAGTTGGGGATGATTATATGATTTCACATTGATCATATTTTTCCATTTGACGTCAACTCAATGTCATCATCATAAAAAAAATAAAAATTAAAGTTAAATAAATTGAATATAATATAAATAATAATTGGCCACAAAAGAACCTTTTGTGGTACTCATCATATGCTTTCTCTAGGTCAATGAACACCATGTGTAGATCTTCATTCCTTTTCGCACTAAATTCCCTATAGTTTTGTCGTCACTCTTGTCGATTGTACGACTCTTGACTTGAATGCTGCGATTGTTCGCACAACTTGAATATCTCATTTGTTGTTATAAATTGGGAGGCTTTGCTTTTTTACTTGGAGGAATCGTTCATACATTGAAGTTTGAACATGCTCACCCCCCCCCCCCCCCCAAACCCCTCTTCCCCAAAATAATCGCAAGTCAATCCCCACCACTGGTCTAAAACTTGTTTGCTTCTTTTTTTTTCCATGTTAGGCTTTAAATTTGGGGATTGAATTTTCTACTTTTTTTGTTGGCTCGATATGTATATCTGAACCAATACTTAGTTGATTGCATTTTTCATGTATCTTGCATTTTTCTGAAGTGTGGACCAAACTTTTGATTGAAAAACTGATGATGAAGCCATCATAATCATTATTTCTGACTTCTGGATATTCTGTTCTTATGTCCACTAGTTGTTATATTTATGGTTAGGATTTGATGCAATGTCTTGTTTTAAGGGAACCACATTTATTTGCTTGTACCGAAACAGATGCTCTAATCATTTCCTGACTATTCATCTTGTAGGTACCCTTGCATTCTTTCTTATTTATTGAACTAAAATTTAACAGTCATCAATAATCATTATTTCGAAATTCTGTTCTTAGGTCCACTGTGTAATGTTTATAGTTATTTATGAAACATTGTCTTGTTTTATGGAAAACAAATTTATTTGCTTGTTACCAGAATAGACATTCTCTAGTCATTTTCTGACTGCTCGTCTTGTAGGTACCCTCCCTTGCATTCATTCTTATTTAATGAGCTGAAAATTGCAACGGAGTCACTTTTAGATGGATCATCTGAACATTTAAGGTCCAACCTTGCTAAAGTTGTTCATCCCAGCTTATGTCCAGTCCTGATTCTCTTATCTCGACTCAAGCCTTCTCCAATTGCAAGTGAAGCTGGTGATCCCCTGGACCCTTTCCTTTTCATGCCATTCATCAGGAAATGCTCGGTCCAGAGCAATTTGCGTATTCGTGTTCTTGCATCCAGAGCTCTAACTGGTCTAGTGTCTAATGAAAAACTTCCGCTAGTTCTCCTAAATATTGCCTCTGAGTTACTTGGCACTGGGGAGCGCGTTGTGAATTCTGATTTGTCTATACCATCCAATAGAGTTAATTGTTCTTTCAATTCACTTCATGGGATGTTATTGCAGTTGAGCTCTCTTCTAGACACAAACTGCAGAGATCTACCTGATGTTTCCCAAAAAGATAACATTCTTGCTGAACTAATTCATATTCTTGCTTCATGCTCATGGATTGGGAGTCCTGAGCAATGTCCATGCCCAATTATCAACAGCTGCTTTTTGAAGGTGCTAGATAACATGCTGGGTGTTGCCAGAACATGTCAAATGAGCAAAAATATTGATGTCATTTGGGAACTCCTTTGGAGGTCATCTTCAGTATGTTTAGATTTAGGAGTGGTTTGTGCACCCGCATATTTTGATCCAACTACCTCAGAACTTCGGAAACAAGCTGCATGCTCATATTTCAATTGTGTTTACCAAACATCTAAAGAAGATGCTGAAGAGTATCTGTTAGTACCATCTAAAGGCCCTCCTGGTTCAAACTTATCAATGATATCTGTAAATGAAATTTCTTTCAGCAGATTCAAGGAAAGGCTAATACGTTCTATCTCTGACACTTCATATGAAGTTCGGATTGCAACATTGAAGTGGTTTCTTTTATTTCTCAAGACACCAGATTATAGTGAGATAAAGAGAAGTTGCTTGACCAGCATCGATCTCCAGACCACTGTGATGAAACTTTTAACTTTGGACAATAACCATAAATGTTTGAACTACATTCTGAAGATTATCTACAACTGGAGTTTGCAGGAGTATCAGAATAATGGAGAAGAATATTATCCTAAATTTTTTGGTGATATGGATAGCGAGTCCGTGCTCCAGTTTTGGGACAAGGTGGTTTCCTTGTACAAGGTCACTAGGCAATCAAAGACTCGAGAGATGCTTCTTTGTTGCATGGGGGTTTGTATTAAACAATTTGCTGGTTCACTAAGTAGTTCAGTTGTAGGCTTGCAAGATGTCAAAGTTGGTGAAGTCAGCCACCATGATCCATCTGATATGTCTAAATTATCTGTCTTTTACGAGTGCATCAGCTATTATGTTGACCTAATTGAACGACACAGTGATGCATCAGAGCCTGTAAACACGCGTAGGGCGGCTGCAGAGTCTATGATAGCATCTGGCTTATTGGATCAAGCCGAGGTTATTGGTCCTTTGGTCTACAATAACCAAATTCCTGATGGCAATTTGTGTTCCTGTTTCAAGCAAGAAATGGTGGTTAATATATATACCCATAAAGTCCTGGATTTATGGTTTTCATGCATTAGGCTTCTTGAGGATGAAGATGAGAGTCTTAGGAAGAAACTTGCCCTGGATGTCCAGAATTGTTTTACATCTAAAAGTTCTGAAAGAAGCTTCCTGACAGGAGTGGTACCAAGCCAAGTAGAACAAGTGATTGAGAAGAGCTTCAATCATCTTTCATCAATTTTTGGTCACTGTCTTGACTACCTTGATTTCCTTTGCCACAGGGTTCTTGATTCTGCTAACCATGCTTGTGTTATTTCTGAAGGAGATCTTATCAAACGTGTCTTTGACAAGGAGATTGACAACCATCATGAAGAAAAACTTTTGATCTGCCAGATATGTTGTTCTCACTTGGAGAAGCTTCCAACCTCAAAGTTCTCATCAGGTGAATGTGGTGACATACATGATGTGAGGGACTTTTTGCAGAACTGGAGGAGGCTGTTTGCGCAGAAGTTCGTATTATTTGCCAAAGATTATGTTGCTGCACAGGGAGGATTTGATTGGATTGGTGGGGTTGGTAACCACAAAGATGCTTTCTTACCTCTCTATGCAAATTTACTTGCCTTTTATGCCTTATCAAACTCTGTATTTAATGGGAAACCAGAAGATAGAAAGTCTATGCTCCCTGAAGTTGAAGAAATTGGTGAGGCCATACAACCATTCCTTGCAAACCCATTAATCTCTAATTTATTGTTATTAGTAGTTAAGTTGTACAACAAAATGATCAGTGAAGGTTCGTGTGATTTGATCGAAAAGACTACTGATGAGTCAGCGTGGGATGCTTTTGATCCTTATTTTCTTTTAAGGTGAGAGACTCAATTGTATACTGCTAATTGATGTGTAAAACTGTTGTTGATTTGGGGGAGTATAATTATGGTGATTCCTATTGGTGTATATTTTTTTTTTGTGATGATGATAGTTTATTTTACTCCAATGGGAGCCCCTATTTTGGCAGGCATTCCCCCTTGAAGTTCAACTATTGATGCATTATACATGTATTATGGTGTGTTTTCCTTGCATTACTAGACATTAAAAAGTCTAAATGCTCTTTTTTTTTTAATTGTTTCAAAGTAGAAAATGATTCAAACAAAGTTTTCCCATTACGTTTTTCCTTTGATAGACTGGCTAATTTGGGTTACTAAGTTTTGGATACTAAATCTATATAAAGGAGGATTTAAGACGAGGCGATGTGCTATCACTCTGATGACTTCCATTCATATTTTTCTTTTTTTCTTTTTTTTTTTTTGGACATTTTTCCTACCTAAAATTACCTAGATATAATTTTTCCATATTTTTTAAAAATATAAATCCGTCATTAAAAGCTTTTAATGACATTAACCTCGATAAGATGTCTACCATCTCGAGTTTCTATATCTTTATTATTTTTTAACTTATCTAATGATGCGGGAGTGGAAGGGATACAATTTAATTAAAGAAAAAAAAAATCAGCTGGTAAATTTTTTAAATGAAGCGACTTTTCTGTGAATCTCCACTCTTATTGTATCATTTTTCTTATAGTTATTAGAAGTAATTATTCAATTATGTGTAATAAATTGTAAGTATCTGATTTGTTGTTTATTTTTTTGACGTTTCCAATACAAATATCAAATGCTTCAACAAATGTTTCACAAGTTTGCAGAGAAGTTTTGCAAGCTTAAATATTGATTTGTTATTAACTTATTGTTCATATATAACTTTCACGTCACTTTTTTTTTTTTTTTTACATTGTCATACTTAATCATAAACGCCATATGACAATCCTATATTACAAGTATTTTTTAATTTATTTTTTTCTTTTATATGGTAAACTTTTTTGATCAAGAACGTCTTATACTTTGTTGAATTTTAACAAGAGATTTGTGATCATTGAGTAAAGCATACCATTTGCATTTGATTTGAATTTGTGAAAGAGATCGCTTGGATATTTCCCTAAACCAACCTAGAAATAAATCGGAGGAAACCATAACATGGGAATGACCAATTATTTTTTACTAGTAATTTTTATTTTCCGGCATTTCTCTTTTACTCTGTCCATTAAATTTATATAACAATATACTTTTTTTTTTCTTTATTTGAGGTGTAGGTATATATGCAATTTATTTTTATTTGGTAAAAACTATGATAAAAAATGATCTTACACTTTGAGGAATTTTACCAAGAAATTAATTGTTTGATTTGAATCTGTGAAGGCAACCCAACCCAGAAATGGATCGAAGGAAACCACAACATGGGAAATATTTAATTATTTTTCATTACTTTTTATTTTTTGTCATTTCTCTATTTTATTCTGTCCAATTAAATTTATATAATAATATTCTTTTTTGTCCTTCTTTATTTAAGGTGTATATATATAACTCTGAAATTTATATAAGAGATTTAGGAAATAGGGCTGTGCAATATGCTATCAAATTGCATGTGAAGTGTACTTTATTGACGATTATATTAGATTGTTGTGTAGTTAGGCCTGTGCATAATTTGGTCGAAATCGAAAAAACCGATCAAACTGATTTTTTTTTTAATTTTGGTTTCGGTTTTTCGGTTAAACGGTCGGTTTTGATTTTTAGTTTTAAAATTTTGATAATTCGGTTCGGTTTTCGGTTTTTGAGTTTTTATTTCGATTAACCAAAAAATCGAATTTATGTAATACATATTTAATATATATATATATATATTTAAGAGTTAAGTAATTTAACTAAAAGCCCAACCCAACAAAGCCCAGTAGCCCATTACATTATATTCCTTAATTCTTATCCACCCTAAATTCCTAATTCACAAATCAGTAAACCACAATTCACATTTCATACCAAACTAAGTTCTGCGCGAGTGAAGAGTGAAGAACAGCCGCAAGTCTGCGCCATCGACTTGAAAAGTAAGTTTCTTGGCCGCGATTCTCCATTATACTTTATACATATCAGTTTGTTGCGATTCTCACTGATTTTCATATGGGTTCTAAGTTCTCACATCTTTTCTTCTTCTTTTTCGCAGATGACAGAAATCGGAAGTAAGATAAGTGAAAGCGGGGCTTCAAATGAAATTATACATAATACTCCATCTCCGAATAAAGTTGAAGCTGACATTGAAGCTTCAAAGAAAAGAAAAGCCATGGAACCTAGGGCTGCTTGTTGGAAGTATTTTGAGAAATTCATCGATAAAGATGGAGCTACTAAAGCAAAATGTAATTATTGTGAAAAAACTATACATAATACTCATCAGTGTTTCAGTATGTGTTGATGATATTCGAACCGAAAAAATTAACCGAATTAAACCAAATCGAAATTGTAAAAACTGAACTGAACCGAATTTATTTTAGTTCAGTTTCAGTTTGTATCTTTTTCAAACCAAAATTCAAAAAACCGAACCGCATTTTGTAACCGAACCGAACAGACCAAATGCCCAGCCCTATGTGTAGTTATGAAGAATGAAATATGAGTATTTGAGATTTGTATGCCTGTTGGAGAATGATAAGGATGAAGATGAGACAGAATTCTAATAAATAAAGTTTAATTTTTTTTAGTGTGAAGTAAACGACAATTCACAGAGCAGTATCATAATTTTAGAGAAGTTAATTATTTAAATAGTCATTAAGTTCTGAAAAATTCCTTTGAATATTATTTTTAATGTGGTAGACATTTCTAAACATGAAAAATAATTTAATGCATTTTAAAAAAAAAATGACAACTGTAATTTTGATTAAGTTTGATGAATTAAATAAAGTTGAATGATATTATTGTTCTAAATGAAATTAAAATGGTATTCGAAAGAAATTCTCAAAACTTGTATATCAATATAAGAAAATTAACTCTATTTTAAAATCACAACTTCAATAAATTTGAAACGATGTTGTTGAAAATAAGAAATTATATTTATATTAAGGAGTAACCTTATAATTGATACTTGAGTTTGAATTATTTTTCGGTTAATAAAAAAATTGACGTGACTACAACATATTATCCTATACTCCCTCTGTTCCAATTTATGTGACTCACTTTCCTTTTTAGTTAGTCCAAAAAAAAATGACACATTTCTTTATTTGGTAAATATTTAATGACATTATCCCTATGTTACCCTTCTTGAATCTCATTATTTCAATAGTTACACTCTTTTAAATTAAAGAAAAAGGTCAATAAAATGCAGTAAAGTGCAAAGACTTTTCTCTGTTTCTGACAGTCATCAGTATTTTTAACACCTCTTTCAATACTTTGTCATATCCTTTTCTTTCTTTTCACCACTTTATAATATATTCTTTCTTTTACACTATTGATAGAATTGTGAAGTCACAAAACGTGAATGTAATTTTATTTTTATTTTTATTTTTAAAAATTAAAGAATGTAGAATCAAAAGTTGTCCTCAATTAAAAAAACTTTGATTAGTGTTTCTTCTTTTCTCTTTAGTTAATATTCACAATAAAAATAAAATAAAAATTTTCAAATATAAACTTCCAGAAGTAAAATTTTCTTACATTTACCAAAATGACAATTTTATTTCAACATGTTGAATTTACAACGCCCCAGCAAAAACTTTAAACTATTTCAAAAGTAAATTACACATTGAAAGATTTTAACATAAACATTAAAGTATCCGAAAATTAAATTAAATTTGCAAAGTTCTAATCTAAACATCAAAATGTACAAAAAAAAACACAAGTTGTTTTAATACTTGTAATCCCATCACTGTTGAAGTAGAGCTAAAGCTTGATTAACAGTACCAACATCACAACGAACTTGAAGCAGGAGATCTCTTTCTCTTTCTAGTGTTTCTTTGTTCATATGAGGCACTTTGTAGTTATTGCCACCGCTAACTTTCATCACCTCATTCATGCAACACTGTAAAGTTAAAAATATATGATAAAATCGTTCTACTTTCATTTCATTGAAGGATATTTCAACAACTTCCACTTATTCATCAACATTTGAAGGAGCATTTTGATATTGAAGAGACTGAATTGCTCTAAAAAGCCAAGGTCCAAAACGTTAAGATCAAGACTATCAGGGGGTTGAAAGCATAACTTCATATCAAATCCATCCCGTTGAGAGGCTTCCATGAATTTCAAATCATTAACACCAACATATGGTCTTGCATTATCTTGTTAGATGAAAATGGGTGCACTTGACGTTGAAGCTGACCATTTTGATCGCATGGACGGAAGAACTTTCTCTATCAAACAAGCTCTTGTGATATATTTAGTCACAAATAAAATTGATTTTGTTTTGATAGCTCCTGTTGTTCGATTTTCTATCCCGCTTGGCTGGTTCCGTAACTACAAACGGTTAAATTTCTATTTATTTCGAAAATAACTCAACTCCATTAGCGTCAAATCTAGGACGTGCAACAACTATCATAAACATAACTTTTGTGATAAAATTTTTACTTTTGCAAGAACGATATGAATTAGACTCTTATTCTTCGGGAAGAAGATAATACCTTTCAGATTTTTTCGATAAGTAAAACCATTTTTCATCGATATGGACATAATTAAACATATCTATAAACAAGGGATTTGGGAAGTGTACCCTGATCAATCATTGAGAGGCAAAATCTAAGTCTCACCTTTTTGTTTTCTTCGATCAAGTGTGGTTTGATGGCGTTGGTGTGTGGCCTAATTGCACATTCTTTCACATGTCAAAAAACTGTTCATTTTGTCATATTTATTACAAAAGAAAGAGATCGAATATTTGTTTGATGACATAGGGAAATTTCTTTGAATTGGTTGATATCGACTTGTATGTGTTTTCTCCCAACTCTGCCTACAAGATTAGTAGAAACATGTAAGAATTAAACAAAAATTGGTACAAGATTTGTGCACCTTTGATTGTTGTAGAGGAATGAAATTCATGAACTGAATAATTTGCTCCAAATCCAACTTTGAATCTCAAGGAAACAAAGTGTAATCCACAAACTGAATATCCTATTGGATTGTTTGATGTCAGTTTTAAGAAATTAATGGCCTGTTGTTTTTCCTTTTTGTTTCTTCTTTTGTTTATGATATTTTTCTCTCCCTTTTCTTGAAATGTGAAGTACTATTTTAAAGGGAGTGAATGTTACGGTTAAAACCATGTAACCGTTCCCACTCTTTTTCAAAATAGCATTTATCTTCTTTTTTTTGAAACTTTATTGGGTCGGGTCGGATCCACATGGGCGATTCATGACCCAAAAAAAATACTTATATCTTCCACTTCGCACATGGTGGACAAGACCCAAGGAAGTTTGACAGCAATTAGTTACCCAATTTCATACGATAAATAGTTCGTGTGATCCGTGAGCATTAAGAGCTTACCTATTAGGTTTTACATGCTCAGTATAGGAATCCAATCACATATGGAAAGAATTCACTACTAATATGAGGACACTAATACTCACAATACCCTGGACTTCTTTCTCTACTTCAGTAGTTACTTATTCGATCTATCATCCCCTTAAAGAGGTGAACTCGAGTTCGTGTTTAACTTTATATACACAATTACACTAGAGTGTAATAGCCGACTTGTGTATACAAGTTAAATTATATTCATTTTAATCATCTTCCCTTTCTACTTGAATCTATCTGTTCCATATCAACTGCTTTCCTAGACATGTATCACATTGCCAAATCAATCATGGCTATTAGTAACACGCTAAAGTAGCAACACCGATCGAAACTTCAAGAAACAGTAAAAGGTCAAAGGCATTCCAATGAAAAGTTAATTTAACTTTTCGGGGTCTCACACAATGAAGAAGCAGGGAACCATTCTTTCATTAACCCATTGATCGCTTAACACATGTGGTATGATACACATGGTACGATGTTCTCACATTATATTGGCATGTGTGTCTGATTCTTTTGTCATTCAAACATCGTACAGATCTTGGTCTAGACACCTCTAGTTCATTGCCTCTTCCGTATTCTCAATCGAAATAGCCAGGCCAACAATCTTTTTCTTTTATTAGGAACCAAATCCGAAACAGACGCAACAGCAAGAGGTCCTAAATCAAATAGAGCAAGCAAGTCCGTATTCTGTTCTACTTATGACTTCATTCCTATAGTAAGGAGAAAGAAGACATAGCGCCAGGGAATAGATGTCTAACCTGAGATTCTCTTTACAATGATCCTCAAACTAATTTTCTTAGAGAAACTCTTATCTGTCTTATAAAATAAGTCATATATGGTGGTGAAACTCATCTCTTTATGTTCCTCGACGTAAGAGGCAATTGAGAGAGCCAATCTCGCGACTTATTCAACACATTATTTCTTACAAAATGCCACATGCATAATATATTTGAACATAAATTCAATAGTATTATATAGAAGAGAATATTATAACAATCAAATTATTTTACAATACTGAAATATCATCAAATCATACGCAAACCTAGAGCCTTAACTTGTTTTTCAAACAAGTCTCTAGAGATGGCCTTCGTAAAAGGATCAACTATCATTTCATGTGTAGGAATGTATTGTAAAGTTATTTCTCCACTTACCACTACATCTCTCACAAAGTTATACTTGATGTCAATATGTTTGGTCTTGCTGTGATACTTAGGATCCTTCGTGTATGCGATAGCTTCTTGACTATCACAATATAGAATCATGGGACCCTTAGAATTCTTTGCAATACTCAAATTCTCAAAGAATCTCTTTAGCCAAACAACTTCTTGTACTGAAGATGCACAAGCCACAATTTCAGATTCAATGGTTAAAAGAGTTGTACAAGTTTGCTTCTTACTTTTCCATGAAATAGAATCACCATTTAGTAAGAAATCATAACCGGATGTAGATTTTCTTTCATTCCAGTCACCAGCCCAATCAACATCTTTATAACCTCTTAGCAACAAATTAGATCCACTATAACACAATGTATGATCCGCAATCTCCTTCAGGTATCATCAGAATATTCTCTTTACTGCTTTCCAATGATCTCTTCTAGGATTAAATTGATACCTGCTAACTAGACCCACGACATAACAAATGTCTGGGTGAGTACACATCATAGCATACATCAAACTCCCGACAACACTAGAATAAGGAACTAGAGATATGTCTTCCTTTTCTTTTTCAGTATTTGGACACATTTCAAGGCTTAAAGTTCACCCCTTGCTACAGGAGTATCCATGGATTTGCAACTATTCATTCGAAAATGTTTCAATAGTTTCTTCATATAAGTTTCTTGAGATAAACTCCAAAATTTCTTGGAACGATCTATTTGGATCTTAACACCCAATATATAGTCTGCTTCACCCATATCTTACATATCAAATGATTTTGAAAGCCATGACTTGACAGTTTTCACATACTCCAAATTATTTTTAGCTAATAAAATATCATCTATGTAAAGAGAAAGAATTTCAAAATTTCCATTGGACTTTTTCACATAGATGCAATGGTCTTCATCGATCATGGTGAAATCAAATGACATCACCTCCTTATGAAATCTTAGATACCATTGCCTTGATGATTGCTTTAGGTCATAAATTGATCTTTTCAATTTACAAACTTTCTTTTCTTGACCTTTAACAACAAAACCTACTGGTTGTTCCATGTAGATTTCCTCGTTTAATTCTCCGTTGAGAAAAGAGTTTTTCATATCCATTTGGTGTAATTCTAGATCTAAAAGTGCAACAATAGCTAAAAGTAATCATATGGATGTAAACTTTACAACTGGTGAAAAAAGTTTCCTCATAGTCTATTCCAACTTCTTGAGTAAAACCTTTTGCCACCAATCGTGCTTTGTCTTTCTATTAACCCATCCGATTTACGTTTAACTTTAAGAATCAATTTATTCCCAATAGCTTTACGTTCCTTAGGTAGGTCAACTAGATCACGATCTTTGTTTGTTTTCATGGACTCTAATTCTTCTTTCATCACTTTTAACCATTCATCCCTTTCAGGGCTCGATAAGGCCTCAGGTACAGAATTAGGTTCATCCAATTCTGTAGGAGATACCAAGAAAACATAATCCTAAATCTCATAAATTCATTTGGGTACACCTATTCTTGTACTCTTACATATTTGAAGTTCAGATTCCTCTATAGGATTTTGGGATTTATAACTCCCACTTGGAACAGGAATCATTTCTTGATTCATTGAATTATCAAGTATGTTTGACGACATTACCTGATCTTCTAAATTCAACATTTCGTAGAGAGGCTCAACTTCATCTATTTCACCCTTTTTGGGAAAATAATTTTCCAAAAATCTGACATCTTGTGATACGATTTCACTAATACTTCCATTCTCCAGTTCATCGATGAACACATACCTTTTGGAGTGTTCATAGTACCTTATAATGATACATTTATTTCCTTTTGGACTTAGTTTACCAAACTCACCAAAACGATCCTAAATATATGTTGTACAACCCCACGGTCGTAGATCATTCAGGTTTGTTTTATGACCAGTCCAAAGTTCATTAGGAGTGGAAGTCACTAATTTAGAAGGAATTTTGTTCAATATGTAAGCTGCAGTCAATAATGCATCTCTCCAGAAAGAGAGAGACAAGTTTGTCTGTGCCATCATTGATCTTGTCATGTCTAATAATGTTCTATTTCTTTTTTTAGCTACACCATTTTGTTGAGGTGTCTTAGAAATAGTTAACTTTCTGATAATACCCTTCTCAATACATAATTTTTTAAACTGTTTTGACAAATATTCACATCATCGGTCAGTTCTTAAATCCTGTATGCTTTTATCTATTTGATTTTCAACTTCATTCATATATCTTTTAAAGCACTCAAGTGCTTCAAATTTATGACAAATCAAATAGACATAACCAAAGCACGTGAAATCATCAATAAATGTAATGAAGTATGTAGCACCAAACCTTTCCCTCACATTAATAGACCACAAATATCAGAATGAATTAATTGAAGTGGGAATTCAACTTTCTTAGCATTCCCAAATGTTTTACATGTAATCTTTCCAGCAAGACAATTTTCACAAGATGACATATCAATTTTGGTAAAAGAACCTAAATGTCCTTCTTTTGCCAACCTATTCATTTGACCTTGCCCAATGTGACCTAATCTTTCATGCCATGTAATAACGTAACATCAATATCGTTGTTACTTGAATAACATGTCATTACACAACGGTCAACATAATAGTCATAAGTTGAAGAATTATAATCTGAAACGATAAAATTGTCATAACTATTATAAAATATAAGCAATATACTACAAATAATATAGAAAAAAGGTATGGAGAGTAGAATGTAGAGATCAACTTATTCAAATGTCTTCTTGTCTCATAGGTGTGTCTTACAATGGTGAATGAACAACCCCATTTATAGGTTGAGAAATCACTCCAAGAATCACCATATTAAGTATCATAATAAATAGATATATTCTTATCCAAAAAGGTTCATATAACCCAGGGAATACACATAGATGATAAGTATAAGTTTATGGATAAATTCAATGGACAATCCACTTAGTTCAATGAATTTATAACACTCCCCCTTGGATGTCCATAGATATTGTGCCTCGTTAAAATATTACTAGGAAAAACCCAATGGAAAAAGGCCTAATAAAGGAAAAAGAGTACACAGATCTCATAATACACTTTTAGTGTTGCCTCATTAAAAAACTTATCAGGAAAACCCAATTGGGACAAAGCCATGGTTAAGGAAAAGAGTACAACACGTATTTCACTCCCCCTGATGAAAGCTTTACTTGATATCTCGGAGATGTCGCATTCCAATCTTATCTCAATTTCTCAAATGTTGATGTTGGCAATGCCTTAGTGAATAAATCTGTAAGATTATCACTTGAACAGATCTTTTGAACTTCTATCTCACTATTTTGTTGAAAATCATATGTGAAGAAGAACTTTGGTGAATTGTACTTTGTCCAGTCTCCTTTGATGTATCCTTACTTTAATTGAGCTATACATACATCATAATCTTCATACATGGTGGCTGGAATATCTCTTTTCAAAGAAAAATCACACAGTTCCCAACATCTGCATAACCAATAATTTGTATGTGCACCCATTGCACTAATACATGATTATTTTTCAATCATTTTCATGAGATCAGAATTGATCTTTTTTTATGTTACGCAATCTCACAACCATTGGGGTACTCAATGGAATTGCTTTAACATCTTTTGAATCCTTCAAGGATTTTCATATAACGTTCACCGTCTAGCTAGGACATGACAATCATTCATTACACATATTCAAGCATTTCATAAATTGCCAGACTGAAACAAGCCTCATTGCATCCACCACAGGAAAATATATCTCCATTTAATAATGTCAGAACTTTGCAAAACTCTTTATGCCCCAAGGCATAAACCATACTTTATATCTTACGGTTCTACTTTCGCATAATGATTTATTTGTACCCCACTGACATTATATCTTGATCCACGGACTATAAGTCCAAAACATTACTTTTCAAAGTGAAACATAATTTACTTGAACTGTGCATTTCATTTGGCCAATCATTTACCTGTCCACATATATAAAGGATTTGAATTCAAGATCCTCGCCATCATCTGTAGCATTAAGCGCTACTTCATATCAAAGTTACCGTCGACGGTTTTTTGACTCGATTCCAATACGACATAAATTATCGAGATCTCTTCATAATTCATCATTTCAGGTACCTAAACCTTTGCCAAGATTTTTATGAAGTGTTATATCATCGTGCTCCTTTTAAAGAACTTTCCTCATTATCATGACCATCTTGATCATTTTCTCATCTCCTTCCTTAGGAATTTTTTTCATTTGGAATCGATTGGTATATCACGCTTCATGTATACCATAGACTTTGTCCCTTAATGACTTCTCATTGGAGCATTTGCAGCTGAATTATAATATAGGGTCAGCAAATTCATCTAACAATTAATTTGCAACATTATGCAAAGGAATTATCTCTTGAACTTGCAGTTCACATTTTTTTAACGAGGATCTAGATTATTCATCTCATAAGTTTCAGCTGTCTATCATATCTCCCCCTAATGTTAGAAAATATAACATTCAACCCAACCTCATTTGGGGATCTATCATTGTGCATGGTGGAGCAATCAAATCAGGTATCGCATATTCAAACTTCAGATGGAAATTATTTGGTTCCTGACCCTAAACCAATTATGATGGGGAAGCCTTGTTAGCTTTATGCATACATGTGTTACTACATGTTAAATAAACTTATTTCATACCAAATCTTATTTGGGAGTTTTATTCTCAAACCATGGTTTATCTATAATTGGTTCTGCTATAAACCAATTGGGATTATCAATATAATTTCATATTTTGGAACTATGCTCTTAATTTAACAATTTGAGAAAACAACCTTACAAAAATCAATTTGTAAGTTGACAACAAAGCACATGTGACCATCCCATAGTACAACAATCATATAGTTGCAAACGGTCCACATGGCAGGTGAACGGACCCACATTCACCTTTTTTATATGTTTCAAAAACCTCTGGGAATACAATTCCAACCTTAGCTGGTATATTGATAGAATGATCATTTTATCATGAGAACAAGCAACACAAGAGGATTCTTGAAGAATCTTTAATTTCTTCATCATATAAAACACATGAATTCTCAATTACTTTTGCATCACATTTAAATCGGAATGGCCAATCGGTCATGCCAACTAATCTTTATTTTTCTCAAACCTCTCGTAAAGGTGAGTTGTGGTGTATATCATTTTTCTAAAACCTCTCATAGAGGTGAGTGGTGGCATATATCCAAACAATATTTATTTTATCACATCTTAACCCATTCTCTTTCAAGATCGAGCGAGCATTCACAATATTTATCACAAGTCACATTCTCTTCAAGGAATGAACTAATCATTTATATGAGCTTCATAAATTTTCATTATAAGCACATTGTAATGCCTTTAAAATTTATCATTTTTGCATGACCCACCTCAACATCACTTTGAAAGGTCAAGTGTACCACTTATCTTCCTTTCTTTTGATTGAGGATTTTTATAAATTTATCAAATTATTAGGTCGCACAACGACCACACGTCCCATGACCTTTCATACCATTTTGATGATAAAAAGTACCTATACATTTTGAAGGAACATTTTCTTTTATAATTACCTCAATGATAACTATTATAATTTTGCCCCTTAACGCCCTTATTCATATATTCAATCACTTGTCTTCTTTCAGACTTATTATTCACTGCTACCACATTCATATGATAGAATGGAGAAATTGGGCGGATTTCAAACTTATCACATAGTGCTACCACATTCGCCTCAGGGAATGGAGCAAATTCAATGTGACTAATTTCATGGCTTTTCATCAAAGCCTTAATCATCATTATATCATCAATATGGTGCATTGACTCAAACTCAATGTCTTACCCATATAAGGCGTGTTAGACCATAATTCTATGGGACTTGAACCCAATCTTTATCATCGTGGTGCATCAAAACTCATATTGGTGTCTTACCCTCTTGGTGCGATAGAACTTGAATCTATCGTCTTACCCTTAAACATTTTTCATTTTATGGTGCATCCGGACTTTAACTTGATGTCTTACCCTTTTGGTGCGATGAGACTTGAATCCACCATCTTACCTCAACCAATGGTATAGTAGACCAAAGTACAACATGTCTCACTCATTGAGTCTTTCACAACATCGAAATAAAATTCATAAAATATAATACTCAAACTCATGCTACCAAAACTTTATACCTTCTTCCATTTAAGAAATTTTGTGGAGCAGAGAATATTCAACCAGTAGTAGTATATGCCTTTGGTTCCTGGTCAATGTTAGTGACCGAATACCAATGTATTCTAAATCATAAAAAGATTTGGTTTGGGGACGACAAGTACTTCGTCTCGAGTAGGACACCGGTGATCTCTACATTCACCTATGTAATTTCGAAATCTGCTTTCAAGCAGCTCCGTTTTCTAAGGGAGAGTGGACTAAAAAAAGGAGAAGCGTTATGCGTCATGCTTTTGTAGACCAGCTAGTATACATTAAAGAAAGTGGCTTCCTCAATTAATTCTAGAAAATACATACCTGATTTTATGCATATAATACCTTGGTTCCAGTAGTTATCATTTTTCCTTCTTGATTCTCATAACGAGATCAACCAAAACATGAGCTAAAGAAAAACTAAAACTCAATCTCAATTAGCTAGAGACTCATGCTGATAACGTGTTATAAAATACAAGTAATATACTACAAATAATATAGACAAAAGGTATGGGGAGTATAATGTAGAGATCATCCTATTCAAATGTCTTCTTGTCTCATATGTGTGTCAATGGTGAATGAACAACCATATTTATAGGTTGAGAAATCACTCCAAGAGTCACCATATTAAGAATCATAATATATAGATACATTCTTATCCAAAAAGGTTCATAGAACCTATGGAATACACATAGATGATAAGTATAAGTTTATGGATAAACTCAATGGACAATCCACTTAGTTCAATGAATTTATAACAATAACGAAGTCCAAAACCATATAAAACATTATCTACATTTATTCTAACACCATTACAACTAAAAAGTAAATCAAAATAAACATATAATAGAACATACACAAATACTAAGTTTCGTCGAATCTCTAGAGCATATAGGACGTCATGCAACATCAAAGAACGGCCACCACGCAAGTCCACTTTGCAAGTTCCTATCCCTTTGACTTCTAGTTTTGAATTATTCCCCACTTAAATCCATCTTTATTTAGATGAAACTAGACGAAACTCCACAAATGCTTCTCGATCTCGACTCACGTGGTCGGTTGATCCTGAGTCTACAATCCACATAGGATAAGATTTAGTTAGTAAAGAAGTGCTAGAAACATATGTAGCACTTAGAGATGCGTTTAGAAATGCTACATTTTTCGGCTTAGTACACTCACGAACAACTAGCACTTGGTAATTGTAGCACTTCATTTTACTCTTGTCTCTCTTCTTGAAAACCATTTTCCTTTCTTGGAATTTGACTTATTCTTTTTCTTAGAGGGTCCTTTTCCGACCTCTTTGTCTTTACCATTTCTTTTCCAATTCTTCTTATAGTTGAAGCCTGAAGATTTTGTACCACTTGATTCTGCCACAAAAGCATTGGAAGCAGCTTTAGCAGTACGAAGGAGCTCATCTTCAAGCTCAACATGGCAGACAACATCTGAAAAAGTTCTGATTCTATCATTATGGGTTAAGTTAACCTTCAAATGTTCCTAATTATTGGGAAGAGACTGAATCACTGCATGAACTTGTTGCTCATCTGAAAGAACATGACCAGCACTCTTGAGTTGAGGTATCATGTTTGACATCACCCTAAGGTGTTGTTTGATATTTTGATTATGATGCTTCTTGTAAGTGTTAAATTTGATAGTCAACTGTCGGAGGCGGGTCACCGATGTACCCCTATATGTTCCTCACAGATGTACCCACATAGAATGAGCAGTAGGGAATTCCTCACATTAATGCATGAGATCATCAACCATAGAACTAACTATTATTCCACGTGCTAGTGGAATTAGCTTTTTTCCAAGCTTGGAAGCTTCAAGATCCCTTCTGTGTTGTGCAGAATTACCCTCTTCTGGTTGATTCAAAGCATGATTTATACCTCCAGAGCATTTTTCTCTTCCAATACATACTATATTTTACGACTCCAGATGTCGTAATTGTCCCTGTTCAATTTTTCACCTTTGTTTAAGTCAGCAATGATACTTTTTGATGTCATGTCTGTTTTGAGATATAATAAGGAAATAATTTTTTAATCATTTATGCATGTGACATACACATTCAATAAAATTAATTCTCATATAGGTTTCATGTAAAATTGAATAGACACGTAAGCATCCAATCATCATCTACAAACTAAAAATTCAATCCAAAATTCGAAACTAATTTCTTAATGTGTATGCTAATATATATCGAAGACTTTCATAACATGAATTTTTTAGTCTAATAACATATATTGAGGAAAAATAAACTACATAATTCATGTATAATAAAGAAAATAAGCAATAACAAGTTACAAGTCATTTAGAGACTAAAATCCTCCCACAAGTCTTCAAGACAAAAAATGTACACCCTTAAAGGCTGACTAGGCCAAATGTCATGATAAACATTAGTCAATCTACTATTCCAATGTTCACAGAGAGTGTCTGTTAAATAAGATAAGGCTTTCCAATCCAAACTTTTTTTCTAATCAGCCAGTTCAGCCCATTTTGTTTCAAAGAGGTGAATAAAATTGCGGGCTGAAATATTAGAGGACATCTTCGAAGACTTAAACTCTTTAAAATCCTTTTCTCTTTTCCTTCGAATAGCCCTTTGGTTCCTTAACAAATTTTGTGTCACTCTTGTGACACTAATCTGTATATTCTCACGCCCGTGGAAACATGTCCTATGGCGACGTTCTCTTCCATCTCTTCCATTTGCTCGACTTCAAGAACTCCCACTTGGAGTACTTTAAGCATGTTCCCATTCAGCCATATCTGAAATGGGAGCAAAACGAAAATATGGTTAAACCTATTTAATGTGACAACGTATGTCACAAATTTCTCGTGGAAGGTCAAGGAATCTTATTAAAAGGCTTTTACTAGGAGAACTAAAAAAATATATTTCACAGATAATTTAGGCTTTTTATTAAACCACAATTTATTTAAGAGGATTCATAACTCAACTCAATAAAATAAATTTAAAAAATATTTATTTATTTATTTATTTTTCCTTAAAAACATAATCCATGTAGTTCATCAAAGAATTTTTTCTTGTCCATAAACAACTAAATGCAAATTCTTTTAAAGAAGTAAACAACATGCATTATTTAGGCGTGTAAAAAACTTAAGTATACAAATATATAGCCTTAATTACCACTAGATAACAATATTTTTATTTTTCATCTAGATATCAATAGTTTTTTTTTTTTTTCAAATATAGGAAATATATTATAAAAAAAAAATAAAAAAATAGAAGCGTATTAATACGGACCCATGATTTTCTCCCAATCCATAATTTTCTCAGATTCTTTTACCTTCCACAATTTACTCTAGTTTGTTATATGTTCTCTCCCATCAAAAAAGGGGTTTTAACCAAAAATAAAACCTCTCTACATCTCTATTCTGAAAGTTTAATCAACTATGAATGCCAACAGTGTTTCAATTCTACTTCAACACAACAAATGTGTGATAACTAACAATTGAATTGGTGATAGTTTTAAGTAATGTATGTAACTTATTTGGTGTTTTTATTTTCCGTGATCGTTATATTGTAAACGATTTGGTTGGGTATATGTTTTTTTGTTACAAAAATTTGGTGTTTATTTCTTGAATTTTAATTCGAAATCTGACAATATTATGATTATATGATTATATATGACGGATTATTTTAAGTCGTTTAAAAGCATGAAGATTGAAGTTGAAATTGGGTAGATACTGTGGTGTAATCGATAGTATATATTAACTTGATATTCATCTGCCAATTCACGATTGCTTTGAGGTATCTATTATAGTGTAATTGTGAGGGTTTTTAAAGTTGATTATGACAGTGTATATTATTGTATTTTGGTGGATTATTTGGTGAAATTGATGGTAAATTTTGAGTTATGATTTAACGCCAAACTTCAGTGAATTTTTTTGGTAAATGATTAGGTTTAATTGATAGTGTTTGTTGTAAATAATATAGTGATAAACAATATTGTATATTATGTTTTAAATGAACACCATCACACTTTAGTATTTATTTGTATATTTTGCTGGTTCAATTAATATATATATATAATTGTATATGTATTAAAGTACTTGATGGTGTAATTCTGACGGTTTAGGTGTATTATTGAAGGTTTTGCTAAGTTGATTATGACGTGTATTATTGATTGTATTTTGGTTGATTATTTGTGAAATTGAATGTCTATTTTTAGTTTTGTATTAACGCCATATTCAGTGAGTTTTTGTTGGTAAATAATTAGGTGTTTATCTATAGGTTTTTAATAAACACCAACATTCTTTAATTATTTGGTATATTTTGATGATGTAATTGATGTATTTATTGGTACATACAATGACGTAATTGTTAGATTTTAGGTATATCCATAGAAAGTTTACAGAAGAAATAATAAATTGGTTATATTATATGATTAGCATTTTCATTTAAGCAAAACCAATTCTGTAAACCAATATGTTTAATTTGAATACATTGAAATAACCATTCTATTTGTATGTGATATATGTGATAATACTTATTTAATAAATTCACTAATTATTATGGAGATTAACTAACAATACGTTGTAATCTAACACAGGTAAGTACGTTGATTACAATATTGAAGGAGTGATATATGATGCAAACACGAAATATGAAGGCTTAATTACTACTATTGCTTTCAAATTGGGTGTAGACACGACAATTTTTCATTTAGAACTCAAATATGTTGTGAGTGGTTCATCCCCACTAATAAAGATTCATAACAATATGGGTGTCCGAGTTTATTTAGATGTTGAATGGTAGTTGCACTTTTATCAAACATTGATTAGTGTTGAACGGCTTATTCGTATTATTGGTGAGTTAATTGTAATACAAGTTGGTGTTAGAATGTGTTATTTTCAAACTATTGGATCTATATTCAAAATTGATTGGCTAGTTCTTGACTATTGGTGTAATTATCGTTGTAATGTTGGTGAGTGCATGTTAGGTTAGTACAGTGTTGTTTTCTTGATGACAAATGCAACAACATGTTCATAATAATTGGAGCTAATTATTATGACTAAATGTTGGTATTATATAAGAACCTATCACATTAACTTCTAAACGACCAAATATACTTAAAAAGGGTAGTTTGACACCACAATGGAACACAACATTTTGACACATAATACCAAAACAATTAATGTCACGACCCAGACTGTCGTGATTGGTACCCACACTAACCCTCCGGTGGGAGAACCACTACTACAACCCAAACCAAACAACTAAAGCAAAACTAAGGCATTTAAGGATACGAAAGCAAGTTAAATACTAAAGAAAGAAATAGGGAGTTCCCATAAACTCCAACAAAAGTCTAACAACAAACTAAACAATGCGGAAGAAATAACCTAGAACCTGAAAGTCAATATACCAAAACATCTAAAGTTCAACAAGTCTAAAAAAGAAGGAATACAACTCCAAACTAATGCACTAATACCTAACTAAAAAGTCTAAGTCCGAAATGGTGGACATAGACGGAAGAGAACCTATGGCAGCCCGGAAGAACTGGCTCACCTTTGAGTTCGAACGCTTACTGGTCTTCTAAGCGAGGTTTGTCAATAGCCACCGGAAAATACCCTATACTCAACAAAAATAAGAGCAAGTGTAATATTAGTACACAACCACAGTGTACTGATAGGATCACATGGCTATCCCACTAAGTGTAACATAAGTAATTCAATACAGCATTATAAACATGCAAAATACCGAACATATAAAATATTGATTATCACATGCTCAATAATATACACAATTATGATAAGTCATTGGTCCTCTCATGGAACCCAAACCCAAACAATTAGCATACTGAAATGTGGTACCCGATCCAATGTTTATGCCGGAACGTGGGAACCGATCCCATAATTATGCCGGAACATGGCAACCGATCCCAATTAGTTATGGCGTATCGTTGCAACCGATCCGCTCAACACACCACAATCACAATCACAAGTATCTTCTCAAGTTCATACAAATAAGTCATGATTCATGGCATTCACCATTCATCTATCTCATTTACAACAAGTGTGATCAATAATGCAACATTCGCATACATGCAAGTATCATAATGAAGCAAGAACAAACACAGATCACACAATCATAGAATTACAACCATCACCTACCTCGAAATAAGCTTGAAACCCTAAGAAACTTGATCCTTCCCTTTCTGGATTCATTCCGATTGTTCTTGGTCTACAAACAATCATAATAACACGGGAATCAATAAACAATCACTAATTACCCGAATTGCTAACAATTCTATGAACCCTAGATCATACCCATGATCCCAAGTATCCAAAATAGGGCTGTTTCCACCATAGAATCTATATCAAAACCCTCCCCCATCGATAATTACCTATTCTATTATGTTCTACGGATCGAAAAATAGATTCGGGGAGTGAAAAGCTTACCTTTAGCCTCAAGAATGGTGGAAAACTACCAAGAGTCGCTTGGGGTTTATTCCTTAGCTCTAAAAATCAAAAAGTGCAGAATAAGGTCATTTAGGGGTTTAGTTACGACCTTAAGTCGCGTCTGGCCTGCCACAGCGGCCCTCACCTCGCTACAGCGGCCTCGCCAGAGAGACAAAACCCAGCGCCAAAAGCGGCTTGCACGAAACAATGAGCTATTTTAATAATTTCAAGACCCCCATTTCACAACACACCTCTAACCAACACCCCTTAGAAAATCTGCTTCATGCTAAGATCGATTCTGGGAGTTCTACTCACCCGAATTCAATTCCGTAAAGTCGTACGGATTTCTTAACGAGTTATCTATCCACCCATGTAATCAAAATTTCAAATAAATCACCCGATTAATACCAAATTTCCCTACACCTTAATGACTCCAATTTCATCCAACCGACTAGGTTGGCAAATGCAAATACTATGAAAAAGTTTTTCGGCCCCAACTTTTCTCCGTTGGCTTTTCCATAACCATGGAACCCGATCATTACAATAGATACCAATTTACGCATCACTCATCCCCGAGTGACAAACTTAGGAAAAACAGGCTAAGGAAGGGATGAAGTAGTACCTGAATTGATGAACAATTGGGGATACTTGTCTCGCATGTCCCTCTCGGTCTCCCAAGTAGCTTTCTCAACTGGATGATGCTTTCATTGAACTTTCACGGACTTAATCTCTTTTGTCCTCAACTTACGCACATCACGATAAAGAATTGCAACTGGTTCCTCCTTATATTAGAGGTCCTTGTCTAACAGAATTGATTCCCACTTTATGATATAATCCCCGTCACCATGATACCTCTTCAACATGGACACATGAAATATCGGATGAACTCCCGATAAATTAGGATGTAAAGCCAACCTATACGATACCGGTCCTACACAGTCAAGAATCTCAAATAGACCAATGTATTACGGACTTAGCTTACCTTTCTTGCCAAATCTCATCACCCCTTCATGGGTAATACCTTAAGAAGAACATTCTCACCAGTCTGAAATGTCATGTCTCTTACCTTATGATCTGCATACTTCTTCTGCCTACTCTAGGCTGCTAAAAGTTTAGTTTGGATGCTCCTCACCTTATCTTGAGCATCCTTCACTAAATCAACCTCTGAAGGTTTCACATCCCCAGCCTCGAACTATCCTATGGATGATCTACATCCCCTCCCATAGAATGCCTCAAATGGTGCTATATCTATGCTGGAGTGATAACTATTATTATAAGAGAATTCACACAAAGGTAAGAACTTATCCCAATGTCCTCCAAAGTCAACCACACATTCCCTCAACATGTCTTCTAACACTTGAATAGTCCTCTCTGATTGGCCGTCCGTTTGTGGATGGAAAGCGGTACTAAAAGTAAGTTGTGTGCCCAATTCATCATGCAATTTCCTCCAAAACTTGGATGTGAATTGGGTACCATGTTCTGAGATGATAGAGAGGGGCACCCCATGCAACCTCACTATCTCTTTCACATACACCTTAGCCAATTGTTCAACATTATAATTTATTCTTATTAGAATAAAGTGGGCTGACTTAGTCAATCTATCAACCACTACCCAGATAGAATCAAACTTTCCCAAAGTCTTGGGAAGACCAACCACGAAATCCATGGCTATCCTCTCCCACTTCCATTCCGGAATTGGCATTCTTTGAAGAAAATCTGCAGGCCTTAAGTGTTCATATTTCACTTGTTGGCAATTTTGACACTTAGCCACAAACTCCACTATATCCTTCTTCATGCCCGACCACCAATAAATTTGCTTCAAATCTCGATACATCTTCGTCACATCCAAATGAATAGAATATCGCGAACCATGAGATTCTGCCAACAATTTCTGAATCAAGTGATCAACTCGAGGAACATAAATTCTTCCTTTAAAACTGAGCATGCCTTCCGCATCAAGAGTAGTCTCTTGTGCCTTACCAATCATAGTCTTCTTTCTAAGCTCCTCCAAATTTTCATCTTCAAATTATTTAGCCTTGATCTCATCAATAAATATGGCCCTCACTTCAATGCTCGCTAACACCCTACCTCTTTCTGAGATGCCCAACTATATGAACTTAGACTCTAAGGTCTGAATTTCCTTAGCCAAAGGTCGCTTGGCTACACTCAAGCAAGATAAACTACCTATACTCACCACTTTTCGACTCAAAGTGTCTGCCACCACATTAGCCTTACCCGGATAGTATTGAATGTTGACATCATAATCTTTAAGTAACTCCATCCACCTTCGCTGTCTCAAATTCAGATCTTTCTAAGTGAACACATGCTGCAAACTGCGATGATCAGTAAACACTTCACACTTAACACCATAGAGGTAATGCCGCCAGATCTTATGAGCAAACACTACCGCTGCCAAGTCCAAATCATGTGTTGGATAATTCCTCTCATGCACTTTTAATTGACGCGAGGCATAAGCTATAACATTCTTATCTAGCATCAACACCGTACCCAATCCAGAATGTGAAGCATTATAATAAACAATAAAATCTTTACTTTCAACCGGTAATGCTAGAATAGGCGCGGTGGTCAAAAGAGTCTTAAGCCTTTGAAAGCTCTCCTCACATTTTTCAGTCCATTCAAATGGTATCTCCTTCTTGGTCAAGTTAGTCAAGTGAGTGGCAATAGAAGCAGAGTTCTTCCCAAATCGACGATAATAGCTAGCGAGCCCAATAAAACTCCTAACTTCCATCACAGAGCTAGGCCGAACCCAATTCTTAACCGCCTCAATCTTTAAAGGATCTACCATTACACCTTCTTTTGAAACTACATGCCCCAAAAATGCAATCGAAGTCAACCAAAATTCACACTTAAAAAATCTAGCAAACAACCTTTGTTTCCCAAGAACACCCAAAATAATACGAAGATGGTCGGCATGCTCTTTCTCACTGTTCGAATAGATCAAAATATCATCAATAAAGACTATGACAAATGAATCAAGAAAGGGCTTGAACAAACCATTCATTAAACTCATAAAAGTTGTAGGCGCATTAGTCAAACCAAAAGACATAATTAGAAACTCGTAGTGCCCATAACGAGTCCGTCTTGGGCACATCCCTAGGCCTAATTTTCAACTGATGGTAGCCAGACCTTAGATCGATCTTGGAGAAAATTAATGCACCTTGCAATTGGTCAAAAAGATCATTTATTCGAGGCAAAGGATACTTGTTTCGAATAGTGACCATATTAAATTGCCGGTAATTTATACACATTCTCATACTACCATTCTTTTTCTTAACAAACAAAACAGGAGCACCCCATGGGGAAGCACTAGGACGAATAAATCTCTTATCAAGAAGCTCTTGGATTTGAGCCTTAAGCTTTCTTAATTCTGCTAGAGCCATGCGATATGGAGGGATAGAAATGGGACAAGTACCAGGTTCTAAATCAATGCAGAAGCCTATATCTCTATCCAGAGGCATACCAGGCAAGTCATTAGGAAACACTTCTCTAAATTCTGACACCACTGGAATAGACTCAATGGATGGGCCTCAATCTTAACATCCCTAATATGAGCCAAATAAGCCAAACAACCCTGCCAATTTCCTAGCCCGAATGGAGGATATGATCTTGGCTTGCTTAGGCTTGTACACCCCTTCCCACTCTAATTTTTCCCTTCCTGAAATTTCTAGAGTTATGGACTTAGTATTACAGTTAAGCACAACATAATAAGGGGACAACCAAGTCATGCTTAAGATTATATCAAAATCACTCATATCTTGAATCACCAAATCAGCCCAAGTCTGAAAACCCATAAACAAAATAGGACAAGCATGATAGACATGGGTGACTAAGACTAACTCTCCAACTAGGGTAGAAACATGGATAAGGACATCAAATATATCATAAATCATATTAAACCTTGAGGCAAATCGCACAGATACATAAGAATAAGTAGAACCTGGATCAGATAACACATTAGCCATCCGATCACAAACAAGAATAGTACCTATGATCACTGTGTCAAACGCCTCTGCCTCATTCTTGCCCAGAAATGCATAACACTGATCCCTATCATCTTGACGAGCCATTTCCCTGCCTGGTTGAACGTTACCCCTGCTTGTATTACTATTTTCTCTACCTCCATGGTCTCATTGATTACCTCCTCGCCCATCTTGTGGACGCCCTTAACCATTATTACCATTCCCTGCGGGTACCACTTCTCTAGACTGTTGCTGCATGGAATCTAACACACGTGGGTGGGGACAATCTCTCCTCTATGCCCAGGTTCACTACAATTGTAAGATGTACGATCAAATAAGGGTCTGCTACCCATTGAAGGTACGACTCCCTAGCTATCCTAAATCAAATTATGAGGTGGAGTTCCCAAGTAATTACCTGTACAGGCGGGCATAGCGACTGAATTGGCTTGGCTGCAAGCATTGGCCTCCCTGAACCTCTGGAATAATAACCTTGAAAGTTGCCTGAATTCTTGGCCCTTTTTGCCAATGCCTTAGCCTAACTGTCTCGCCTCACCCCCTCCACTTTCTTAACATATAGTCTGTTACCTCATTAAAGCTCCTCCCTGCAGAAGTCATATAAACAAATAATACTTGCAACTCAGAATTTAGTCCCCTAATAAATTACCGGATTCTCTCTTCCTCAGTAGTCACTAATTGAATATCTAGACAAAGCATGAAACTTGGCCTCATAAGTAGCCCCAATCATACCACCTTGCTCCAAAGCCATGAACTCATCCTTCTTGTGATCCCTCAAAGTCCTAGGCACATATTTCTCCAAAAACAGAGTATGAAATTGGGTCTAAGTAAGTGGAGGTAAAGTAGAAGAACATCATTCCATATAAGCTCTCCACCACTTGTTAGCCTCACCTTGAAGTTGAAAGGACACAAACTCAACCCTATGCTGATGGACAATTCCCAACTTATGAAGCCTCTCATAGCAATCTAAGATGAACTCATAAGCATCCTCATTCTCAGAACCAAGAAACACAAGAGGCTTTAGCTTAAAAAATATAGTCAACATTTCATGCTCATTACCAGTCATAACAGAACCTAACAAGGGACGGAAGAAGGCATCGTTACCTCTCATTCCACTTGTCTTGGGCGTAGTGCTAGCAATAAAGGGGATTAGCGGGAGCTTAAGTTGCTTGTACAGAGAAAGCACTTTAGGACCAACCAACCCTTTCAAGAATGAAATAATCTATCGAGCTAACACTGGGTCTATGGGAGGAACATCGGTAGTCTTAGCCTACACCTCTTCCTCTTTCCCACATACTCAACATTCCCAACATTAACATTCTCCTCTATCTCTTCATGAGGAAAATGAGGTTTATCATTTACAAGAGCATTCTCAACAGGATCTCCATTCCCAAAAGGCGCTACTTTTCCACGGCCTCTACCCCTAGCTCTTCCTCTACCCTTGCCTCAATCGTGACCTCTCAGTAGATTCCTCAGCTGGAGCATTGACGGGAGCTAAGGGCCTGACGCCGTTGAATCTAGTACTAACCATCTACGAACAGAATGGTGAAGGAGGTTAGATACCAATTTGAATCACCAGATACCAATTGGAATCAAGTCATAGCAAGAAAGGAGACAAGAGAAACGAAGAGATTTCCTAAAGTCCTATAGCCTCTCAAGAAAAGTAAAGGCGCCCCGCACTGCTCCACAAGACTTACTAGAATTGTTTTGGTACATTGAGATCAACAAACCTAGGCTCGATACCAACTTTGTCACGACCTGCATCGTAATTGGCACCCACACTAATCCTCCGACAGAGAACCACTACTACAACCCAAACCAAACAACTAAAGCAAAACTAAGGCATTTAAGGATACAAAAGCAAGTTAAATACTAAAGAATGAAATAGAGAGTTCCCAAAACTCCAACAAAAGTCTAACAACGAACTAAAAAATGTGGAAGAAATAACCTAGAACCTGAAAGTCAATGTACCAAAATATCTAAAGTTCAACAAGTCTAAACAAGAAGGGATACAACCCCAAACTAATGCACTAATAACTAACTAGAAAAGTCTAAGTTCGAAATGGTGGACATAGATGGAAGAGAACCCATGGTAGCCAGAAAGAATTGGCTCACCCTTGAGTTCGAACGATCACTGGTCTTCTAAGCGAGGTCTGTCAATAGCCGCCGAAAAATGCCCTGCACTCAACAAAAATAAGAGCAAGTGCAGTATCAGTACACAACTACAGTGTACTGGTAGGATCACGTGGCTATCCCAGTAAGTGTAACATAAACAAGTTAATACAACATTATTAACATGCAAAATACCAAACATATAAAATATTGATTATCACATGCTCAATAATATACATAATTATGACAAGTCATTGGTCCTCTCATGGAACCCAAACCCAAACAGTTAGCATACCGAAATGTGGTACCCGATCTAATGTTTATGTCGGAACGTGGCAACCGATCCCATAATTATGATGAAATGTGGCAACTGATCCCAATTAGTTATGCCGAAAGTGGCAACCGATCCATTCAACACATCACAATCACAATCACAAGTATCTTCTAAAGTTCATAAAAATAAGTCATGATTCATGGCATTCATCATTCATCTATCTCATTTACAACAAGTGTGATCAATAATGCAACATTAGCATACATACAAGTATTATAATGAAGCAAGAACAAACATACATCACACAATCATAGAATTACAACTATCACCTACCTTGAAACAAGCTTGAAACCCTAAGAAACTTCATCCTTCCCTTTCCGAATTCGTTTTGCTTGTTCTTGGCCTACAAATAATTATAATAACACGGGAATCAATAAACAATCACTAATTACCCAAATTGCTAACAATTCTATGAACCCTAGATCTTACCCATGATCCCAAGTCTCCAAAATAAGGTTGTTTCCATCATAGAATCTAGATCAAAACAATCCCCCATCGATAATATCCATTATATTACGTTATACAGATCGAAATATGGATTCGGGGAGTGAAAATCTTACCTTTTGCCTCAAGAATGGTGGAGCACTGTCAAGAGTCACCTGGAGTTCGTTCCTTAGCTGTAAAAATTGAAAAGTGCAGAATAATGTTGTTTAGGGGTTTATTTACGACCTTAAGACATGTCTGGCCGCCATAGCAGCCCTCACCTCGCTACAGCGGCCCCGCCAGAGTGACAAAACCCAACACTAAAGCGGCTTGCACGCAACAGTGAGCTATTTCAATAATTCCATGTATCGACCCGTAAAATGAATAGGTAAAACTAGAGCCTAACGTGTGGGTTAACATCAAAGATTAAGGGGTTTAGTGGTTTAACATCCAAGTACGTGCTAGACCCGTAGTTTAGAAAACCTTTTAAGGTTTGGTTGAGGTTACAAGGTCAAAATCCAAGACAAAAGGGGGCAAGCCTAAGCCAAAGGCCAAGGCTGCCCTAAGCTTGGCCAACACTGCCCAAGGACCACGACCACTTTCACGACCAGTGGTCTTGACCACGGTCCGTGAAGGGGCTTGTGAAGGTCTCTTAGGCATATGTGAGATTTGGAATTGAGGCTAGCCATCGCTTAGGAACCATGACTACCACGACTGGTCTTGACCACGGATCGTGGGAGGTCTCGTAGTCTTGCCTTGGCATTGTGGGGGCCAAAGTTGCATAAAACTCCATCTAGCCACTGCCTAGCATCACCACGAGGGTCTTCACGACCTGTGGTGGCCACCACGATTCGTGGTACCACCCATGGTTGGCAAGACAGTCTGCTCACAAGGCTGCCCAAGGAAGGCTCTCCTTCACGAGCCACTTCACGGCTCATGGAGAAGACCACAGACCGTGGGAAGGCTCGTGGGATTGCCTTCACCACTTGGGAGCCTTGACAAGTTGAGGGAGATACTAGTCAAGGGACCACGGGCACCACCACGGGCTGTGGTCCACTTGACGGATCATTTAGGTGGGCGTGGTCCCTGACAAGAACTGCCCAAAGTAAGGGTGAGTAGGTAATTTCCTTTTAATTAATTATGATGTGGGTTAATTTTTAATTAGTTTATACCATATATATAAATAGTTTTAAGAATTAAAACACATCATTATTCCTTTATTCTCCAAAACCCAAATCAAATAAAAAAGTTCTTCTCCCTCTCAAATATGTCTCTCTAGAAACCTCCATTGAAGAACATAGAAGAAGGTCAACATTAGGGTTCAAACTCCAAGTTTTCACTCCAATTTCATGGGAAAACATCAATTAAGGTATGGAGTGCTTCATCCTTGGGAAGCTATCACCCAAGGAGCCCTTTCAAACGCTTTTATTTCAATTATAGAAAACCCAATTAGCTAGGGTTTCAACACAACTCCATGCATTCCTTTTAAAGTTGCTTTTAAAGGTTGAATTAGGTTTTTTTTTATGGATATATGATTGGTTTTTATATGATTTTAACTCAACTCCTTCAAGAATCCATGAGACCCCCAATCCTAGTTATGGTTTTTCTTTACAATATGTGATGGTTTTGCAAGTTGGTCCAATTGATTGGATGTGAGTTAATTATGATGTAATTGCATGATCTAAGTATTATTTTACATGTATAATTGATTAACCTAGGATTTCTAAGGTGAATTGATATAGTCTAGGGTTATGCCATGAAAGTGGCTAGTTGAGGGTTTAAATGTGATCCTCCAAGAATGATGAATTTCTTTATGTAATGCCTTAGATTAGATCACCTAGACTTGAATTGGTTTAGGGTAATTATTCTAAACATGAATTGACTTGATCATGATACGATATGCATGTTTATGAATATTTGGAGTATAAAGTTCCAATCATGATGTGATTAAGGTATTGATGAGTTGTTGGATCATGGTATTTCCATATCTAATGTTCTATTGCTATATGTTTGGGATGAGTTGGTCCATAGCCCTTGAAGGGAATATTATGAAGGTTTGTTCATGTTGACAAGATTGTGTGTGAACTTATGATTTTTTTAGAAAGTGAAGGTCCTATGACTATTGTGTATATTGTGGTATTGTTGAAAGACCATTCTTCCCTTACCCTTACACTTGATTATGAATGAATTGTCTAGGATGATGATAATGTTGTTGTTGTGTCATTGCAAGGACAATTACACAAACACACTCCATGCATAAACATGATTATGATGTATCAATGGTGTTAATTGAAAGTACAGTTCTCATAAGCACCTTTACACATTATTATGCATGAAATATGCATGAACATGATGATCCTATTGTGTTGATTGAAAGTCCATTCTCATGAGAACACATGATCTTGGTGTGAAAGTTGTTCTCACATACTAATTTTGATTCTAAGGTTGAAAGTACGTTCTCACCTTTAATGAATCTATGAGCTATTTTATGAATTGTATTGAATGAAGGGTAGAGCACTCCATCACACATGTAAATACAATTCAAGACTAATGACGTAAAATTTGGAAATAATGCTTAGCATCGAGTGGATATGGAAAATGTGGAAAAAGGCCCTTTCGTCAATGCAATAGGTTGAGTCACTTAAAGTGAACTCATGAGAGGGAAGCCTCTCCACCAATGCAATAGGGCGGGTTTATCGAAGCAATCTCCCTATCCTTTTAATATGTGCCGCCTACATAGCCTTTTTAGCTAGTGACTTAAGAGCTAACACATTTAGTTCTACCTTAGGCAAGTAGGACACCTTCTTTTGGTGTGGGGTTACACGACACCATATTCCATGTAGCTCACATGGTCTTTGTCGGTTATGGTTACTTTTCCCTATAGCATAAAGATAATGAATGAGACATGAAATATACTATGACTTCTTAATGAGTTTTACTTAGTAGGAGTGGGGGTATGGGACTTCACTTTTACATTACACAAGTAGAGTTAGTAGGATGTCATGGGATGGTTCCTTTGTGTTATGATGAGATTCGAGTGCATGCATGTGTGTTGAGTACATAGTTGTGATGAATAACTTTCCTTATATTTCAAGTAATGTACATGACTATTTCCTTATTTAGGGCTATTGCTTATAATGAGATCTAAGAATGAAGTGCATAACTAAGGTAGCTTCAAAGGAGTACTTAGTAGGGTTGGTATTATGGGATGCCAACCATACATTGCACAAGTGTTTCTTAGGGTTGCTTATGTGATGATTACTTTGTGATGGGATGATCTTGGTATTTGACTTTGTATTATTTTATGATTGGAGGCTATGTATTGTGAAGATTTGGGAAATGTATTATGTTGATGTTGGAGACTATGCTTCTTATTATAATGATGTCTCTCATGTTATAATGAAATGTATGTGAGTTGCCTTATTGGTTGCATTCTCCAACTATTTCAAAGATGATGTTCAAAAGTGGCATATAACATGATTTCAAATGAAATGTCCCTTTTTATGCATGTTTTAATGGTTTTGTGCATGGCTTCCATACTTAGTACTTTTTGTGCTAACCCCATCTTTCTACATTTTCTATAAATGTAGTCTTTGGAGATATTGGATTCCATCCTTGTGGCTAAGACTCTAGTATATCAAGAAGAAAAATATTGGTGAGTCCTTAATGTATTCGAGGGCTCAACCATATGTCCCTTATGTCTTTATTTTGATGCTTTAGACTTATGTAAGGGCTATGTCCCTAAGATTGTATTTCAAGAGTTTTGTTCCAAGTATAATAGATGGTTTGAGACATAGTGTCATAGATTCTCTTGCATTTTATAAGAGACTTCGATTGTAAAGAAAAGTTTTAAATTCCGCACTCTTTTCCTATGCTTTATGTTCATGTATGCTATGAGGCTTGTATGCGACCACTTCGGCGTCAAGTATGCCGTGTTACTTCTAGGGGGTAACCCCGGGTCGTGACAAATATGGTATCAGAGCATATGGTTTTTGGGATGTTTTTTAGGATGTCTCAAACCACATCTAGTACAGTCTTGTTCGTAAATGTGAAGCGCGCCACATTTTATGAATAGGAGGCAATTAGATGTTAGGAAAAACTTCACTTCTTCATTCTTTGAGTCGTGCGATAGAGTTTAACCTTATAGGGTCTTTTTTCTAATCCCTATCCGATGATCTACAGGATATGACTACTCAAGGAGCTTACACTGGTGGGTTTGAAGAAGTCTATGATGATCAAGGAGCTTCTCCTCAAGATCCTCAAGTCCCTATTGACTTAATGTCAAATGAGAAGATTAAGTATGGTTTCCATTGGTTGACTCAAGTCAAGATAGAGATTCCGGATTTCTATGGGTCAAAGATGGAGGAAGATCCTTTGGAGTTTATAGAGGAGGTCTCTAGGGTGTTGAACTTTGTAGGAGTAACACCAGTAGAGAAGGCAGAATTGGCCACTTACCAATTGAAGGATGTTGCTCTAATGTGGTTTAGTCAATGGAAAGGAGCGAGGTTGGTAGAAGTGGCCCCCATGGAATGGGAAAGATTTAAGAATGGGTTCTTTGATAAGTTTTGCCCTTAAGAGGTAAGAGAGGCTAAGATACTTGAGTTTGTTAACCTTTATCAAGGTAGGTTGAGTGTTGAAGAGTATGCTCGGGTGTTCACTAGGTTGTCAAGATATGCTCCATCCATAGTAGCCAACCCTAAGATGATGATGAGTAAGTTTGTGTCGGGTTTATCCGATTTGATAATAAGAGAATGTAGTATAGTTATGCTTGAGAATGATATGCATATGATCATCTTGTGATTCTTGCTCAACGGTTTGTAAAGGAGAACTTGAAGAGAGGTCTAGAGGAAAAAAGAGGTATAGGCTTGAAGATGATGACTCCTCCCAAGAAGTGGTCTTATGGTCAAAGCCTTCCAATATTCCCCTAAGTTTAACCAAAAGGAATCTCAAGGAGTGAGTGGTAGTGGATCTTACGTGGTTAGGCTTACTTGTGCTAGGTGTGGAAAGAAACACAATGGTAAGTGTTTAGTTGGTACAAAGGGTTGTTATGGTTGTGGTTAAAGTGACCACCTAATAAGAAATTGCCCGGTGCTTACAGCTGGGAAGAGAGATGAAGAAAATTAGGATCGATGCTCTTCAAGCTAGAGGTGAACAAAAGTGTCCTCCTAATGTGGCTACCGGTGTGTGTTTTATGCTTACCTCTATTTCGGTAATACTTGTCTTTTGTGACTGATAAATTGGATATGATGAACTTTGTTTTTCCTTAGTATTCATGGGTTTAATTATGGCCATATGTGGTTGTTGGTATAACCCAACTTAGCTATAATGAGTTTTATGATGTGTTGGATTTGGTAATTAGTGGCGTTTAAGTGGTACCTAGAGATGTTGAGTGAGTAGACTCTTTAAAAGAGGATAGAAATGTAATTCACCATGGTTTAGAAGCATATTGTGTGATGAGTGTGAAGGTTTAGTTTTGACTTGCTCCAACCTTAGAATTGAAGGAAGTAATGTTGTAAAGAGTTTGTATAGGCTTACCCCTAGTGGGGGATAATTTGCTTAGATGGTAAGGTCATTGAGTTTCCTTGATGTCATGAGTAAGGCTTGCTTGATAATCTCACCTTAAAAAGGTGTAGTGAGTAGAGAAGTTTAGTCCCGATTTGGTAGACTCATATGAGGCTTTGAGTGGTGTTGGTAAGGTTGCTTGTGAGCAATAGTGCTTAGATGAGAACCTCTCTAATTTAGAAGTACCTATTGGGATCTTAGACTGGCAAGCCAAGGAATAGAATAGTAACAAAGTGCTTCCATGAAAATATCAAGGAGTGGTATTTTAGTAAGGGTTTAGTTGAAGGTGCTTATTTGGAAGGCCAAGGGCCAATGAGATGTCCCAATATCCTTATGTTCCCTTCTATTCTCCTCTAGTCCTAAGATGATAAGTTCTCTATGACCCATTTCTTGATTTTGGAGTCTTGGATGTTATGTGTATCTTGTAATTTCCTTGTCCTGTAGAGTTACTTTTGTTAACCTTGGTAGCGTTTGGATGCATGATTATTAGATCTCTATTAGTTTTAAAGCCTAGTAGGGTTGTAGTAGGTCTTAAAAATGCTTGAGTTTGTGGAAAGGAGTAGTAACTGAGGCTTTGTAAAAGAGGCTTACTCCCAAGGGCAAGATCACGTGCTTGAGTAGCAACATTGATTGAGAGTCCCGAGTATCCTCATCTTTTCTTTATTCCTATTCTAGCTTGAGACCAAGAGTTCCTTTTTGGGCTTGTTTATGTCTAGAGACATGATTGTTTTAAAAATTTCCATGATCTCCTTATGTTGTCATGTTTTTGAAAGATTCTTACTTTGTATACAATGGATTTTTCATGATTTACATAGTCCTCATATTGTTGTGCATTCTAGTATGATGATGTCATATTTGACTTCATAAGATGATGAAATGAACATGCTTTGTTGTGTTTTGATGAAATGGTACTTGGCTCCATGTTGATTGTGTTATGCGCTTATGTGTTGCCATGACTTCTTTAGATAATGCATGTTCATGAAAACTTGTGTTTTAAGGAAATCGAGTTTATGGAATTGTGTTCCATCATGTTGTGGTGCTTTGAGTAAGAGTTGCCTTTGTACTTCATGAGAAGAATATATGGACATGTTTTAGTTAGGAGTTGAGAAATTTCTCCTTGAATGAATTAATTTTTTGAGAAAATTTCATATGAGCTCCACGAGAGTACATTGAGCATATTATTAATGTGAGATGGTAGTTCTTCCTCGAACATGATAAATGATGAGAATCATGGCAAATGGTTGTTAGATATATTTCATACTTCCTTCAATATTGTATTGGTCATGTTGAATTCATGTTGATGTTTCCTTTGAATAAGTGCACATTGGGAATAAGTGTATCTTGAGTTGTGCATTATTGATGTTGTATGCGTGATGGGCTGGTAGTCTTGAGTTGTTATCCCTTAACGTGTTCAAAGTGTCATTAGCGACTAATGTTCCTAAGCGGGGATAACGTCACGACTCATAAAATGAATAGGTGAAACTAGAGCCTAACGCGGGGCTAACGCCAAAGGTTAAGGGGCTTAGTGGTTAAACATCAAAGCACGTGCTAGACCCTGCAGTTTAGTAGACCTTCTAAGGTTTGGCTGAGGTTGCAAGGTCAAGCCAAGCCGTTGTAAGGGGCAAGCTCTAAGCCAAAGGCTGGCGCTACCCCAAGCTTACAACCCACGACCACTTTCATGACCAGTGGTCTTGACCACGGTCCGTGAAAGGCTCGTGAAGGTCCTTAGGCTGTGTGAGACATGGCTAGGCTCAGCCACCGCCAGGAGCCACAACCTCTACTACTACTCGTGGTCTTGATCACGGATCGTGGAGGTCTCGTGGTCTGGCCTTAGCATTGTGGGGGCCAAGGTTACATAAACTCCATATAGCCACCGCCTTCCAGCATCACCACGAGGATCTTCACAACCCGTGGTGGCCATCACAGTCGTGGTGCCACCCGTGGTTCAAGACAAAGGTGCTCATACAAGGCAGCCAAGCTGAAGACTTCTCATTCACGAGCGCTACTTCACGGCTCGTGGTGAAGACCATTTGACCAGGAAGGGGCTTATAGGATTGCCTTCTACCACTTTGAGATCCTTCAAAAGCTTTTATTCAATTTAAAAACCCACTAGCTAGGGTTTAAACTCAACTCATGGATTCCTTTAAATTTTCTTTTAAAGGTTGAATTAGGTTTTTTATGATATATGATTGGTTATTATATGATTTTAACTCAACTCCTTCAAGAATCCATGAGACTTCAATCCTAGCTTCTTAGTAAGGGTTCTTCTTACATCATGTGATAGTTTTGCATGTTGGTCCAATTGATTGGATGTGAGTTAATTATGATGTAATTCGCATGATCTAAGTATTATTTTACATGAGATACTTGATTAACCTAGGATTTCTAAGGTGAATTGATATAGTCTAGGGTTGTACCATGATGAAAAAGGCTAGTTAAGGGGGTTTAAAATGTGATCCTCCAAGAATGATGAATTTCTTCCATGTAATGCCTTAGATTAGATCACCAGATTTTGGAATTGGTTTAAAGTAATGCTTCTGAAACATGAATTGACTTGATCATGATACTTATATGCATGTTTATGAATAATATTTGGAGATAAAGTGCCAATCATGATGTGATTAAGGTATTGATGAGTTGTTGGATCAGCGGTATTTCTTTTTATCTAATGTTCTATTGCTATATGTTTGGGATAATTTCGCCCATAGACTCTTCAAAGTGGCCTTTTATGAAGGTATACTCAGCATGTTGACAAGATCACAAAGTGAACTTAATGATTTATTTAGAAAGTGAAGGTCCTAGTTAGACTATCAGTGGTATATTGTGGTATTATTGAAAGGCTATTCTTCCCTTTATACTTGGGTTAATTCTGATTATGAATGAATTGTCTAGGGATGATGATAATGTTGTCACAGGTTGCCTTAAAGGACAATTACACAAATGACTCAATGCATAAACATACGATTATGTTGTATCAATGGTGTTAATTGAAAGTATAATTCCTCATGCTGCACCTCTTACACATTATTATGCATGAAATGTACATG